>CM075649.1:126542289-127167289 GCA_037953625.1 Crotalaria pallida
CGGCTGTTTCAGATAGGCTTACGAAAAATGAGAGGCGTACATTGCACCGCTCGCCTGCGAGGCTCTCTCACTCTTTGGTACTCTCCTCTTTCTCTTGTGTCTCTCCCTCGAGTTGCTGAAAGGGAGAACTTGTGTCCTCCTCCTGGATGTCATTGGAGTTAGGACATTGGCTGGGAGGATGTGCTCTCTAATGTATTCTTCTTATTAATGTCTCTCTCGAGTTTATTTATGGGCCTTTGGGGAACTTTGTGTATTCCTGGCCATTTGCTATTTCTTGGAGTTGATCACCCCTCTCGTTTTTCTTGTCTCTTTCTCTTCCCCTCCTCCCCCTTTTCTCTCTTCTTCTGCTTCTCCTTTTATAATGTGCCTTTTGCCCGCTGGTCATTGCTCCTTCTTATTTTACCCTCCGGTTCTTGGCACCTTTTCCCCTTTTGTAGTCGTAGATTCCTTCTTTATCAGGTCCCTTTTGTTTGTTTTCTCTTCTTGGCTTTGTCATTCAATGGCTGCAGCAGGAGAGTAATGCAAGTCTTTCCATCTTGGGCTTTGCCTTGGGAAGGGCTGTATGAAGTAAGCAAGATTCCTTCAGACAGCTGGCTATTTTGTTTGAACATAAGTGCACACTCTGAGCTGGGTACGCCTTTACCCGTAACTCTGATGTCTCTAGCACCTTCTCTTTATCATGGTTACTCTTTTGAGTTCTATCGGCTACTGCGGTGTCGCCAGTTATTTTCCTTCTTTCCCTTTAGCTATGTCAGCAGAGTATTTCATGTCTTTACTCAAGAAGGCGTGCTATGGTAGGCGCCTTCGTACTGCAGGTACACTGTTGCGTATCTTTTCCCGACTTTTAATGGTTCCTTCTGTTTCCTGGTGGATTTGGGCCTTGTGTCTTGGGCCTTGTTAATAGATCATTTATTTTTGGGGTATCAACAATTGCCCCATTTGCAATGAAAAGAGAGACCCCTTTTCAGTGCAAATCCCCCTTTTCAATTTCTCCTTTTGTCTCTTGCTCCTCTACTGCATTCCACGTGTCGACATGGGGAGGAAGTGACACCTTTCAGTTCTTTAGCAGTTGCACGCTTCCCCACGTTCCCTCCTTTCCACATATTTTCAAAACTGACCAGGACCTTTCAGTTACTTCCCTCTAAACTCCTACCTTCACTTACTCTCTTCTTCCCTGAAACTCCTCCTTTCGTTTCTTCCTTTTCCCGAAACAGAAACCCTCTCCATTACTTTTCTGCTCTTCGTCTCCTTCTTTTCTTGCTCTTGACTTTGGTTGTCTTCGTTTCCTTCCACATTCAGGGTCCAAAGCTACCGCTCCGTCCGAGGTTGAAGATGCCTCTTCGAGTTCTGAAGAAGAGATCCAACTTCCCAGCCCCATTTCTTATTGCTTCTTGCAATGACTCCCTTGTCCCCGCTCTTACCCTCTCGAACCGGGTCACCGCCGTTGGGCCGCGGGGGTGAAGGCGGATTCGCCCTTTGGCCCCGATTCGAGTGATCTCCTTACATGCCCTCCTACTAGAGCCACGGTGGTTTCTGAAGACGTTGCCGAACTCATTTCTCCATCTTCCTATCACAAGGATCACTGTGCATTGGGCCCTTCACTACTCCGTTCTTGCCTTCGCCGCACAGAGTTTCCTTGGGTGGATCTGAACTTCAATATTCGTGTTGGGGGTACAACGGCTGGCAGGAGTGGGTTGATCATATGTTCTCCACTGATCCCGGGTTTGTAGCTATTTTAGAAAGGGAAGGGGTCGCTGCTGCAATCAAAGCGTCCCCTCGTCTCGGTGCCAACCGCAAACCTGATGATTTGTTAGTGCTGATGCAACGCTGGTGCTCCTTTACCCACACTTTCCTGACTTCATGGGGGGAGTTTACACCAACTCTTGAAGATGTGGTTGTACTCCTTAAGCTTCCTTCCTTCGGAGATAAGGGCTTTGATATCGAAGGTGTTGATGAACGCCTTTCTGAACTATCAGTGGAGCTGAAGGCCGCCTCGACTCTTAGCACCAAGTACTCACGCGATCTTTTCAAACGGAGGCGTGCTTCTTATGCGAGAGGCTCCTCTTCTCAAAGGGTGCGGGGTACTAGGAACTTGGTTCCAAGGGGTCAATGGGCGAGTCAGCATTCCTCCCTCAAATACACTTTTGCTAGTTGGGTTCGGTACTTCTTCGGCGACTTCCATGATGGTAAGTTTCAGGCTGGTCCTATCAAGGATCAGCGCCTTATTCGTGCTGCTTTTTTTGCTTTTTGGCTCAGTAGATACGTATTCCCTGGTCCTCCGTGGGAATCGGTGAGTCCATGCATTTTTCTCTTTGCTTGCTCTTTGGCGGAGGGCATCCGCCTTCCTCTTGCTTCGTTCTATCTGGGCGGTTTGTACGCTCGCCTCGACCAGGTGGCTGAACAGATGCGCATTTCTCACGGACGCTTTGCAATTAACTCCTATATTGATCTGACCTTCCTTCAGTATTTTCTGTTTGAACACTTCCCTGACTACGGTCCTATCAGGCTTCCTCCTTCGGGTAATCCTGCTGATTTGTAGCCCCGCTCCTGGTGTTGGACAAGGGGCTTTCCGAGAGCATCGTTGATCTCTTTGATTGATTTAGAAGACAAGTTCGTTTTTCGTCCTTATTTAGGTAATATTATGGAGGGTAGCGACCCTTTGCATCCCCTGTATGATGAGGAAGGGTTTGCCACCAGAAATGATGTTGCTGCTCGTTTTGAAGGCATCTTTGACTTATGGAAGCTGATTTTGACTGCTCACTGTCTGCCTGGCTTTGTGCCATTGGACAGTAAGAGCGCCCATGGTGGAGCTCTCTGGCCTTGCGCCTATCGTCCTGATCGGGTGGCTAGGCAGTTTGGACGTGATCAGGCTCCATGCATTCTCCATATTGGACAAGCTCCCGTGGAAGACTTGGTCAGAGCGTTGCTTTTTGGTGCAACCCCTGATGTTTCTGAAATCCCTCGTGTCCATGTTTCTCCCCTCCGTGTTGGGGGTGTCTTGCGTGATTGGATCGCATCTCATGAAGACATCCTACAGCACTTGCGTGACTTCGAGGCTTCTTCACAGCATTCCGCCCCTTCTCTACTGCCCATAGTGTACAATGACCCCTATTTCTGCACTTCAATGAGGAAAGTCAAAGGTAAATATCTTGGCCATTTTTCTGTTTCTATCTATCTTCTGCTTTCTACTTTGTATTAACTCCCTTTTGCTTTGCTTTCAGACGAGGAAAGCTCCCCAAAACGCAAGGTTGTTGTGTCTTCCCCTGTTGCATCACAAAGGGGAAAAAGGAAAGCTACTTCACAAGGTCTCTCTGTTTCAAAGTCTCCTGCCAAAGGTAGTAGTGCTGCCTCATCGTGGAAGAAGAAAAAGACAGCTGTAGCTGTACCCTCCCGCCGCTCTAGTCGTTTGCGGGCTGCTAGCATGCACATTACTCCTCCTTCTCCTGCTCATATAGATTTGGTCCCAGATGATGTTGATGATATTAGCTCAGATGACTCTCTTTTGGCCTATTACGAGTCTGCTGAGAGCGGCGGTGCTGAAGAGGAGTACCCCCCAGGTTTCATTTTTTGCCTTCTCTTGTTTAACTCTTATTGCAGCTCTCCATTTTTTTATTGCTTTTTTCCTTGGCTTTTTATTTCTAATGCACTTTGCTTGGGCGGCTTCATGGCATTACTAATGCCTTTCTTTTCCTTGTAGATGTAGGCAGCTCCGGTGGTCACCTTTCGCCGCCTTCACCTCAAGTCTCTGGAGGTGGTCATGTTCCTCCTAGTCCTTCGACACTTCCATCCATTCCTGGCCGTGAAGACCCCATGGATTTCTGCCATCACCCTTCTGTTGGTGGGGATGTTGACTCTTTCATGCCCCCAGTTGATGCTTTTAAAAGCGTTTCCGTCACTTCCAAGGGCGCGCCTTCTGAGGCCCCTTCGAATGTCGCTGATATCATTGAAGAAGTCATTGCTGGGACTCAAAAGTTTGAAGATGCATTTGTCGAGATGGATGTTGAGGTGGATGCTTCTGCCCCCAAGGAGAGCCAAGCTACTATTCCTGCTGAGACTTTGATTGGAGGTCCTTCCGCTCCCCCGGTTTTTATCCCTTCTGCTGGTAAGGGCCTAGCTTCGATCAGTGCAGCTGAGATTCTTGAGAGTATCCCTACCCCTCTTGATAGGCGTTCTATGCGTGAGGTTCCTCATTTCCATACTCCTTCTGCGAGAACGGGTCAGGTTTCTGCTTCTCCAGGGTCTTCTTCGATTTGTGAGTATCCCTCCACGTGCTTGGTCTAAATAAGGCTCCTCACATTTCTTTACTTTGTTCGCTAGCCTTACTGTCTTCGTCCATGCGGTTGTGTATTTTTTTTTTGCAGCCGCATTTTCTGCTAGGTCCCGCGGTTCGCTGGATGTGGAAGATCAGTCCCTGGTTAATTCGTTTCTCCTTGCTCACCCTACCTTGGTACCACCTCGTGCCTCGCTTCCCCGCCTTTTCAGGGAGTCTGCTTCACGCACCTTGTTGGAGATGCTGTTATTGGTCCGTTTGACCGATGTGGATGCCTTGCCATGAGAGGACAAAGCCGAGATCTTGGACTGCTTGTATTCTCTCAAGTTTCAGCATTATTCTAGTGCTTGGCTTGAGAACGCCATTGCTGGTTTTGAGAGCTTGCGCCCCCCGTTTGACGATGCTGATTTGGTTGAAGCTGAGCGCTCCTTGCAGGAACGCCGTGCTCCGTTGGTGTCTCGTATCAAAGAACTTTCTTCCCAGCTTGACCAAACAACTTCAGAGTTGGAGCAACTTGATGCGGAAATTAATAATCTTGCTGCCCAGAAGCATGCCTATGAGGAGACTTGTAGAGATACCTCCCTAAATTCTCTCTTCCGCATGTAGGCGTTGTTTCCACTGCATATGCTGCTACTCTTGCTATTTTGCAATTTGGATCGTGATTCTGGTTACTATTTCTGGCTTTGCGTTTTGTATGCTTTTGACTAGATTTGACTTTGTCGTTTTACCGCTGCTAGATCTTGCCGTCGGGTCTTAACTTCTTGTATGAATTGACCTTTTTAAGTTTCTTGACATTTCTTGTCCTTCATTAGCATTGGGTGCTTTGGTACAGATTGCATGGATCCTGATGCTGCTTCAGGGGTTTTACATATGCGTACTTTTGAAATATTATGCTTTCCTTTTTCTTCCAAACATAGATGTGTGCATATTTCTTCTTTTGAACAGTGGCTCCTCATGTTATTAGTGCCACATTTTTCTTCAAGATGCTCGTTAGGCACGCTTTCTTTGGGGTGCACATTGGGCACGTCTTCCTTTCTTTAGGGTGCACATTGGGCACGCCTTTCTTTTCTTTCAGAGTGCACATTGGGCACATTTTTTCTTTCTTTAGGGTGCACATTAGGCATGCCTTTCTTTTCTTTCAGAGTGCACATTGGGCACATTTTTTCTTTCTTTAGGGTGCACATTAGGCACGCCTTTCCTTTTCTTTCAGGGTGCTCGTTGGGCACCTTCTTTCTTTTTCTTTCTTTAGGGTGAACATTGGGCACGTCTTTCTTTTCTTTCAAAGTGCACATTGGGCACATTTTTTCTTTCTTTAGGGTGCACATTAGGCACGCCTTTCTTTTTCTCGAGGATGCACATTGGGCACATTCTACAGGTTTTGCCACTTCGGGCCCTTTTCCATTTTAAGAAACTAACGGATCGCTTAGGATCTTACGCTAGCCAACCTCTTTTTCTAGATATTTTTCCTCCCGCGTTTAAGACTAGCGCCCTTGTTTCCCAGGAACTCTTCTAGCCTCGCGATATGGCGTACTTCGCCCGCGTCTGATCACAGAAATTTGTTTTCAGAGAGGTCTATCCGGGTGCCGCGATAAGGCGTCTTGTGCCCGCGGTACGGTCCAACACTGTTCATTCTTTTTTTTCTTTTCTTTTTCTTCTTCTCTTCCTTTTCCTTTCTTCTCTCTTTCTTTTTTTTTTGAAGTGTTGAACCTCGCGTTTTGGCATTATTGACCCTATTTGAGGATATTTGCTACAGCGGTACCTCATGCCATCAGTGCCGCTTCAGGCTTTACTATCGGCACCTCTCGTCATAGGTGCTACCTTGCTTCTGATTGATTGTTTGACCCTGACTGCTCGTGCTTCGCAACACCTCTTGTTACTGGTGCTACTTTTCTTTCTGCTTTTCTTGATGTTATCAATTTGTAGACATTTGAATTTCAAGATTGTTCTGACTTCTTAACTTCGTGCTCATGCTCGCTCTTGCATGATCTGCTTTAATGTATTCATAAGCTCAGATACGCCTTGCTTCAGGGGCTTGCCATCACTATAGAATTCTTCGTTTCATTCGCGTCAGGACGCTTTGACTTGCTTGTGAAAGCGGACTCGGATGATTTCTTGATTTTGACGTGGTTGTTGTTAGATCATCAAGTAAACTGAGTTCGCCTTCGTTTCTAAACAGTTTCTGCCTTAATCACTTGCACGCTTTTTGGCCCGCTTTTGTCTTGCTTCTTGATCTCGCATTAGATTTCATGCTTTAGTGTTTAAGTATGCCATTGAGTAACACACTTTTCTGGATCTTGCCCACGTATTGGTTGTCGCAAAGCTTGCGTTCACCTTCACGTTGCATGTACGCCTTTTCAAGTACGCCTTGCAGTTGTACGCCTTTGTAATTTTGATCACAAATATCTTCTGCTTCATCATCATTTATTCCTCGCTTTGAGGTCGCCTTCGTCTATCTGGTTTGAATTCTTTGTCGGGTTTTGCTTTCGGCTTCTGACATAGCTTTTCTCTCAAAAAAATTTTGATTTTTTTTTACAGGATTTCCAGCTTCGACACTGCTTATTTTTTCTGATGCGCCTTGGATTTCATCTTGGCAATTCGACTTCACATGAGGCTTTGATTCAACTTTGCTTTTCTCGCCTTCGCTTGTTCTACCTTTCATCTTGTCCGTCAATCTTATACAAAATGCACGATTACTTCTGCTTGTAAGGCGGACATGCGCCCTACCACCATGACTCTATGTTCGCCTTTTGGTTCTGAGTTTCTTACTGTCAATCTTCAAGGTTCGCCTTCTGGTATGACTTCATTCTTTCCCTTTGTTTGATTTTGTTTGCTCGATCCTCGCTGATCTTTTATATTTGCGTTGTGTTGCTCCTACATAAACAACTTTCATTTTCCGGGTATTTTCATGCTACGTATGTCCGTTTTATTAGTCGTGTAATGTAAATCATGCACAAACTTAATTATGCAACATCATGTAACATTGCCAAGCCCATGTTTTCATGCAACACTTTTCTAAAGCATGCCTTCTCAATACCCAAATCATACAGTTTATAACATTAAACATTGTATCTGCATGCTAGAATCATGAGAAACATTTTATTCACATCACGTAATGGTTGAACAGTTAACAGGATCATGACGTAAATGACTAGTACGACATACTGATCTTGGTTCTACAGCGAACATTCATGTGTGCAGATCTATCTAATTATCGTTTCCCTAGTCAAATATTTGACACATATCAGAGCGACAACATTCCTGAATATGAATGCATACGACTCTTGGACGTGACAAGCACAGAGTCTAAAAAATCAAACAATCTTCATATCATATCATGTTACGACAGTGCCATTCTAGACAAAGTAAAAATAAATTATTGCTACCACCATCATATTATCATACGAGAGTGATCATACCAAGGTTGTCATAGATGCATTTAGAAGCTAGCAAGATAATCAATATACGTATACTGGGGCTATTCCCTTCAGTTTCACATAATTGATATGTGATTGGACACAATACATCTTTCACTTCATCACGATTCATATTCATTATAATCTAATCATGGCAAGACTCACTAGCATATGAACGGTGAATCAAACGGAGTCAAGGATTGTGTGTACTTATCTTTTATGAAGCGTTTCTCTGCGCAGATCTCCTGGTTGCGCCTTTGTTCCTGAGTTCCTTCTTTCCGTAACATGGCGCCTTCTTTGGTGAGAGCGTACCTGCACCCTTTTTGGTTGCGTGACTGCTTGGTCGCTTTCTATAAGCACGCCCTCTGGGATGTTGCCCCCTGCGTAACAGACCGCTTTCCGAGAAGATCCTTTTGAGCTGAGGGAGGGCTTCCCTACCACAATGTCTCCTCAGCCAAAGACCGTCGATGCCAATGGAGCGCCTTTAGGAGCTATCTTTTCGCCGGTGCTTCCAAAACATTTCCCTTTATCTTCTGGAACCATAACTTCCCCAATGGAGTCGCCAAATTGTTCCGGATCTTTTTTATTGAAAAGATAATGATGTTTAAGAGATTTGTAAGGGTTCGTAAGCTTAATGAAGTTTGGCTCTGATAAAGTGGAAATGCGATATTATTTCTACAGCAAAAGAAAGGGGGAGGTGCACCTTTGCTTGGCCCGGTTTTGCGGGAACGCCCATTACAAATATACAAATATTTCAGATAATATTGAATGAGGGGGCGTTATCAGTGTTGCTTTTCTGCTGTTGTACTGTGCGCTTTTCAGCTCTGTCCCTTCTCTAGTCCGCTTTCTCGCTACTTGTTTCTTCGGGCGTCCCTTCTCCTCATTTTGGGGAGTGGGATCGGCGTTATCTCTGCGTTTGATATTCCATGGAGTTGATTGAGTTTCTCGCCTTCCTTCAGTTGATTTGGCTGTTTCATATAGGCTTACGGAAAATGAGAGGCGTACATTGCACCGCTCACCTGCGAGGCTCTCTCACTCTTTGGCACTCTCCTCTTTCTCTTGTGTCTCTCCCTCGAGTTGCTGAAAGGGAGAACTTGTGTCCTCCTCCTGGATGTCATTGGAGTTAGGACATTGGCTGGGAGGATGCGCTCTCCAATGTATTCTTCTTATTTATGTCTCTCGAGTTTATTTCTGGGCCTTTGGGGAACTTTGTGTATTCCTGGCCATTTGCTATTTCTTGGAGTTGATCACCCCTCTCTTTTTTCTTGTCTCTTTCTCTTCCCCTCCTCCCCCTTTTCTCTATTCTTCTGCTTCTCCTTTTATAATGTGCCTTTTGCCCGCTGGTCATTGCTCCTTCTTGTTTTACCCTCCGGTTCTTGGCACCTTTTCCCCTTTTGTAGTCGTAGATTCCTTTTTTATCAGGTCCATTTTGTTTGTTTTCTCTTCTTGGCTTTGTCATTCAATGGCTGCAGCAGGAGAATAATGCAAGTCTTTCTATCTTGGGCTTTACCTTGGGAAGGGCTGTATGAAGTAAGCAAGATTCCTTCAGACAGCTGGCTATTTTGTTTGAACATAAGTGCACACTCTGAGCTGGGTATGCCTTTACCCGTAACTCTGGTGTCTCTGGCGCCTTCTCTTTATCATGGTTACTCTTTTGAGTTCTATCGGCTACTGCAGCGTCGCCAGTTATTTTCCTTCTTTCCCTTTAGCTATGTGAGCAGAGTATTTCATGTCTTTACTCAAGAAGGCGTGCTATGGTAGGCGCCTTCGTACTGCTGGTACTCTGTTGCGTATCTTTTCCCGACTTTTAATGGTTCCTTCTGTTTCCTGGTGGATTTGGGCCTTGTGTCTTAGGCCTTATTAATAGATCATTTATTTTTGGGGTATCAACACCTTTCAATCTCCTTAATCACTGCCATAGGAATAATAAATGTAGAAGCCCAGTAAATGTGAAAGCTCATAAGCACATAGTTGATTAAACAGACTCTGGCTTGATATGATAAATTTCTAGATCTCCAACAATTAATACTCCTCATCACCTTATCCACCAAGACTTGGCAAGTATAGGCATTCCACTTTCTAGATGAAAGAGGAATTCCCAAATATTTGCAAGGAAAGCACCCTCTCTGGAAACCAGTAATTCCAATTAATTGATCCTGAGTATCTTGTGAGATCCCTGCCATGAAAATGCTTGATTTTTCTGGGCTAATCTCCAACCCTGGCCACACAACAAATTTCTGAAGAGAATTCTTCACTATCTCAACACTGGTTGTGTGGGCCTTGCAAAAGATCATCAAATCATCAACAAAGGCAAGGCTAACCAGTCTGATATCCTTACAAGCTGGGTGAAACCTGAAATTCCTAGCAGAAGAATCTAGGGTTAAGCACCTAGTAAAAATCTCCATGGCAAGAACAAATAACAGAGGGGACATAGGATCCCCTTGTCGAATGCCCCTAGAACTCCAAAACATATCTCCCTGCTGCCCATTAATCACTAGAGAGAATGAAAAAAATTTGATACATGCCATTACCCAATTAATAAACTTAGATGGAAATTTTAAGGCCAGGAGCATAGCCTCAATGAAGTCTCATTCAAGAGTATCATAGGCTTTTTTAATGTCCAATTTCATCATACACCGTGGAGATACCCTCCTTCTCCCATACATCCTAACCAATTCCTGAGACAAAAGTATGTTATCCAATATACTTCTGTCCTTAATAAATGCATTTTGATTATCTTGATCTATACTAGGGAGCACAGTAGCTAGTCTAGAGCTTAGAATCTTGGAGATACATTTGTAAATAGTAGAGCAACAAGCAATAGGTCTGAACTGAGTTACCTTAGTAGGAGCATCAACTTGTGGAATCAAAACCAGATTAGTATGATTTACCTCTCTAAGCAAAAATCCAGAGACAAAAAATTCTTTGATAGCTTCACACATATCTAGCCCAATAGAATCCCAAGCAGCCTGAAAAAACCCTGAACCAAAGCCATCAGGTCCTGGGGCTTTATTTTGATTTATTGAAAATAGAGCAGCCTTAATCTCTTCATCAGTGACAGGCTGAATAAGAGATAACTGCTGATCCAAAGCTAGACACTTCCCTTGGTCAATAACACTCTGATCAAACATCACTCCCATGCTTTTGCTAAGAAACAGATTCTGATAGAAATTCTGAAACAGGCCCTGAATATCCTCTTTGTCAGTAACTGGCTCCTCTCTATCATCCAGTAGTCTCAGAATCCTGTTTTGATAGTTTCTTTTCCTTATAGCATCATGGAACAGTTTCGAATTACTATCCACTTCCCTCAGCCAATCAACTTTAGCCTTTTGCTTTGAAAACATCAGAGTCTCATGCTGAATTTTATAATACTGATGACTAATATCTTTCTCATCTGCTATTAGTTTTGGGTTCATAGGATCCTTAGACAGATCAATCTGAGCAGCCTCCAGTCTGTCTCTTAATTCAGCCTCTCTCTCATCAATATTAGAAAAATACTTTTTGTTTATGATGGATAATGGCTTCTTAAGATCTCTGAGCTTCTTGCAAAAAACAAACATCCTACTCCCTCCATAGTTCCTCTGCCAAACATGCTCCACAATATCCTTGAATTAATGATGCTTAGACCACATATTAAAGAATTTGAATGATTTTTTGATGTTACCTGCTTGCATACCCCAATCTATTAGGATAGCAGAATGATCAGATAAACCAGGTGTAGTAAAATTTGCATAAGCATTAGGCCAAACACTGCACCATTCCAAATTCACCAAAGCCTTGTCTAGCTTAGAAACAATTCTATCAGCTCCAATTTGCCTGTTAGACCAAGTAAAATAGCAACCTGACTGCCTCATGTCCACCAAACCACAAGAATCAATACAAGACTGAAAATCTCTAGCACTGTTAATATCTAGGTTATCCCCCCCCCCCCCCAGCTTCTCCTTTTCAGATAAACAAGTATTGGAGTCTCCTATGACAATCCAAGGAACATTAATAAATTGCTGAATCCCACAGAGCACTTGCCACAACTCCTTTCTCTCTTGATAGTCATTATCAGCATACACAAAAGTTGCATGAAAAACTTGTTGAGTTTGAACCACAGTGACAAAACAGTGAATATACTGATGAGATCTTGCCACGATTTGAACATCATAGTAATCCCTTCTCCACATAACCCAGATTCTCCTAATAGAACAAGTATCCAAGTTATGAATTGAACCCCATCCACTAGCAATCTTATTCTGTACCTGCTGAAAATCATTAGCTCTTAGATTATTCTCAAGAATAGCAAATAATCCTACCTTATTTTTCCTATACATCTCCTGAACCTGTTTTTGTTTTCGAGGGTGGTTCAGCCCTCGAATGTTTCATGCACCAATACTATCCATTAGGGGGTTGAGTGGATGATTCCCCTCTTTGCTCCCTATGCTTGACTTTACTCCTTGACTTTACTCCTTGTGGTTACTGTAGTCCCTTCGCATCACTATTTTTGCCTTTACCTCTGATTTCTGCTTGATTGCTAATGGAAAGATCACTAATTACAGCATCAGCCTTTGCTAATCCTGTCTCCACATTCTCTTCAGGGACAATACCCCTTTCCACATTATATTTTAATTTCAGGGTCTCATCAAGCTTATTTATCTCCTCTTGAGAAGGCTTATTCTTCACAACCCATTGTTGCTTAACCCCTTTTTTACACATTTTAGTATCATGACCATAACATGAACATTTAGAGCATAGAGTGGGTTTCCATTCATAAACTACTTTTTGTGAGACTAAATTTCCCTTATCATCCTCAAAGTGAATTTCTTCAGGGAGGGTAGCAGGATTTACCTCAATTAACACTCGTGCATAACTGATTCTGTTCTTCTCCTCCGTCACCTTATCAGCCATGATTGGAGTCCCCACCAAGCTTGAAATTTTTCCTAAGGCAAATGCACCCCAGAATTTCAAATTAAGGTTGGGCAGTTGAACCCAAACAGGAACCCTATCTAAGAAACTTTTCATCACTGGTTTTCCTGTCCAAGGTGCTATGATTAGTGGTTTTTTATCGAAACGAAAAAACCCTACATCAAGAACATTGTTCCTTCCTTCTTCACTGTTAAATCTCACAATAATTGTTCCATCCGAATTCATCAAGATTTTAGCTATGCCATATTGTCCCCACGCTTTCTTAATGAAACCACTCAACACAGGGATGGGGGGTTCGCACCTAATACAGAGCAGACAAGAGAATTCTGCCAGTATCTCACTTCATCTTCAACATCACTAGGGTCTATCTTCCCTATAGAGATTCCATCCTTCAATTCTGGCTGATGGAATTTTAGTTTGCCCCCAACATTACGCAATTTTAAAATATCAAAATTCTCTCATACATTCTGCACTGGGGGTGGATCAACCTTTTCTTCTACTTTTTTTGTTGCAGCTGAAAAATTAGGATTCACATAATCATCTTTATCTTGCTGATGAACATCTTCTTTTCCTATTTGATTCACAGGGTTATCCTTCTTACTAGCTCTATCACGGATCATTTCAATACTATGCATCAATGATTGGAGTTGCGTGTGGGTCAGGGCATCAATGGTTTCTAGGTCTTCCTCATCCAGCTGAGAGAGATCGAGAACCTGTGACTGCTTTCCCACCTGGTGCGAGGTTGAAGGAGTTTGTGGAGATTTGGGAGGTCTCCCCCTCTTCTTGGCCATTACGGTCGCACGGTGGCCAACAAAAACCCTAGGGAATTGAAGATCACCAGGAGAGAGAAGAGAGAAAACCTTTTTCTCTATTCTCTTAGGTATTCATCTTTATGCTTCTTGTTCTTTCTTCTTTTTCATTTTTATTTTCGGTTTCTATGAGCTTCAAAGAAGGGTTTTTGAGTTTGATGCTTAATGTCTCTTGCATGTTGATTTTTCTTGTTTCTCTTGCTTTTTCATGCTTGTTTCTACTTGGATTGAAGTTAAAAATTAAAAAAAAATGGACATGCATCAAATTTTTCAAAATAATTTTTGATCTTTGATTGTGTTTATATGCTTGAATATGAGTTGATTTAGTATGTTCATGAACTATGTGTTGTTGATTTGCACAAATTTTTCTCCTTTTCTTCTTGCATGTCACGGCAAGGGTTTGGAAAAAGGGGAAAATGAAATTGTTTCCTCATGCATGTAATTGATTGATGATCCTTGCTATTTATTTGATGTATTTTTCGGTTTTTATGTGAGAATGTATGATTAAATGAATTTTTGCTTTTATATGTATATTTGAGGGCTATACGGTTTTAGCCTTGATGCATGCATGTGCTAATTGAATCAAGAGTTATGCTTTATATCTATATATGCATTCGGTCAAGGCATAGAAATATGAGTAAATGATTTTGTTTGATAAAAAATTTGTGTGTGCTCTTGTTCATGTGTGTGTATTCGGCCAAGAGAGAAAGATTGAGTAAATGGCTTTGTTTCATGAAAATAAAATTTTGTTTAAGTACTTGACATGAGCTATGATGATTTAAGTGTTTATATTTGTAATTTTTAGCTTATTCCTTCTTGATTTATTCGGCCATGCATGTGTTTTGGATAAAATGATTGTTATCTTTTGAAAATAAATTTTGCATGTTGGTTCTTGAAGTTGATTAAGTTGTTTGAAGCATGTAAAGCTTGTATTTTTGGCTTATTTCTTTGATTAAGATTCGGTTATGCATGTGTACATGCCTAAGTGATTTTTATTCTTTAAAATAAGCTTGCATGTTGATTCCTTGAAAAGATTAAGTTGATTTAAAGTGTTTAAAACTTGTAGAACTTGATTTGTTTTGCTTGTGCAATTCGACCTCTTTGTGTATAAGTAGTTAGATATAAAAATGAAATTGTTTTGAAAGTGATTATGTGTTGTATAAGTGATTTAGTGTTAGTTAAGTGAGTATATGTTTAAGTTTAATTGAAAAAGTATTGTTTTGATGTTTTAAGGAATGTTAGAAAATTTATAATTGTTGTTTGGCCTTGATGCATGATTCGACCATGATATGTTTAGGAGGATAGGAATTTCTTTTGTTAAATGCTAACTGATATATTTGAAAAGTGTATAACCAATGTGAAAGTGAAAACTAAGTGTTTGTTGTTAAAGATGCTTCTTTAAAGGTGAAAATTGGTTTATAATCAAGTTAAGATGTTAAGCATGTTGTTTGATTAATGTATATGTATGCTTGTTTAAATTGATTAAAGTCATAAAATAATATATGCTATGTGACTAGCTATGTGAATTGATTTATTAAAGTATCGTTTGTCGTTTGTGTGTTGGTTGATGATTTGGAAAATGTTCGGGTACGTAACTAGCCTTGAAAATTAAGTGATTTTGTCTTTATTTGATTTGATTCAATTGAAATCGTGAGGCCCGTTTGGTGGTTGTTGTAACATCCCTAATTAAATTCCAAGCCTAATTAATGAATTAATAGGTTTATAATGTAGAGAACAGGTTGATTAACTGCTTAAATAATTTTGGGAGCAAGATGATTAGTAATTTTAAGTACTAGGGGTTGCGTAGGGTGCATCGGTAGCAAGAAGTAGAATTACAGAAGTGAAATCGGGAGTTAAATCAAGGTTTTAAGTGTTAGAACTTGTCCGGTAAAAGAAAATTAGGAATAAAATATCCATAGCTCTAAACCCAATTTCCACCGTTGGATGTGAAGTATAGGATTTTAGGAAGCTTGTCTCAAAATTTGAGCAAGATCCAACGGCTATCGGATAAGTTATGGCGATTTGAAGTCAGGACCCCCAGGGCATGCCCAGGCGCACCAGGGCATGCCTAGGCGCGCTAGCCCCACAAATTGGTGCACAACTCAGGCAGAAACACGCCTAGGCGCGCCCTGACCCGTTAAAATTTTTAAAATTTTTATTGAATTTTCGAATAAAACCAACCGTTTCCTCATTAAGAGAGGAACATGATATCCAACTAATTTGTTTTTATAAATGCATCTCTATTTTCTAAGTGTTTCACCAGTATGGGATCTTTTTCCTAAAATTTTAAATTCTCGTACTTAGTGATTATTCAGACCAAAGATTTTAAATGTGTGATGATTGTGGTGAATGTGTGTGTGCGAAGTAAGTTTTAGTCCTAAGTTAGGTAGGATAGACTAGGACTAGCTTAGGAGGAAGTAGGGTTGAGTTGTGGTTATGTGTGAAGTGTGTGATGTCGTTGATTGTTGTTGTGAATATTTGAACCTTGTATGAGAATTATATGATTTATATTTGTTTGGTTGTTGAATGTGGCTGTTTAGGGCCTAGGTATAGGATTTAAGCGGTAGGCCTGGAATTAGATTGTAATCGACCCAAGCGGTTATTAGTGTTTAGAGCGTATTGGTACCCTTTCCAACCTCTGTTATAGAATTCCGAAGGGGACCCAGTTAACCTTAGAGACCATTTCCGACTTCCTTGGGAAGTTAAACCTGAGTTTTTAAGGACCCAAGACCCTTGAGAGTATCTAGTGGGACTCTTGAGAAGTTAGCTGCATGAAGAGTGAACCTTTGAAAACCTATTAGAATCTTCGCATCAGAACTAACCCCCTTAAACCATAGTCGGTGCTCTTCAATGAGTGCAAGAGTCTAGTGGCGTACTCGTGTTGAATGGTATGCCAATTTCAAGTGGGGGAGTAGAACCAAGTGAAGTAAGTGGTGTAGCTTAGCATCTCTTTTCCGGGATGGTTCTCCGGTTAAGGATTTTGAAGCGGAATTTCGGGGACGAAATTCCAATAAGTGGGGGAGAATTGTAACATCCCTAATTAAATTCCAAGCCTAATTAATGAATTAATAGGTTTATAATGTAGAGAACAGGTTGATTAACTGCTTAAATAATTTTGGGAGCAAGATGATTAGTAATTTTAAGTACTAGGGGTTGCGTAGGGTGCATCGGTAGCAAGAAGTAGAATTACAGAAGTGAAATCGGGAGTTAAATCAAGGTTTTAAGTGTTAGAACTTGTCCGGTAAAAGAAAATTAGGAATAAAATATCCATAGCTCTAAACCCAATTTCCACCGTTGGATGTGAAGTTTAGGATTTTAGGAAGCTTGTCTCAAAATTTGAGCAAGATCCAACGGCTATCGGATAAGTTATGGCGATTTGAAGTCAGGACCCCCAGGGCACGCCCAAGCGCACCGGGGCACGCCCAGGCGCACCAGCCCCTCAAATTGGTGCGCAACTCAGGCAGAAACACGCCTAGGCACGCCCTGACCCGCGCCCAGGCGCGCGACGAATTCATTAGCGCGCATCAACAGTGGCGTGAGCGTGCGCAGGCGCACCCCACACCGCGCCCAGGCGCGCGGTGCGCGATTTTCGCACCAGACCCATTAAAAAGCCGCACCAGCCCCTTCTTCCTCCCATTCCCACGCATCATTCCCTTCTCCCTCCACCCCAAATCACCTTCCACCATCACCAAACCTCCATAACTCTTCTCCAACCTCCCTCCCATGGAAAATCTCTCCTTCTTTCTTATTTTTCTCCTTTTCTTCCTTTCCTTGAAGCTTCTCTTCTTCTCTCTCTCCTCATGACTCTTTCCCTCTCCTCTTGAACCCACACACCATACCCAAACCCTAAACACCCAAACCTTAATTTCTACCCTCACCCATGGATTTAGCCTTGATTTGGGCTAAATCCTATACTTAAACACTATCCCTCTCTTAATTCCAAGCTCTCTCTCTCTCTCTATGGAGCTCTCTCTCCCTCACCTAGGGCACTTTCTCTCTCCTCCAATCCCAAGGATTTGATGGGAATCGGTTTAGGGAGCGGGAAATCGGATAGACCGGGAGTAGATTCAAAGTCCTTGGAGCTTCAATCGAGCTCTCTCTCTCTCCAAGGTAAGGGGAGTCTCTTTTCCACACCTTGAGTTAGGGATAGTTGGGGTATATAATAGGACTTGGGTTAAGTAGTTGAATTGGGTTGTGGGTAGCAAAATAGCACCGGAATAGAATTGGTTTAAGGATGTTGAATGTATCTTTGTTTTAATGTAAATATTTAATTGTTTTAAGTTTGGTAAAATCCCTTATGAATGTGGTAATGTAGGAAGTGAAGAACCCTAGGGAGTTGACTTATATTAAAGTACTCTGAGGCATACCTGAGTATGTCGACTGATTGTATTGATTGTTAAATTGAACCATGTGATGAATGTGCGTATTTGTAATCTAAATGCTAAATGGGTATAAAGGTCAAGTAATTAACAATTGTGAACAAAGGACATGGCTTATGAAACGAACTTGTGAATATGGGAAATGGAAGTAAAATGATTATGTGTAACAAAAAGTAAAAGGTGATTTTAATATGCAGTGTTAAAGCAAAATGTGAGGAGGTGAAATATGTAAATTGAAATGAAGTATAATATAAATGCTGGGCTATGAATGAGAATGTTATTTGGTATGATTGTGATAACTGAGAAAGGAAATAAATAAGGAAATTACATGAATGATTAGGTGTTGAATGTGTGTCATGTATTTAAATGTGTTATAATAGATTGATCGAGAAAGTGAATAATTCATGGCCTCTGAATTGAGGTGCCAAACATTGAGAATAATGTAAGGATTATGTGTAAACTAAAAGTAAAATGTGATGCTAAATATGCGATAAACATGTAGGGATGGTATATAATTGTATCTCAATAATGACTATGTGTGAATGTGAAATTTATGCGTTGGCCTCTGATTTGAAGTGACGATTAATGGAAAGATTTGATAATTGATATAGGGAATGGGTATGGATAAGGAATGAATGGTGTGTACGGAATCATGTGTATTGTTATGCTTTAATCTTATTCGTTATATGCATATACCTACGTGGTGGTATGAGGTACCTTCCGGTGTGGAGGTGAAGTACCCACCGGCCAAATTGTATGAGGTACCTTCCGGTGTGGAGGTGAAGTACAATGGTATGAGGTACCTTCCGGTGTGGAGGTGAAGTACCCATAGGCCAAATTGTATGAGGTACCTTCCGGTGTGGAGGTGAAGTACAACGGTGTGAGATACATCTTAAGAATGAAATGAATATTAAGGTGTTGACCTCTGACCTGAGGGACACTAAATGAAATGAAATTTAAAGTGTTGACCTCTGACCTGAGGGACACAAGATGAAATGAATGTTAATGTGTTGACCTCTGACATGAGGGACACAAAATGAATTAAGGTAAAGGAGTGTTGACCTCTGACCTGAGGGACACAAGATGAAATGAATGTTAAGTTGTTGACCTCTGACCTGAGGGACACCAAATGAATTAAGATGATTGCGTGTTGACCTCTGATCTGAGGGACACAAAATGAAATAAAGTAAAAAGGGGTGCTGACCTCTGACCTGAGGGGCACATAATTTAAATAAGGAAAAATTTGTAGGCCTTTGTTGTGAGGTGCCAATTATGATGATTAAGTTTGTTTCATTGGCCTCTGATTTGAGGTGATGTTTAGAGTGAATGGAAAATGTGTTATTATTGAATAATTTGTTAAATGGGAAGCATTTTGTTATCCATGGCTTGGTTTGATTATGATACTTGAGTTTTTATTATGTGCCTTTTACTATCTTATGATTCAATGTGTTGCGAAGAGGTCTCACCCTTATGTGGTCAACATTTTAGGTGAAAGTCAAGGAGCTTGAGGATCAGAGTGTCGCAGTGGAAGAATTGGAAAGAAGGAAACTTTATATCTGTGCATACTTGTATTGTAAATGGATGCCCAATTTTATTTGTAAACTTGAATTGGAAAAAGGAATTTTTAAGTACACTATTTTAATTATAAACTTTTACTCACTATTTTTGCATATAAATTAAAGGTGTTACATTTATGGTATCAGAGCAGTTCCTTCCTTCCGACCTGAGGGAAAGTGGTCCCGAACTCGCTGCGAACACTCTCATCTCGAGCTTCTCCTCTGAAGGTGAGACCCTTTTAAGGGGAAATTGTAAATGCTTAATGATATTGAGTAAGTGTATGTTTGTAAATTGGAAATACCTATAAGTGACAAGGATGGAATTCTTTGGAACCTAAGCGGATCCCTTAGGAATTCAAAGAATCGCGGATTATAAGTGTTTACCAAATTGCAAACAAGAGACTTAAAGTATGCAAATTAATTCTAAGTTTTGAGTTAATCAAAACTTGAAGTTTCTTACAAAGGAAATCTTTCTAATCAAAATGAGGTACATAAACTATAACTAGATGGGGAGGACTATTACCACTGATGGAATGTAGTGTCGGAACTGGCCAATCCGATGTTGCATTTATCGTGAGGTGACGTCGTCGAAAATCTGGAAGCTTATGCACCACCATGAATTAGTAATTGATTTCCTATGTATGAAACCTTAGTGTTGGTTCTTTTATGTCTTGTTGCCTCGCTATGTGCTTTTGTGTGTGATTTTCATGTTTGATTGTTGAGTAAATTGGTAATTGAACAGGGATTAGTAATGGAACCGCATGGAATAAATAAATTATGATCTTGAATACTAATCCAATCGAGTGAATAAACTCATGTCGATTAGACTAGTATCTAAGAGAACCAAAAACAATGTTTAAATCAAATTAATGGTCGAATTCCATAGCTAATCTCGATTCAAGTAACTGTGATACCAATCGGGAAACAAGGAAAGAGTACTGATCGATCGAATTTAAATCGCTGAATCATATCAATTTGAGTTATGAATAAAAACAACCTTTTTGCCCAATATGGGGAGCGGTTTGAATTCAATCAAAAGGTTCTTGAAATATGTCTATATGTGGAATCGTGTAGCGTTAAAGTAAGCGGACAAAAATTTGAAGTGGAACCATGGGGATCAAAATAATTTATTGCCTCGATTCTAATCTATCCGGGTGACTTAGTTTACATCGGTTAGACTAGAATCCATAATAACAACAAAAACATTTCTGTTGAACTCGTAGATGATTCCACCACTAATTTGATTCCGACGACTTTAATACTAAACGAGAGATATGTAGGGAGTCACTATTGATTGGACTTGAAACCCCAAGTATAACAATAAAATTTGTATAAATGAAAAAGGTTTATTTAATCAAGAAAGGGGTTTTAATTCAATCGAAAGGTGTCTGAACCAAATTTTTACTAGATTGTTACGAGTATAGATGTATATATGTTTATACGTTGATTGCTTCATTTAAGTGAATTTTATTTGATACTTGTGAGTGAATATTGTTATGACTGTTTGTTTAATGATGTGAGTGTTTAAAATGAATTTCAAAATGTTGCACCGAACCACAATTATTCCAAATGGATCGTGAGGTCGTACGTCAAATTTTCAAGAAATAGTAAGAAAAACAAGGATTGAGCAGTGACTTGGCTTAGTAGTTTGTAACCAAGTCACACATCGATTAAATAGGAACCCTTCCTATGTGACTCAAATCAATTTGGAATGAAACTCAATTTTCAAACTTGAAGTCAAAAGGAATGTAACTGTTTCAACTTTTGGAGGTGAACAAAACTAAATTTTTCCAAGTCCAAGATACATTCTCTTTTTCTTTGAGTTTACCAACCTTGAGTGATCTTTTACTCCTTCATTTAGGTTCTTACGAAATTAGATGGAGGTAGTTCTTTATGGTGGTGTGCACAATTAAAATTTTTATTGAATTTTCGAATAAAACCAACCGTTTCCTCATTAAGAGAGGAACATGATATCCAACTAATTTGTTTTTATAAATGCATCTCTATTTTCTAAGTGTTTCACCAGTATGGGATCTTTTTCCTAAAATTTTAAATTCTCGTACTTAGTGATTATTCAGACCAAAGATTTTAAATGTGTGATGATTGTGGTGAATGTGTGTGTGCGAAGTAAGTTTTAGTCCTAAGTTAGGTAGGATAGACTAGGACTAGCTTAGGAGGAAGTAGGGTTGAGTTGTGGTTATGTGTGAAGTGTGTGATGTCGTTGATTGTTGTTGTGAATATTTGAACCTTGTATGAGAATTATATGATTTATATTTGTTTGGTTGTTGAATGTGGCTGTTTAGGGCCTAGGTATAGGATTTAAGCGGTAGGCCTGGAATTAGATTGTAATCGACCCAAGCGGTTATTAGTGTTTAGAGCGTATTAGTACCCTTTCCAACCTCTGTTATAAAATTCCGAAGGGGACCCAGTTAACCTTAGAGACCATTTCCGACTTCCTTGGGAAGTTAAACCTGAGTTTTTAAGGACCCAAGACCCTTGAGAGTATCTAGTGGGACTCTTGAGAAGTTAGCTGCATGAAGAGTGAACCTTTGAAAACCTATTAGAATCTTCGCATCAGAACTAACCCCCTTAAACCATAGTCGGTGCTCTTCAATGAGTGCAAGAGTCTAGTGGCGTACTCGTGTTGAATGGTATGCCAATTTCAAGTGGGGGAGTAGAACCAAGTGAAGTAAGTGGTGTAGCTTAGCATCTCTTTTCCGGGATGGTTCTCCGGTTAAGGATTTTGAAGCGGAATTTCGGGGACGAAATTCCAATAAGTGGGGGAGAATTGTAACATCCCTAATTAAATTCCAAGCCTAATTAATGAATTAATAGGTTTATAATGTAGAGAACAGGTTGATTAACTGCTTAAATAATTTTGGGAGCAAGATGATTAGTAATTTTAAGTACTAGGGGTTGCGTAGGGTGCATCGGTAGCAAGAAGTAGAATTACAGAAGTGAAATCGGGAGTTAAATCAAGGTTTTAAGTGTTAGAACTTGTCCGGTAAAAGAAAATTAGGAATAAAATATCCATAGCTCTAAACCCAATTTCCACCGTTGGATGTGAAGTTTAGGATTTTAGGAAGCTTGTCTCAAAATTTGAGCAAGATCCAACGGCTATCGGATAAGTTATGGCGATTTGAAGTCAGGACCCCCAGGGCACGCCCAGGCGCACCGGGGCACGCCCAGGCGCACCAGCCCCTCAAATTGGTGCGCAACTCAGGCAGAAACACGCCTAGGCACGCCCTGACCCGCGCCCAGGCGCGCGACGAATTCATTAGCGCGCATCAACAGTGGCGTGCGCGCGCGCAGGCGCACCCAACACCGCGCCCAGGCGCGCGGTGCGCGATTTCCGCACCAGACCCATTAAAAAGCCGCACCAGCCCCTTCTTCCTCCCATTCCCACGGATCATTCCCTTCTCCCTCCACCCCAAATCACCTTCCACCATCACCAAACCTCCATAACTCTTCTCCAACCTCCCTCCCATGGCAAGTCTCTCCTTCTTTCTTATTTTTGTCCTTCTCTTCCTTTCCTTGAAGCTTTTCTTCTTCTCTCTCTCCTCATGACTCTTTCCCTCTCCTCTTGAACCCACACACCATACCCAAACCCAAAACACCCAAACCTTAATTTCTACCCTCACCCATGGATTTAGCCTTGATTTGGGCTAAATCCTATACTTAAACACTATCCCTCTCTTAATTCCAAGCTCTCTCTCTCTATGGAGCTCTCTCTCCCTCACCTAGGGCACTTTCTCTCTCCTCCAATCCCAAGGATTTGATGGGAATCGGTTTAGGGAGCTGGAAATCGGATAGACCGGGAGTAGATTCAAAGTCCTTGGAGCTTCAATCGAGCTCTCTCTCTCTCCAAGGTAAGGGGAGTCTCTTTTCCACACCTTGAGTTAGGGATAGTTGGGGTATATAATAGGACTTGGGTTAAGTAGTTGAATTGGGTTGTGGGTAGCAAAATAGCACCGGAATAGAATTGGTTTAAGGATGTTGAATGTATCTTTGTTTTAATGTAAATATATAATTGATTTAAATTTGGTAAAATCCCTTATGAATGTGGTAATGTAGGAAGTGAAGAACCCTAGGGAGTTGACTTATATTAAAGTACTCTGAGGCATACCTGAGTATGTCGACTGATTGTATTGATTGTTAAATTAAACCATGTGATGAATGTGCGTATTTGTAATCTAAATGCTAAATGGGTATAAAGGTCAAGTAATTAACAATTGTGAACAAAGGACATGGCTTATGAAACGAACTTGTGAATATGGGAAATGGAAGTAAATTGATTATGTGTAACAAAAAGTAAAAGGTGATTTTAATATGCAGTGTTAAAGCAAAAATGTTAGGAGGTGAAATATGTAAATTGAAATGAAGTATAATATAAATGCTGGGCTATGAATGAGAATGTTATTTGGTATGATTGTGATAACTGAGAAAGGAAATAAATAAGGAAATTACATGAATGATTAGGTGTTGAATGTGTGTCATGTATTTAAATGTGTTATAATAGATTGATCGAGAAAGTGAATAATTCATGGCCTCTGAATTGAGGTGCCAAACATTGAGAATAATGTAAGGATTATGTGTAAACTAAAAGTAAAATGTGATGCTAAATATGCGATAAACATGTAGGGATGGTATATAATTGTATCTCAATAATGACTATGTGTGAATGTGAAATTTATGCGTTGGCCTCTGATTTGAGGTGACGATTAATGGAAAGATTTGATAATTGATATAGGGAATGGGTATGGATAAGGAATGAATGGTGTGTACGGAATAATGTGTATTGTTATGCTTTAATCTTATTCGTTATATGCATATACCTACGTGGTGGTATGAGGTACCTTCCGGTGTGGAGGTGAAGTACCCACCGGCCAAATTGTATGAGGTACCTTCCGGTGTGGAGGTGAAGTACCCATAGGCCAAATTGTATGAGGTACCTTCCGGTGTGGAGGTGAAGTACAATGGTGTGAGATACATCTTAAGAATGAAATGAATATTAAGGTGTTGACCTCTGACCTGAGGGACACTAGATGAAATGAAATGTAAAGTGTTGACCTCTGACCTGAGGGACACAAGATGAAATGAATGTTAATGTGTTGATCTCTGACCTGAGGGACACAAAATGAATTAAGGTAAAGGAGTGTTGACCTCTGACCTGAGGGACACAAGATGAAATGAATGTTAAGGTGTTGACCTCTGACCTGAGGGACACCAAATGAATTAAGGTGATTGCGTGTTGACCTCTGATCTGAGGGACACAAAATGAAATAAAGTAAAAAGGGGTGCTGACCTCTGACCTGAGGGGCACATAATTTAAATAAGGAAAAATTTGTAGGCCTCTGTTGTGAGGTGCCAATTATGATGATTAAGTTTGTTTCATTGGCCTCTGATTTGAGGTGATGTTTAGAATGAATGGAAAATGTGTTATTATTGAATAATTTTGTTATCCATGGCTTGGTTTGATTATGATACTTGAGTTTTTATTATGTGCCTTTTACTATTTTATGATTCAATGTGTTGCGAAGAGGTCTCACCCTTATGTGGTTAACATTTTAGGTGAAAGTCAAGGAGCTTGAGGATCAGAGTGTCGCAGTGGAAGAATTGGAAAGAAGGAAACTTTATATCTGTGCATACTTGTATTGTAAATGGATGCCCAATTTTATTTGTAAACTTGAATTGGAAAAAGGAATTTTTAAGTACACTATTTTAATTATAAACTTTTACTCACTATTTTTGCATATAAATTAAGGGTGTTACAGTTTTCCTAAGGTTTGTTTTATGATAAAAAAAAAAGCTTGAATTTTAAAGTGTTTAAGTGCTTATTTTGTGTTGAAGCATGTTTTGAAACAAAAAGTACTTTTACGTTGTTTTTGGATTTTCCAAATGTGATTTTTGTGAATAAATCCTTTGCTGTCCAGAATTGGTTTGGTTTGTTTTTCAACTTTAAAATATTTTCAAGTGATTTAAAGTATAGATTTCAAGTGGTATTTGATTTAGGAAAAAGTCGGATTGAAAACGTTGGATTTTTCGATGTTTTCGGATATAAATAAGGTGCTGTCCAAGGCGGACCAGCAACCCCTATTTGCTTTTGAAATTTATTTATGAATTATTTTCAATGTATTTTAAAGTATGTGAGTTGTCGCTTTACTGGGGAATGATTTAAGGAAAAGAAATGCGTTTTCGTTTTACCTGAAAGGATTTATTTTAAGTTTTAGAGTTTTATGCAAGTGATGAAGAACGGATATGTTCTTTGGAATTTTATATTAATACGTTATGTTTAATTTGAGGAAATAAAGGTACCGCTCTCGAGCGTGATCGTGGGAATCAGAGTTTCGTGGATCCTCAGAGAGTTTCTGTTCGCAATCAAGGTGAGAATAATAGCTTGTCTGGAATGTATGCCATGGTTAAATGATTTTAGTTTCGATTGTTAAAATCAGAACCGTGATCGGATAAAGGTTAAGTAGTGTGAGGGCAATTGGTTTGTTTGATTGTTTGGCTCCTCGCACGAAAGATTAAGATCACTATTGTATCTATGCATTGTTGTTTGATTGATTTATTTTCACATGAGAATATGCAAGTATTATGCATGCTCATGCATGATGATTCATTCTGTTTTATTATGTTCAGCATGACGCATGACATTGAAAAATGAAATTAAAAAGTGATGAATGAATATTATGAGTTTGAGAAATTAATGATTCAAAGTGAATCTCCCTGATGAGCACCAAGATGGATTTTATGCTCTCTAGGTTGAATTTTTGCTGGCCACGTGAGTGATGCTCCGTGAGTCCGAGCCCCTAATTAGCGAATGTTATTGGAAAAGAATGGATGTTGTAAAAGATTGATTAATTAGAGGTCGAGGATCACCGAAGGATGGATAACGGTGACTCGTCCGCAATTAGGTTAATAAACCTTAATAAAATATTTAAAAGACACTAATTATAATGCGGTGAGATGAGCGAGAAGTAGTGGAGAGGAAAATACCCTGCTTATTTGCGGATATTCAGGTGGGTGATTGTGATAGGAGAGGGTGATGATGGCGACTCGTCAAGTAGCCTAGGATGCTTTTCTAGGCAGAACTAGACTATATGTGATCGGGACATAAGACCCAAGGGATCGTAGCATGTTCTGCACCGCGAACTCGAAAAGTACTGTCGTCCCCTTGATCAAATTCGAAACGGTGAGAGGGAACCCGAATGAGGCGGGCAGATCGAATTGTTGTTGGGCCCTTGCGGTATCGCGTAAAATATTAACTGTCATGATGGCCGGCCCGTACGGTTGTGGCCTTGACATACATATTTATATGTTGTTGGTTTTCTCGACTGTTAGACCGACGTGGGTTAAGGTTCCTGTCCGTCCCGTTTGCTTTCGACTAGGATTGGGAGGATGTGGAGGAGATGTAGTCGTAGACGTGTGTGCTAATTAGATAAATTTCCCAGTGATGCTTTATTTTCCCTGACATCATTGGTGAAGCGAATCTCAATAAGACTTAATAAAATACATTAAGAAAGCTAATTGTTTATAAGAATGAAAGTGTGGTAATGTAAGTGAATTTGTGATAAGCATGATGATGCGAGATCAATGAATTATTAACTGATGATGATGACGATCATGCATTCATACATATTCATGTGCATATGTATTATTATTTATTTTCTGTCTTGAGATATGTTGGTGGTATGTTTCTCTTGCCAACGTGTCATACGTCCAGAAAAGCTTATTCTTTCTCTTGTTCATTGTTTCTCTTCGTTCTTTGTGGCGACGCAACAGGCAGACGGTGTACAACATCGCGATCCAAATGTGGCCCCTAGAGGGGGGAGTGTGGGAAGTTATCCCTGATGGTTGGATCTGGAGAGGCCCGACTCAGTTGGAGGTTAGAGACCCGGAGCACAGGCTGAGAGGAGCAAGGATCGACTTGCACATTGGTAGCATTACCTTGAGAGACTACATGGATGGTGGCCCTCGAACTTACTACGCACGGCGTGCGCAGCTTGCACCGCATGCTGAGGTTAAGACTGAGGAGGTTGAGGAGATAGCACCGGAGGATGGCGAGGATTAGCCGGCAGCTTAGGGAGTCTCGTGGGTGTTGCTGCTTAGGTGTTTTGTTTTGTTGTAGTCTGGGTCTTGTCTCAACTGAGGAGAGTCATACTCTAGATATCTAATGATGTAATTACCCTTATCTTTTGATGTATTTTGGGACTTGGTGTCCACAACTTTTTTATCCTGCTTTGGTAAATGTTGTTGGAACTTATGTAATTAAGTAGTACTTGTGGATTTTATTCGATGATGTTCAAAGTGCAACGAAGTTATTTTGGTGTGTGGTTCGGTGAATGTGCTTTTGTAACAACTCGATTTTGTGGATGGCGTTAATAATTCTTTTGCGACAAATCGAACAACGTTAACTTTTGTAATTAATTAAAAGTAATGGTTCTTTTGGAAAATAAATAAAATGAACTATGTAAAGCGTATGTACACAATTGTTTTTCAAAAAAAAATCGACTCTCATTTTTACTAATATTTTAATGAATAAAATGCAATATTTGTGGGAAACAAAATCGGGGTGTTATATCACCATTAAGAAATGTGGTCTTTACATCCATTTGGTGAAGCTCTAAATCATAATGAGCCACCAACGCCATGACAATCCTTAGGGAGTCCTTCTTTGAAACCAGAGAGAAGGTCTCTTTATAATCAATGCCATCCTTTTGAGTGTAACCTTTGGCAACAAGCCTAGCCGTGAATATTTCAATGTTGCCTTTCGAGTCTCGTTTGGTCTTAGAGACCCATTTACAACCGACCCGCTTTGATTTTTCAGGCAACTCAACTAGTTCCCATACATTGTTGACATCTATTGATTTCATCTCTTCTTTCATAGCATTGAACCATTTTTCAGAATTGCTACATTCCATGGCTTGTTTAAATGACGTTGGATCCTCATCAATGCTTAAGTCACATCCATAATCAATAGAGTAAACCACATAGTCGTTCGGAATAGCTAATCGTCTATGCCTTTCAGACCTTCTTAATGCTACTTCTTGTGGTTCATCCATCGCTTGTTCATTTGCAACTTGCACATCATTAGCTGGTTCATTACCTATATGTTCATCTTGTGGGTTTGGAATATTAATGTGTTGTCTTGCCGTGTTGTGTGACTGTGATACAACAAGATGGACAACAACTTAAGGAGGAACACTAGATGTAGGAGGTTCTATACGAATATCTCTAATATCCACACTTCGTGGTTCTCCACTCCCACTGAACTGACCATTCTCAATGAACCGAGCATTTCCAGACTCAACTATTCTCGTACTATGGTTAGAACAGTAAAATCTATACCCCTTTGATTTTTCCGAATACCCAATGAAGTAACCACTAAATACTAATGGTTCTTGTATCAAGATTCTTTTCATGTGGATTATATACCCTTACTTCTGTCGGGCAACCCCAAATGTGAAGATGGCTCAAACTGGATTTCCTTCCTTTCCACAGTTCATAAGGAGTCTTAGGAACTGCTTTACTGGGAACCATGTTCAACAAATATGTGGCAGTCTTTAATGCATGCATCCACATTCATGAGAGTACGAATTATCGCTATTACATAACGTACTCCTAACCATATTCATGAGAGTACGATTCCGCCTTTCAGCTACACCGTTCTGTTCTGGTGTACCGGGCATTGTATACTATGCACATATGGCCCGACTTTCAAGAAACTTTGCAAATGGACCTGGACATTGTCCACTTTCATTGAATTTACCATAAAATTGACCACCTCTATCAGACCTTATCACTTTCACTTTTATATCTAATTGTCTTTCAACCTTATCAATGAACACCTTTAGGAAGTCCACTGATTGAGATTTTTCATGCAAAAGATAAAAATAACAATATCTTGAGAAGTCATCAATAAAGGTAATGAAATACTTTTCAGCGCCCCATGATGGAACATCAAAAGGACCACAGATATCAGTGTGTATTAACTCAAGTAATTGACTACTTCTCGTGGCAGGATTCTTTAATCTATTTTTAGTTTGCTTGCCTTTAATGCAATCCAGACATATACCCCAGTCATCAAAATCCAATTAAGGTAAAATTTCATTTCTCATTAACCTCTGTATCCTTTCTCTGGATATGTGACCTAACCTTTGATGCCACAAGAAAGCAGAATTTTCATTATGTGCACTACGTTTAATACCAATATTATGTTCAACATGAAACAGGGATTCAATAAAATTAACATCAAGATTAAAACGATATAAACCATTAACTAATGTACCAGAACCATAATAGTACTTATGTTTATATAATGAGAATACGCCATGTCCAATCTTAATGTTAAAACCTACATTGTCCAACATCGGAACATAAACTAAATTTCTAGCACAGCCAGGAACATAAAGACACTCTTCAAGATCCAAATGACAGCTAGTGTCCAAGATCATTCTATACGTCCGAATTCCTTATTTTCGTGCCTTCATTTTGTTCCCCATATACAAAAAACTTTTCATTTCCTTTTATGGCTTGGATCGAAAGAAATCCCTGTGTAACTTGAGAAACATGAGTAGTAGCACTAGAATCTAACCACCAGGTACTATTAGGTACTTTAATAAGATTTGATTCAAAATTTACTAAAACATAGTAAATACCTTTCTTTTCGAACCAAGCCTTCCTTTTAGGGCAGTCTTTCTTGAAGTGACCTTCCTTCTTGCAGAAATGACATCTCTGCTCCTTCTGGATTCTACCTTCATTGACTTTCATTGAGGCTTTCTCCTTTTTTTTTACCATTCGAACATGGCTTTCCCTTGCTGCTGCTAGCACCATCATATCTCACGAGATGGACGGATTGATCCTTCAGTTTCTTTAATCACCCTTCCTCCTGAACCAACGTTGCCTTAAGTTCCTGGAAGCTCCACTTTTCTTTGACAGTGTTATAGTTCACTTGGAATTGCCCAAATTCTGGAGGAAGCGAGTTCATAATAAACTGAACCAGAAATGTCTTATTCACTTCCATACCCATGGTCTTTAACTTTGGTGATAGGTTTGTCATACTAGCTACATGATCGTGAATGGACTGAGACCATTCAAACTTCTTCGTTGTTAACTCACTCATTAGGCTCCCAACAATGGACTTGTCAGTAATAGCCGATTGAGAGTACTCATTAACCTTTGTCATATAATCCCTAGCAGCATCGGTTTTGGGCATTGACGGCTTTACATTTTTTGCCATCGTCATCCTCATTAAATTCAAGCTCAACCTGTTAGACCGCTCCTAAGTCTCATAAAGAGATTTGCCAGCTGCTGTACTAGTCCCAGTAATGCCACGTGCTTCTCATTCATAATCAATGCAAGGTCCAAATCCATCACACCAAGTTGAAACTTGATTTGCTCAGACCAATTAGCATAATTCAACCCATTGACTTTAATGGCTCCATTGCCCATGCCAAATAAATTAGTGGAAACTGCAAACATTTCACACGCTCATACCATAAATGCTTTGTGTAAACGTAATAGATTCAGACATATACCAACTTTGACTATGTATTTAAGTTCACCTTTGGGTTACACTTAAATTCATAACTTCTAACAATCATGATGCATGCTAACACCAACATACTTAAATAGACAATTAGTCTCGCTTAAATGAACATGCATGTTATCTTTGGATATGCAAACATATTCTCCAAGTATGTCAAATAATTCTTTAATATTATTAATTATAAGCAATGGTATACCTTTGAGCAACACATGGAGACCTTATAATAATAAATTCAATTTAATCCATAAATTTACTTTTATATAGCATCAAACTTATGGGTAATTAGAAGTAATTGGAACAACCGTACAATTTTGGAATTAAAATTCTAAGACTCGACCACTTTGATGATTAACAAATCTAACCCATAATATAATTCCAAAATAAAATATCCAAGTATGTGTGATGATATACACGAAACCTTACATACATAATATATGCATATAAAATTATATCAAATAATGTATATAAATCCAAAAACCCTTTGCCTTGGTCACTAGTATATACAACACTGTACATATAATAATTATACCAGACCTCTACCAAAATGATTCAATGTTATTTGTTGAAATTCCATAACATCAGTGTGCAATAAGAATTCAATTATACAATAACAGAAAAAAAATATTTACGTTTACATAGAAACACAGCACAATTTGTGAACCCCAAGCATTAAGAATAGTACCCGTAGAATAAAACATTAAGTTGTAGACTTGCAGTGGAAACAATTTACATGAATAGGATTCATAGAAAATTTCTGGGATAATACTTTTTGTAGAGAATCATAAAATTCAGAACCTTGCTCTGATACCAATTGTAAGTAAATTAAGGATCTTGAATTCATATTTTCACACAATAATCATTTACTATGAATGAAGTTTATAAATGGGAACTTACCCGGATCCATGCTTGAAGCTCCTCTTGAATTCCTTAAGTGTTTGTCTTTGTGTTCCTTGATCAGTTTCTCTCCTCTGTTCCATTTCCTTATGATTTCTCTGATGATTGGAGAACTGTTTCTAACTGTTTTATTAGATAACCACCACCCGTTTGAACTGACACTAATATATCAGTATTCCTAAACAGTTGCGTCCTTTCGTCCAACAGTCATGTGATTTGGTAATTACTTCTCTTTTTAAAGGTAAAGAAGAGAGACTTTTAAAATTATAAAAGACCAATTGATTCTAAATGACTTTAATAAGGTTAACCATTATCACAGTAAATCCTCTTTAATAAAAATCAATTCTTTAAGTTACATGAGCTATATTATTGAAATTATCTAACAAAAAATACATTGAGATATTTGTCATTGGCACCATGGTCATCAACCATCTTTTACCTTTTTTTCCATCCTTTCTAATGCTCGTTGGTTACATATATGACAATGGTGTAATAAGCTCATCAATATTAGGGAAAAAGCAGTAACGAACTTTCGAATCCCACTCTCTCACGTCTTGGCTCTGTCCCACTAAAAGCTTTAGTGGGGATTTTTTTTTTTTTTTCCTTTATTCAGTTAGGCATTTTATACTCTCTCGTACTTAAATATAAGATTTGTTTTAGAATTTCTTCTATTAAAAAAATTGGTTAATTTAGTTAGTAGAATAAGAAATGTGAACATTTGATGTATTTTTCTAAATCATACTTATAAAGTTATAAGTATTATTAAAACTTTAAAAAATGTTGAGTAAATAAAAGTGTTTGGTGAAAAAAATAATTAATTACCATTGGAAATTAGTAGATTGTCAACCTAAATAAAATTTGCACAAAGATATTATATTTAGGAACAGATAGAAGAGTTATAATTAACTGCTCTCTTCTTGATTTATGGACCTCAATTCTCAAGTTAGTTCTGTTAAGTATAAAACCAGCTAAGTATGATTTAAATTTAAAATCACAAATATATAATGCAGTGAATTTTCAAAACCAAAAGATACTTGTGGTGTAGCTCCTCTAGCATTATCAAATTATCATATATATTTGGTGTGTTAACTCACATGTTATGTGCCGTTTCCTTAGTTTGAATTTCCAAATTTGTTAGTTTGTGCCAAAATTGTGCAGACAAATGGTGAAATACTCATGAGGGGGTGAAGAGAGTGCAGACTTGTTGCCTTGATCCCAACACAATAATCAATGACAGCAGATTCAAGCTCTCAGAAAGATACTATCTTTCACCAAACTGTGCAACACCAATCACCACCACTAATGGAAATAGGAGACTCCACAAACAGCAATAATAACATTAACACCCTTGAAGAGAATCTCAGGCTTTCAGTGGAGGAACACTCCTATCACCACCACCACAATCCACCACACCCTCAAGATGTTTCCACCTTCGAGAATGGATTGGACATCATACATCCACAGCAACATCTTGGTTTGAACTTGGAAAACTCCTACAACAACAATAACAACACAGGCATTCCCTTTGAGCAGTCCACTTGGAACTCTAGGATGCAAGAACTGCAAGATGTTTTGTTTGCAAATAACCAAGAACAGCAACAACAGCCACATGATCTTCAATTTCAGCATTCTGATGGATTTCTAGGCCATCATGCAATAGGTTCATCAGGCAACACAAGTGCATCATCCACTGTTTTTCATGATCCTATGTTCCATCTGAATCTGCCTCCACACTCTCAATCCTTTAGAGAGCTGTTCCAATCTATCTCGCAGGGCTATAGCTGCTTGCCAACCAGTCCCAGCAATGGTTTCCTCTTTAGCGGAGGTGATGAAGCGGAGCGAAAAGGAGGTGCGTATCAAGAGGGAGATGGGAGCCAGCTTGACGCTGGGATACTGGAATTCAATAGCGTCGCAGCTTCTGTTGCGAAAGGAAAGAAAGGAAAAGATGTCAAGCATTTTGCGTATGAGAAACAAAGAAGAGATCAGTGGAATGGCAAATACGAAGTCTTGAGGAGTCTGATCCCAAACCCCACCAAGGTATACATTACTAATTTACTATACAACAACATCAACTAATTAACTAATTTGATAATTCATCCTAGTTAGGAGTTAGGACTAAACTGAAATAGATTATAAGTACATTCTGCTTTAATTATTTTAGACATAATTCATAATTTAGATATTCAGTATTAACAAAATTTAGAGACATTCTGCAATCCTATTGTTCTTACTTGTATGGTGTGCATCCTATTTCTCTTATTTATGAACCAAGTTGTGCATCACATTACAATACACTGATACAGCAACATCCACTAATTTGGTAACTCATCCTAGTTAATTAGGACTAAACTGCAGAGAATTATAAATATCGTTTGGTTACGTTATTCTAGACATAACACATTATTTAGGCGTTCAGTGTTAACAAAACTTAGAGAGTTGTCAGTCTTGTTGTGTTTATGCTTTTTTCGCAATGTATGATGCGTCATGTTTCTCTTGTTTATGAATCAAGTTGTGTTTGGTTTTGGTTTAACTTTTGAACCTTTATGTTGTGTTCTGGAAAAAACATAGGCTGATAGAGCATCTGTGGTGGGAGATGCCATTGAGTATATAAGAGAACTGATTAGAACAGTCAATGAACTCAAGTTATTGGTGGAGAAGAAAAGATATGGGAAGGAGAGAAGCAAAAGGCAGAAAACTGAAGATGATGCTGCAGAGAGCTGTAACATAAAGCCATTTGGTGACCAAGATGGGAGCATAAGGACCTCATGGCTTCAGAGGAAATCCAAAGACAGTGAGGTTGATGTCCGGATAATCGATGACCAAGTTACCATCAAAGTCTTTCAGAGGAAGAAGATCAATTGCCTGCTGTTTGTTTCCAAGGTTCTGGATGAACTTCGGTTGGATCTTAACCATGTTGCAGGTGGACATGTTGGTGAATATTGCAGCTTCTTGTTCAACAGCAAGGTTGGAATTTCTGAGTTATTATTTAAATGTAATTCCTGTATGAATACAATTATGAGACTGTTGTTACATATCACATATATTATATATTTATATAGTCAAATGCTGCTTGTTTCAATGAAACAGATAATTGAAGGTTCATCTGTCTATGCAAGTGCCATAGCAAACAAGGTGATTGAGGTTATTGACAATGAGTATGCAGCAGCTGTTCCAAACACTAGTAGTTATTAGAGTTTGGGGAGCATATCATCAAGATTAGGCACTAATGTTCTCTATTACTTAATATTGGTATGTAATAAACAATCACAGATAGTAGTACAAGTTCATGTGGAATACTCAAAACTGAACTTTATTAATTAAGCAAATTCTCACTTATTAGTTCATAATATAATTTTCCAAGTCTGATTGAAGCAACTGTGGGTGAAATTATTAATAGGGTTCTTTTTTTTTTTTTTTTGTATTCTGAAGAACCAAATTTTCTTTCTAGCTGTTGTTACAGTTTAGCACTGCAATATGTTTGAACAGTGACATTTATACACTGATTATATTGCCTCCAAAATGTTTCATCAATCTGCATCTTTTTTTTTTTTCACTGCTGCTTTGCTTTTTCTTGCTTTGGCAAATATCTTATGTGCTTCATTGTCTCACAGTTACAAGTTTTGCCATTTTCTTTTCTCTGTGCTAAGAAATCATTTTTGTTTGCTGTCGTTGTTATGAATTTTGTAGAAAATTTGTACTGGGCTCATTTATGTGAAAGTTAACATAATCTTTGCTTTGGTTCGTTTAAGAATCAAGTGGACGGTTATTATTTGAGTAATTGGTCAGATTGGTCCCTGAATTTGTAAGCGTCGGTCGAGTTAGTTTCTGATTTTATTGAAATAGCAATTTAATATCTGAAATAGCAAGTTAGTTCCTGCTGTCACTATCGTAGGATGTATTTGACTATTTGCTTTAAAATGGGATAAAGACAAGGACGTATGTGAATTAAAATGCTATATCAGGAACTAAAATGCTATTTTGATAAAGTCAAGGACTAATTTAACCGACGTCTACAAAGTTAGAAACCAATCTGACCAATTACTCTAATTTTGTTACCTATAATGTGTTACAGGTTTTGAATACCATAGTGTATTTGCATAGTAGTCCCTGCAATTATAGTTCCTTATTGTCCTTTAAATGTGAAAATTTGATGAGAAGTCCCTATTAAATATTAATGAGTTATGAGTAGCTGCAAATTATCATGAGTTCTTGAGTGGAGATGGTCAAAGGAGCGTACGTGTGTCCCTTTGGAGACATCCGATAAAATTGAAGTGGTACCCGTGTAATGAAGAATAGGTTAGGTACAATTTCAACTTGCCAATAATGGTTAAATGGTGAGAAATAATTATGAGGAGAACCCCTTTGCATTGTCAAAATGATATTAAAAGCCACATCCCAATCAAATTAACTTGTTATCGCAACTGAGAGATTACTTCTGGAGAAGATTTTGAATTAAAAATTTTAATTGCATTATAAGAAAAACAAAGGTGCTAGAGATTGAGTGCATTTAGTCCTTTACCAGATTTCATTGATATAAAAAATAAATAAATAAATAAACCGTTACAATTCAAAATTGAATTTTGTATTAGGAAGGCTTCAAAACTTTAATGTACGCCGAGAGTGATCCATACCAAGTGGAATTCCTCATTCCCAGTTTTGCCAAATCAAATCCGGCTCAAAGATTACATAAGATAAGATTATGACTTTGTTTGGTTACACGAGAAAAATTGGGAAGAAAGAAAATGAGAATAGAGATTACGAAGAGAAAATGAGGAGATTTTGTGGTGTTTGATTAGAGGAGAGAAAATGAGAAGAAATTAAATATGAGGGAGAAAAAAGTTGTATATTAAGTGGAAGAGAAAAGTGGGAAAAGAAAAACCAAAAAATTTGTTAAAAGACAAATATACACTTATTTTACATAAAAAAATAAATATATAATTTTATTTCTTAATATAAAAAAATAACCAAATATTTATTGTTTGCTTCAATTTTTTTATATAATATAAATCCTAATTAAAAATATTTATATAAAAAATTGTATCAAAATAAATAAAAAAACAACGTCGCAGTGCAGTAAACAATAGAAGGATGAAATAATAAACAACAACATGGAGAGCACCAGTTCGGCACCCAATGCTCCTGTAAAATCTCGCCTTTGGTGGGAAGAAATTTTTTTCCGTGGGATCCATTCATTTTTTTCTCTCCCTCCATTTTCTTTTCTATACCAAATAGAAGAAAACTACGTTTTCCTCTCAATTTCTTTCCTCTCAAATTCTTTTCTCCCAAATTCACCTCAACCAAACAAAGGATATAAGAGGAAGAGTATTGATTTTAGACGTCATTTTGAATTATTGGCCCCCATTTTATAATTTTAAGGACAAAAATAACCTCACCATTTTATTAATTTTCGTCTTTGAGGTCAAGAAAATATTTTTAGTAAAAGGAAAGACGAAAAAAAATTGTCTTCCGTGATGCATTAGTCGGAAAAGAGTAATTACTCTTTTCAGTCCGGTAGGAGACGGAAGAGATAAATTTGTTTTCAGATATTTATTAGTTGTCAATTGGAAAATTCTGACTATAAACATAACCTGCTTGTCGGTCCTAATGAGTTTTCAACCTGGACTTTTCCTCGTAGCAAACTAGCAATACATACATTGATTGGATGGCCGTAAATGCTTGCAATCACATAGTCTTCACATAGTCTGGTGAGAGACGGAAAACAAATTTTTCTGAGTCATGGAAAATAATTTTTTTTTTTGTTTTCGTCTCTCCCTTTACATAAAACATTTTCGTGATCTCAAAACGAAAATTAATATAATAGTGAGGTTATTTTTGTCCCTAAAATTATAAAATGGGGGCTACAAATCAAATCCCTAAGAGGAAAAGGTTTTGAGAATTAGTCCACAACCCCATTTTAAAAACAAAATGATCATAATACTTGATTCTTAATTTTCCCTCCAAACCCTAAATTTTCTCATCTTCTCGTTCAAACTCTAAACCCCCTTACCTTCTTGTTTAAACCCCAAGCCCCAAACTGTCTCACCTTCCTTTGCAAATTTCTTTTCAAACCTTTCATATTCAAACCCCAAACTTTTCATTATTCTCCACTCACCTTTTGAGACCCTTCCATTGAAGAAGTGTGTTTAAGTGCGTTTATTTATTTTTTTTCCACTGATACTATTCCGGCAAGCTAGTGTTGGAAAAGTATTAATTTTCCGACATAGGTATGTCGGAATGTGTTAACTTAATTCCGACACCCATTTGTTGAAAAAATAAATTGTTTGCATTTGGATAGCAATTCCAACACTGGTTTGTTGGAAATTAGAAGCAGAGAGTGAAAGAGATGAACAACGACAAACGACAACGGTGGCGACGTTGTCCTTCTCCGGCAACGACAATTACTTCCAGTGAGTTAGAAAGGGATTTGGGTTTGGGAGGGAAATGTGATTTGGGATTTGAGATTTAAGATTTAAGATTTTTTAGAGAAGAATATAGGAAAATGTATTTTTAGGATTAAAAAGATTTTGGAATTTGAGACTAAAATGTGGGGTTGGGAACTAAATCTCAAAAGTTTTTGGCAAAGTTATCAAAACTAACTGTTCGGCATCTTGAGTTTTGGTGACCCAATTTGGATCTTATCTTATAGTTGTTGAACGTTTTCATGCAATCCGAATTTGAATTCTAAAACTCATTTTTTTTATGTATTCAGTTTTTTTTTAATTATTGAAACAATTTTAATTTTAACCATTAAAAATATTTAATGACTAAAATTTACTATAAGTTAGAGAATTTTGAGGTCGAAAAAATTAGGGGGATCTAAATCACTTTGATGGAAAATAAATTAGAACATCTATGATAAAATGTCAAAATTGGTTAAAAAAATGTAATATCCCGTTTTTCTTTTAAAGGAAAAACTGAAATAAAAAAAAATTGAAAATTTCAGATATATTTCTTTAGTACCAAAAATGTTCTTTTACAACTTTCATAACACACGCGGGGTTTACACAATATAATACGTTTTCAAATATTATAATACAGTTCGTTTCTTTCCCCCGTTTTTCCATTGCGAACCTTGCTCCTTCAAGTATCCAGGTTTTCCTAAAATATTAACCACACGCGAGTGAGACATTTCATACACTTTAAGCAAAGGGATCGGCAGGATCCTCAACAGAATCAGATTTAGTTCACATTTAACATTTTTCCACATATAAGTATCAAATTCCACATTTTGCTCAAGAACCACATTTAATAAGTCCAAACATTTCATCATATCAAATCAGGTCCAGCCAAGGCATATAGTTTCTCCTAAGTTAATAAAACACAAAGAAAGCCAAAAGCACGTAATTCACCTTTACACGCGTACTAGCATGATCTCTATCGAATCCATATCAATCAAACTCATAATAACACGAAAATTTCCAAAATCACATTACATGTAACATAGAACGACATATTAAATTTTCAGGTCAAACGGACAAGCACAAGTTCATTTTTCAAACTTATCCAAATACCCGAAAACGCTATTTTCCTACGTGGCTGAGAGCAAAACAAAATTATTAAAAATAATAAACCAGCTCCTTTTTGCACGAAATTTTGTACAACCACTCTCAATACATGTAGGAACAACACATTAAAATTTCTAAAGTCCGTCGCAGCAGGGCAAGTATGGGAACTATACCCTCTTGCGAGTCATAGAAACGTATTTTCCATAAACTCCATAAATCAAGCTCTATTTTGTAAAAATAGCAAACCAAGTCATAAAATTATGAAACTTTCCAGAATACATTAAAATATAATTAAAAATACTATGTCAAATTTTCAAAGCCAACGGAGCATCGGAAGTTACTTTTACTAAAACCTCCTGCAAGCATTTTTTATGAAAAGTTACAATTTCAGCATTTAGTAACTATTTCATTAGGCACACTTAAACATATTCAAAACACTCATTAAGGCATGAATATCAATTATGACAAGTGCTAAGTTAATAAATCATACATAGGAACTTTTTACTACACATATAAACACTTATACATGTAAAATCCCTAATTTTCATATCCTCATCAAAAAAGGGAAAATTTCTCTAAACATCAAAAATTGTATTTTCATAAAAATGAATATCAAAACTAAGACATTAAAGCATTCATATTAAAAGCCCTCAACTAATTTCATCAAACATTTAGGCTACACATGCTCATTTAAGCCAACAAGCCTCAAAACAACAATTAATCATTCTCTCAAGCATTTCATCAAACACTTGGGCTACACATGCATATTCTATCTATCATGACATGAATAATGTAGAATCAAGTCTCCAATGAGGTGGATTTATTTTGATGATGACAATATAATTAGATCATGAATTTAAAGGAAGAATTCAAGCTCACCAAGTCAAGAAGATCAAGTGCATCAAATTAGCTAGTCATTCTCTCTTTTTATTTTTAATTGTAATTTTATTTCTTTTATTGAGAGTGGGTAGCTTAGGAAGTAATCTCATCCTAGGATAAATAATTTTAATGCATGAAAAAGGTTGGGATCACATAAAATTATTCCTTGAGAAGAGAATTGAAATTAATCTTTGAAAAACTTAATTTTTATCATCTCTGGGCAAAAGACTCGAGTGGTCTGAAAATTACTCGAGTAGCAAAACACTCGAGTAATCTGAAAATCACTCGAGTATCAAAAGACTCGAGTAGTTTCCAAAAGACTCGAGTATTTCAGCCTCAATAAGAGATTTGACCGTTAGTTCAGTACATGGGCATTTCTATTGAAAGATGGGCAAAGGACTCGAGTAGTGTCAAAAATACTCGAGTATTTTGGTTCTGACAGCAAATTTTTAACCGTTGGAAGATGGCAAAAATGGGAGAAAAAAATTTGTCTCACTCTCTCATTCCCTCTTCCATATATCAGAATTGAATGCCTTTGAACTAACCAACAAGAACATAAAAAAGAACATTGTGCTAAACATTCTCTTTGATTATTCTCTCTCAAGTGATAAATTCTCTAACTCAATCTATTCATTCATCTTTATTATTTTGTCCAAAGAGTTAGAGATTGTGCTTTATTGTTGTGGAAATCATTTGTTGGATTTCTCCACATACACATACACTTCTTGTTCCAAAAATCTTGGTGAGGTATCCAAGTACATGGTGAGGTATCCAAGTTCTCAAGTCTTGAGAGGTTCTCAAGCATAGTCTAAGAGGTTCTTAGCTTGGTGGAGCTCTTGAAGGTTTCAAGGAGCTTGAAGAAGAAGGAATCTTCATCACCAAACTTCAAATTGGGGTAGAAATTCAAGAGTTTGGTACACTCTTGGAAGGGTTAGGTTGAGTGAGGAATCTCAATACCCTTTGTAATATTTCTAACAATTTGATTTTAGTAGACACTCCTAAGGTTCTTAGGGGGACTGGACTAGCTCTCTAAATAGAGAGTGAACCAGTATAAAATTGGTGGTGTTGTTCTTTTTATAGTTTTCTTTGCTTTCAAGTAAAAACCAAACCTAAGTTTCTCTAAAGGGGCTTTTTAATTAGAGTAGTAATTCCGCTGCAATTAGGTTGTTTTCAAGTTGTTATAGCTTTATTTAATTGCTTTCTACTCTTCTATTAATCTGCCCTGGACTGGTTTAATTCGTATTGATTAAAGTGCAGATTATTCAGAAACTGTTTTCTGCTAACTGCACGATTTACTCGAGTATTCTTCAGAAGACTCGAGTGTTCTTGTGATTTTACTCGAGTAGTCTGAAAAAGACTCGAGTGTTCTTGCTTTGTTTCAGAAAAATTTGCACGTGATCAATTATACTTAATTGCATTCGAAAAATTAGTCACTGTTGCATTAAGATTACTATTCACCCCCCCCCTCTAGTAATTGCTAAGCCCGCTTGTTGGTTTCCAACAAGTGGTATCAGAGCTCGGTCGAAAGATTGAGCGTAAAAGCTTTTTCGAAAAAGATCCTTTTGGAAACAATGGGCTCTAGCAATCAACAAGAAGGGTCTATGTCTCTTAACCGACCTCCATTCTTCAATGGTGAAGATTATACTTATTGGAAGGTTAGGATGAGAGTCTTTGTAGAAGCAATAGACACCGATATTTGGGATGCAATTGAAAAAGGTCCTTATATTCCTAGAAGAGTGGTTAATGGTGAAGCCATTGTTATTCCTAGGACAAGTTGGAATGAAGATGATAAAAAGAAAGTTTCATATGATTTGAAAGCTAAAAATATCATCTTCTCCGCCTTGTCCAAAAATGAATTTCATAGGATATCACAATGCCAATCGGCTAAAGAAATGTGGGATACCTTGCAAATTACTCATGAGGGAACTAGTGAAGTTAGAGACTCAAGATTAAATGCTTTAACTCATGAATATGAGCTCTTTCATATGTTCCCTAATGAGTCTATCAATGATATACAAACAAGGTTCACACATATCGTTAACCAATTGATTGGCCTAGGAAAAGAATTTAGAGATGGTGAAACTACTAACAAAGTCTTGAGATGTCTTGATAGGAGATGGCAACCAAAGGTGACCGCCATCAAGGAAGCTAAGGATATAAAATCTATGGACTTGACCACCTTGTTTGGGAAGCTCCAAGAACATGAGATGGAACTATCAAGACTTCACCTAAATGAAGATTCGGACAAGAAAAAGAAGAGCATCTCTCTAAAAGCCTCAACCAAAATGTCAAAAGAGGATGAAGATGAATCTTCAAGTGAAAGCTCTGATCATGCTCTAAATGAGGAAGAGATTGGTTTATTTGCCAAGAGGTTCAACAAATTCCTCAAAGGCAAAAAGGGTAGTTCATCATTCTCTAAGGACAAGAGACCTCAAGACAAAAGATCCAAGGATAACAAGCAAAGAAACAAGAGCTCAAGTGAGAGTGTGAAATGTCATGAGTGTGGTGGGATAGGACACATAAAAATGGAATGTCCCACCCACTTGAGAAAGAATGAGAAGAAGACTCATGATGGCAAGGGGAAGAGAGCTTACATTGTTTGGGATGAACCGGAAAAGGATTCCAAGTCAACCTCAAGTAGTTCGGATGATGAGGAAGCCAAGCTATGTCTCATGGCCAAGAATGACAATGAAGCCTCCTCAAGTAGTGAAAGAAAAGACAATGAGAGTGAGGATGAGGTATCATCTAATTATTCTTACACCTCTTCTCATACTATTTCTTATGATGATTTGCTAAATGAATATAATGAAATGTTAACTCAATTTGAAAGACTTGCTAAAGTTAACAAGGAAAAAGGAAAGAAGCTTTTGGAGTATCAAAAGGAAATCAATGAATTGGAAAAATCTATTAATGATTTGAAACTCCAAAATGCATCCTTAGAACTTGCTAATTCTAGTCATTTTTGTGAGAATGCAAATCAATCATATACCATCACTCATTGTGAAAAGTGTTGTGAGCTTGAAAAGGAAGTTAATGATTTGAAAATCAAAATCAACACTTTTAACAAAAGTGACAGAAACCTAGATCGGTTAATTGGCTCTCTTAGACACAACTCAAACAAAACTGGTTTAGGATATGTCCACAAGAAAAAGAAAAATAAAGTGGTTGGTTCATTCTCAAAAATTGATTTTACAAAGAAACCAACTTGCTTTTATTGTGGAAAATTTGGACATACAAACAATAAGTGCCATATCAAAACTTTTGGAATTCAAAATGGTACTTATGTTTGGATTAAGAAGGGAGAATCATCCATGACTAACAAAAAGGGACCCAACATAATTTGGGTACCCAAAATGAGCAAGTGATTGTGTCTTGTAGGTGTGCCTAAGAACCGGAAAGCAACTTTGGATACTTGATAGTGAATGTTCAAGGCACATGACGGGAGATAAGCGACACTTCATTGAGCTTACTCCTAAAGAAAAAGGATATGTCACATATGGAGACAACAACAAAGGCAAAATACTTGGTATAGGTAAAATTGGTAATTCTTCCAACTTGGTTATTGATAATGTACTTTATGTTCAAGGATTAGAACATAATCTTTTGAGCATTAGTCAATTATGTGATATTGGTAACCATGTATTATTTACCTCTACTCATTGTCTCATAAAAAGTGACAAAGATGAATCTATCAAATTTGATGGAAAAATGTCTAATAACACTTACATGGTTGAATTGAATAATATCACTTCTTTAGTTTCAAAATGTTTAATTAGCAAAGAAAGTGATACTTGGTTATGGCATCGTAGGACCGCTCACATTAATGTAAATCAACTTAAGAAACTTCAATCCAAAGACTTAGTAGTTGGTTTACCAAAGCTCAATTTTCAAATTAAAGGTGATTGCACTCCTTGCAAGAAGTGCAAACAAACTAAAAGTCATTTTGGTTCCAAAAATGATGTGTCCACAACAAGACCATTGGAAATGCTTCATATGGACTTGTTTGGACCTTCTCAAGTAAAAAGCTTTGGTGGCAACTACTATGCCTTGGTGATTGTTGATGATTTTTCAAGATTTACATGGACATTATTTTTGAGTGCTAAGAGTGAGGCCTACAAGTCTTTTAAACGCCATATTAAGCTTGCACAAAACCAAGTAAACCACAAAGTGATTATAATTCGAACCGACCATGGAGGTGAATTTGAAAACTATAAATTTGATAGATTTTGTGATAAGCATGGAATTGAGCACCAATATTCGGCACCTAGAACTCCAGAACAAAATGGAGTTGTTGAGAGGAAAAATAGGGTGCTAGAGGAACTTGCTAGAACCATGTTAAATGATTCTCAAGTACCTCAATATTTTTGGGCCGATGCCGTTAATACGGCTTGTTATGTAATGAATAGAATTTTAATTAGGCCTATGATAAAGAAAACCCCCTATGAGCTTTACAAAGGTAGAAAACCCAATATATCCCATTTCCATGTTTTTGGATGCAAAGTCTACATTTTAAACAATGGAAAAGATCAACTTGGAAAATTTGATTCTAAATCGGATGAGGGAATATTTTTGGGTTACTCTTCTCATAGTAAAGCTTTTAGAGTTTATAATAAACGAACCATGACTATTGAAGAATCTATACATGTTGTTTTTAATGAGTCTTCGAAAGAAGATAGTGTTTTATGTGATGGTAGTGATGATGGACTTGAGATTTCAAATGTTGACAAAGAGATGGAAAAATCAAAGGATGAAGGAGAAGTCAAAGATGAACTTGATCCGGCTTGGAAAACGGTGAAAGCTCACCCTATTGACAATGTCATAGGAGACCTTTCAAAGGGAGTATTAACTCGTAGGTCAATTCAAAATATTTGTCATTTTGTTTCTTTTGTTTCTCAAATCGAACCAAATTCAATTAAGGAAGCAATTATGGATGAACATTGGGTTATGGCCATGCAAGAAGAACTAAATCAATTTATTAGAAATGATGTTTGGGAATTAGTGCCTATGCCCGATGATCATACCATAATTGGTTTAAAATGGATTTATAGAAATAAACTTGATGAATCCGGTTTGATTATAAGAAACAAAGCGAGACTTGTTGCCCAAGGGTACAACCAAGAGGAAGGTGTTGATTATGATGAGACCTTTGCTCCGGTTGCACGCCTTGAGGCAATCCGAATCTTGCTTGCCTTTGCATCAATTATGAATTTACTCTTTATCAAATGGATGTCAAGAGTGCTTTCTTGAATGGTTTCATAAATGAAGAAGTGTATGTTAAGCAACCACCCGGTTTTGAAAGTCATGAGTTTCCAAACCATGTTTACAAATTGAAAAAGGCACTTTATGGATTAAAACAAGCTCCTAGAGCTTGGTATGATCGATTAAGTACCTTCTTATTAGAAAATGGCTTTCAAAGGGGAAAGGTTGATAATACCCTATTCATCTATAAAACCAAAGAGGACATTTTGTTAGTGCAAATATATGTAGATGATATTATCTTTGGTGCCACTAACGGGTCCTTGTGTAGAAAGTTCTCTAATTTGATGAAGAAGGAATTTGAAATGTCCATGATGGGGGAGCTCAAGTTCTTCCTAGGACTTCAAATCAAGCAAGTCAAGGAGGGGATTTTTGTGCATCAAGGAAAATATTGCAAGGAGCTCCTTGGAAAATTCGGAATGGACAAATGCAAAGAAGCATACACTCCCATGAGCACATCATGCTACCTCGACAAGGATGACAAAGGTAAACCGGTTGATGTTAGTAAATGTAGGGGCATTATAGGTAGTCTTCTATATCTTACCGCATCTAGACCGGATATTATGTTTAGTTTATGCATGTGTGCCCGTTTTCAAGCTAATCCTAAAGAATCACACCTATCCGCAGTTAAACATATTTTTAAATATCTTAAAGGAACAATTAACACCGGATTATGGTATCCTAGTGATGCTAGTCTTAGTTTAGTTGGTTATTCGGATTCTGACTTTGCGGGATGCAAGCTTGATCGCAAAAGCACTAGTGGTACTTGCCATTTATTGGGAAGCTCATTAGTGTCATGGTTTTCTAAAAAGCAAGCTTGTGTTGCTCTTTCCACAGCCGAAGCGGAATACATCGCCGCCGGTAGTTGTTGTGCTCAACTCTTGTGGATGAAACAACAATTATCGGATTTTGGTTTAAAATTAGAAAGTGTTCCAATAAAATGCGATAACACGAGTGCCATCAATCTAACTAAGAATTCGGTGTATCATTCAAGGACTAAACACATTGAAATTAGACATCATTTTCTTAGAGATCATGTGCAAAAAGGTGATTGTACCATAGAATTTGTTAGCACATCAAATCAATTAGCGGACATTTTTACAAAACCATTGCCAAGAGATACCTTCTATCATATAAGAAGGGAACTTGGAATTTTAGATGAGTCAAGCATTAGCTAATTGATTTGTGCTTTTATTAAGAAATCACCAAATATGTCTAATTAAATGTGCATTGATGCTTGATGAATAATTGGACCTTGAGATATTGTGAAAAATATGATTTTGATTGTGAGTGATTTTGATTCCAAGTTTGTGTTGATGTTCAATGTGTTAAAAATGCATTTAGAACTGTTTGTCTGATAAAAACACTCGAGTATTTTTCATGCTACTCGAGTATTTTAATTCCAATTTAAATCGTTTTAAAATAGAAAAAGTTTTTGGGCATGTCTGATGGTTTCACTCGAGTATTTTCAATTTTACTCGAGTAATTTTAATTTTACTCAAGTCTTTTAAGCTTCACTCGAGTGATTCAGATTTCTCAAAATTGATGGTTTCAGATGCCCCAAAAACACTCGAGTAAATTTCAGTATACTCGAGTGAATCTCAGACCTGAGACTTTGATCTTTCAGGCTAGGCGTATTACTCGAGTACTTTCACCAAGACTCGAGTCTTAAGCCTTAGAACACTCGAGCGTTTTCAAAAACACTCGAGTAATGCGATCAGTTTTTAAGCAACAGCAGCGTTTCTGAACTTCATTCTTCACAAACCCCTCTCACTCTTACTCGAGTTCTCTCAACTCCTTTCATCAAAAATAGTTTTTAACTCAAATCTTTCACTTCTTTCAACTCCAAATCATCTTTTCATCATCTTTCATCACTTATTTCACTTTAAATCTTCATTTTTCACCTTCAAATTCAAAAATCCCTTTCAAAACCCTAACTCCCAATTCTCCAAATTCTTCGTTTTTTCTTCCAAATTGTTGCAATATGTCTACTTCTCGCGGTCCCAAGCGTCCAAGGAAGCAAAGGAGGGAGCCCACTCCTTAACCTTCATCATCTTCAGAGGAGGAAGAGGATTTCTTCTCTGCTGCTGAATGTGCAAGGAGGGAGGCCCTGTTTGTGACTCATGCATATGGTGTACAAAGCTGGACAACTGAGGAATTTCTTGAGGGTAATGGTTTTTCTTTTGTTCAAAAGCTTAGAGACCAACATCTTATGCAGTTTATATCTTTTCATGGTCCCATCTATCTTAGGCTAGTGCGCCAGTTTTATGCCAATATTAAGGAGATAGATAGGACTAGGTATGAAACTAGTGTAGAGGGCACCCATTTTCAGATTCGCCCTAGGGATTTAGAGACCGTGTTCGGTATAACACGAACGGGGATGAACAATTACAAGGCTAATACTGATGATATTTTTAGAGACTTGCTTCGCCCCGATCGTGTATATAACAGAAACGAAAAGAAAGCTGTGCACATGACCGCCTCAAACCGACTCCTCCATCATATAGTATCTCACCAGCTTGTGCCCCAAACCTCTCCCAATTACTTTAAAACCACCCAATTAGAGCTTCGAATTATGGATGCTATTCTTAATGACAATCTGCTGAATTGGGCTGCTATTATTCTTTCTCGGATGGTGAAGGCAGGGAGCTCCAAAGCCTCCCAAAATTTGCCTTTCCCGATGCATGTTTGTAAACTCCTCCAGCACTTCAATGTGCCTATTCCTGATGATGAGGAGTCCTTTACTCCTTCGGAGGAGTTGCATGCGATTCATGATGGGCTTCTCCGCCAGATGAAGATGAGGAAGCATGGTGGGAGGTATTATTGGCAGGATGAGGTGGCAGCCATGGAGGCTCAGGAGGCCGCTGAGCGTGCTGCAGCTCAGCAAGGTATGGATGTTGAGCAGTTGGCTCAGGAGCAGGCTGCGTTTGACCAGGCTGCCGGTGGTGGTGCAGATGAGGATGACCCTGCTGATCATATCGATTTTAGCAGTCCTGCATTCCAGGGTTATATGACTCATTTTTATGCTCGATTGGATGGTTTTGAGCATCGATTGGCTGAGCAGCAGGACAGTATTAGCAGACTTGAGTCACAGATGGGTGTTCAGTCGGCCATGATCTACTCCAGGTTGGACCAACATTCAGCCCAGATGAATGCTCGGTTTGATGATATGATGACTGCGTTTGGCCGATTCTTTCCTCCGCATGACCCTCCTGCGCCGGACATGTTTTGAGCTTGTGGACATTGCACTCTCTGTTTTCTGATCTTTCATGTTTTTATGTTATGTCGTTTATGGATTTTCAGTTTTTCATTTTATCTTGAGAGTTAGTTTGATTTATGGAACCCCTGCGTGGGTATGTCTCAGCTTTTATGATGTTGACCTTTTCATTGCAAACTTGGTTTAGTCTTTATGATGTTTTATGCTATGATGACTTTTGATTTATTTTACGCTCTGATTTTCATTGGTTTTCACATGTTTATGTTCTCCGATAGTCATGATTATGTATATTGCTTATATTTAGGGGGAGTTTTCGTTATTGGTATCCTTCTTATCTCCTTCGTTTCCAAATGATATTTTTTTTATTATGACAAAAAGGGGGAGAAAAGAGAATGAGAAGAGCAAGCACAATTTTTTTTACTCTGATATTATATATGCTCTCACTCTGATACCAAGTATATAGTGTGCACTTGACTATAATTATTATGATATTATGATGTGCTTGGAATTCTCTGGATTGACAGGTTTTATAGGTTCCTATATTGAGGGGGAGCTCTCAAAAGTGATGGAACGGTTTAATTATTTTGTCATCATCAAAAAGGGGGAGATTGTAGAATCAAGTCTCCAATGAGGTGGTTTTATTTTGATGATGACAATATAATTAGATCATGAATTTAAAGGAAGAATTCAAGCTCACCAAGTCAAGAAGATCAAGTGCATCAAATTAGCTAGTCATTCTCTCTTTTTATTTTTTAATTGTAATTTTATTTCTTTTATTGAGAGTGGGTAGCTTAGGAAGTAATCTCATCCTAGGATAAATAATTTTAATGCATGAAAAAGGTTGGGATCACATAAAATTATTCCTTGAGAAGAGAATTGAAATTAATCTTTGAAAAACTTAATTTTTATCATCTCTGGGCAAAAGACTCGAGTGGTCTGAAAATTACTCGAGTAGCAAAACACTCGAGTAATCTGAAAATCACTCGAGTATCAAAAGACTCGAGTAGTTTCCAAAAGACTCGAGTAGTTTCCAAAAGACTCGAGTATTTCAGCCTCAATAAGAGATTTGACCGTTAGTTCAGTACATGGGCATTTCTATTGAAAGATGGGCAAAAGACTCGAGTAGTGTCAAAAATACTCGAGTATTTTGGTTCTGATAGCAAATTTTTAACCGTTGGAAGATGGCAAAAATGGGAGAAAAAAATTTGTCTCACTCTCTCATTCCCTCTTCCATATATCAGAATTGAATGCCTTTGAACTAACCAACAAGAACATAAAAAAGAACATTGTGCTAAACATTCTCTTTGATTGTTCTTAGCTTGGTGGAGCTCTTGAAGGTTTCAAGGAGCCTGAAGAAGAAGGAATCTTCATCACCAAACTTCAAATTGGGGTAGAAATTCAAGAGTTTGGTACACTCTTGGAAGGGTTAGGTTGAGTGAGGAATCTCAATACCCTTTGTAATATTTCTAACAATTTGATTTTAGTAGACACTCCTAAGGTTCTTAGGGGGACTGGACTAGCTCTCTAAATAGAGAGTGAACCAGTATAAAATTGGTGGTGTTGTTCTTTTTATAGTTTTCTTTGCTTTCAAGTAAAAACCAATTAACCTAAGTTTCTCTAAAGGGGCTTTTTAATTAGAGTAGTAATTCCGCTGCAATTAGGTTGTTTTCAAGTTGTTATAACTTTATTTAATTGCTTTATACTCTTCTATTAATCTGCCCTGGACTGGTTTAATTCGTATTGATTAAAGTGCAGATTATTCAGAAACTGTTTTCTGCTAACTGCACGATTTACTCGAGTATTCTTCAGAAGACTCGAGTGTTCTTGTGATTTTACTCGAGTAGTCTGAAAAAGACTCGAGTGTTCTTGCTCTGTTTCAGAAAAATTTGCACGTGATCAATTATACTTAATTGCATTCGAAAAATTAGTCACTGTTGCATTAAGATTACTATTCACCCCCCTCTAGTAATTGCTAAGCCCGCTTGTTGGTTTCCAAAAATAACGCAATGCCCAAATACATCATTTCAACATATTCAAACATGATAATCAAAACACATTGCTCAAATAAATAATGAAGCATGAATTAATCATTTCCACAAACATGTGAGCATCAAACATATCATATAAGCTATCATCATCATAAGCGTAAAAATAGCATATTCAAATAAAATAAACATTATGCATATTCAACATCCTACATATTATTTTATAAAAATAGCAACATTATAATAGACATTTAATTTTACTTAGAACACTAACTCATTCATTTCTTCAAATTCTATCAAAAACCCAATTAATTCCTAAGCTTCAAAATGCAGAGATGGCTCACTCCTTACCTTAGAGAGAAGAGGAGGCTTGATTGGATCTCTAAAACCCACAAAGCTTTGTTTCCCCTCCTCAGTTTAGCTTTCTCCTTTTGTCTCCTAGCTTCAAACTCTTTCTTCTAGCTCACATGAAGATAACCCACTTTGCACTTTGCTTTGAGGAGAGAGATATATAGAGAAAGAGAGGGAACGAAAGATTGGAGTTATGGGTGTGAGAAATAAGTGATGGGGATGGATTTTTTTATGAAGGATTATGAAGTTTTGAGATGGATATTGTTGATTTTTGTGGGGGTAAAGAAGAATTTAGGTGATGGTGGGAGGTGGGGAGAAATGGAGACTAGGTTTCCTAAGAGGTGTAGGGATGAAGTGGGGATGACTCCCCTATGTTTCCCTTCCACAAAATTTAGCCCCCACATGGGTTTTGGGCTTAGGTACATGAAAAGGGCCTAAAGGGGCTGTTGGTGCATTTTCTGGTGCACCGATGCGTGCTACTGGGCGCACCGATTCGCCGGTTTTCGCCTTTTCGACCCGTTTTAAAGGCCCACGACCCTTCTAAACACCAATCCAACTCAACCACACGTAGAAACACGTTTTCAAACATTCACACAACCTTTTCATGACACGCAACACAAAAATCATTGAAATACGAAACAAACACTCAAAGACGAATGAAACTCTATATCAAACCCTCATACTTCTTGGCCCCTAATCGGCTCACGACTAAAGGGAGGGCTTCCCAAGCCTACAAGGTTTCTTGCTAACCCAAGGAACCCTTACATAACCATAACTCTCTAGCCATGCAACACTTAAACTTTACACACATCATACATAAGCATGCACATACTTTCATATTCAATTCTCATTCAAGAAAGCATAAAAGGCATCAACATCATATAAGTTCATTGTCCAAAGAGTCATGCATCAAATTCACACATATATTAAAATAAACAAATATATGAAAGCATATAAAAGCATGTAAAATCATATAAAACATAACACATAGGAAACACAACAAGCGGATAAAAATTCGGGATGCTACAAAAAACATCGGTCGGTGAGTTTTCCTAGTGGTCTTCAGGATAAGTTGATACAAAAAATTCGTACTTTAGAACGGCGGAAGTTTCAACTATATGAATTTCATACAGGAATATCCAAAAGTTATCATTATCAATTTTGTACTTCTAATTAAATCTATCATCACAAAGATGCGTCAACAAAAAAAAATATTACTCTTTCGATCTTATATATAAATCTTTTGGACTAAAAAATATACTCTTTAAAAAAATCAGTTAATATTATTATAAATATATACTCCAACATTATCTCAGCGTAACACAAGATCTTCTAGCTCGGATTCTCTAGATATTACCTTCTTGTTATACTATCTTGCTTGTCTTATTTTTGCCTTGATTCCCTTTTGATGGTTGCCTCTTGACGTTTTGATTTGGGTCCAATATATGATGTTCTGAGCATGAATTAGACTCCCTTTTGCTAAGGATTTGGTTTGTTTCTCTTGCAAATTTAGGATTTTTAGTATAGTTTTAGGAATTTTCAGTAGATTAGGATCTTTTGAACGTTTTGATCCGTTTTGGGTATGTTTCAGGTACTTTCGGAGCTTAATTGAAGAAAATAAATATGGAGTTGAAAAGAGGACGAAAGGACCTTGAAAATGGCGCAAGAACGGAGCGAAACGGAGTCGGAGCAGGGCTGGCACGGCCAGGCGGGCAGCCCCTATTAACAGCACCAGCATCAGACTGGCGCGCCCAGGCGTGATGCCCTGGGCGCCCAGGCGCGCAATCATCGTTCAGGCCCAGTTGGGCCACTTTCTGATCAGTTTTTCTCCAATTCAATTAGGATTATTTTTAACTTTAAATATAGGTTTTTCCATTAGGTTTGGTAGACTTTTCAGAGGCAATTAGAGATTAGAATAGAATTAGGATTAGAGAAGAGAGGCTAGTTTTGCAATTGAGAGCAAGGAGGCAAGGCACAAGGATTGAAGATCAACATTGTTGGAGGGATCCACTTGATGATTGAAGATCACTTGGGGGTAAATTCATTGTTGTCTATGATTATGAGTTTTTCCCATTCTTTGTATTTCTTCTTCCAATATGCATAACTAAACCTCTTGTTAGGAATAGGGTGGATTTGTATGGATCTTAATTTGGCTATTTATTTATGAATTAATGTTTTTCCTTTTAAATCAATTGTTTGGCTGCGTTTTAATTATAATTCATAGAATTGGTCACTTTATGTTTTGCTTTGGTAATCTGAACCTTAATTGGAAGATTAGGGTTTAGATTAGGCCTTTCAACCAAACAATATAATTATTCAACTCGTAGAAATACTTTTGGATAATTGTATAACATTCATAAACTAAAACTCACTTAAGGGATTAAGGGGTAAAGTTTAGTAAGAAATGTAATAGCCATGAGGAATCTAGCTTTTATTGTTTCTGGAGTTGTTGATTTATTGGAAAACAGATTTTCATAATTAATATCCTGATCCTACAATGAAATCACGTTCCTAACCTTTTCCATAATTGTTTCTAAACACTTTTTATTTTCTGTTTTGTCTCATTCTTTTAATTCTACACTCCTCTCTCAAAACTAAAAACCAATACAAGTTTCACATAGTAATAGCAATTAGGTGAAAGAAATTAGAAACAATTTGCAATCCCCTGTGGAAGGATAATTTACATACTCTTTATTACTTGTGATCCGATATACTTGCCGGTAGTCCAACACATTTTCACTTAGGTCTAGATTCTCCTTTATCGTAGCCTCATTGGCCTGGCTTGAGCATTTTATAATGCAAAATGTGGGAATGGTAATTTCAATAGGGATAACAGCTTCGCAACCTAAGGTTAGTCGAAAGGGTATTTCCCCTATAGTATTGTATCTTGTAACACCCCAATTTGGCAACTTGAAAATATATTTCCTTTCCGTGAAATGTAGTAAAAATATGGGCCAAATTATTATTATTTTTTTTAAAACATGTAACATGGACATGAGAACCGTTAAGTTTCCAAAACTCTTTTGCATTTAAAAATAGTGTTCTCACGTATCATGTTGAACTTCAAGTTCCAAACCGAGATGTCACAAGACACCGCACTTTGAAACTTGCCTCCTTTTAATTTCATTTACAATAGCCCTTCTCCTTTCATAACTTAATCATTGATATCAAATAAAAACTTATTCCATCACATAAGTCTGGGGTTACATGTTGGCACTGCAATGATAACTAAGTAAATACAGGGAAACATAATACTTCTAATAAAACATAATACTTCTAATAAAAGAACTACCACCAGGTCCACTAAGCTGAAGCTGAAGGATCCACGGGAGGTGCCTCTCTAGGGTCAAACTCAATCACCTCAGCCTCCGAATAATCTGAGTCCTCATCAGGATCCTATTCTGGATCTTCCTATGGTGCATCCTCTTACATAGCCTCGAAAGCCTCATCCGGTAGATCATCCCAAGCCTCATCCAACTCCTCTAGCTCCTCAGCCTCGGGATCAATCCGTGCAGGTAAAGGCATCAGATGCCCATCATGATAATCCGCTGGTCCACTAGTCTGCAAGTCCGAAAGCATAAAGCGACAGGTGCGAACATCAGGCACGGTTCCTTGAAGAGTATGGTTGGGATCAGTGACTCCACGCCACTCCCAACCATCCGAAAGTAAACTTGACAAGATCCATAGACTAAGGGGTTGACATCATAATAACAGGCATACAAAATAGAAATCCAGAGAGAGTAAGTATTCCCAAGCAAGCGATGCCAACAGTGTGGAATTACAATAGGCAAGATATTAAGGAATAACAACAACACACAAACAAATAGCATATAAAAGCATTCTCATATTTACTCTCATCATCAATCATCCAATTCACTTATTCTTATCAATATCATCACTTTCTTTTTCTCAGATTTATTAACACATCATATCACATTCAGTGGTTCTCTTGCTCGAATCCATATCCATCTTTCACATAATCTCATATACTTTTCCATTCTTTCATTCTTATACTCATATCTTGACATTATACGGTTCATCTTTTCTTATTTAAGTTTTATGAAATCGTATCCATCAATGATGGGGGAAAATTAATCATCATTAAGGGGGTCGCTCAATACAGTTAGCACACACGTCTACATCTCCTCGGTAATCCACCCAACCTAGTCGGAAGCAAACAGGAGTACATGACCTTTACCACGCGGGCACGACAGCTGTCTCAATAAATCAAATGGCTCCAAGCCAGGAGAACTGCAGAAAACTCGGGTACAGTCTCAAATCAAATCAAATCATATAATATCAAGGCACACTGTAGAAAAATCGGGTACAGTGGCAAATCAAAGATGCCCCGTTCCAGTCCCTCTCACTGTTCAAGATTAGCAATCTAGGGGGCGACAGTACTATTCTAGTCTACAGTGCAGAACTTACTACGGCTTTGGACCCCAGTCCCTACCACGTTCGTATACCACATGTGGAGTTTGTTCTGCCTAGAAAGTACCCAAGACTTCTTGACGTTTCACCGTCATTGTCCTCCCCTAATGCAATCTCCACCTGACTATCCCTGATACTCATGGTTTCTTCCTCTCCACTACTTCGATATCACAGTCATAACTCACCACGTTAATCCAAGTCTTTTAAAAGTTTTAATATTTTAATTAACGTCTTAAATCCTAAGGCCGGCTCATCCTTAGTGCATCCCTTCAATGAGTCCCGACCACTAATCGATAATCCGCTTTTCCTCAACGTAGCACAAGGCTTGATCATCACATATTTCTTTCAATTTCCATAGTCACTTGGCATCACAGCACATCGAACCGTTCCCGCAGGAAAATCTCGTAAGCCTCTTGTATCCTCTTGATCATCATCCACGAGTCCTCGAGCACACCTCTGCCTCATAAGCGCAATCTCAATATCTCAAGCACAATCTCAGTATCATTGCTCAACTGGAATATTCTCATATCTCAACACTTATCGTCTTTCCTTAAACTTTCCAATTAATCTCTAGTCTTATTGTTTTCTCAAACTTTTGCTCATTTCTCTTTCCGATCATCCTTACATCACTTATTTCTCTTTCCTTTCAATTTCACATCTCTATTCATCACTTGATCTTTTCCACGACAATGCAACAATTCTTCTTATACTTCTCCCTCATAAATCTCATCAACATTCTTCTTACCATCATTATTATCATCATCATTATTCTCATGATCATTATTTTCATCATCATAAACATTAACCATACAGATTTCATCATGCATAATAAATTTTTCAATAGATAAATAACAGCATTCTAATATTCATGCATCAGCACATAAACTCATCATAATCTCACGTGGTCTTTGTCTCCTTCACACGAGTGGCCACACCACAATACAATTGCCACTGTGCTACTGACTCAGAACCACTAAGTTTCGACTTTTGAGATGGTTGAAACAACTTAATATGTTACCTATATACCACGGTGTTTGGGGGAAACTTCTCTCTCACCTCTACCGGCAGCAATTTCCAATAGGCTCCTTGAATTCCAATGCGATGCTCGTATCCACTCCTCGATCGTTATTGGCAACTAAAATAATTCTCTTATATTAAAATCACTCTCATACGATTATTTCGAAAACAAAACATCATTATCAAAACTTCTTATTTGAAAATAGAGTATTCCCTCTTTCTCAAAAATTTGAAATCACTTTGATTTAAATCCATAATCACAATCAAGTAAAAACATTTGTTTAGCAACATACTTAAGTGTTTAAAACTTACAATATTCTTTTCAATGACTTGCTTAATAAAGAAAAACATGAACAATTCCTTGGTTCACATAAAGGCCACATTTATCTTAAGGGTTTTTATATACAAACCACCATTAAATTAAAATCATATACTTCAATAATCATAGGAAAATCTTTTACAAAGCAATACTTTTTCAATTAATCAAATCACCTTACTTACTTTATTTCCTTCAAAACTGAATTAAATCAAAGAAAATAATACAAGGGCTAAGTTAATAATCATAAAAAAATATTAACCCTATAAACATTAAATCACTCTTATTCTCTTTCTTAAATCCTTATGATCACTTTCAAACATACATATTAACATTCTAAGACACTCACAATCCATAAATCAATATTTTACACTCATTATGTATGCACATGAAACAAAATCAAGCATATGCTCCTATTTTCTAAGCATGTCCGAATCTCATCATAAATAAAACAAGGTTTATATTCACAATTTTCAAGTACCAATGATTAATAACATTTGAACAAAATCATGTACATGTGAAAAATAACTTTTTAAACACATTATCCTACTTTGAACATCTCAACCGAAATGATTATTAAAAGAAAAGGAATATCTTTGCTAGAATTTCAATATGCTAACTTCTTTCAAATAAAGCTATATCAATGATTATTTAATTCAATTAGTTTTATCTTTAAATAAACATGCAAAGGAAAATCAATTTATTTCTTTTACTTCTTGATCAAACCAAATTATAGAAAATGATTCAAACTCTTAATGATATCATCACATACCAAATCCACTTTATTTATTCAAAGCTAAACTCAAACCATAACACATAAAGAAAATAAAAATAACTTGAGTAAAACTTGTTCCAAAATCGAATGGAACATGAAAATCACTTTCAAGTTTTTAATCAAAGGTTTCAAGCTCTCATAGGTTTAAAATACATAAATCCATCAATAAAACACACATGCAAAACAAAATGAACTAACTTTGATATTTATGAGGGTAAAACCGTGAGCTTCACACACAAACTTTAATTAAATTTCTTAACTCATATCCTCATAATAAAATCAAGTGTCATATCAAGATTTTTATCTTTCAAACCTTTAATGATTTCATGCATGTACTTAAAATCTTTAGATTGAATAAATTTCATTATGCATGTAACTTGAATGATGATTAAACATGATTTTCTATTTTCCCTAGGCTTGGCCGAATGACATCATGCAAAAAGGCAAGATCTTTGATTTCATTTTCACATGCAAAGATTTAAAACTCATAAATCACATCATGTTCTTATTTATGCAAAACTTTAAAATACTATTTTCTTTCTCAAAACACTAACCGAATCAGCATCATCATCATCTTATAAACAAAATCTTGTTTCAAATCCTTTTTGCACAAAATAAAATCATTTTTAAAGCTTGTTACCTTTATTTCTCTTTAAAATCGTGACATGCATTAAAGAAAAACCAAATCTTTTCATTCAAAATCAACATGCAAGACTCAAGCTTCATACTTTTTCATAGATCATCCATAAATCATCACATGCAAGAGAAGATCAAGGCAAATAAATAAACTTATGCACAAACTTTAAATAAAACCATGACTAAGAAGGATTACAAGTTAATGATCAAGACTTTTAAACACAAATGTTCATGATCAAGGCTTAGGAAGAACATGCATGTCATTTAAACTTCAAGATTACTTAAAAATAAACACATGCATCACAAAACTTTAGGTTCAAACAAAGTTTATCATAGAGTCCTTTACAACACAAGATTAAATACACTAAAACTCTCTTAAACAACTACCTCAAACAAAATCCTAACTTCAAGCTTCAAATCTCTCTCTCCTTCTCCTAGGGTTTGCTTCGGCCTCTTCTCATTTGAGTGGAAGGGTGATTTTCTTCTTTGAGTTTGAAGGAGGAAATGATTGAGGAATGAGAATCAAGGATGAAAGATTGAGGAACTTAGCTCTTCACTCTCTCTCTCTCTCTCTATCTCTCTCTCTCTTTCTCTCTCGGCCTCACTCTCTTTCTCTATGGGTCTCAAGAGCTTGATGTTGCTCTTGGACTAAAGTGTTTGTGGGAATGTGAAGGAGGAAATGAAATAGAATGAATCAAGCTAGCCAACTCACACACACACACACGGTTTATATAGGCAAGGCAAGGGCATAGGATTTTCCTCTTCTAACCTCGGTCCAAGGTGCAAGTTCAAGGGCAAATTGGTCCATCCTAATTGTTGCATGGGAAGGGTCTTACCATGGTGAAACATTGTGGAGTGATTTAAGGGAAAAGTCTTTCCATGCATCATGACACTCACTACTCCTCATAACTACTAATTTTCCTTTAAATCTTACTTTCTTAATTCCTAAGAAAATAAACTTCAAGTTTGGTCCTCTTTGGTTCCTTCATGGACGAACTATACTTATAGGAGGGAAATAAAATTTTCCTTTCATTTCATTAAGAAAGAGCAATTCAAATCATGAGGCATTCTAAAAATTCAAGGTATAGCATGCAACACATAAACAAACATATATATACAATACTTTAAGGCATTATATTTCTTAATAAAACACTCAAAAGCTTACATCATACATACATTCACATTCACATCAAATCATGCACTCATTCATCTCAAATTTACTATTTAAATTTGCATGTAATTTATTTTACTCTTATGATAAGAAAACACTAACGCCCACAAACTCAAAAATTCCAAAGATATACTTCTGAAGAAAATTGATAAACTACATCAATTAGCTATAAATATAAGCTTCACCTTATTTCCAAAAACCATGCCTTCACACGATTTAAAAGATCTCCAACAGAAATAATTCACTTGAGGTCTCTAAACATTTTCAACACTCAATACATTCGAAATTCATACTTTACAAATATGGAAAATATCATTTTGTAAATCAATCCAGAAAATAATAAAAATTACATATTTTAATTCTAATTTTCAACGCGATCGTTTTCATATAGAGGTCATAATTTTTCCGAATAACGGTTGAAAAGATATGCATTTCCAAAGCTACCAAATTCATTTTGGTCATAAAAGAAAATTCATTTCTCCAAGGAATCTCAAATAACAAAACCATAACTTAGTTCTCATGAATTCAAACTCAAATAAAAAAAATCACTTGCTTCAAATTCATAAAACATTCATCTAAAAATCCTTCTTAAATTCTCAAAATTCACTTCAAATAAAATCTCATTGACTTATTTAGGTCAGGAAAATGCGGGATGTCACATATCTCGGTTATCCGATCACTTCAACTAGTATTGGCAATTAGGGCCAATAGGCGGGCATGGGCCGCGCCCGCATTCGCCCGCAATTTTTACTGTGACATCCTGCATTTTTTCTTACCTAAATAAATCAATAAGGTTTTATTTAAAGTGAATTTTGAGAATTCAAGAAGGATTTTTAGATGAATAATGTTTTATAAACTCGAAGAAAATGATTTTATTTGAGTTTGAATTACTGAGATATAAGTTATGGTTTTGTTATTTGTAATTTCTTGAAGAAATGAATTTTCCCTTATAATCTAAAGTGAATATAGTAACTTTGAAAATGCATATCTTTTCAACCGTAACTCGGAAAATTATGATCTTTATATGAAAACGATCGCGTTGAAACGTAGAATTTGAAAATAGAATTTTTATAATTTTCTGGATCGATTTACAGAATGTTATTTTCCAGGTCTGTAAAGTGTGAATTTCGAAAGTATTGAGTGTTGAAAATAATTAGAGACCTCAAATAAATTATTCCTTTTGGAGATCTTTTAATTATGTGAAAATATGGTTTTACAAAATAAAGCGGAGCTCATACCTATAGCCAATTAGTGCAGTTTATTAATTTCCTTAAGAAGTATATCTTTGGAATTTTCAAGTTTGTAAACATTAGTGTTTTCTTATCATAAAAGTAAAATAAATTATATGCAAATTTAAATAGTAGATTTGAGATGAATGAGTGCATGACTTTATGTGAATATGAGTGTGTGTATGATGTATGATTTTGAGTTGTTTTACTAAGAAATATAATGCCCTAAAGCATTGCATATATGTTTGTTTGTGTGTTGGATGTTATGCCTTGAATTTTTAGGATGTTCCATGATTTAATTTTATATGCTTGTAATTGTTCTTTCTCAACAAAATAAAAGGAAAATTTTATTTTCCCTTCTATGTGTATATTTCGGCCATGTATGGACCAAAGAGGACAAATTTGAAGCCTATTTTCTTATGAATTAAGAAAGTTAAGAATTTGAAGGAAAATAGTAGAAATAAGTTAAGAAATGTGAGGTGGTGAGTGCAATGATGCATGACAAGACTACTTCCCTAAATCACTCCACTTTGCTTTACCATGATAAGACCATTTTCATGCAACAAATGGGTTGGACAAAATTGCCCTTGCATGTGAACCTTAGACCCGAAATTAGGAGAGGAAACCCCATGACTTGACCTTGTCTATATATATATGTGAGTGTTGGCTAGTTTGGTTCATTTCATTTCATTCTTCAAGCTTCTACACACCAAGTCCAAGAGCAACAACAAGCTCTTGTGATAGAGAGAGAGAGAGAGAGGCCGAGAGAGAAAAGGAAAGGGAGAGAGTGAGATGATTCAAGTTTCACACACACACCCTTGATTTTCTTTCACAACCACACTTCCTTTCTCAAAACTCAAGAAGAAGATCATGTAACACCCCGCAAATTCCTCGTATTATTTTAAAATACTAAAGAGATTTATTTTTTAGAAAGGTGTTTTTTAAAGAATATTTCCTTGCATGAATTTCTTATTCTATGATTTTCAAATGATGAATACTTTATTTTCTAAAGAAATGGTTGTCATGGAATGATTCTATAAGTTTTGAAAAGTGAGCTTTTGGAATGAATATATATATATATATAATATGTTTTTATGCTTTAAGGAAATTGTGATTTTTATGCATGAGTGGTTTTATGAGAAGAAAACTTATGTGCTATGTATATGTGTATATGTGTATTTCGTGTGTATGTATGTATGATGTATAAAAATAATATGTATGTGTGTATATGTATGTGCTACGTATATGTATGTATGATATGTATGTATATGTATTTGCCGAGGATGAGATTGCATGAAACCATTCCTTAATGACCAAGTAAAAGAGAAATAAAATAAAAAGAAATAAAAATGGGAAACTTGGTCCCCAAGTAGATATTCTAGAGTTGCCAAAATCGCCCCTCACCCACACACACCTCATGACCGAAAATAAGGGCAAGAAGGGAATTACATTAGTTGCCTATATAAGTCTAAAGCCTTAGTCCATTTTCCACTCTTTTCCTTCATTTCTCATTCCACTTCCAAACACACACTTTGTTGAAGAGCAACATTAAGCTCTCAACACATAGAAAGAGAGAGGGAGAAACCGTGAGGAAGAAAGGAAGAAGAAGAGGAGATCAAACCAAAACCTAGAGCTTTCCCTTGAATATCCAAGAACTTAGAGCTAGAAGACTTTGATTTGGTGGGTGATTTGAAGAACCCTAGAAGTTTAGAGTAGCTTTTATTTCTTTTCTAAGCCTTTTTGATCTTCATTTCTTCTTGCATGTCTAGTTTTATGGTTGATCTATGGTTGCATGTAATGTTTAACCTTTAATCTTGAATTTCAAGAGTCAAATGAACTTGTAATAAACTAAACTAAGGACTTTATGATTCGGTTAAGGTTTTCCATGATAGATCTTGATGTTTTTCAAACTAAATCCTAAAGATCTAAAAAGTTGTTTAATATTTTGTGAAGTTTAAGATAAATCTCTTTGCATGTCAAATTTCCTTGCTCAAACCGTGAACCATGATGTTTTTAAGGAATGATTTGATGAATAAATAAATGATCTAAACTCGGTTGATAATAAAGTTAAGATCTTTGGTTTTGCATGTTAGTTTTATGATGAACTTGGTTGATTTAAGGCATGCATGTATTGATTATACTTTGATCTTGAATCTCAAGAGTTAAATAAACTTATAAAACACTAAAACACAAACTATATGATTCGGCCATAACTAAAGATTAAGTCTTGATGCTTTTTAATTCGATCCAAGTGATTGCATGTTAATCTTATGTTTAGAAAAGTTGATTTGAGTTGTTGAAATGTTTGATTTTGATTTGGTCTTGATAAAGCTTTGACTTTTGGGTTTTGACCTCTAAAAAGCTTTGATCTTTGCTTTAATCTTTAAAAAGTTTTGATCTTGAATCTTGCATGTGTTTCTTGAACTAAAAAGTCTTGATCTTTGTGTATGCATGTCACGGTTTTGGTAAGAAAGCCAAGGAAATCAACTTTTGAAAAATGGTTTTGCTTTGATCTAGGTTCGTTGTTTTTGTGTGTTAAAGATTTGAGCTTTTCTCTTGATTTTTGTTGATGAATATTCGGCCAAAGCTTTGAACTAAGAGATCATGATTTGTTTTCCATAAAAAGGCACTTGCATGTGGTTTCTTTTGGATCCAAATATTTTTAAAGTGCATACAAGGAAAAATAAAAATGAAAATTTAGTTTGAAGAGGAAAGGAGGTCACGGTTTTATGATTGAAAAGGGAGTGGTATTTTTCAAAACCATGTGTTTAAAAGTGCATGATTTGATTTGGTAATTTTAAGGTTGCATGTTTGAAAAAGTGCATCAAAAACCTTGTTTTGCCATGATAATGATTCAGCCTAGTTAGGTTTAGTAGGCTAGATTCTTTTTCATGTGAATTGACTTAAAAGTAATGAGTATGTCTTGTGAACTTATGTTAAATTAATTTGTTTGAAATTGCATTGTAACTATTTTCTTTCAATTCGGTTTTGGTTAAAAAGATAAAGGAAACTATATTTGATTTGATAAATTAATTTAAGTTAAGAAAATGAATTAAAGTTTGTTTAAATTTGTAGAAGGGCTCACGGTTTTTGGAATTGAAAAGAAGTGAATAATTTCACGATTTATCGTCTTTGGTCTTGAGCAAAATCATTACTTTGATTTACTCTTTAAGGTCATTCGGCCATGCATGTGATAGTAATGAAATAAATTTGATTCTTTGAATAAATTGCATGCTAATGATGAACATGATTTAGTTGTTTGGAGTGAATAAAGTTTATGTATTTGACTTATCTAATTCGGCCTCTTTTAATAAAGAAGGTACATATGAAAATGAATACTTTTGAAATTCAATGTGACTCTTCTTCATGCTAATTGATATTTGAAAAGTGAATGATTGGTATGCTTTGATTTACTAAGTGTTGTTGTGGTTGTGTGCTAGTTGAAATTTGAAAAGTACTTGAGTGTGTACTTGGTTTTGAGATTTATTGGTTTTAAAATAAATTCATTTGGTTTATTTGAAGATTTTTGGATTGTGTTTATGGCTGTCCAAGATTTGTTTAAAGTTGTTTCTTAACTTTAAAAAAAAAAAAGTGTGTTCAAGTGATTTAAAGTATAGTTTTCAAGTGGTAAATAATTTGAGAAAAAGCCGGATTAAAAACGGTGCATTTTTCCGATGTTTTCGAACGTGATTAAGGGGCTGTCCAAGATGGACCAGCAACCCAATTAAATGGTTTACATTATTTTATACGATGTTTTCAAATGGTTTTAAAGTACTTAAAGTACTAGAAAAATGTTAGAGTTGTTTTGAGAAAACAATTAAGTTTTTAAGCTTTCCGAGGAGGAACGTGTAACAGCCCGATTTTTCGAAATCCAAATTTCGAAATCCAAAAATGTTTGCTTTCACTTATTGAAGTTGCAAAAATTGAGGCCAGATTTTTTTTTTTACATTGAAAAGTCTTGGTTGTAATTAAAAGTCCTTTTGCTGAAAATCGAGTTGTTACTAAAACATTTGTTTTCTTAAAGCTTTCGTTGTCATAAAAGGACTTACTTCGAAATCAACTGATGTTTTCCAAAAGATTACATTGTTCAGGTTTCAAAAATGAAAAGGCCTCAATACAGAATATAAAAGTCTGGCTAGAATACATGAGTAGCACATTGCTTGGTAATCCTTGACTCAAACACAATTCATAACCTTAAACTAAGTCTGCTACTTTCGCTTTCGCTACGCTACTCTAATGAAGGCAACTGGATGAAGCCTCCCTTTCTTCTTGCGCCCTCTTGGCACCTCTAGAATGAAGTCACTTATGTCCCTTCCTTCTTGTAGTTGATGGGCTCCAGCTCCACTTCTTTTAAATGATGATCTCCACGGGATGCTCCGTCTGCCCGTTGAGATATCAGCAACACCGATATGCCAACGAACAGGAGAGAGTAAGCAATCCGAACGACGAATCGTCGACGGTGTGGGTTTACGCTAGGCAAGATAGAAGGACCATACAATATACAATACAACACAAAAGCACACACACAAAAATCAAGTACATTATTGTCTTCTTTAATCATCATTATAATCCTCATTTCCTTTTTACCTTATCTTTGCTTTTCATGTACTTTCTCACATTCTCTTCTTCGTTTCTTATCATAACCATGCCTCTCTCTTATTCCTTCTTATCAATTCCCACTCTTTTATGTTAAGGGGAAAACTTTCAAATCTCATCAAAGCATTCGTTTCGTTCTCGATTATCACTCACGTCTACATCTCCTCGGTCATCCACCCCAACCTAGTCGGAAGCAAACAGGAGTACAGGACCTTTACCGTGTGGGCACGACAGCTGTCAACACAAATGGTCCCAGACCAGGAGGCTCAGCCTCAATCATAATCATATCAATATACATGGCACACTGCCTCGCAGTGGCAAACAAGATGCCCCACTCCAGTCCCTCTCACTGTTCTCGATTTGCAATCTAGGGGGTGACAGTATGTTTCTAGTGGGCCCGCAGAACTTGCCACGGCATTAGACCCAGTCCCCACCACGTTAGTGCGCCACATGTGGAGTTCGTTCTGCCTAGAAACATACTCTAGACTTCTTGACGTTTCACCATCACTGTCCTCCCCTAATGCAATCTCGTCCTAAGTATCCGTAGATACCTATCGTTTCTTCCTCTCCACTACTTCGCACTCTCATACCTCACCGCGCATGTTAATGTCTTTTAAGAGTCTTTTAGATCTTTTTAATTACCCTAATGATCGGCTCACCCTTCGTTCATCCCTTCAGTGAGTCCCGACCGCTATCTTTGCACATATCTTTCTCTCTCATCGAAGCACAGATCTGGGGTCGTCTTTACAAACCAAATCTCCCATCTCATGATCCAACTCAAAAACCTTGCTTTTCCTTCTTCAAAATCACCTCTTTCGTAGCCTTTCCCAAACCGTGTTTCATATAACTATTTCACATCTCTTTCCAAAATATTGTTTCACCAACCAATTTCAAAATAATGTTTCACAAATTGTTTCTAAAATATTCCTTCCACGACCTTACCAAAAGTCTTGTTTCAAAATTCTTTTCAAAAATTCTCCTTTTCAAAACCCTTTTCAAAAACTTCCTTCCATAAACTTCTTTCGAAATCACGTTTCATAAACCTTCTCAAATAAAACTTCCTTTCAAAAACATTTTCAAAAGAATTTTCTTTTACATATCCCTTTCGAGAAATTTTCCTTTCACCACTCTCCACAAAATCTCTTTTCCAAAATCCTTTCGAAAACTCTTTGCAGAACCTTGTTAAAACTGTTTTTCAAAAACCTTTCCAAAATTACGACTTTGCTGGGCACTAATGGAGGAGCAAGCTCAACTCAACACTAGTCCCCAGACTAAAACCAAAAGCAAAGGAGCCCAGCTCCACACAATCACATCTCACATCCACTTTCACATTTCTTTTCCCAGCTCTGGCTCGTTCTCAACATTCCATCAGTTCATTCCCCAATCTCAACTATCTCTTTCTTTCTTATTATATTTCTACTTTCAATCCCATTATCTTCTTAACTTATTTCTTTCACTTCCATTTCTTATTCAGGACGTAACAGACGTCCATCAGGGTATTACTTATTTTAATCAACAGCAACTACTATCATTAACGTAATTAAAGCAGTAAGCATAACATGCTACCAATCATACAGACATCACACAACAACAATGTGGTCATTGTCACCTTCGTATAAGTGGCCACACAACACAAACAATTGCCACTTATACTACTGACTCCGACCACTAAGTTCCGATCTTTGAGATGATGCGGAACGTCCTAATAAATCACCTAACTACCACGGTGTCTTAGGAAAGCTTCTCTCTCACCTGAAGTCCAGCAATGTAATGCGTACCGTCTCCTTGGATCCTTGTTTCTGCCGACTGCCCCAATCCCTTGTCCTTAAGGTTCCTCGTACTAAATAAAATACGTTTTCGTTTTTAATTTGTATTAAGAAAATCTTATTCTTATCTCAAAACACTTTTCATTCCCCAATGAAAAACTTAGAACACTATTGTTTTATCAAACAAATTCTCATATTTTCTAGTACTATAAATGTTTCAAAATCGTTTGAAAACATTTAATAAAATGATTTAAATCAATTCCTTTGGTTGCTGTTCCATCTTGGACAGCACCCGAAACATTGTTCGAAAACACCAAAAAAAATTTCACCTTTTTCAATTCGGCTTTTTCTTAACTCAATTATTACTTAAAAACTTTACTTTAAATCTTATGAACACATTTTTTTTATTTAGGAAACAACTTTAAATAGTTTTGGACAGCAATGAACAAAATTTAAAGTCTCAATTGGATTTATTTTTAAAAACAATCACACACTCAAATATCTTTCAAACATAACCATCACACAACCATAACAACACTTAAATAAATAAAGTCATACAAGTGTTTGATTAGTTATTTAATTTATTTATGACTCAAACAAACACTTAGACATTCACATACTCACAAAGATATGAATCAAGCACAACAACTTAACTCTTCTCAAAAATCGTTACATGAGTTTATTTTAATGAAATTAAATTTCCTAAACTCATTTACATTACATGACCGAATAGAATCTTTAAGAAAACAAGTTGGGAATTGCAATTTAAAGCACATACATCAACTTAATTCATTTCAAATATTTTAATCCCATTTTCTTTTTCATAAAGCCAAATCATTTACTCTTTCTTTGACTCTCAATCGAATACATTCTCACACACACACATGTTCACCAAAACTTTTCTAACTTTTTATAAATCAATTAACACTTGAAATCCACACTTTTCACAACTCAAAAACACTTTTAAAATTGAAATATTTGGAAATAAAATCTGGGACAGCAAGAATTAACAATCAAAAGCATGAAAACACTTTTAGAAAACAATCAAATTCGTTTGATCATTTTCCTTTTTGAAAACCGAATTGAACCAAAAACAAAACAACACAATCCAAATAAACTTCTCTTTAAAACAAAGTCATAAAACACAATCATTCAAGGAGACAATCTCAAGCAAAAAGAATCTAGCCTATGTAACCTAGTATAGGCCGAATCATTATTATGAGAAAACAAAGTCCTTGATGCACGTTTCTTTATGCAAAAACCTTGAAATATTAGGTCAAAAACATGTACATTTACACACATGGTTTTTAGAAAAATACCACTCCTTTTCTTCCTCAAAACCGTGACATACTTTGTCACTTCAAACATAAATTTCATTTTCATTTTCCTTTGCATGCACTTAAAAATCATGTAAATCAAAAAAGAAATTACATGCAAGAAACTTTTTCATGAAAACCATCATGATCTTTTGTTTTCAAGGCTTGATCGAAAATACATCAACGAAATCAAGAAGAAAGCTTAAATCTTTTAGCTTTGAAACACACATAGATTTAGATCAAGGCAAAACCATTTGAAAAAGTTGTTTTCCTTTGTTTTCTCCTCAAAACCGTGACATGCAAGACAAGAAACAAAACTTTTTGAGCAAAAGAATCACATGCAAGACTTAAAAATCAAAGTCATGGAAAATCAAGACAAGGATCAAACCTTTTTCAAGATCAACACAAAAAAATCAAAGACTTTTTGAAAAGGAAACCAAAGATCAAAGCTTAGAAAATTCAAAGTTACAATCAAAGCATGCAAACCACTTAGATCATCTTCAACACATATCAAACTAACATGCATGAGTTCAAGATAAAGATCATCACACCTAATTTTCTAGACATAGCCGAATGATAATGTCCATGGTTTAAGGTTTTACAAGTTTAGGTGGCTCTTGAAACTCAAGATCAAGGCTAATCAAGTATTTACAAACATGGATCTACAAGGAAATTGGACATGCAACAACAAATGAGTCTTACAAGGCTTGGAAAATTAAGAGCTATTACTAACACCCTATGATCTTCAAGTAAACTAAAGAAATAGGGAAGATCTTCAACCTTCTTCACTTAAACTTCAAGAAATCCTAAGGTTTTTGGGCTTGATCTCCTTCTCCTCCTCCTCTTGAAGCTCACGGTTCCAATATCTCTCACTATGTTTCTCTAAGAGTTTGATCTTACCCTTAGAAAGTGTGTGTTGGTTTGGAAAATGAAATTGTGAAGGAAATGGATAGGAGTGCTACGGTTAATGGCATAAAAGGCACTTAGGTAATTCCCTTCTTTCCCTTGGAACAATTCGACCAAAAGAGTTGCTTAAGGGGCAAATTTGACTTCACAAAAAGTTGCATGGCTTAAAACCAAGCCATGAGATAAATGGAATAAGATTAGGGCTAACCCTTCATCCCATTGGTTGGTCAAACTCTTAACTACACTTATCACTAATTCTAAACCTATGGATCACTAGTCCACTAGCCCAAGGTGCAAGTAAGTCAACAAAGTTGCATCATGCATGCACCACACACACACACACACGGCGACACCTATGCATCCTCATGCATATACACACCCTCGGTCAAGCATACACATGCACACACCTATTACTCACATGTATACACATGCATATTCATCACTTCACCTAGTTAGGACTTGGTTAGGATTTAGTTCACTTGGTTAGGGCTTGGTTACAGCTTAGGAAATTTCTAGGCTCACTCTACACTCATTCACATACATACACGGCACCCATATAGTTATATTCATGCATTCACACATATTTACACATTACTCACATACATTCATGCATACATTATCATATTCATTTGTTAATTAAATTTTATATATTCCTAGGCACACATATATCCAAGACCGTACATACACATGCATACATAGAAAATAAATCATTCATGTATCATAATAATACCAAAAATATCAAGCATATAACTGTAGGAAACAAAGCACAATTTCATAAAATAGTTTCTCATTGAAAATTTCACCATTTCATTAAAAGAATTTTAAACACATACTCACTCCCAAAAACTCAACATTAAATTTCATAACATCATTTTGTGAAAAATCCCTTAAAAAAAATCATTCACCACTTTGGAAACGTTAGTTTGGAAATTTATTTAAGAAAATATCTTTTCAAAAATACTTTACTCTAAATAAATTTCTTTAGTATTTTTGGTTCAGTACGAGGAATTTGCGGGGTGTTACAGAACGGAATGTGGATGGAGTTAAGAAAAGATTTCCTTATACGAGTTAATAACGAAAACGTGTTTTATTTAATACGAGGAATGGAATAGACGAGGGATTGGGGCAGCTGGTAGCGACAAGGATCCGCGAAGATCGAGTACGTAAAATTGCTGGACCTCAGGTGAGAGAGAAGCTTTCCTAAGACACCATGGTATTTAGGTGGCATATTAGGACGTTCCGTATCATCTCAAAGATCGGAACTCAGTGGTTCGGAGTTAGTAGTATAAGTGGCAATTGTTTGTGTTGTGTGGCCACTTATACGAAGGTGACAAAGACCACAATATTGTTGTGTGATGATTGTGTGTTGATAGCATGCTTGTATGTTTATTCATTTAATTATGCATGATGATAATTCTATTGATAATTAATATGAATGACATGCTGATGGACGTCTGCTACGTCCTGAAAATGAAAATGAAATGATTAAGTTGTGAAAGTAAAAGATACAAAGGAAAAGGAATAAGGATGGGAAATAAGATATGAGATTGATTGGAAAAGAGATAAAGTGTTGAGATTGGGGAAAGATTCGACGATAAGGATGAGGTTAAGCCAGAGCTGGGAAAGTGATGTTGTTATGGATTATTGAAATGAGATGTGATTTGAGTGGAGCTGGGCTCCTTTGTGATATTGTTGAAATGAGGCTGGTGTTGAGTTGAGCTTGCCCCTCCACTAGTACTCATTGAAACAATATGTTTTCGAAAAGTTTTTGAACTAAGATTTTTGAAAAGGTTTATTGAAAAGTGACTTTGAAAAGGTTTATGGAAAGAGATTTTGAAGAGGTTTTTGAAAATGAGAATTTTTGGAAAAGGTTTTTGAAATGAGATTTTTAGAAAACTTGTGAATTGTTCTTTTGAGAAAATTTGTGAAAAGAGATTTTTGAGAAAACTTATAAAAAGTATTTTGAGAAAGGTTTTTGAAATAAGATTTTGTGAAAAAAATTTGTGAAATGAAATTTTTAGAAATCTTGTGGATTGTGATTTTCTTTAGAATTTTTGTGAAATGAAGTTTTGTGAAGTAAGATCTTTAAGAAGGTCTACAAAATGAGATTTTTGAGAAAGTTTATGAAAATGATAAATTGAGAAAGTTTGCGAAATGGTATTTCAAGAAAGTTTATGAAATGAGGTTTTTAGAAAGTAAAGAAAGGAAATTTTTTAGAAGTTTTATGAAATGAGAATTGGTGAAAGTTATGGCTTGAGATTTTGAGAAAGATGATAAAGTGTGGAGAAAAGAGATATTGAGGAAACTATGAATGAGATGCAAATGTGGTGATGAGAACCCAGCTCTGTGCTCTGATGAGAAAAGATTGTGCAAAGTTAGTGGTCGGGACTCATTGAAGGGATGCACGAAGGATGGGCCGACCTTAGGTTAATCAAAAGATAAAAGACTTTAAAAGACATTAACGTGGGGAGGTATGAGAGTGCGAAGTAGTGGAGAGGAAGGTACCCCAAATATCAGGGATATTCGGGTTGTGAATGCAATAGGGTAGGCTAGGGCGGTAAAACGTCATGAGGCCTTGAGTACTATTCTGGGCGGAACGAATTCCATATGTGGTAACCAGACGTGGTGGGGACTGGGTCCTAATGTCGTGGTAAGTTCTGCACCCGGAACCGGAATAGTGCTGTCACCCCTATGGCATTTCGAGAACAGTGAGAGGGACTGGAACGGGGCATCTTGATTGCCACTGTACCCGAGTTTTCTACAGTGAGCGTTGATTATATGAAATGAATTGATATGATATAAATTGATTTGAGACTGTACCCGAGTTTTCTACAGTTCTCCTGGCTTGGAGCCAATCGATGTTGAGACAGCTGTCGTGCTCGCGTGGTACAGGTCCTGTACTCCTGTTAGCTTCCGACTAGGTTGGGCGGATGACCGAGGAGATGTAGACGTGTGTGTCGATGGCAATGAAACAAGCACCTCGATGATATTCTAAATTTCCCCCAATCATCGATGGTTTTGATCCGATAAGATATGATAAAGAAAGTTTAAGAGAGATAAAAGAATGTATGGAATGATGAAGTTGAGAAAAGAATTGAGAAATAAGGAATGAATATGTTAAGAGATGATAATAAGTTGGCAAGATAGCAATGATAATGATACAGATAATGAATGATAATAATAATGATATACTTGAGTATTGTGTTGTATGTATGTTGTGTGTGTATGCCTGTATGGTCTTGATATCTCGCCTACTGTAATCCCACACCGTCGACGATTCGTCGTTCGGATCGCTTACTCTCTCCTGTTCGTTGGCATATCGGTGTTGCTGGTATCTCAACAGGCAGATGGAGTATCGGATGGAGATCACTACTTGGAAACGGTACGGAAATGGTTGGAAGTACACTCCCTATGGTTGGGAATGGATCGGCCACACTCAGATTGTGATTCCCGATTCGGAGCATCCACTGAGCGGAGCTAATTTTGGGGCCGCACCTGGGGCAAGTCACAGTACGAGAGTATAGGAGCTACGAAGAGAAGATGCGGTATGAGATGCAAAGGAGCTCTACGACTCTAGACGGAGTGGCGTTGGAGTCAAATGGAAATGGTGGGACATCAACCCGGGCGGCATCACCTTCAGGAGCGAACAAAAGACGTAAGAAGAAGAAGGAACTTCACCCGATTGCTTTCAATAGGAAGGCTTAAGTATAGCGTCATTTGTTTAGGTTCGTTGTGAATGTTTTGAGTCAAAGGATTACCGAGGAAGAACCATTTATTTAATTCAGCTAAGTTTAAGTCTTGTATTGTGAAGTACTTTACTTTGGAAGAGCGAACCATGTAATCTTTTGGAATCAGTTATGAATATTAATGTTCTTGGAACTAAATCATTTTATGAAGAGAAAAGTTTTATGAAAGGAACTGTTTTAGTAACAACTCGGTTTTCAGCAAAAGGACTTTGAAATACACCAATGACTTTTCAACAATGTTTTACAAAAAAAAAATTTGGCCTCAATTTTGCAACTTTATTAAATGAAAAGTCAACTATTTTTGAGTTACGAAAATCGGGCTGTTACAGATCACCTATCACCCAAAGGAGAGAAGGCCGAAAACTAACCTAGGAGAAGAAGAGAGATCTTAAAGTTTGAAGTTAGGATTTTTGATTTAAGGTAGTTGTTTAAGCTTTTTAAGTGTTTAATGTGTAGTTAATCTTGTGTTGTAAAGGACTTTATGATGAACTGTGTTTGAACTTCAAGATATATGATGCATGTATTTGTTTTGATGTGATCTTGAAGTTTAAGTTACATGCATGTCATTTTTAAGTATTGACCATGAATATTTGTGTTAGAAAGTTTGGATCTTTAACTTGTGATCTTTCTTTGTCACGGTTTTGACTAGAGTTTGTGCTTAAATTTGTTCGTTTGCCTTGATCTTCATGTGCATGTGATGATTTATGTTTGATCTATGATAAAGCATGGAACTTGAGTCTTGCATGTTAACTTTGAGTGAAAAGATTTAATTTTCTCTTGATGCATGTCACGGTTTTGAAGAGAAATTAGGGTAGCAAGCTTTAAAAATGATTTTTAGTATAAAAAGGATTTGAAGCAAGATTTTGTTTAAATGATGATGATGATTCGGTTGATGTTTGAAAAAGAAAATGGTGCTTTAAAGTTTTGCATGAACAAGAACATGGTGTGATCTATGAGTTTTGAACCTTGCATGTGAAAATGAAACCAAAGATCCTGTCTTTTTACATGATGACATTCGGTCAAGCCTAGGGAGAATAGAAAATCATGTTTGATCATCATTCAAGCTACATGCATGATGAGATTTGTTTAATCTAAGGATTTAAAGTGCATGCATGAAATTATTAAGATTTGAAAGATAAAACTTTGATGTGATGCTTGAGGTGGTGTATTGATTGAAGTTAAGAAATTTAATTAAAATTTTTTAAATTTTATGTGAAGCTCACGGTTTTACTCCCATAAATATTAAAGTTGATTCATTTTGTCGTGCATGTATGTTTCCTTGATAGATCTATGGATTTTAAGCCTATGAGAGCCTAGATCTTTGTTTAAAAACTTGAAAGTAATTTTCATACTCCATTCGGTTTTGGTCAAGAAATAAAAGAAATAAATTGATTTTACTCTGCATGTTGATTTAAAGATAAAACTAATTGATTTGAATAATCATTCATATAGCTTGATTTGAAAGATGTCAACATAATTCTAAGCAAGGATATTCTTTAATAATTATTTCGGTCATGATGCTCAAAGTATGATGATATGTTTAAAAGGTTATTTTCCATATGTGCATGATTTTGTTTAAGTGTTATAAATCACTGGTGTTTGAAAATTGTGAATAAAAACCTTGTCTTGTGTATGATGAGATTCGGCCATGCTTAGAGAAATAGGAGCCTATACTTGACTCTTATTTCATGTGCATGTATGATGAGTGTACACTTGATACATGGATTTTTGAGTGACTTGAAATGCTAAGTATGTATGTTTGAAGATGATTATAAGGATTTAAGAATAAGAAAAGAGATTTTGTTCTTTACAGTGGATGTCATTATGCCTTGTTTGAACATGGGAATCTTAGAAAAGAAAGACGAATATATAAATAAATAAGAGTAATTTAATGTCTTATATGGTTAATATTTTAAATGGTTATTAACTTGATCCTTGTGTTGTCTTCTTTGATTCAATTCGGTTTGAAAGAAATAAAGTGAGTGAAGTAATTTGATTAATTGAAAAGTATTACTTTGAGAAGATTTTCATATAATTATTGAAGTGTATGGCTAAAGAATTTAATGGTGGCTTGTATATGAAAACCCTTAAGATAAATGTGGCCTTTATGTGAGCCAAGGAACTATTCATGTTTTTCTTTAATAAGCAAGTGTTTGAAAAGAATATGTCAAGTTTTAAATTCCTGAACGTGTCATCAAACAAACGATTGCATTTAATCATGATTGCGAGTTTAAAACCCAAAGTTGATCTCAAACTATTGAGAAAAAGAGAATACTCTATTTTTAAAAAAGAAGTTTTGGTAATGGTTTTTTTTTTCGAAATGATCGTATGAGAATGATTTTAATGAAAGAGAAATATTTTATTTGCCAGTAACGATCGGGAAGCGGGTACGAGCATCGCATTGGAATTCAAGGAGCATATCGGGAATTGCTGCCGGTAGAGGTGAGAGAGAAGTTTCCCTCAAACACCGTGGTATTTAGGTAACATATTAAGCCGTTTCGACCATCTCAAAAGTCGGAACTTGGTGGTTTTAAGTCAGTAGCATAGTGGCAATTGTATTGTGGTATGGCCACTTATGCGAAGGAGACAAAGACCACGTGAGATTATGTGATGAGTTTATGTGACGGTACTTTGATACTAGTATGCTTTTGTTTATTTACTAAAGAGTTTATTATGCATGATGATATCTGAATTGCTATTGATTATGATAATTATGCTGAGGGACATCTGTTATGCCCGGATTGTGGTCTTCAACTGAATTAAGAACGTGATATCGAAAAGAAAGAGAAACAATTAATACAAAAATGATCGAAAAAGAGATACGAGCTAAAGTTTGAGAAATATTGAGATATTGTGGAATTTGTAAGAATGCGATAAGGGCTGATGATAATGATGCTACTGAGCAAGAACTGCAGAAAGTAATGCTGATGAGACTCACGAGAAAGAGGCATGATATGAGTTGAGCTGTGCTCCTCAGTTGCAAAAGTGAAGCTGAAATGCTGATGCCCTGAGTTGAGACATGAGATTGTATAGTGAAAGCCCAAGAGATGAAATGCATGTTGTTAATGCTCAAGCCTTGTGTTAAGTTAAGAAAAGCGAATTATCTTTTAGTGGTCGGGACTCGTTGAAGGGATACACCAAGGATGAGCCGACCTTAGGATTAAGATTTTAATTAAAATATTAAAACTTTAAAAGACATGGATTAACGTGGTGAGTTATGAGTGCGATATCGAAGTAGTGGAGAGGAAGATACTACGAGTAATCTGCGGATGTTCGGGTGGAGATTGCATTAGGGGAGGACAATGACGGTGAAACGTCAAGAAGTCTAGAGTACTTTTCTAGGCGGAACGAATTCCACAAGTGGTAACGGGTGATCGATCCCGAACGGCCGTGGTAAAGTTCTGCAGCGCAGCTACAAAATTAATGTCGCCCCCTAGATTGCAAGTCTAGAACAGTGTGAGGGACTGGAACAAGGCTCTGTGATTTGCCACTGTACCGGATTTTTCTACAGTGTGCCTTGAGTTTATGATTTGAGACTGTACCGGATTTTCTACAGTTCTCCTGGCATTAAGTGATTTGTTGGGACAACTGTCAAGCCTGTGTGGTAAAGGTCATGTACTCCTGTTTGCTTCCGACTAGGTTGGGTGGATTACAGAGGAGATGTAGACGTGTGTGTTAAACGACCTCCTCAATGATGATTAATTTCCCCGCATCATTGATGGATACAAATTCATAATACTTAAATAAGAAAAGATGAATTTGGTAATATTAAGAAATGATTCCAAGAACGAAAGAATGGAAAAGCGAATAAGATTGTATGAAGATGGAATCGGATACGAATAAGAGACCCACAAAATGTGATGTGGTTATGTAAAGAATTTTGAGAAAGAGAAAGTAATGATATCGATAAGCGTAAGTGAAATGGATGCTGATGATGGGAATGAATATGATAATGCTCTTTATCTGTTGCCTGGTTGTATGATATTGTTATTTCTTAATATCTTGCCTATTGTAATTCCACATTGTTGGCATTGAATGCTTGGGAATACTTACTCTCTCGGGATTTCTGTTTTGTGTACTTGTTTATATGATGTCAATCCCATAGCATATTGACCCTGTCAAGTTTACTTTCGACATCCGGGAGGATGGAAGATGGGAAGTTAATTATAGAGGTTGGGAGTGGCGTGGAGTCACTGAGGTGCGCATCTTTGACCCCAACCATACTCTGCAAGGGACAGCGCCTGATGCTTGCACCTGTCGTTTTGTGCTTGCGGACTTGCAGACTGGTGGACCAGCTGACTATCATGGTGGGCATCCGATGCCTTTACCTGCACGGATTGATCCCGATGCCGAGGAGCTGGAGGAGTTGGATGAAACTCTGGATGAGCTACCGGACGAGGCTTTCGAGGCTATGCAGGAGGATGACCTAGAGGAAAATCCAGAAGAGGATCCTGATGAGGACTTAGACTACTCGGAGGCTGAGGTGTACGAGTTTGATCCTAGTGAGGCACCTCCTGTGGATTCGTCAGCATCAGCTTAGTGTGGGCCTAGTGGTAGTTCTTTTCTTTTATTTGAAGTATTGTGTTTCCCTTTACTTACTTAGCTATCATTGCAGTACCAACATGTAACCCCTGACTTATGTTTACGAAGTATGTTTAAATTGGTACCAATAATTCGAGTTGTGAAAGAAGAAGGGCTGTTGCAAATGAAATTAAAAGAAGCAAGTTTCAAAGTGCGGTGTCTTATGACATCTCGGTTTGGAACTTGAAGGTTAACATGAGACGTGAGAACACCAATTTTAAATACAAAAGAGTTTTGGAAACTTAATGGTTCTCATGCCCCATGTTACTTGTAAAAAAAAAAATTGGCCCACATTTTCACTACATTTTATAAAAAGGGAATATATATTCAAGTTGCCAAATTGGGGTGTTACAGCTGTGGTATCAGAGAAATGGTTGATCTAAGTAGCTGAATGCATGGGTTACATACTTCGTTTGTGTGTCTTGTGTGTTTCGTAATTAGTCTGTGATGGTTGGAGATAGAAGTGCTAAGAGTGTGCGAGTGCTTGTCTGGAATGCGCCGGGACTCACCGTAGAATCCGAGAATTAGAATCATAGCAAGGCCTAGTCTTATTATTTAAACTTACCACTCTTTGTTAAAACCCTTGTTTGTTGTGATTCCTTTTGTTCATAATAACCTTTGAACTCTTGATTTGATTTGAGACTTGAACCTACTTCATGTTGTTTATTACCTAAACTGATCTCTGAAGTAACCTTGTGCCTTTCTGACTTAATTTCGATTAAACCTAAATTGTGAACTCAGTTTATGAGCCCTACCTATTGTCAAGCTGTTTGATTCCCAAAAGTTTGGTGATAACCTATGCCAGTCAAATAGCTATCCCTAAACCAGAAGTGGATCGTGAGGTGTTGTTAGGCAAAATTTGCAATATTCGAGGAGAGTAAGGACTAGAAGGTACGAATAAGGGAGACGTATTGGTCATGAAGTAGAGTGGGGATGCATTTTTGAGCCTTAAGTAAGATGGAGGACCATATGGATCAGTCAGAACTTAGTATGTGTGAGGATAATTTATCTAAAATCTTGGCGTAGATGGTATTGAGACAGTAGGAAGTCTGAGACGAGTCGGAAGAATTTGTGATCATAGAATTGAAGTTAGAGAGAGTAAATGATCTGGTCGAGTGCGAATTGCTGCTAATAGTGGGGAATTGAATAGATGAGGTGAAGGAATTTACAACTAGAACCCTAAAGTGATGATCAAAGTTAGAACGAATGATGGAAATGTGATGCTTCGATAGACGAAGATGACGGTAAAATGCGGATTTGAGAAGTATTACTAGGAGTAAAGACCTTTTGTTTAGATAGATAGTCCTTGGATTGGAGGAATTTCAATGAATTTAGACCCTAAGGTGGAACATAAAGGATAGAAAAAGGGTTGGGATGCTTAAGTTATTACAACAGTATGTAATAGAAGGAGTAAAATGAAGTACATATCTCTTGAGGATTAGTAATTGCTCGAAGAAAGGAAGAACTAATGATGAATATGGTAGACCTATAAGGGTAAATGTTTGGAGGAATTTAAGACAACGATGAGATGAATTTGAAACGAAGTGAAGAGAGGTATGGTAGGATAAATCGAAAGTGGTAAGGATTGAGAGTTTTTCTAGAATAGAGTTTATGTCCGTAGCTGGGATATACAGTAATAAGAGTCATTAAAGTTGGGGAGTAAATGGAGAGTTGAGGCTTTGAAGTAACCTGTCTAGGTTGGAACTAATAGAAAAGGTTAAGCTGAGAGAGGAACCATATGAGTAGTATCCTTGTCCAGATTGGCATAAGCATGATATTCCTTTGAACGTTGCTATCTGTTTCAGCAACATTGAACATCATTAAAACTTATTTTGACTAGAAGAACCATGTTGTTATATACCATTGTATTTGACAATGGAATGACCCAAAAGATTACTTTTGTTAAGAACTATTCCAATTCCTTCCTAAGGACAATGAATAAATGGTACGTCGCAACAGTCAACTCATATAAGAATAAAAAGGATTGCTGCAAGGAGCTACGCACTCTTGAACAGGACGGTTTCGCGCATCATTTCTCGAGGACGAGAAATCTTTAAGTTGGGGAGAATGTGACATCCTGCATTTTTCCTTACCTAAATAAATCAATAAGGTTTTATTTAAAGTGAATTTTGAGAATTCAAGAAGGATTTTTAGATGAATGTTTTATCAACTCGAAGCAAATGATTTTATTTGAGTTTGAATTACTGAGATATAAGTTATGGTTTTGTTATTTGTAATTTCTTGAAGAAATGAATTATCCCTTATAAACTAAAGTGAATATAGTAACTTTGAAAATGCATATCTTTTCAACCGTAACTCGGAAAATTATGATCTTTATATGAAAACGATCGCGTTGAAAAGTCGAATTTTAAAATAGAATTTTATAATTTTCTGGATCGATTTACAGAATGTTATTTTCCAGGTCTGTAAAGTGTGATTTTCGAAAGTATTGAGAGTTGAAAATAATTAGAGACCTCACATAAATTATTCCTTTTGGAGATCTTTTAATTATTTGAAAATATGGTTTTATAAAATAAAGCGGAGCTCATACCTATAGCCAATTAGTGCAGTTTATTAATTTCCTTAAGAAGTATATCTTTGGAATTTTCAAGTTTGTAAACATTAGTGTTTTCTTATCATAAAAGTAAAATAAATTATATGCAAATTTAAATAGTAGATTTGAGATGAATGAGTGCATGACTTGATGTGAATATGAGTGTGTGTATGATGTATGATTTTGAGTTGTTTTACTAAGAAATATAATGCCCTAAAGCATTGCATATATGTTTGTTTGTGTGTTGGATGTTATGCCTTGAATTTTTAGGATGTTCCATGATTTAATTTTATATGCTTGTAATTGTTCTTTCTCAACAAAATAAAAGGAAAATTTTATTTTCCCTTCTATGTGTATATTTCGGCCATGTATGGACCAACGAGGACAAATTTGAATCCTATTTTCTTATGAATTAAGAAAGTTAAGAATTTGAAGGAGAATAGTAGAAATAAGTTAAGAAATGTGAGGTGGTGAGTGCAATGATGCATGACAAGACTACTTCCCTAAATCACTCCACTTTGCTTTACCATGATAAGACCATTTTCATGCAACAAATGGGTTGGACAAAATTGCCCTTGCATGTGAACCTTAGACCCGAAATTAGGAGAGGAAACCCCATGACTTGACCTTGTCTATATATATATGTGAGTGTTGGCTAGTTTGGTTCATTTCATTTCATTCTTCAAGCTTCTACACACCAAGTCCAAGAGCAACAACAAGCTCTTGTGATATATATATATATATATATATAGAGAGAGAGAGAGAGAGAAAGTGAGGCCGAGAGAGAAAAGGAAAGAGAGAGAGTGAGATGATTCAAGTTTCACACACACACCCTTGATTTTCTTTCACAACCACACTTCCTTTCTCAAAACTCAAGAAGAAGATCACCTATCACCCAAAGGAGAGAAGGCCGAAAACTAACCTAGGAGAAGAAGAGAGATCTTAAAGTTTGAAGTTAGGATTTTTGATTTAAGGTAGTTGTTTAAGCTTTTTAAGTGTTTAATGTGTAGTTAATTTTGTGTTGTAAATGACTTTATGATGAACTGTGTTTGAACTTAAAGATCTATGATGCATGTGTTTGTTTTGATGTGATCTTGAAGTTTAAGTTACATGCATGTCATTTTTAAGTATTGACCATGAATATTTGTGTTAGAAAGTTTGGATCTTTAACTTGTGATCTTTCTTTGTCACGGTTTTGACTAGAGTTTGCTTAAATTTGTTCGTTTGCCTTGATCTTCATGTGCATGTGATGATTTATGTTTGATCTATGATAAAGCATGGAACTTGAGTATTGCATGTTAACTTTGAGTGAAAAGATTTAATTTTCTCTTGATGCATGTCACGGTTTTGAAGAGAAATTAGGGTAGCAATCTTTAAAAATGATTTTTAGTATAAAAAGGATTTGAAGCAAGATTTTGTTTAAATGATGACGATGATTCGGTTGATGTTTGAAAAAGAAAATGGTGCTTTAAAGTTTTGCATGAACAAGAACATGGTGTGATCTATGAGTTTTGAACCTTGCATGTGAAAATGAAACCAAAGATCTTGTCTTTTTACATGATGACATTCGGTCAAGCCTAGGGAGAATAGAAAATCATGTTTGATCATCATTCAAGATACATGCATGATGAGATTTGTTTAATCTAAGGATTTAAAGTGCATGCATGAAATTATTAAGATTTGAAAGATAAAACTTTGATATGATGCTTGAGGTGGTGTATTGATTGAAGTTAAGAAATTTAATTAAAATTTGTTAAATTTTATGTGAAGCTCACGGTTTTACTCCCATAAATATCAAAGTTGATTCATTTTGTCTTGCATGTATGTTTCCTTGATAGATCTATGGATTTTAAGCCTATGAGAGCCTAGATCTTTGTTTAAAAACTTGAAAGTAATTTTCATACTCCATTCGGTTTTGGTCAAGAAATAAAAGAAATAAATTGATTTTACTCTGCATGTTGATTTAAAGATAAAACTAATTGATTTGAATAATCATTCATATAGCTTGATTTGAAAGATGTCAACATAATTCTAAGCAAGGATATTCTTTAATAATTATTTCGGTCATGATGCTCAAAGTAGGATGATATGTTTAAAAGGTTATTTTCCATATGTGCATGATTTTGTTTAAGTGTTATAAATCACTGGTGTTTGAAAATTGTGAATAAAAACCTTGTCTGGTGTATGATGAGATTCGGCCATGCTTAGAGAAATAGGAGCCTATACTTGACTCTTATTTCATGTGCATGTATGATGAGTGTACACTTGATACATGGATTTTTGAGTGACTTGAAATGCTAAGTATGTATGTTTGAAGATGATTATAAGGATTTAAGAATAAGAATAGAGATTTTGTTCTTTACAATGGATGTCATTATGCCTTGTTTGAACATGGGAATCTTAGAAAAGAAAGACGAATATATAAATAAATAAGAGTAATTTAATGTCTTATATGGTTAATATTTTAAATGGTTATTAACTTGATCCTTGTGTTGTCTTCTTTGATTCAATTCGGTTTGAAAGAAATAAAGTGAGTGAAGTAATTTGATTAATTGAAAAGTATTACTTTGAGAAGATTTTCATATAATTATTGAAGTGTATGGCTAAAGAATTTAATGGTGGCTTGTATATGAAAACCCTTAAGATAAATGTGGCCTTTATGTGATCCAAGGAACTATTCATGTTTTGTTTTAATAAGCAAGTGTTGGAAAAGAATATTTCTAGTTTTAAATTCCTGAACGTGTCATCAAACAAACGATTGCATTTAATCATGATTGCGAGTTTAAAACCCAAAGTTGATCTCAAACTATTGAGAAAAAGAGAATACTCTATTTTCAAAAAAGAAGTTTTGGTAATGGTGTTTTTTTTCGAAATGATCGTATGAGAATGATTTTAATGAAAGAGAAATATTTTAGTTGCCAGTAACGATCGGGAAGCGGGTACGAGCATCGCATTGGAATTCAAGGAGCATATTGGGAATTGCTGCCGGTAGAGGTGAGAGAGAAGTTTCCCTCAAACACCGTGGTATTTAGGTAACATATTAAGCTGTTTCGACCACCTCAAAAGTTGAAACTTGTTGGTTCTAAGTCAGTAGCATAGTGGCAATTGTATTGTGGTATGACCACTTATGCGAAGGAGACAAAGACCACGTGAGATTATGTGATGAGTTTATGTGACGGTACTTTGATACTAGTATGCTTTTGTTTATTTACTAAAGAGTTTATTATGCATGATGATATCTGAATTGCTATTGATTATGATAATTATGCTGAGGGACATCAGTTATGCCCGGATTGTGGTCTTTAATTGAATTAAGAACGTGATATCGAAAAGAAAGAGAAATAATTAATACGAAAATGATCGATAAAGAGATACGAGCTAAAGTTTGAGAAAGATTGAGATATTGTGGAATTTGTAAGAATGCGATAAGGGTTGATGATAATGATGCTGCTGAGCAAGAACTGCAGAAAGTAATGCTGATGAGACTCACGAGAAAGAGGCATGATATGAGTTGAGCTGTGCTCCTCAGTTGCAAAAGTGAAGCTGAAATGCTGATGCCCTGAGTTGAGACATGAGATTGTATAGTGAAAGCCCAAGATGTTATCTTTTAGTGGTCGGGACTCGTTGAAGGGATGCACCAAGGATGAGCCGACCTTAGGATTAAGATGTTAATTAAAATATTAAAACTTTAAAAGACATGGATTAATGTGGTGAGTTATGAGTGCAATATCGAAGTAGTGGAGAGGAAGATACTACGAGTAATCTGCAGATGCTCAGGTGGAGATTGCATTAGGGGAGGACAATGACGGTGAAACGTCAAGAAGTCTAGAGTACTTTTCTAGGCGGAACGAATTCCACAAGTGGTAACGGGTGATCAATCTCGAACGGCCGTGGTAAAGTTCTGCAGCGCAACTAGAAAATTACTATCGCCCCCTAGATTGCAAGTCTATAACTGTGAGAGGGACTGGAACAAGGCTCTGTGATTTGCCACTGTACCGGATTTTTCTACAGTGTGCCTTGAGTTTATGATTTGAGATTGTACCGGATTTTCTACAGTTCTCCTGGCATTAAGTGATTTGTTGAGACAGCACAAGCCTGTGTGGTAAAGGTCCTATACTCCTGTTTGCTTCCGACTAGGTTGGGTGGATTATCGAGGAGATGTAGACGTGTGTGTTAAACGACCTCCTCAATGATGATTAATTTCCCCGCATCATTGATGGATACGAATTCATAATACTTAAATAAGAAAAGATGAATTTGGTAATATTAAGAAATGATTCTAAGAACGAAAGAATGGAAAAGCGAATAAGATTGTATGAAGATGGAATCGGATACGAATAAGAGACCCACAAAATGTGATGTGGTTATGTAAAGAATTTTGAGAAAGAGAAAGTAATGATATCGATAAGCGTAAGTGAAATGGATGCTGATGATGGGAATGAATATGAGAATGCTCTTTATCTGTTATCTGGTTGTATGATGTTGTTATTTCTTAATATCTTGCCTATTGTAATTCCACATTGTTAGCATTGAATGCTTGGGAATACTTACTCTCTCGAGATTTCTGTTTTGTGTACTTGTTTAGATGATGTCAATCCTATAGCATATGGACCCTGTCAAGTTTACTTTTGACATCCGGGAGGATGGAAGATGGGAAGTTAATTATAGAGGTTGGGAGTGGCGTGGAGTCACTGAGGTGCGCATCTTTGACCCCAACCATACTTTGCAAGGGACATGCTCGCACCTGTCGTTTTGTGCTTGCGGACTTGCAGACTGGTGGACCAGCTGACTATCATGGTGGGCATCTGATGCCTTTACCTGCACGGATTAATCCCGAGGCCGAGGAGCTGGAGGAGTTGGATGAAACTCTGGATGAGCTACCGGGCGAGGCTTTCGAGGCTATGCAGGAGGACGACCCAGAGGAAGATCTAGAAGAGGATCCTGATGAGGACTTAGACTACTCGGAGGCTGAGGTGTACGAGGAGTTTGATCCTAGTGAGGCACCTCCTGTGGATCCTTCAGCATCAGCTTAGTGTGGGCCTAGTGGTAGTTCTTTTCTTTTATTTGAAGTATTGTGTTTCCCTGTACTTACTTAGCTATCATTGCAGTACCAACATGTAACCCCTGACTTATGTTTACGAAGTATGTTTAAATTGGTACTAATGATTCGAGTTGTGAAAGAAGAAGGGCTGTTGCAAATGAAATTAAAAGAAGCAAGTTTCAAAGTGCGGTGTCTTGTGACATCTCGGTTTGGAACTTGAAGGTTAACATGAGACGTGAGAACACCAATTTTAAATACAAAAGAGTTTTGGAAACTTAACGGTTCTCATGCCCATGTTACTTGTAAAAAAAAAAATTTGGCCCACATTTTCACTACATTTTATAAAAAGGGAATATATTTTCAAGTTGCCAAATCGGGGTGTTACATTTACTGTAACATGTTACATTTACTGTAACACCCTGCATTTTCTGGACTCAAATAAATCAATAAGATTTTATTTAAGGTTGAATTTTCAGAATTTAAGAAAGATTTTCAACTAAATGTTTTGGCAAACGATTTTATTTGAGAAATGAGTTAGTCTTTTTATCAAAATGATTTGAGGTTTTAAATGAATGATTTCTTTTGAAGATTTCCGATGAATGTGAAAATATGGTTTTATAGCAAAATTAAGTAAAGTTTATTTTTTTAAATTGAATTGGTTTATTTGATTTTATTTAAAGTTTGTATTTTCGAAATTGTGTATGTGCAAGGAATTATGTATGCAATCTAATTAGTAAATTTAAACGAATGAAATTTAATTAGTGGATTTGAGATGAATGAATGCATGGACCCGTGTGAGTGTGAATGTATATATATGATTGCATGTATGTTTAAATATGTGTGTGTATTATTTCATGACTCCATGCTATGCGCTAGTGATGCTAATATGAAATGAAATTATATGTATATGTGTGGATGTGTGCGGTTCGGTCATGTAGGAGGAGAAGACCAAGTGGGATGCATTTTCTTATGCATTAAGGAATTTAAAATTTGAAAAAGGAAATTAGTAGAAATAGGTGGTGTGACTCATTAAGCCTAGGTGAGACTTTCTTCCACCTTGTCTCCTTGTGACATGACCATTCCCATGCAAAGTTGTGAGTGGACTAGATTACCCTTGAATCAACCCATTTGAACCGAGGCTAGAATAGGAAATTTCCATGCCTTGTTTACTCTTAAAACCGTAGGAGTAGGTGAGTGTTGGTTAGTTCATTTCATTTTCCTTCACCAACACAAAACACTTGGTCCAAGAGCATCTCAAACTCTTGAGACTTAGAAAGAAGATAGAGTAAGGCCGTGAGGAAGGGAGGAGAAAAAGGAAGAGTGAAACCTCTATGTCTTGACCTAAACTTCTTGGAATCCCTTCTCAACCACCTCCTTCTTCAAGAATCAAGGAGGAAAGTCACTCATCAACCCTAGAGAAGATAAGGCCGAAGCAACCTTAGGAGAAGAGAAGAGACTTAAAGCTTGAAGATTTAGTTAGAGGTCTTGACTTGAGGTAGTCATTTAAGAGAGTTTGTGTAGTGATTTCGGTTTTGTAAAGGACTTTAATGTGAACATTGTTTAAGTCTAAACTCTTTTGGTGCATGTGTTCATTTCCTCATGATCTTGAAGTTTTGTTATCTTGCATGTTAATCCTATGACTTGATCTTGAATAATTGTACTTATTCTTCACGGTTTTGTTTAGGTTTTGTGTTAAAGCTTATGTTTTTACTTTGATCTTGTTTTTGCATGTCTTGATCTATGCTTGATCTTTGAGAAAATGTGAACCTTGAAGTTGTATGTTTGTTGTGAGTGCAAATCTTGATTTTTCCTTGGTGCACGTCACGGTTTTTCAAAGGAAAATGAATATAACAAGCTTTAAAAAAAAAATTTTATGTAAAGAGAATTTGAACCAAGATTTTGTGGGTGTGTGATGATGATCCGGTTGATGCCTTGAAAAATAAAATGTTGTTGGAAAAGCCTTGCATGATTTGACCTTGAGTTGATCTTTGCATATGAAAGTAGAGTTTAGAGATTTTGCCTTTATGTATGTCATCATGTTAGATCATCATTTCATTTGCATGCATGTTGAAATTTGCCTCATTTAGAAATTTTAAGTATATGTGTAACACCCTATAATTTTTTTACCCTTAATTCCCCCTATAATAAAATACGGACTTAAAAATTCATTTTTATTACATTAAAATCAACCGTCAAACGGACGTAGTTTTGTTTGTTTTTCGGACTAATCCAAAATTCAACCTGTGATAAACAATTTCAAATAAACAACTAATAGCCAGCAGGGCTTCAGATTATATTTTCTAAATCATATCAAGGCCCAATGGGCTCCAAATATATCAGAGTACATACTATTCAGAGTTTTCAGCGGAAAATAGCAAGTTAGAACCTCAAAAGCCAAAACGTGATATTTTATCAAAACAAAGTGTCCTAAGCCTCACTCAAAATTATACATTACATTTTCTTCAACAGAACATAGGAGACTTAGGTCTATAATGTACTCTAAACCCATAACACCCTACTATCCCTGTAAGGGAAAGTACACCTGCTCGACCGGGGGCTGTGCCAGCTCAATCTCTGTACCTGAAACTGTAAGGGAGTGAGCATTGCACATGAAATAGAAAGCAGTTTCTAACTAGACATAACAACTCACTAGGTCAAACACATTTAGCAAATAAACATATATTCACAAATTGCATACCATACTCATTACAATATTTATTTCACATTTCCATTCTCATTATTCATTTCACCACTTGTTTCCTTGTATTTATTTTTCCCCGTTTCCAAATAAATTCCCTTTTTAAACCCTTACCTTTTCCTTATTTTTACGGTGTATGTATGTCTCCACCAAATCGAAGGCCTACATACATACACCAATCACGATGTATGTCTCCACCAAATCGAAGGCCTACATACATCGCGTTCCCATTACCATACCTTGTCCAATTTTATTCCCTGTTTCCTTTATTCATTTCCTTTTATTTACGGTGTATGTATGTCTCCACCAAATCGAAGGCCTACATACATACACCAACCACGATGTATGTCTCCACCAAATCGAAGGCCTACATACATCGCGTTTCCATTACCTTTACCTTATCCAATTTTATTCCCTTTTTAAATTATGTGTCCCTCAGGTCAGAGGTCAACACCCATTCATTATAATCCATTTTGTGTCCCTCAGGTCAGAGGTCAACACTCCAATACATATTTAATCCGGTGTCCCTCAGGTCAGAGGTCAACACCCAACCCATTATTTAATCCGGTGTCCCTCAGGTCAGAGGTCAACACCCATTCATTCCAATTCATATCGTGTCCCTCAGGTCAGAGGTCAACACATTTTACCATTCATATTGTGCCCCTCATATCAGAGGTCAACATATTCATCACTTTCCATTATTCGCCACCTCAAATCAGAGGCCAACGCATTTAATCACACCACCATATTCATTACCTCACATCAGAGGCCAAAACATACTTTCATATTCTCACATCAACAATTACATCACATTTAAACACAACCACACACATTCAACAACTAATCATTCATGCAAATTCCTCATTCACTTCCTTTCTCAGTTATGACAATCATATCCAATAGAATTCTCATTCATAGTCCAACATTTATATTACACTTCATTTCAATTTACATATTTAACCGTCTCACATTTTCGCTTTAACACCACGTATTAAAATCATCTCTTACTTTTTCTTAAACATAATCCTCTTACTTCCATTTCCCATATTCACAAGTTCCATTAATAAGCCTTGACTTTTGTTCGCAATTAATAATACTTAACATTTAAACTCATTTAGCAATTAAATACAAATACACACATTCATCACATTTAATTGTTTCCATTCCCTTTCTTCCTATATCAATTTATTCCCCAACACATACATATATTAGCTACAACAATTAATTATCATTTAATTCACAACCTTGCAAATAAAACCAATAATCACAGAGACCATTTTTGTGTCAACTTCATTATCAATTACCCAATTCCTCATTTAATTCAACTTAATTAATAACCAAATTTCATTTATCAGATAATTCATTCTCATACTGTAGGGTTTCCTTTTCCTAGTCATAACACACAATCATTATGCATACTTAATTAATTAGAATTTCATATTCAATAACCTAGGGATTTATAATCTAATTTTCTCCCCTAACACATAACCCTAACAAGCATTATATACTAACTAGGCCCGACTCTCTAGAACAAGGCAAGCTCACTATATCCACTCCCTTACCTCAAACACTTGGAGATAAGGTGATTTTGCTTGCTCTACACTTGAAAGCCTTGCCCCCAATTGAGTTAGAGTCCAAAGGAAGAGGGAGGAACCTAATATAATAGCCATAGCAAGAAAATATTAACATTCATGTAATGAGTCATGCCAAAACTCAAGAAAAGTGGAGCTTCCATGACTTAAGAATCAAAAACCACCATGGATGGAGGAGAGATAAAGGGAAAACGAATTTAGAGAAAGAAAAGAGGAAATCCATGGCATTAAACACTTACTTGAAGTGAAGAAGGAAGAGATTTGTTGACGGAATGAAGAAATCCCACTTGCTCTTGGTGGATTTGATGATGGAGAATGGAACCCTAGGGGAGAGAAAGAGTGAGGTTCGAATTTGGAAGAGAAAGAACGTGTGCTGCACTTTATTATTTTCTGCATCTACAGCGTTTAATCGAGTATTACTCGATTAAATTCCCCCCTTCTTCAGGTCTTAATCGATTAAGCTGCAGCTTAATCGATTAAGTTGTAGTATTTTCAGCACCCCGACTTTGAACGGCCATAACTTCTTCGTTAACCGTTGGATCTTCCTCAAATTTGACACATGCTTCCCCACATATCCTACTTCACATCCAACGGTGGAATTTGTGTTTAGAGTTGTAAATCTTTTATTTTGAATTTCCTAATATCCTATGTTATTAATCCTAAATCAAGCCTTCAAACCACTAGTTTCAACTCCATGTCATTACTTTCTTCACTTTAGGCTTGACCCATCATCAATTATACTAGGAATTAAATTTGGGATGTTACAATTCTCCCCCACTTATTGGAATTTCGTCCCCGAAATTCCGTTAAGTTTAGTAAATGGAGAATCACCCCGGTGATAGGACTTGCAATTCTTACCTTTAATTCCCTTTGGTTTCTTCTGCCACTCTTTCGATTTGTCTTTACCTAGACAGAATTTAAATTAGGGTAGGAAGTGCTCACCCACTTGGCTTCGACTTACCCAATTACCGCTATGCTAAAGGATGTGGGATCGGGTGAATCCGCTTCCGATCGTCCTTCGGATAGTTGCAGGGCAGATGTTGCACTAGCTAGATACGGGAAAACTCGAAATATTTAACACTCCCAGAATATTTTTAGAATCTTTCCCAGAATAGATACCCTGGGATCATGCCATGCGAAGATTTTTGTAGGATAGAACGCCTTAGGGTTTGTCTTCTCACAGGATTGACTAGCACCGGTAAGATTTAGGATCTTTCAAAACACAAGCATTCATGAACAAGAAGCACCCCAATGCTTAGTTGATTAGAGCAGACACAATTCCTACTAAATGCCACACAATCAACTTCTTCCATGAATCGACTAAAAAGATTAGGAAGGAGGAAGTCCACGTTAGTTCCAAGATTTACCCAACTACCAAATGTGAAGGGTACGACAACTTGCCGTTGGCTGAGTCAATTATTAAGATGTTTGGTCTCAACGTAGGGATTTTACAAATTCGGCAAAACCGGCTATTCTTATGAGTGGTTATCTAAGAACCGGGAATACAATGATAGCATTTATTGATAGATGCAAGAATTGAGGTGATCAATCCCATCCTCACGTCTACCAACAACACATCACTGTCGGGTTCTATCAATAATGTCATCATTTAACAAATGCAAGGATTAGAGTGATCAGTTCTAACCTTACATTACGTCAAATAACAACATCACAACATAGTATTGGTCACTTGATACTAGAGTTCTCAAATTTAAGAATTCTTTCTAAGGTCTTTCATATGTTATCTATAAGAACAGAATTGTATTTGGAAAGGCAGATTTCCAACATGTTTTTAAGCAGTTCTAATCTAAGACATTACTAATCCCCTATTTAGCTAACTAAGGAGAAAACTATCTCCACCACAATTGAACTTAGAAACATTACGCATGGACTTGGCAAACATTAGTTACCTGCGACCATATCCGCTGGGTCCACCTCGTCACCCTCGACGGTGAATAACTTCCCCTTCTGCAATGATGGGCCACCACGGGCCTTCTGTGCCTTGGCAGCATTAATTTCCTTCTTCATTGTGTTCTTAGGACAATTTGAAGCAAAATGTCCGGGTTGTCCACAGTGAAAGCATAACCCCTCCTTTCGACCCAATGTCCAACACACTCCCCTATGCATCCGGCCGCAGTGCTGACAAGTCGGTATTGGACCATAAGCATTCACTGTTGGTCCGGATTCCCTAGGAAACGTGACCCCGGAATGAGAGTATGGACCAGACTTCTGAATCGGTCCCTTGCCCCTAATAGGACCAGACAATCTCTTAGATGCCCTGCTTCGCTCCCCTGCTTGTTCCTGCTTGAGAGAATCTTCATAAGCACTGGTCATGTTCACAAGTTGAGAGAGATTAGAGATTCCCTGATAGACAAAGACAGTTTTGATCTTGGAATTGAGACCAGCCTCAAACTTGATACACTTAGTGCGTTCATCTGCATCCCGATAGCTGCCAGAATAACGAATGAGATCCTCAAACTGAGCTGCATATTCTCCAACACTGAGGCTCCCTTGCTTCAGCTCAAGAAAAGCCACTTCCTTCTCCCTCCTTACATTTTCCGGAAAGTACTTTCCCAGAAAACGGATCTTGAAAAGATCCCATGAAATAAGCTCATTAGCTGCTTCTAGACCTCTCCTCTGTTGGTCCCACCAATGTTCCGCCTCACCCATCAGAACATACTCCACTAGTCGCATATACTGGTCACCTGGTGGCTGCAGTGAGCGAAACACCTTCTCCATCTCCTGGAGCCATCTTTGAGCTCCATCGGGATTGTAACCCCCTTCAAACTTCGGCGGATCGCTTTTTCTAAAGCGGCCCATCCAGTCAATCTCCACTGGTGGTGGTGGAGGAGGCTGGAGTGCTGCTGCAGCAGCTGCTGCAGCTACAACAATGTTCTGGGCTTGATTCTGCTATAGGTTTGCAAGATTATCAGCTTGTTGCTGCTGAACTTGGGCTTGGTTCTGCTGCAATTGAACCAGAGTTTCGAGAATTGCAACAATCCTATCATTATCAGCCCGTCTCCCTGCCATACTGTTGAGTCATGGAAGGGAAAGATAGAATAATTAAATAAATCTACTAATATCCTATAACTTCACTTAGACACTAAACTAAGCACTTGGGTTACTTGCTCGGTGAGTAACCATAGGAGTAGTGAGTTCATACTCCAAAGGCCGAGGGAAACTGCTCTGATACCATAAATGTAACACCCTATAATTTTTTTACCCTTAATTCCCCCTATAATAAAATGCGGACTTAAAAATTCATTTTTATTACATTAAAATCAACCGTCAAACGGACGGAGTTTTGTTTGTTTTTCGGGCTAATCCAAAATTCAACCTGTGATAAACAATTTCAAATAAACAACTAATAGCTAGCAGGGCTTCAGATTATATTTTCTAAATCATATCAAGGCCCAATGGGCTCCAAATATATCAGAGTACATACTATTCAGAGTTTTCAGCGGAAAATAGCAAGTTAGAACCTCAAAAGCCAAAACGTGATATTTTATCAAAACAAAGTGTCCTAAGCCTCACTCAAAAGTATACATTACATTTTCTTCAACAGAACATAGGAGACTTAGGTCTATAATGTACTCTAAACCCATAACACCCTACTATCCCTGTAAGGGAAAGTACTCCTGCTCGGCCGGGGGTTGTGCCAGCTCAATCTCTGTACCTGAAACTGTAAGGGAGTGAGCATTGCACATGAAATAGAAAGCAGTTTCTAACTAGACATAACAACTCACTAGGTCAAACACATTTAGCAAATAAACATATATTCACAAATTGCATACCATACTCATTACAATATTTATTTCACATTTCCATTCTCATTATTCATTTCACCACTTGTTTCCTTGTATTTATTTTTCCCCGTTTCCAAATAAATTCCCTTTTTAAACCCTTACCTTTTCCTTATTTTTACGGTGTATGTATGTCTCCACCAAATCGAAGGCCTACATACATACACCAATCACGATGTATGTCTCCACCAAATCGAAGGCCTACATACTTCGCGTTCCCATTACCATACCTTGTCCAATTTTATTCCCTGTTTCCTTTATTCATTTCCTTTTATTTACGGTGTATGTATGTCTCCACCAAATCGAAGGCCTACATACATACACCAACCACGATGTATGTCTCCACCAAATCGAAGGCCTACATACATCGCGTTTCCATTACCTTTACCTTATCCAATTTTATTCCCTTTTTAAATTATGTGTCCCTCAGGTCAGAGGTCAACACCCATTCATTATAATCCATTTTGTGTCCCTCAGGTCAGAGGTCAACACCCATTCATTATAATCCATTTTGTGTCCCTCAGGTCAGAGGTCAACACTCCAATACATATTTAATCCGGTGTCCCCCAGGTCAGAGGTCAACACCCAACCCATTATTTAATCCGGTGTCCCTCAGGTCAGAGGTCAACACCCATTCATTCCAATTCATATCGTGTCCCTCAGGTCAGAGGTCAACACATTTTACCATTCGTATTGTGCCCCTCATATCAGAGGTCAGCATATTCATCACTTTCCATTATTCGCCACCTCAAATCAGAGGCCAACGCATTTAATCACACCACCATATTCATTACCTCACATCAGAGGCCAAAACATACTTTCATATTCTCACATCAACAATTACATCACATTTAAACACAACCACACACATTCAACAACTAATCATTCATGCAAATTCCTCATTCACTTCCTTTCTCAGTTATCACAATCATATCCAATAGCATTCTCATTCATAGTCCAACATTTATATTACACTTCATTTCAATTTACATATTTAACCGTCTCACATTTTCGCTTTAACACCACGTATTAAAATCATCTCTTACTTTTTCTTAAACATAATCCTCTTACTTCCATTTCCCATATTCACAAGTTCCATTAATAAGCCTTGACTTTTGTTCGCAATTAATAATACTTAACATTTAAACTCATTTAGCAATTAAATACAAATACACACAATCATCACATTTAATTGTTTCCATTCCCTTTCTTCCTATATCAATTTATTCCCCAACACATACATATATTAGCTACAACAATTAATTATCATTTAATTCACAACCTTGCAAATAAAACCAATAATCACAGAGACCATTTTTGTGTCAACTTCATTATCAATTACCCAATTCCTCATTTAATTCAACTTAATTAATAACCAAATTTCATTTATCAGATAATTCATTTTCATACTGTGGGGTTTCCTTTTCCTAGTCATAACACACAATCATTATGCATACTTAATTAATTAGAATTTCATATTCAATAACCTAGGGATTTATAATATAATTTTCTCCCCTAACACATAACCCTAACAAGCATTATATACTAACTAGGCCCGACTCTCTAGAACAAGGCAAGCTCACTATATCCACTCCCTTACCTCAAACACTTGGAGATAAGGTGATTTTGCTTGCTCTACACTTGAAAGCCTTGCCCCCAATTGAGTTAGAGTCCAAAGGAAGAGGGAGGAACCTAATATAATAGCCATAGCAAGAAAAGATTAACATTCATGTAATGAGTCATGCCAAAACTCAAGAAAAGTGGAGCTTCCATGACTTAAGAATCAAAAACCACCATGGATGGAGGAGAGAGAAAGGGAAAACGAATTTAGAGAAAGAAAAGAGGAAATCCATGGCATTAAACACTTACTTGAAGTGAAGAAGGAAGAGATTTGTTGACGGAATGAAGAAATCCCACTTGCTCTTGGTGGATTTGATGATGGAGAATGGAACCCTAGGGGAGAGAAAGAGTGAGGTTCGAATTTGGAAGAGAAAGAACGTGTGCTGCACTTTATTATTTTCTGCATCTACAGCGTTTAATCGAGTATTACTCGATTAAATTCCCCCCTTCTTCAGGTCTTAATCGATTAAGCTGCAGCTTAATCGATTAAGTTGTAGTATTTTCAGCACCCCGACTTTGAACGGCCATAACTTCTTCGTTAGCCGTTGGATCTTCCTCAAATTTTGACACATGCTTCCCCACATATCCTACTTCACATCCAACGGTGGAATTTGTGTTTAGAGTTGTAAATCTTTTATTTTGAATTTCCTAATATCCTATGTTATTAATCCTAAATCAAGCCTTCAAACCACTAGTTTCAACTCCATGTCATTACTTCCTTCACTTTAGGCTTGACCCATCATCAATTATACTAGGAATTAAATTTGGGATGTTACAATATGCATGAGTTTTCTTAGAGGTTAAAGATTTGGACATGTCCCTTGATTTTTATTGTGATAAGAAATTAGATCTTAATTGCTAAATTTCTTGTGGAAACTCACGGTTTTATGCTTGCAAATGTCTAAGAGAGTTCATTTCATTTTGTATGTGTTTTTTATTGTTAGGATTAGGAATTTCTAAACCTATGGTACTTAAATCTTTGATTTTAAACTTAAAAGTAATTTTCATGTTCCATTCGGTTTTGGAACGAATTTTTATAAAAGATATTTCTATTTTCCTATGTGACCTTGTTTGAATTAGTCGTGGCTAAATGAAATTGATTGATAAATGATTGTATTGAGAAATTTTCCTTTATGTTCTATTCGGTCTTAGCACAGAAATAAAAGAAATAAATTGCTTTTCCCTTTTTGCTCCATTCGGTCGTGGCATGAATATGAAAGAAATGAACTGATCTTTCTTTGTATATTGGTTTGAAACATGCTAGCCTTATTTTAAGCTAAATGTGTTCTTTTCTTTGATTATTACTTAGATTAGGAAGTTTAAAAGTAGGATAATACATTGTCATATGTGTACGTACATTTTAGTGCGTGTAATCATTGGTGTTTGAATAAATAAATCTTGTCTCATCCCACCTAGATTCGGCCATGCATAGAAATTAGGTGCATGTATTTGATTTTGTTTTATGTGCATGAATGATGAGTGATTTGTGATATCATATTTGTTTGTGTATGTTAGAATGATTTGAATGCTTATTATTTCTACAAGGTTTTGATTTAATTCTTGTGTTGTTTTCTTTTAATTCAATTCGGGTTTAAAGAAAGTAAAGTAAGTCAAATGATTTGATTAACTGAAAAATATCGTTTTGAGAGGGTTTTCCATGATTTCTGAAATTCATGGTTTTTAATTCAACAAATGATTTTTCTTTTAAGAAAAACCTTGAGATAAATGTGGCCTTTTAAGAAGTCAAGAAACTATTCATGTTTTGTCAAGCAAGTATTTGAAATGAACGTTATGAGTTTTAAATTCCTAATTATATGGTTAAAAGAAATGTTTCTACTTAGTTATGAATTAAAATCAAAATGATTTTCAAATAAGGGGTTTTGATAAGGGTGTTTTGTTTTTCCAAATAATTCTGTAAGATCAAATTTTAATAAGAGAAGTTATTTGAGTTCCAGTAACAATCGGGGAGCAGTTACGAGCGTCGCAGTGGAAACCAAGAGGCGTATCGTGTGGATTATCGTCAGTCCAGGTGAGAGAGAAGCTTCCTAAGACACCGTGGTAGTTAGGTGATTTAGTAGGATGTTCCGTATCATCTCAAAGATCGGAACTAAGTGGTTAGAGTCAGTAGTATAAGTGGCAATTGTTTGATGGTGTGGCCACTTATACGAAGGTGACGAAGACCACATTGTTATTGTGTGTTGATAGTGTGTGTGGATATCATGTTTATGTTCATTTATTATGCCTGTTGGAATATAATGTTGTTGTTTGATGGACGTCTGTTACGTCCTGAATAAGGAAATGAAATTAATGAAAGAGAAAGTAAAATTATAAGTATGAGGAAATAATAATGAAAAGATGCAGTGGGAAAGGAATAATGATTGGAAATAAATTATGTGTTGAAAAAGAAAGAAAGATTTGAGAATATGGGGAATGAAATTGAGGATAATGATGAGAACGAGCCAGAGCTGGGAGAGTGATGTTGATTATGAGAATGAAATGAGAGTTGAGCGGAGCTGGGCTCCTTTGTTCTTGGTTTTAGTCTGGGACTAGTGTTGAGTTGAGCTTGCTCCTCCATTAGCGCTCAGCAAAGATGTAATTTTTGAAAAAGGTTTTTGAATAGCGGTTTTTGAAAAAGGTTTTTGAAAAGAAATTTTTAAAAAGGGTTTGAAAAGGAATTTTAGAAAAGGGTCTTGAAGTTTTTAAGAAGGGTTATAAACAAATGTTTTCAGAAGAGTTTTCCGAAATGAAATTTGGTGAAAAGTTGTGATGGAAGATTTTTAGAAATTTTGTGAAAGAGAAATTTTTAAGAAACTTTTGAGGAAGTCTATGAAAAGAAACATTTTGGAAATGTATGAAAGTTGATTTTGAGAAAATTTACGAGAAAAGATTTTATATGAAAGTTTTCGAAAGGATATTTTGTGAAAGATTCTGATATGAGATTTTCCAAAAATTATGAAGACGTGTTTGAGGAAAGTAAGATTGCTCTTGAAGGAGATTGAGAATGTTGAGAAGGATTTGGAAGTTGAGATTTGAAACCAGTGATATGATCCCAGCTCTGTTCTATGTGAGAAATGATGTGAGAAAGGCTATGCAAAGTTAGTGGTCGGGACTCGTTGAAGGGTTGCACGAAGGACGGGCCGACCTTAGGATAATTAAAAAGATTAAAAGACTTAAAATACATACGCGATGAGTTATGAGAGTGCGAAGTAGTGGAGAGGAAGGAACCATAGGTATCTTTGGATACTTAGGAGGAGATTGCATTAGGGGAGGACGATGACGGTGAAACGTCAAGAAGTCTAGAGTGTGTTTCTAGGCAGAACGAACTTCACATGTGGCGCACTAACGTGGTGGGGACTGGGTCTAATGCCGTGGTAAGTTCTGCGGGCCCACTAGAAACATACTGTCGCCCCCTAGATTGCAAATCGAGAACAGTGAAAGGGACTGGAACGGGGCATTGTGTTTGCCACTGCGTGAACAGTGAGCCTTGATATTATTGATATGATTTGAGGACGAGGTCCTCCTGGTCTGGGACCATTATGTGTTGTGACAGCTGTCGTGCCCGCGTGGTAAATGTCCTGTACTCCTGTTTGCTTCCGACTAGGTTGGGTGGATGACCGAGGAGATGTAGACGTGAGTAATAGTCGATAACAAAATGAATATTCTGAGGATGTATGGTATTTTCCCCAAAGCATTAAAGAGGGTAATTTGATGAGACTGAATGAAAAGAAAATGAGAAATTAAGGGGAGTAAAGGAATGAAAGAAAGGAAGAAAGAATACTCGTGAGAAATACATAAAAGATAATGATAATAATAAAGATAATAATAAAGATAATGATATGTTTGGTTGTTGTGTGCCTGTGTGTTATATTGTATGCTTGTATGGTCCTATTATTCTGCCTAGCGTAATCCCACACCGTCGCCGATCCGTCGTTCGGAATGCTTACTCTCTCCTGTTCGTTGGCATATCGGTGTTGCTGGTATTTCAACGGGTAGATGGAGTACCGCATGGATGTCACCACGTGGAGTAAGTACGGAAGAGGTTGGAAACGCACCTCAGGTGGTTGTGTATGGACCGGCTATACCCAGATCGTAATTGCAGATCCAGAACATATACTCAGTGGAGCTAACCTGGAGCCACACGTGGGGCAAGTCACCGTACGAGGGTATAGGAACTACGCGGAGAAGTTTCGGTACGAGACTCGGAGGAATACTTCCCTTCTTCATGAGGTGGAGCCGGAATCAATTAGCAATGAGGGGACAACAACAAGAAGGGTATCATCCTCGGAAGTGAGGAGAGAACGCAAGAAGAAGGAGGGACTTCATCCGATCGTGTTCAATAGGATAGTTTAAGGATAGGGTTATTAATTTAAGTTTGTTGTGAAAGTTAGAAGTAAGGGTTACCAAGCCATGAACCATTTATGTAATCAAGCTAAGTTTTCAAACTGATGAATGGAATGCATTTTCTGCTAAGTAACTCTTGAGAAATTTTGAAAGTTGGTCAAGACGATTTAAAACCAAGTTCTTCTATGGAAACAAATGTTTTATAAAAAGAAAAGTTTTTAGTAACAACTCAGTTTTCGAAAATGGGTATTGAGAATACCAAGTACTTTTCAAACATGTCAACAATGTTTTATACAAAAAAAAAAAATTGGCCGTATTTTTACAACTATAACAAGTAAAAGCTAATTATTTTGGTTTACGAAAATCGGGCTGTTACATTTACAGCCGGGCATGGACGGCCCGTTTTGATTTTAGGGTACTAAATCCATGCCCTGCCCGCCCACGTTTTTTGCCGGCGGGCATGCGGGCAGCCCGTTTTTTTATTTTTAAATTCAAAAAAAAATTCAGCATAAATTTTAACACGCCTGGTTTTTTTTTTAAAATTCAAAAAATAAAAAAAAAATTTGGGCGGCAATTAGAAGACCAGCAAGCATGGCAGCAGGACAATACCAGCAAGCCAACAAACCCGGAAAGTTAGAAGCCCTTGCTGTAGAAGGGAGCAACGAATAAAAAAGAGAAGATGAAGTTGCAGTGAAAATGGGAAATAAAATTGATGTAGTCATGTATTGTAAGTTTGTAACCTAATTTGTGAAATGGGCCAATTGTGATTGGGCTTGTAAAAATGTCAAGGAAGTGGTTTTTTCATTCGCCCGCTAAAAAATGCTCGCAAAAGCTATTAGATAACCTATAAGTTTGTTATATCAAATATAACTTTTATTGGTAAAAGCAAAACCTATTTCAATAATCACTATGTTTCGGAAAAGATTAGTCTTCAATTATCGACCGACAAAAATCCATCATACAGAAAAAATTGTCAAAATTTATTTCTTGCCCGCTTTAGGGGGAGCAAACAAATCTGGTGACGCGAGATATAAGATATCATCAATTTTTATTAATATATATATTTATAAAAAAAGAAAATACCTTTAAAAAACTTCATTTTTTAATAAATTAAAATAGAAATATCCTTTCCCATATATGCGTAAGATTGATGACTTTAAAGGTTCCCTTCAGTCAACTATTTGATATTTTATGATTAATCCAACGATAAAGAAATTAGTATGTACAATAATAAAATAAAACTGAAAAGCACAAGATGATTATTTTGTTGTTTTATGGGACATGAACATGTCTTCTTCAAGATGATTATTTTGTTGTTTTATCCTCTAACTTTACCCTTAAATAGAGGCCACCTTGAAGAAGACATGTTCATGTCCCATTCTCTCTCTCCAACAACAAAAGCACCATGAAGACACGCTCTTCAAACATGGCTAACTACAAAGGAGGAAAACAACAACGTCGTATAGAGAAAGAAAGAACAAGAGGGTACCTCAATAATCCTAATAATACATCTCTTACTACTTTCTCCGCTTCATTGACTCTTCAAAATCTAATGGCAGCAACAGAAGAAGAAGGGCATCATGAAAATGGAAGTAAAACCCCAATGAACGAGTGGGTCACCGAGTCGGATATGGAAGCAGCTCAGCAACTTATTCAACTCAGCAATAATGGAGACGACGACAACAACAACAACACTAATGACAACAACGTTGTTACTGCTGGCAAGAGGAACAAAAGAAGGTGTGAGGCTGAAGATATGGCTTTGGAAAAGAGGATTCAAGAAAGTGAGGTTTCTAGGCCAAAGAAGAAGTCGAAGAAATATAGGTCTCTTGTGGATATATACAAGGTGACTAAACCCATCAATAATAATGATGCTGGAATGGAACAACAACAATGGTATTAAGGTAGATTTAGTTGTAGACGATAATCTATTTCCATAATTCTCATTATTGTATAAAGAGATTTCTTTTCTTGTTTACTTAATTTCTTTTTCTGTAGAGTATATGATCTGGTGATGAACACCGTGTTTGTTCATTAGTTTGCCTTTGGTGTTATTAGTGTGAATGATCATCGTGAAAATTTTATTGTTACCACCTTTCATTTGTCTCGTCAATGTGTTTCGTAAACATCCCTTTCCCCGCAAAGCAAACACAATTTTTTAATACTTATTATCAGACCTAAAAAAATTTAGGTTTTTCCACAACACAACGTGTGGAGATTAATGTTAATATTTTTTAGTTTATGAGTCACTACCTATTTCATATGTCTTTGAGTTTTGTCTATTTTATATATGCAGAATGCATGAGTAATGAGTTTTCTGTATGCAGGTATTAGAGTAAAAGGATAATTTGAGTAGTTAGTTGGTAAGGATAGAGAAGACAATCAGAATGGAGAGGATCTCCATTCTATTTTATTGTAATCCGTAAGAATCGAGCAATCATTTGTGAAAGGGGTAATACTTACTGGAGAACTCCTTTCTGAAAGGGAAATCAATCATTTGCGAAAGGGGTAATACTTATTGGAGAACTCTTCCCCTTCCCCCCCCCCCCAAATCTCTGTCATTCAATAAAATTGTTCCTGTCATTAAGATTAGAGCCCGGGTTCCAAATATTTTATGTTCCACAAATCTACCAACTAAGTTGACTATTGGGAACTTGTATTCTTTTACTTTGGCCTGACCAACTGTCAGATCTCCTATCAGAAAAGAAATGGGAAATTCTGTGTTCTTAGAGGAGGTAACAAACGTTCATGAACTATGGCATAGGTCGTGGTCAATGATTAAAAAGAGTGATAATAAGGAAGTGAATTGAATAAAATAATGATTTGATTACAAGGAACTGAAGGAAGAGGTGGAGGTGGAACCATCTTGAGAGATAACTTCACAACAATCAAAACAACAACACAAAGAAACTATAATTTAGGTGGATTTTGGAGTTCAACGTAAATTCAAGATTTCCATAACTTGATTATCGTGAGGAAAAAGTCCACGTTTCAAAAAAAAAAGTAGAAGAACACTTGGTCATTAAAACAAAGATTAAACTTTTTCAGTGCAACCCTTGAAAAATTCTCCAAGGAGAGAAAGGAGAAGAACTTCTCAACAGATCAAAGTTTAATGAAACTGTGAATCGAAAACAAAAAATAAAGCAAAGGACATCGATTTTAATTGGGAATGGATACTTGACATACCGGGATTTCACAGAGAAGAAGATAACGTTATGAGTAAGTGAGACATCCTCTATGTGTAGATGTACCTGAGAGCTCCTAGATAAGACAGTAGGAGGATGTTCCAATTTGGTCTGCCACGGTGCATCATCAGAGAAGCTGATAAGTAGCACAGTAGAAAAAACCTATTTGTTTTGGTCTGTAACAACCACGGAGGAGGAAAAGATGTTTATAATTAGACCATGAAGAACACCGCTATCGTTATTGCCTTAATAATTAGATCAATATCAGTACCAGAAATGGTGATAGCCATAATCCATCTAAAACCTGTTAAAAATGAATATGCTAGTCAATTGAAAAATCATTTCCTCATATTATACAACATAGATTACACAAACCTAAATTCCAATATTTCCAAATTAGCTAGGCAAACCTTATTGTCGTTTCTATTTTGAACAAACAACACAATAATGAACTAGAATCAATGAATAACAAAACCATCACTAAAAGAACAAGGGTCTCATTTGCGACCAACTCAATGACCAAATTTACCTCGGTGGGAGAGTAACAAGAAAAATAAGGGAAAGGTCCCATCCTCACTTATTTTGGTCACTGTCTTATTTCTCTCTATATCATACACATGATGTCCACTCCTCTCTTTCTCTCTCTGACCTTTCTAACTCCACCCCTCTTTCAACCCCTCTCTGTCTAATTCCGCATTATTTTATAAATACCATTATTATCTTTTGAATGAAAAAAACAAAACACAAATCTGCACTTTTTTCTCTTTCTCCTAAAATTTGTGTTTAGTCATCAACACATCGATGGTCGTTCTATTTCATGCCGTCCATGTTCTATAGTACTCGAGCCTTCAAATTGTTGTCATGCTACGGTATTGGGTCTTTTACTTATTGAATTCAAATCTGTTCATACAATACTAAGATATTTTTTAAAATTTTTTTATTTATGTAACTGTATAAAATATTATATATATATATATATTATAAACATTCTATATATATAAATATATATATATATATATATGAGTACTGGTATGAAAAGTTGGTTTTTTTCTTTGTTTTTTTTTTAATTTTATTAAAACAAAGTGGAGTTCTATTGTGAACTTACAGTGGCTCAAGTTTTGTCCAATATTTGGTAAAATTGCTTCTTTGGTCCTTAAGTTATTTATTTGTTCTAAAGTGGTTCCTCAAATTTCTTTTGTTTGAAAGTGGTCCCTTAAGTTTACTTCCGTTAGCATGGTTGATCCTTCCGTCAAATTTTTCATCTCCGATAATCTTCTCCGGCGAAACTCCATTTTTTCCGGTAATCGAGTAATATGTCAGATTAGTCCCTGACTTTGTAAGCGTCGGTCAAGTTAGTCCATGACTTTATCGAAATAGCAATTTAGTCCCTGAGATTTCATTTTAATTCACATACGTCCCTATCTTTATCCCATTTTAAAGCAAATACATCCTTGTGATAGTGACGGCAGGGACTAACTTGATCGACATTCTCCTATCTCAGGGACTAAATTGCTATTTCGATAAAGTCGGGGACTAACTTGATCGACGCTGACAAAGTCAGGGACTAATCTGACATATTACTCATATCTTTTATCTCCAACCCCACAAATCCCATCACACCATCTTCTGAATGTGGTGGAGAATGGTGAAGAGATTGGTAGCCTAATTTAAACATTTGTTGACGAAAAATGAACAAAGAAAAAGAAAAAAATAGAGCTTCATGGCCGGAAAAAATGGTGCTAGCCGGAAATCCCAACGGAGAAGATGACCGGAGACGAAAAAATTAACGAAAGGACAAACCATATTAACGGAAGTAAACTTGAGGGACCACTTTCAAACAAGTAAATAACTTGGGGAACCAATGAAGCAGTTTTGCCGATAGCAACCTATGTTATATGTATTTTCTTTAAACTAAACTCCACTACCAGTGTTTGTTATATATATATATATATATATATATATATATATAATACGTACTAAAACTAGAAAACAGCAACGGGGTTTACATAATAATTATATAGTATTAAATTGTTTTGGAATTTTATTGTTGTTTTGGAAAATAAAATGATATTATGATTTAGTATTGATTTAATTATATTATTATTGATAATGATTTTAATTAGTTGCTTTGATTCGTGATAATATCGAATTAACTGTTATGTCGAACGATTAGTTTTTAAAAAAAAAAATATATTATATTTTGTTAAATGTGTTGGGTTCGTAAGTAATTGAGTTGTGACTTAGTTGATTTGGATTGTCCCTAAACTAAACAATACACCAATCAGTTAGGAATTCAGAATATATTCGGCATACGTTAATTCGGGTTAAACCTTGAATTTTAATTTCAAATTGAAGGGAAGTGTAATTATTTGAACTTTGGAAATGTGATTTAGACTTATTTTTGAACCGGGAACGCTTCTTTTTAATTCGAAATTGATAGTGTCAAGTAACATTAGTATTTGATTTTTGTGAGTTGAAAATTGAACTACTTGACTTCATTTTATTTTTAATGATTACGTTAGTCTTGAAATTTAATTTATTTTCGTTATTTAGCTAGTGCTATTTTGTTGAAGGATCAATGACTTTAATTTTATTTTCTAATTAACTCTAATTTATGAATTATATATATTCAATCGATTTCTTGATTTAAAAACTTACCCAAAAATCCAAGATATTATACCTTGATACTTATCAGTTTTTGATATTTCGAATTTAATTTATTTTGATTTCCATTACTAAATCCCATGTACATAAAGTTCTAAAATGCTCGTTTTAATTGATTTCCACGTTTATTGTTTACCACTAATCCAGTATTGATATTGGTTTAGTGTAAAGAAAAAAAGAGGTTACCGACAAGATTTGGCTTTTAGAGCACTTGCCAAATGGGTTGGTTGGTTTAGACTATGATAAGGTGGCATTTAAAATATAGACTCAGTCTCCTAGCAATTATCAATAAACCATAATGCTTATTTCTCAATCTTTTGATACGTCAACTCGACCCCTTGTAGGGCATTATTGACAAATAAATTGGATTTTACCCCTTATTCGAACTTTTAATGAGGGTCAAGCTAATGACTTTCTCACTTATTAAAAACTTGAGGAGCTAAAAGATGCCTTTTTAAGTTGGCAAAGGAATTCTCACAGTTTTGATCCCAAACGAAAGACTTGTTCTTAAGAAGTTGATACCATGGTAAGGCTTTCGATCTGGGCTGACTTCGATAAGAATCGGGAAAGAGTTGCCAATTGAAAAGTAAGTTGTTGAACTTCTCTAAGACTGGTCGGGCTTTTCATGTCGAGTATAGCTTGGCAATTTTCAAGATTTGCCACTAATCCTCCCTCGATTAGCATGAATCTTGGAAACGATATGGTTGGCACCTTGGATATGCATTTATTAGGATTAAGCCTCTTGCTGTAGAATCTGACTTGGTTAAGGATGCTCGCGAGGTCCGCCTTGTGATCATCTTGCTTCAAACTCTTTGCAATCATGTCATCAATATAAAATTCCATTGTTGGACCCATTATTCCCTCGAAAACCTTATCCATCATTCTTTGATACAACGTCCCCACGTTCTTTTATCCAAAGAGCATGAGATTGTAACAATAAGTAGCCTTGTCAATTATAAAGTCTGTTATTTCTGGTTAGGAGCATACATGAGGATTTGGTTGTACCCTAATTATGTATTCATAAAGGATGGAAGTTTTTATTCAGCCAAGGTATCAACCAATTTGTCAATGATTGACAAGGGGTATGGATCCTTTGGATAGACTTTGTTAAAGCACATGTAGTAAATGCACTTCTACCATTTACCATTGGAATTCCTGACTAGAACTATGTTGGATAGACATGGTGAATATCTAATTTCTTGGACGAATCCTACGTTCAATAGTTCGTTCACCTTTTCCTCGATTGCCTCTGCCCTCTCGGGACTAGCCTCTTGTTTCTTTTGGATTACTAGCTTAGCCCTAAGGAATATGGAAAGTTTATGACAAATAAAATTCAGGTTCAAACCTGGCATATCAACAGAGGTCAATGCAAACAAATCTTTCTTAGCCTTTAGAATTGCTATAATATCAAACCTTAATGGTCACAAGATGATTCTTCCCCACTTTTGTTTGCTTGTTGAGCAGGTCACCCAGCTGCTCATACTCGGTATCTCCTTCAAGTTTTAGACAAAACTCGCCAACCTCATCATGAACATCGAGTTCGGCCAACAATACATTTCCTTTCCCCTTGTTCACTTTCTCAAACTTTTTGGGTTGCCTCCTTTAGTTTTCCCAACTTAGGCAATGTAACACTATCAAGCCTTGGATTGGTCTGACTTCACTATCGCTACCTTCTCCTTGAGACAAAAAATTATATATATATATGCATTTTAGAGACTAATTCTCCAAAGGAGTGGAGGCATGGTCTTCCGAAGATCGCATTATAAGCTAATCGACAATCTATGACCACGAATTTTACCATTTCTGACTGGGATGAGAACTTGATTCCCATCATCACAATCATCTGAATGTATCTCATTGGTACTATTGTGTCTCTTGTGAATCCTATTAACCTACCTTCAAAAAGGATTAAGTTGGATTCTCTAAGATTAAGTGCTTGGAAGAGTGGTAGAAATATGATGTCGGCAAAACTATCTTGATCTATGAAGTGCATGGTTACCTCATAATTTTCAATCATGACCATGACAATCATAGGGTCATTGTGACCTTGGATCACTCCTTCAAAGGCAACCTCTAAAAAACTAAGAGAACATTTTTGCTCAACTACTTTTGGATCAAATTGGTTGACCTATAGAACCTAATTAAGGAACTTCTTACCGTCGGCTCTTCTTTCACCTTCCCCTTCAAATCCACCAGCAATGGTATGTGGTCTAAAGTTATTTGGGGGGATTTTCCATCTTCGAATCGCTTGCCACATCAACATTCTAATTTGAAGATGTTGGAAACCAACAAGCGGCCTAACACTTTACTAGAGGGGGGGTGAATAGTAAATTTGAAGTAACGATATTAACTTTTCGAATGTAATTGATATTAACAAATAACACGCTTACTGTTTTAAAGCAAAATAAATTTTCTGTCCAAAAAGTGATGAACTACTCGATTAGTTCAGAGACTACTCGAGTAGTACGAGGCACTTCAGAAAGAGAACAGAGTTTTCAAAAGAGGGGTTTCGCTAACACAAATCCAAGAACAGAAGCGGATGATTTGCTAACTTAAGGTTCTGAAGAAAGATTAAATAACTAAAATAAACGAAAGCAATAAAAGATAGACATAGGGAATTATTATACTGGTTCACTCTCTATCCACTGAGAGCTATGTCCAGTCCCCCCTAAATCTTAGGGAGTGTCTACTAAAATTAGTTCAAATCGGTTACAATAGGAGATACAAGTGAACCTCACTCTATCACACCTATCCCTTTCAAGAGTGTACCAAACTCTTGAAGTCTACCCCAATTTGAGTTGATCTTGTTGGTTGAAGAACCTCTTCAACGCTTCCAATTGTAGGACTCCTTGAAACCATCAAGATATCCTTCCTTTCTTCAATGGAGAAGATTGATCGCAGAGAAACGGCTCCAAAACAATCTCAATTGATGATGAGTAAGAAAAGCTATCAAAAAATTGTTCTATGTTGTGTGCAAGGTTTTCAAAAATCTTTTTCGCTTCAGATCAGTGTGTTCTACTATTGTTGAAGAGGTAATCCTTATAATATGTTTTTCAAATTGCCAGAATCAGGGAGGAGCTTGATAAAACTGATTAGGAAAGATTCTCCCTTGATTGCCTCTTCAACAGCCATATAAGAATTAAAAGACTGACAGATCTGATACGTACTACTCGAGTAGTTGGAGCACTACTCGAGTAGTGAGAAAATTTGTGGACTCACTGTTTCTCAGACTACTCGATTAGTGCAGTAACTAATCGATTAGTTGATTACTAATCGATTAGTCAACAGACTACTCGAGTAGTATGTGGAGACAGTGAGCAGACCAATTTTCATCATTGCAGGCTACTCGAGTAGTGCACAAACTACTCGAGTAGTTACTGCTACTTTCTTAAAGAATAATGACAAAAATGATTTTCCAAAGCACCTAGTCCCTTTCTAAGCTTTTTCCACTAATTAGCTTAACTAGTATTCACGCTAACTACCTCATGATCGCTTGAGTAAACAACCTAAGTCTACCACCCACACTCAACATAAATATAAAATAATACAAGGGAGCGGGAAATGGAAGACTCCTAAAAATGGTTGTTGTTGTTGATTTCCTTGGCACTTTGTCTTCATCAAAATAAAGCTTTCCTTGTTGCACTTTCAGTCTTCCCCTTTTTGATGATGACAAATGCTTGTTGATTTTACATACTCCCCCTGAATGTATGACCTATACCTGTAAAAAATAAGCCAACAAACACAACAACCTTTCTCCCCCTTTTGGCATGATCAAAAAGGAGCCAAAATACTTACGGACGAGCCAAAAGAGAGATTATAAATCAAACTCAATAGCCTGAATAATTATAAAGTCAAACAGAATGCAATGCATATCCATGGATGAGTTAAATAAAAACATTAAGTCTTAAAATTGGAAACTCTAGAGATCAACAATAAAGTTTTGGATACACACATCCAAAGATAAAAACCAAAAACACCAAGATGAAAAACAACAAAAGATAAAAGCATTTAAAAACATTTAAGAGGATGGGGGAGGATGAAAAGCTCCAAGGGCATCAGAGAGAAATTGCTGCATGTTATCATAGTCCTCCACCATACGAAGCTCCATTTGATCCATACGGCTGTCAATGCGATCCAGACGATCGTTCACCCGCCCAAAGTGAGTATCCATATGAGACATCAGAGAGTCATGCATAGCTCTAAGATCAAATGATGAAGAGCCATGAGAGGGAGACACATGAGGCTGAGAAGGATGAGCATCCATAAAGTCATCTACATTTAGACCTTCTTCAGCTGCCTGAAACGCTTGTTCCTCTTCTTCCCTGTCTTCATCCTGAGGAGCCCGATTACCACCTTCTATGGCTTCAAGATCCGCCTTCCAATACCAAATGCCAGTCTGATCATGCTTGCGCAGTCCAATTAGGTGAAAGAATCCATCATTGAAACAGTATTCATTATCCTCATAGTGAGTACTTGGGTCATTTGCAGGAATAGTTACGCCAAGATGTTGAACAAGTTTAGTAACATGCATTGGAAAGGGTAGTCATCCTGTACCCGAAGAACTAGCTGCCATGAGCATCCTTTCCACAATAACCAAAGCCAGTTGATGCGGATGTTATTGATAATTCCATTCATAAGCTTAATGTCATCTTTAAAAGCTTGTCCAAAGTTCCTGGAAGTTCTTGGGAACACACAGTAGGTAATGATGTAAAGCAAAATCCTGTTATCCACAGTCATTGACTTAACCTTTTTATTACCTTTAGACCATCTAAAACCAGGACGAAGAGTCTCAGTATAAGTTCTAGAAATATCACAGTCCAAACCCTTATTAACCAATGAAGCCCCAGCAGTAGGTAAATCAAACAGAGTATGCAAGTCAGCCAGAGTAAATGCAATGCGAGTGCCATGAACAAAAGAGTGATATGTGTCTCCTTGTTTCACCAGATTAGCATAAAAGTGTCTAAGAGTCCTAATGTAAAAACAACCATTGTATTCTAGGAAACGTTGTAAACCAGTATTTGCAAGAAGATTTACCCGGGGTAGGTGGTGATGAAACAACCAGAAAGAATTTATCCAGCGGATTTCAGCGGGCTCCCTTGATGTGAAGCGAACATACCGACCAGTTTGGGAGGCAAGAGAGAAGTAATGATTCAGATCAATCTCATTGGAACGTCTCTTGGAACGCTTTGCAGCAGGAGCAGGAGCAGAGGATGATGATGCCATTGGAGTTCTCAAAGAAAACGGATTTTTAGGTTTTGAAAAAGGGGAAAACCAAATTTGAGAATAAATAGGGAGAAATAGAGAAGAATGAGTGGAGAAATAGAGATAGAAATTGAAAAAGAGAAGATTTTGTGGAAGAGATTTGTGAAATAGTGCATAAAATTAGAGATTCTAGAGAGAGAGAGAGGAAAAACGTGTTTTTGAGAGAGAGAATGAGGAAGAAGATAACAAGATCTGGTTTTAATTGCTGTGGAATCAGCGAACTACTCGATTAGTCATGGGACTACTCGAGTAGTTCGTCCTGACAGAGTGTAACATCCCAAAATTTAATTCCAAGTTAATTAGGAAAAACCTAAGCTAGAAGTTATGAGGAAAACCATAGGAAACCATGGATAGGAATTAAGGGTAGTGTATTAGAGTTAGAATTGGCCAAATTAGGAGTTTCCACCAGAATAATCGATTACTTTGTAGGGGTTAATCGATTACAGGGCCTCTGGTGAAAACACTTAAATGTTGCAGCATTTTTAATCGATTACTCTTAAGGAAGTAATCGATTATCTCAGGTGTTAATCGATTATTTGGGGGCCATTAATCGATTATCAGTGCTCTGGTTTTTGTATGATGCTGCAAAAATAATCGATTAATTGAAGGAAATAATCGATTATTGGGGTAAAATAATCGATTACTCTTTGTAAGTAATCGATTATTTCAGGTCTGATGCAGAAAATAAAAATAAAGTCTGGGGGCAGAAACGTAATTTCCACCCCCCTTATCCCTTATTCCAGCCACACCTTCTCCTCCTTATCTCATTCACTCGACCCCTCTCTCTCTTCTTCTCCCTTCACACGTCTTTCTCTCCCTCTCCTCCATCCCAAATCATCTTCCACCACCATCAATCCTCCATGGCAAGCTTCTCTTCTCCTTCTTCTTTTTCTTCTTCTCTTCCTTCCTTTGGTGGTTCACTTTCTCCCTCACCTCCATGGTTCTCTCTCTAAACACCCACAAAACCACCACAAACCACCCAAAATCCTTCTTCTCAAACCTTCACCCATGAGACCCATCTCCTTCCTCATGACTTTGCTTTCATCTCCTCCCTTGGTGGCTCTTCCTCAATTCGTGGCTCTCTCCCTCTCTCTCCAAGGGTTTGCTTTCTCTCTCCTCCAATCTTGAAGAATGGAGTGGAGATCGGTCTAGAGGCATGGAGTCAAGGTAGATCCGGTGTAGATTTGGTGTCTTTGGAGCTTTGTGTGGGCTCTCTCCCTCTCTAAGGTAAGGGGAGTCTCTTTTCCACACTTTGAGTTAGGGATAGTTGGGGTATATAATAGGATTTGGGCTAAGTAGTTGAATTGGGTTGTGGGTAGCAAAATAGCACCAGTTATAAGTTGGTTTAAGAAGAATGAATGTAATTTGAATTAATTTAGTAATTTAATTTAATTGTCATAAAATTGCCAACAATTCCCTTATGTATGTTGTAAATGTAGGAAGTGAAGAACCCTAGGGAGTTGACTTATATTTAAGCATGCTGAGACATACCTGAGTATGTCGACTGATTCTGTGAATATATGTTGTTTGTTGATCGTTGTTATGTTTGCAATGTGTGTGAAATGAGTATATAATGGCTAAGTGTTACTAATATGATAAATTAATAATGTTGGCTATGAGGTGGAGTAATAATTAATGGACATAGGGATAATATTTGAATGTTTGAATAATAGGATTAAGGATTAATTATGATATTATAATCAATACAACCTAATAAGTAGGAAATAGGATTAGTGGTTATAAGGATATTTCATGGCTAATGATAATTGTTTAAGTAATGATGAACATGTTTATTTAGGATGCTTGAAAATTGGGTTTTAGCCTTAGTTTGGAATGTAGGTGTGGGTGAATTTCATTGACGAATATGACTGGAATATAGACGATGTTAATTATGTGTTGTTATGTGATGATGAAATTGAGAATGATGTGAATGCATGAATGTGAATGATTGTTACCTGTCATAAATGGCTATTTGAAATTGCGTGTGATATGGTGAATGTGTGTGGATTGATAAGGACGGTTGAATTGATCATTGGGACATTGGGACACTAGGTGTTCCTGCTAGGTGTACAAACGCCCCATTAGGGCCTAGGTACTCATCAGGCTAAAACGCCCCACTAGGTGTAAATGCCCCGTTAGGAGTCGATGTCCCAAAATGATCAATTCAACGAAAACTAAAAGACTGGAAAATGTGAAAAGGACTAAAGTATGTAAATTGAATATGCTAAGGAATTTAATGAGTATGAGCAAAGATTATATGTATTAGTCCTAACGGGTGAGGCCTAGTGGGTGATAGTCCTGATGGGTGAATAAAGTCCCTAATGGGTGTACAAACGCCCTAGCAAGAGCAACCAAATTACCTAGTGGTACAAACTAAAAGAATAAAGGTCAATGATGATATAAGGAAATTGTAATTTAAGGACTAAATATAAGTAAGCGTCCCGGTGCTCACTTAAGCTACGGCAATGTGAGGTCACGGGCAGATTATAAGGTTGTGGCTTGGTGCTCACTTAAGCTACGGCAATGTGAGATCTCGGGCAAAGTATAAGGTTGCAGCTTGGTGCTCACTTAAGCTACGACAATGTGAGACCAAGATAAAATAAAGGAAAGGAAGATGATTTTGGAAAATGAAAGTGAAGCATTTTGTTATTCATAGCTTGATTTGATTATGATGCTTAAGTTTTTATAATGTGCTCTTTATTATCTTCTAATTCATTGTGTCGTGAAAAGGTATCACCCTTATGTGGTTAACATTTTAGGTGAATGAAGAGGAGCTTGAGGACCAGAGAGTGTCGCAGCAGAAGTTACAGAAAGAAGGAAAATTTTATGTTGCGCTACTCTTATTGTAATTGAAAAACCCAATTTCATGTGTAAACTTGATTTATGAAAAGAAATTTTAAGTTTCCCATTTTAATCTTTAAACCTTTTGAATAATATAATTAATTAAAATCTGGGTGTTACATTTATGGTATCAGAGCAGTTCCTTCCTTTCGGACCTGAGGGAAAGTGGTCCCGATCTCGCTGCGAACACTCTCGTCTCAAGCTTCTTCACTAGAGGTGAGACCCTTTTAAGTGAAAATGTTAATGTTTGGTGATTGGTGAAAATGCTTGATAATAAAGGAGAATAGAATGTGATTCTTTGGGAACCTAAGTAGGATCCCTTAGGGATTCAAAGAATTTCATCCTATAAGTGTGGCACGTTTGTAAGCAGAAAACTTTAAAGGTGCAAATTGATTCTTGTTTAAGGGATGCAAAATTCCAAGTTTTAAGTTAATTGAAGGTTAAAGTTTCTTACAAAGGAAATCTTACTAATTAATAACGGAGTGCATAAACTTAAGCTCGATAGCGAGGGCTATTATCACTGATGGAATGTAGTGTCAGAACTGGCCAATCCGATGTTGCATTTATCGGGAGGTGACGTCGTCGAAATCTAGGAGTTTGTGCATCATCGTGAATTAGTATTTGATTCCCTATGTATAAAACTTAAGAGTTGATTCTTTTATGTATGTTTGTTTTGCTAAGTGCTTTGTGTGTGTGATCTTAATGTTTGTTTGTTGAGTAATTTGATGTCAAAGTAATTGAACCAGGATTAGAAATGGAACCGTATGAAACAAATAAATTATGGATCTCGAATACTAATCCAACCAAGTGATTAAGGTCATGCTGATTCGATTAGTATTCAAGAGAACGAAAAATAAGGTTTATGTTAAATTTACGAGCGGTTCTGTAACTAAACTTGATTCAAGTGATCGAGGCATCAAAAGAAAATAGGCATCGAGAACTAACCAATTGGATTTGAACCACTAGATCATATTAATTTGAGTTACCAATAAAAACAAACTTTTGCCCAAATTAAGAAGTGGTTGGAGTTCAATCAAAAGGTTCTTGAAATATGCTTATATGTGGAATGGTGTAGTGTTAAAGTAAGTGGACAACATTAGAAGTGGAATCATGAGAATCAAAATGATTCACTACCTTGATTCTAATCTATTCGAGTGACATGGATGCACCGGTTAGATTAGAATTCATAAAAACAACAAAAAAAACATCTTTATTGAACTTGTGGTTGATTCCACCACTAATTTGATTCCGGTGACTTTAATATTAATCGAAAGTTAAGCTGAAGCTTCTAAGGGTTGAACTTGAACCCCGAGTTACTATAATAAAATTTTGTAACGAAAAGAGGTTTATCTAAACGAGGATGGGGTTAAAATTCAACATGGAAGTTCTTACCTCACTTTTGATTACATCATTGGTAGTGCATTGGTATATAGGAAAAAGTCTATGTTTGTGGGGAAGTGAACCTAAACTTTCAAAAATGTTTTCAAAATGATTTGGGATTAATAACTTTTCAATTGCCCTCTTTATGATTGAAATCCCAAATTACTTTCCACTAAGCATTGACTAAAAGTGTTGTTTTTGGAAATTGTGTTTTGATGAAATTGAATTTTGTTTGTGTATGCTTGATTGATATGCGTGCTTGTTATGTCTTTGTGCCAAGTGAAGTTTGTACTTGATGCTTGTAAGTGTTTAAAATGAATTTCAAAAGTTTTGCACCGAACCACAATCATTCTAAATGGATTGTGAGATCGCATAACAATTTTCAAGAACTGGTAAGAAAAAAAAAGGATTTCTAAGTGATCGAGTAGTGAATTAACTTAACTGTTTGTAACCAAGTCACACATCGATCAAATAGGAACCCTTCTTATGCGACTCAAATCAATTCAGAATGAAAACTCAATTTTTAAACTTGAAGTAAAAAGGAAAGGTAAATGTTTTAACTTTTGAAAATGAAATAAAACTAAACTTTTTCCGAGTTTAAGGCACATTCCCTCTTTCTTTAAGTTTATCCACCTTGAGTGATTTTTCACTCCTTCATCTAGGATCTTATGGAATTAGATGAAGGTAGCTCATCATGGTAAGGTGCATGATTAAAAGTTTTAGTGAATTTTCCAAATGAAATCATTTGTTTCTCATTAAGAGAGGAACCTAATTTGCAAAAGAATTTTGTTTTTATAAATGTGTTATTATTTTCTAAATGTTCTACTTGTATGGGATCCTTTTCTTAAATCTTGAATACCCATACTTAGTGATTTTTCAAACCAAAGGTTTTAAAGATTTATGTGTTGTAGTAAAGTGTTTTTGGGTAATCAGGGGTTTTATATAAAGGGAAAACTAAGTTTTTGGGTTTAGGATTTTGTTTGACTTGGAAGAATTAATATGAGCACCCTAAGGTTGAATTATTGTTTTATGTAACATTTCGAGCCAATTGGAGCAGGTCATTGTTTTTAAACAAAATGAATTTAATGTGCTCTAATCGGTTTGAACATTTTACACAACCTTGGGCTAAGAATAGGTGATGTCCCATCAAATTTTGAAGCCAATTGGAGTTGTTTGCTATTTTAAATGGATTTGACATAGGTTCACCCCGACCATTACAAATCTTTTACAAAGTGGTCATAGGGTCAAAAGTGAATCTAATGAACTCTGATTGACTTGAAGATTTGCTATAACGTTCTTTTAGGTACAGGGACACTGCCTTCCAATTCTTCACAAACCTTGAGGAATTGAAATTATGTGGGGAATTGAATTTATAGAATGAATTTTTAGTGGCAATTTATGCAAAAACATTTTGCAAATGCTTTTAATGTATGTGATGATAGTTGTGAATGTGTTTGTAGATGTAAGTGTCAGCCCTAAGCTAGACTAGGAGTAGTTAGGAAGGAAGCCAAGTTGAGTTGTGTTTAAGTTTGAGATATGTAATGTTGTGGATTGTTGTTGTGTATATTTGAATGATATCTATGTGATTTATGTTTGTTTGATTGTTGAATGTGGTTGATTAGGGTCTAGGAATAGGATATAAGTGGTATGTTTTGGAGGTAGTTTAAAGTCAGCCTAAGCTGGTGTTAGTATGTAGGGCAGAATAGAACCCTTTCCAAACCTTCGAAGTAGAATTTCGAAAGAAACCCGGTTGATCTTAGAAATTATTCCCAACTTTGTTTGAAGCCAAGATCCTTTGGGAGTCTTGCTAGGGGGACTCCTGAAATAGTTAGTCGAGAGCAGTGTAAGCTTTGGCAAACCTGATTTAGTCTCCACGTCGAGACTAATCAAATCAAACCATTGTCGGTACTCTTCAACGAGCCCAAGAGTCTAATGGCGTATACATGCGGAATGGTATGCCAATACCAAGTGGGGGAGTAGAACTAAGGTAAGTGAGTTGCTTAGCTTAGAAAACCTTTTTCCGGGATGGTTCTCCAATCAAGGATTTTGAGCAGAATTTCGGGGACGAAATTCCAATAAGTGGGGGAGAATTGTAACATCCCAAAATTTAATTCCAAGTTAATTAGGAAAAACCTAAGCTAGAAGTTATGAGGAAAACCATAGGAAACCATGGATAGGAATTAAGGGTAGTGTATTAGAGTTAGAATTGGCCAAAATAGGAGTTTCCACCAGAATAATCGATTACTTTGTAGGGGTTAATCGATTACAGGGCCTTTGGGGAAAACACTTAAATGTTGCAGCATTTTTAATCGATTACTCTTAAGGAAGTAATCGATTATCTCAGGTGTTAATCGATTATTTGGGGGCCATTAATCGATTATCAGTGCTCTGGTTTTTGTATGATGCTGCAAAAATAATCGATTAATTGGAGGAAATAATCAATTATTGGGGTAAAATAATCGATTACTCTTTGTAAGTAATCGATTATTTCACGTCTGATGCAGAAAATAAAAATAAAGTCTGGGGGCAGAAACGTAATTTCCACCCCCCTTATCCCTTATTCCAGCCACACCTTCTCCTCCTTATCTCATTCACTCGACCCCTCTCTCTCTTCTTCTCCCTTCACACGTCTTTCTCTCCCTCTCCTCCATCCCAAATCATCTTCCACCACCATCAATCCTCCATGGCAAGCTTCTCTTCTCCTTCTTCTTTTTCTTCTTCTCTTCCTTCCTTTGGTGGTTCACTTTCTCCCTCACCTCCATGGTTCTCTCTCTAAACACCCACAAAACCACCACAAACCACCCAAAATCCTTCTTCTCAAACCTTCACCCATGAGACCCATCTCCTTCCTCATGACTTTGCTTTCATCTCCTCCCTTGGTGGCCCTTCCTCAATTCGTGGCTCTCTCCCTCTCTCTCCAAGGGTTTGCTTTCTCTCTCCTCCAATCTTGAAGAATGGAGTGGAGATCGGTCTAGAGGCATGGAGTCAAGGTAGATCCGGTGTAGATTTGGTGTCTTTGGAGCTTTGTGTGGGCTCTCTCCCTCTCTAAGGTAAGGGGAGTCTCTTTTCCACACTTTGAGTTAGGGATAGTTGGGGTATATAATAGGATTTGGGCTAAGTAGTTGAATTGGGTTGTGGGTAGCAAAATAGCACCAGTTATAGGTTGGTTTAAGAAGAATGAATGTAATTTGAATTAATTTAATAATTTAATTTAATTGTCATAAAATTGCCAACAATTCCCTTATGTATGTTGTAAATGTAGGAAGTGAAGAACCCTAGGGAGTTGACTTATATTTAAGCATGCTGAGACATACCTGAGTATGTCGACTGATTCTGTGAATATATGTTGTTTGTTGATCGTTGTTATGTTTGCAATTTGTGTGAAATGAGTATATAATGGCTAAGTGTTACTAATATGATAAATTAATAATGTTGGCTATGAGGTGGAGTAATAATTAATGGACATAGGGATAATATTTGAATGTTTGAATAATAGGATTAAGGATTAATTATGATATTATAATCAATACAACCTAATAAGTAGGAAATAGGATTAGTGGTTATAAGGATATTTCATGGCTAATGATAATTGTTTAAGTAATGATGAACATGTTTATTTAGGATGCTTGAAAATTGGGTTTTAGCCTTAGTTTGGAATGTAGGTGTGGGTGAATTTCATTGACGAATATGACTGGAATATAGACGATGTTAATTATGTGTTGTTATGTGATGATGAAATTGAGAATGATGTGAATGCATGAATGTGAATGATTGTTACCTGTCATAAATGGCTATTTGAAATTGTGTGTGATATGGTGAATGTGTGTGGATTGATAAGGATGGTTGAATTGATCATTGGGACATTGGGACACTAGGTGTTCCTGCTAGGTGTACAAACGCCCCATTAGGGCCTAGGTACTCATCAGGCTAAAACGCCCCACTAGGTGTAAATGCCCCGTTAGGAGTCGATGTCCCAAAATGATCAATTCAACGAAAACTAAAAGACTGGAAAATGTGAAAAGGACTAAAGTATGTAAATTGAATATGCTAAGGAATTTAATGAGTATGAGCAAAGATTATATGTATTAGTCCTAACGGGTGAGGCCTAGTGGGTGATAGTCCTGATGGGTGAATAAAGTCCCTAATGGGTGTACAAACGCCCTAGCAGGAGCAACCAAATTACCTAGTGGTACAAACTAAAAGAATAAAGATCAATGATGATATAAGGAAATTGTAATTTAAGGACTAAATATAAGTAAGCGTCCCGGTGCTCACTTAAGCTACGGCAATGTGAGGTCACGGGCAGATTATAAGGTTGTGGCTTGGTGCTCACTTAAGCTACGACAATGTGAGATCTCGGGCAAAGTATAAGGTTGCAGCTTGGTGCTCACTTAAGCTACGGCAATGTGAGACCAAGATAAAATAAAGGAAAGGAAGATGATTTTGGAAAATGAAAGTGAAGCATTTTGTTATTCATAGCTTGATTTGATTATGATGCTTAAGTTTTTATTATGTGCTCTTTATTATCTTCTAATTCACTGTGTCATGAAAAGGTCTCACCCTTATGTGGTTAACATTTTAGGTGAATGAAGAGGAGCTTGAGGACCAGAGAGTGTCGCAGCAGAAGTTACGGAAAGAAGGAAAATTTTATGTTGCGCTACTCTTATTGTAATTGAAATACCCAATTTCATTTGTAAACTTGATTTATGAAAAGAAATTTTAAGTTCCCCATTTAATCTTTAAACCTTTTGAATAATATAATTAATTAAAAGCTGGGTGTTACACAGAGAGACTAAAAAACATGTTTTAAGTGGACTACTCGATTAGTTCCTGACTAATCGAGTAGTACGAGAAAAAATAGCATATTCAGCAGCAGTTAGAGCCCAGAAGAAGAAATTAAAAACCATTTTACCAAACATTTTAAACAAATGCAAGTCAATGAAACACTTATGATGCACATTTCAAGCCCAAAGGATTAAATCTAAATATTTAAGAGAGTACACAAACAACTTCATATCGAAATAAGACTTTGACTCATGGTGATTAAAAAGAAATACTTAATTCAATTAGCTGACACTAGATTCTTCTAAAATGCCTAGCTCCCTTCTTATATGATAGAAGGTGTCTCTTGGCAGGGGTTTTGTAAAAAACATCAGCTAATTGATTTTCAGTACTTACAAAATCTATAGTATAGTCACCCTTTTGAACATGATCGCGTAAAAAGTGATGTCTTATCTCGATGTGTCTTGTTCGTGAATGATACACAGGATTCTTAGTTAGATTGATTGCACTAGTATTGTCACATTTGATAGGAATGTGATCCAATTTTAAACCAAAATCCGATAGTTGTTGCTTCATCCAAAGGATTTGAGCACAACAACTGCCGGCTGCAATATATTCTGCTTCTGCGGTAGAAAGAGCAACGCAAGCTTGCTTTTGGGAAAACCAAGACAGTAGTGAACTTCCCAATAAATGGCAAGTACCACTAGTGCTTTTTCTATCAAGCTTGCATCCCGCAAAATCAGAATCAGAATAACCAATCAAACTAAGATTAGCATCTTTGGGATACCATAATCCTATGTTTTCAGTCCCTTTTAAATATTTAAAAATACGTTTTACAGCAGATAAATGGGATTCTTTTGGTTTTGCTTGAAAACGTGCACATATGCAAACACTAAACATTATATCCGGTCTAGATGCAGTTAAATATAGTAGACTACCTATCATGCCCCTATATTTACTTACATCTACCGGCTTACCAGACTCATCCTTATCGAGGTAGCAAGAGGTGCTCATAGGAGTTGCTGCGTTCTTGCACTTGTCCATTCCAAATTTCCTTAAGAGGTCCTTGCAGTATTTCTATTGATGCACAAAAATCCCTCCTTTAACTTGCTTCACTTGAAGTCATAGGAAGAACGTGAGTTCCCCCATCATCGACATCTCAAATTCACCTTTCATCAAATCTGAAAATTTCTTGCACAAGGACATATTAGTAGCACCGAAAATTATGTCATCTACATATACTTGTACTAAAAGAATGTCCTTTTTGGATTTATAAATGAATAGAGTTGTATCAACCTTCCCTCTTTCAAAACCTTGTTCTAAAAGAAAAGAACTCAATCGGTCGTACCAAGCTCTAGGAGCTTGTTTCAAACCATAATGAGCCTTTTTGAGTTTATAAACATGGTTGGGAAATTCATGGTTTTCAAAGCCAGGAGGTTGTTTAACATAAACTTCTTCATTTATAAACCCATTTAAAAATGCGCTTTTAACATCCATTTGAAAAATAGTGAATTTCATTAATGATGCAAAAGCAAGCAAAATTCTAATTGCTTCAAGGCGTGCAACTGGAGCATAGGTTTCGTCATAGTCGATACCTTCCTCCTGGTTGTAGCCTTGAGCAACAAGTCTCGCTTTGTTTCTAATAATTATTCCTGATTCATCCATTTTATTTCGAAAAATCCATTTTGTACCAATTATAGTATGATCATCAGGCTTAGGAACCAAATCCCAAACATCATTTCTGACGAATTGATTTAGTTCCTCTTGCATAGCAATAGCCCAATGTTCATCCTCAATTGCTTTTTGAACGGAATCAGGTTCAATTTGAGAAACAAAGGAAACGAAATTACAAAAATTTTGAATGGAACGACGAGTTAATACTCCCTGTGAGATATCACCTATCACTTGGTCGATTGGATGGTTTTTGCTTGTTTTCCAAGCGGGAGGCAGATCATCCTTTTGAGTTTCCTCTTCAGTTGAGTTTTGAATGTTCTCTCTAAGTTTATCAGCTAAGTCCATAGAACTACCTGCACTTTCTGCACCACTCAACATATCTCCTTTCAGAGACTCATCAAACATAACATGTATTGATTCTTATATGGTAGATGTTCTTTTATTAAAAACTCTAAATGCTTTACTATGGGAGGAATAACCTAAAAATATACCTTCATCCGCTTTTGGATCAAATTTTCCAAGATGCTCTTTTCCGTTATTTAAAATAAAAACTTTGCATCCAAAAGCGTGAAGATGGGATATATTAGGCTTTCTACCCTTGTAAAGTTCATAAGGAGTTTTCTTTAAAATAGGTCTAGACAAAATGCGATTTATAACATAACATGCAGTATTAACAGCATCAGCCCAAAAATAATGTGGTACTTGAGATTCATTCAACATAGTTCTAGAAAGCTCCTCAAGTACTCTATTTTTCCGTTCCACAACTCCGTTTTGCTCGGGAGTTCCTGGAGCAGAAAATTGATGCTCTATGCCAAATTTTGAACAAAAATTATCAAATTTGTGGTTTTCGAACTCGCCGCCATGGTCCGTTCGGATTACAATTACTTTTTGGTTGACTTGGTTTTGGACTCGTTTGACAAGATTTTTAAAACTTTTGAAAGTATCACTTTTTGAAGTTAAAAACAAAGTCCAAGTAAATCGAGAAAAGTCATCAACAATTACCAAGGCATAGTAATTACCACCAAAGCTCTTTACTTGCGATGGTCCAAACAAGTCCATATGAAGTAATTCTAATGGCCTTGATGTGGAAACCATCGTTTTTGAAGAAAAATTATTTTTAGTTTGTTTGCACTTTTTACAAGCTGTGCAAACTCCCTCTAAATCAAATTTCTGCTTTGGTAAACCAATTACTAGGTCTTTGGATTGAAGTTTCTTTAATTGATTTACATTAATATGGGCTGTCCTACGATGCCATAACCAAGTATCGTTCTCTTTGCTAACCAAACAAGTGGATACCAAAGAGGTTATTTCATTTAAATCAACCAAATAAGTATTGTTTGATGTTTTCCCCACAAATTTAATAGAATTGTCCTTATTGCTTTTAATGAAACATTGAGTGGAGGTAAAAACAACATGATTATCGATATCACAAAGTTGACTTATACTTAAAAGATTATGTTCTAAACCTTGTACATATAAAACGTTATCGATAATCAAGTTGGAGAAATTCCCAATTTTACCCTCACCCAATATCTTACCTTTGTTGTTGTCCCCATACGTAACGTATCCTTTTTCCTTTGGAGTAAGCTCTATGAAGTGCTGCTTGTCTCCAGTCATGTGCTTCGAACATCCACTATCCAAGTACCATCGATTCTCCTTCGTTCGAAATCACACCTACAAGACAGAGATTACTTACTCATTTTGGGTACCCAAGTAGTCTTGGGTCCCTTGGTGTTAGTATAGGGATCTTCTCCCTTGACAATCCAAACAAAAGATCCATTTGCAATACCATGATGCCTTATCTTACAAACATTCGATGTATGACCATGAATGCCGCAATAAAAAAAAGTTGGCCTTTTTGAATTATTTCATTTTGAAAATGAGCCAACTTTTCTAAAGATTTTCTTTTTGGCATTTTGATATCCAAGGCCTGTTTTGTTTGAATTATCTCGTTGATCATTAAGCAGCTTATTTAGCATTCTATCACTGTTTGAGAAAGTTGCATTTTTGGTTTTTAAATCTAAAATTTATTTCTCATATTCAATGTAACTTTCACACTTTTGACCTTTTAAGCAGGTGATAGAATGTTCTAAAGATTCTTTTTCACTTCTTAATTTTTCCATGCAATTTTCAAATTCAAGAACTTGCTCTTTGTATTTTAAAACATTCTTTTTCAATTTGATATAACTCTTAGCAAGTTTCTTAAATTCAGATTGCATGTCAATATAAGCAGAATATAAATCTTCATAATCGTCACATTCAGATTCAGTATCAGACTCAGTGTCGGAGGTTACCTTATTTCCTTGCACAGATGATGTATGGCTTTGAGATGCTTCTTCATCGAATCTTCCCATTAAGAAAAGGTTTGCCTCCTCATCATCTGATGAGTCTGAATCTGAAGTTTCATTCTCTTCTGGTGCATCCCAGACAATGTAGGCCCGTTTGGATTTATAGTCTTTGCCTTTCTTTCTTTCTTCACTGCTTTTCTTGTGTAGCTTAGGACAATAGACCTTGATGTGTCCCGGTTCTCCACACTCATGACACCTGATCTTATCTTTTGAATGGTTACCTTTATGATGGGAATCTTTGGTCTCTTTTCCCTTGCCTTTAAAATTTCTTTTATTTTTAAAAAACTTTCCAAACTTTTTAATCATGAGACCAAAGGTTTCCTCATCCATATCAGAATTTGATTCACTATCAGAAGAGTCTTTGCTTACCTTGGGGGTCTTAGTGGCTACCTTTAAGGAAATACCCTTTTTCTTCTTATCTGTTTCCTCATGCATAGACAGGCGTCCTAGCTCCATCTCATGCTCTTGAAGCTTTCCAAAGAGGGTTGCAAAATCCAAGGTGTCTAAATCTTTTGACTCCATGATAGTTGTGACCTTGGGTTGCCATTCCCTGCTTAAACATCTCAATACTTTGTTAATAACTTCAAAATTAAGAAATGTTTTACCAAGAGCTATGAGATGATTTATGATATGAGTAAATCGCTTTTGCATGTCATTAACTGACTCATTAGGGAGCATGCGAAATAACTCATATTCATGCATTAATGTATTTAATCTAGCCCTTCTAACCTCGCTTGTCCCTTCATGAGTAAGTTGTAGAACGTCCCACATTTGTTTCGCATTTTTACAATGTGAAACTCTGAAGAACTCATCATAAGACAAGGCGGACGTGATGATGTTTTTAGCTTTCAAATCATAGGAAACTTTCTTTTTGTCATTATCATTCCAACTTGCCCTAGGAATTTCTACAACTTCATCATTTACTTTTCTTTTAGGTATATAGGGACCGTTTTCAATTGCATTTCAAACATCAATATCAATCACTTCAATAAATATTTTCATTCTGGCTTTCCAATAAGCATATCCTGCACCATTAAATAGTGGAGGACGGTTTATTGAAGAGCCTTCCCCTCCAAAAGGATTGTTAGAGCCCATGGTTTCCTTAAGGATCTTTTCGAAAAAGTTTTTACACTCGATCTTTCGACCGAGCTCTGATACCACTTGTTGGAAACCAACAAGCGGCCGAACACTTTACTAGAGGGGGGTGAATAGTAAATTTGAAGTAACGATATTAACTTTTCGAATGTAATTGATATTAACAAATAACACGCTTACTGTTTTAAAGCAAAATAAATTTTCTGTCCAAAAAGTGATGAACTACTCGATTAGTTCAGAGACTACTCGAGTAGTACGAGGCACTTCAAACAGAGAACAGAGTTTTCAAAAGAGGGGTTTCGCTAACACAAATCCAAGAACAGAAGCGGATGATTTGCTAACTTAAGGTTCTGAAGAAAGATTAAATAACTAAAATAAACGAAAGCAATAAAAGATAGACACAGGGAATTATTATACTGGTTCACTCTCTATCCACTGAGAGCTACGTCCAGTCCCCCCTAAACCTTAGGGAGTGTCTACTAAAATCAGTTCAAATCGGTTACAATAGGAGATACAAGTGAACCTCACTCTATCACACCTATCCCTTTCAAGAGTGTACCAAACTCTTGATGTCTACCCCAATTTGAGTTGATCTTGTTGGTTGAAGAACCTCTTCAACGCTTCCAATTGTAGGACTCCTTGAAACCTTCAAGATATCCTTCCTTTCTTCAATGGAGAAGATTGATCGCAGAGAAACGGCTCCAAAACAATCTCAATTGATGATGAGTAAGAAAAGCTAGAATACTAGAGATTGATTCTTAGAAAGGGATTGGATCAAAAAATTGTTCTATGTTGTGTGCAAGGTTTTCAAAAATCTTTTTCGCTTCAGATCAGTGTGTTCTACTATTGTTGAAGAGGTAATCCTTATAATATGTTTTTCAAATTGCCAGAATCAGGGAGGAGCTTGATAAAACTGATTAGGAAAGATTCTCCCTTGATTGCCTCTTCAACAGCCATATAAGAATTAAAAGACTGACAGATCTGATACGTATTACTCGAGTAGTTGGAGCACTACTCGAGTAGTGAGAAAATTTGTGGACTCATTGTTTCTCAGACTACTCGATTAGTGCAGTAACTAATCGATTAGTTGAGTACTAATCGATTAGTCAACAGACTACTCGAGTAGTATGTGGAGACAGTTAGCAGACCAATTTTCATCATTGCAGGCTACTCGAGTAGTGCACAAACTACTCGAGTAGTTACTGCTACTTTCTTAAAGAATAATGACAAAAATGATTTTCCAAAGCACCTAGTCCCTTTCTAAGCTTTTTCCACTAATTAGCTTAACTAGTATTCACGCTAACTACCTCATGATCGCTTGAGTAAACAACCTAAGTCTACCACCCACACTCAACATAAATATAAAATAATACAAGGGAGCGGGAAATGGAAGACTCCTAAAAATGGTTGTTGTTGTTGATTTCCTTGGCACTTTGTCTTCATCAAAATAAAGCTTTCCTTGTTGCACTTTCAGAAGATTGTCTTGGATTTGGTGAAGGACTCCTCTTCCGAGTACACCTATTGTGGACGATGTCTCTGATATATTGTTGTAGTTTTACTCCTTGTATCAATTCTTCAATCACATCTTCGAGACATATGCACTTATTAGTGGTGTGACCATATAACCCATGGTTGTCACAGTACTTAGATCGGTCCCTTTGGGCATGTTTGGGTAGGGTTGGAGGCCTCTACATGATTCTCATCATAGTATGGAGGGTCTTTCTCAAAATTTGGGTTGTTGGCACGGCAAGGGGAGTGTACTACTCGTATCTGGTCTTGGGAATTTCCGATTTTTGTTTATGAACCCCCCTTCCTCATGCCTCCGACGTCTTTGCGGGAGTGTCCCATAGAAATTGCATGAGACCTTTCCGATAAGGTTCTCTCAGTTTTGTTAAATTCTTCCAAATCGAAAATTCTAAATGCACCACTAATTTACTAACCACACCCTTACTTTAAAATCTTTACGACGAACTTCCCCAAATACCATTCTTCACATACCCGAAACTTTTACCTTCTCCCATATTTCCACTTTTACCTCACACACCCAACGTTTTTAACTTCCCTCTTTTCGTCATCCTCCACCATCCTAAATTCCAAGAAGTTGCAAAACTGCCCTTTTAAAGCAGAGGGGCATATGAAAGTTAAGAAGAAGAAGAACTCAGAAGGAAAATCACTTTAACATATTTTTAAGGAATATGATTTTTTTTTTAAAAAAAAAAACTTATGAGTATGTTATAAGTTGAGAAGGAATTCGATGCCGAAATGTGAAAACATTTTCATTCACTACATCTATTTTATCACTACTTGGCATATCTATTTAATCAACTTTGAGTAGTTAAATGCATTGGAAGCATCAAAACTATGTTTGGGTAAATAAAGAATAATCGAAACCTTTAACTACTTTAAAATGGTGGTTCCTCAACTACTTTTAAAAAAACCAAAAGAAGGGTGCAAGATATTGATGGAGAAGAACTCTCTGTTTGGGTGTTCATAGGAAGAAGAGGAGAAGAAAAAGTTGAAAAAAGGTGGATGGTGGGCGTGTAGTAATTTTGGTTAGGGTTGAAAAGTAAAAGAGGGATATTTTGGGAAGTTCATGATCAAATTTTGTAAAGTAATGGGTGTGGTTAATAAATTAAGAATTTTCCCTTCAAAATTGATGTACTTCTTTGACCTTTCCCTTAGATTGGCCATATCTTTTGGGGGTCTCCCGACTAAAGAGGTTCGAAAATCTCGAGGTATTCAGTTGTCTTGACCTCTGCCTAAAACTAGGCAAAGTAATCTCTAAGCGGCTCATTCACTCCTTATTCCATAGAGGGCATGGTCGGATATCAGTTGGGCTATGCTAGCCGTGTATCGATTCACAAAAGCTTTTCTCAATTGGCCCATGAGGCAATAGACTTCTCTGGAAAAAGGATTGACACTTCATCCGATAGCAACCGCCATAACAATTCATGGTGGGCTCATATGAGGCGACATGATCTTCTTGAGATTGGAAATAGCCCTTCCTTGCCTCTCTATCATATCAGTTTGTTGTCTTAGAAGTTCCACGATTACATCGTTTCTCCTACTACGAATGGGAGAATCTTTAGAAGGGCCTCATTATAATCGACGAGGGGACTTTTGTCGGCGTGAACACCTTGATTGTTCCTTTTGTAACAGCCCGATTTTCGTATCACAAAATAACCAACTTTTATTTATTAAGTTGCAAAAATGAGGCCAAATTTTTTTTTTTAAAACATTGTTGAGATGTCGTTGATGCACTCAACCCTCTTTACTGAAAACCGAGTTGTTACTAAAACATTTATTTACATCAAACATTCATTTCCATAAAGTGGCTTGGTTCAAGAGCATCATAATCCATTGTATTATATCAAAAGTACTCATGACCGTTTCCAAAAGATTACATTGTCCAATCCTCCAAAGGAGAAGTACTCAACAAGACAAAATTAAAAACTTAGTTTAATTACATAAATGGCTCATTGCTCGGGTAATCCTTGACTCAAAGCACTAACAACAGACTTAGACTATGAAAGGACTAAGGCCATCTTAACAAACACACTACGCCCGATTCTTCCGAATGAAGACGACCGGCTGCTGCTTCCTTTTCTTTCCTGACCTCTTCTTCATACCGGAGGATGATGCTATCTCTGTTGCCGACTCCTCTTCAGAACTTGGCTTCAGCTCTACTCCAAACAGCTTTACGGATTCCTCCTTAGCTTCATCCCGTGACGGTGGTTCATTACCATCGTGCCCCAGAATAGAGACACTTCCCAAGCATGATCCCGTAGTTAACCCGCTCAGCTTATGTTCTGGATCCTGAATCACAATCTGGGTACATCCCGTCCACACCCATCCATAGCGTGTGGGTTTCCAACCACTTCCCTGACGACGCCATGTGGTGATCTCCATGCGATGCTCCATCTGTCCGTTGCGATATCAACAACACCGATATGCCAACGAGACAGGAGAGAGTAAGCAATCCGAACGACGCATCGTCGACGGTGTGGGTTTATAATAGGCAAGATATCAAGACAATACAAACATAACAATACAACCTAAATATAACACAACATTCAAGTTTATCATCATCATCATCATTCATTATCTTGCCAAGCTTATTTTCACTTCTCAACATAAACATTCTTTCTTTCTCAAGTCCTTTCTCGATCTCAATTGTGAATCTTATTCATTTCCATTCTCATATGGTTTCATTCACTTTTCCACACTTTCATTCTCGATTCGTTTCTCATTATCAATATTTCATAAGCTTTTGCTTCTTATCATTATAAGTCTTCTCATGACTCTTGACTTTTCTTATCAAGTCTTATTAGATCACGTCCATCGATGATTGGGGAATTATAATATCATCAAGGTATTTGTTTCGTTCGCAGTTAGCACACACGTCTACATCTTCTCAGTCATCCACCCAACCTAGTCGGAAGCAAACAGGAGTACATGACCTTTACCACGCGAGCTTGACAGCTGTCTCAACAAAATACTCAATGCCAGGAGAACTGTAGAAAATCCGGTACAGTCTCAAATCAAATCATATAATCAAGGCACACTGTAGAAAATCAGGTACAGTGGCAAAATCACAGAGCCCCGTTCCAGTCCCTCTCACTGTTCAAGATTTGCAATCTAAGGGTGACAGTACTATTCTAGTTCCGGGTGTAGAACTTACCACGGCATCGGATCGGCCCATCCTTACCCCTTATGGAATTCGTTCCACCTAGAAAGTACTCAAGGCTTCTTGACGTTTCACCGTCATTGCCTTCCCCTAATGCAATCTCCTCCTGAGTATCCCTGATACCCATGGTATCTTCCTCTCCACTACTTCGCACTCATTGCTCACCGCATTCGTCAATGTCTTTTAAAAGTTTTAGAGTTTAGTTATTACCCTAAGGTCGGCTCATCCTTGGTGCATCCCTTCAACGAGTCCCGACCACTAAGTTACAACATTACTTTTCTTTTCTTAAGTTAGCACAGAGCTGGGATCGCATCGTCATACTTACATCTCATTCATAATTTTTCTCAATATAACAACATATCTCTTTTGGAACATCAGCCCTCTGGCTTCACTTTCTCAGCGGAGGAGCAAAGCTCAACTCATATCACATCTCATTTCAGTAAACATCAGCAGAGGAGCAAAGCTCAACTCATATCACATCACATTCTAGTGAACATTAACAGAGAAGAAAAGCTTAACTCTTATCACATCTCATTCCGGTAAATAACAACAACATTACTTTCACCAGCTCTGGCTCATCAGCCTCATTATCATCAGCTCTTGCTCAGCAACATCATTCTTATCAACATCTTTCTCATCATCATCACGATACTTTCATTCACATCATGGGTTCTTTCTTATCACAATCTTAAGAATCTTCATTACATCTTAACTCTTTCTCAAGCTCAACTCATATCTCTTTTCCGATCACTCTCATACCTCTTATCATTATTTCTTTTCTTAATGTCTTATCAACGCTGCCTTATTCAATAAGGACTTAAACCCCAACCGGGTGATACATCTTTCTCTTCGTGTCTTTTACTTTCAAGACTTCGTACGTCATTATTAATACCTCATTCGTCTTTCTTTTCAATCTCATTTCATCACTTACACAAACTTATTCGTATCATTTCATTTTCAAGACGTAACAGACGTCCATCAGCATGCTACTCTTGTTATTCAACAATTCAAATATCATCATGCATAATTAAACGTTTAAACAGATAAACATAAGCATGCTATTTCAAATCATCATCATATAATTCCATCACATAACAACATGTGGTCTTTGTCTCCTTCGTATAAGTGGCCACACAACACAAACAATTGCCACTATACTACTGACTCGGAACCACCAAGTTCCGATCTTTGAGATGATCTGGAACGTCCTAATAAATCACCTAAATACCACGGTGTCTTAGGAAAGCTTCTCTCTCACATCTAGTCCCAGCAAATAAATGCACACGATCTCCGCGGGTCCTTATCGCTGTCAGCTGCTCCAATCCCCCGTCTCTAAAATTCCTCGTATTAAACAAAATACATTTATATTACTAACTTGTATAAGGAAAGTCTCCTCTTAAACTCAAAACACATATTCTTTTTCCAAAACTCATGTTATTTCTCGTCAGGTAACTTAAAATATAATTGTTTCCTCAAAACAACTCCAACTTTTCCCAGTACTTTAAGTACTTCAAAACCATTTGAAAATATCTAATAAAGTAATTTGAACCAATTGATTTGGTTGCTGGTCCGTCTTGGACAGCACCTAAATCATATCCGGAAACACCGAAAAATTCACCGTTTTTAATCCGGCTTTTTCCTAAATCAAATACCACTTGAAAACCATACATTGAATCTCATGAACACATTTTTAAAGTTAAGAAACAAACCCAAACAATTCTGGACAGCAAAGAATTGCTTTTCAAACTCACTGTAATAAAATCCGAAAACAATGAAAGAAGTACTTTTGTTTCCAAACATTCCTTAATACAAAACCAACACGTTGTTACTTTAAAATTTAAGCTTTAATACTGAAAATAAAACTAGGACAGCCACCACACATATCCATTGTTTGTAGCTAATTCAAAGCAAACAGACTTAAAATCAATTAGTTTTAAAAACTATTTTCGTACCCAAACATTTTCGTTCCACACGTAGTTTAAAATTCAAATGACAATCCACACTTTAACACATCAATTCACACCACTCATACACTCTTCAAATATTACTTAACACTAAGCAAAATAAATTCCTATCCCAATAAACCTACTATGGCCGAATCATACACAAAGACAAAACAATATTCATAGATCTTCTTAACAAACCTTAAGGTATCAAAACAACACTTTATTAATTAAATTGAAGCATATAACCAATTAACCAACACTAAATCAATTATACAACTCACAGTCTTTTCCAAATAATTCATTTTCATATTTACCTACATTATTAAAAAGGGACCGAATTGAATAAGCCAAAATAAACCAAGATTATAAGTTCCTACATTTTAAATTAACACATGAAACATACTCATTATCACATGTCATTTCATGAAAAAGATTCTTAAACCTAGTTAGACATGCATTGGCCGAATATATGAACAAGTCAAAACAAAGATTTGTTCAACATTAAAAACATAAAACCATGAAATTATTTCTTCCTTTTTAATTCAAAAACCGTGGGCTCAACTTGGAAAATTATCAAACTTTAATTTATTTCCTTAACTTAAATCAACTTATTAAATCAAGTATCACATCAAAGTCTTATCTTTCAATCTTAACAACTTCATGCATGCATTTAAAGTCCTTAGATTAAACAAATATTAACATGCATGTGCTTTAAATGATGATCAAAGCATGATTTCTCATTTCTTTTAAGTTTGGCCAAATCATCATACCAAAGGCAAGATTTTTGTTTCATTTTACAACATGCAAAGATTAAAGTTCATAGATCAATTCATATACTAGCTCACACAAAATTTTAAAAAATCATTTCCTTTTTCAAACATCAAACCGAATCATTATCATCACTCAAACAAAGTTTCATTTCAAATCTCTTCCATGCATAAGGTTAAACACTTAGATCAAATCCTTTTTATACTAAAAATCATTTTTAAAGCTTGCTACCCTAATTATTTCTTTAAAACTGTGACATGCATCAAAGAAAGATCAAATCTTTTCACTCAAATTTAACATGCAAGGATCAAGTTTCATGCTTTGTCATAGATCAAGTCCTTTTTGTATCAAAATCATTTTCAAAAGCTTGTTTTCCTTAGTTTCTTTCAAAACCGTGATGAACATCAAGGAAAAATCAAGTCTTTTTGCTCAAAAACAACATGCAAGACTCAAGATTAAAGCTTTATCATAGATCAAGTCAAGATCATGACATGCATGCACTTAAATCAACTAATCCAAGCATAAAACCAACATGCAATCATCAAGGTCTTAGCTTTTTCGCAAAATATGCAAGGATCAAAATAATCATAGATCAAAATAAACATTTTCAACTTATTTTTCAAAGAAACATAAAAATAACTTTTCAAGATCAAACATCAACATGCATGTACTTAGATCTTACACATCAAGTCATAAAATTAACATAAAAATACAAATCAAAGATCAAAAACCATTTCAAGTAAAAAGGGACCAAAACCGTGAGCATTATCAAGTTGATGCATGTTCATTTCTTTGATTTCACTCTTAGATCCAAATAGAAATAGGTGTAGAAAATCATGAGAAGAAAGAAAATTACACATGCAAAAAGGAAAGAGAATCACAAAGCCTAAGAGAAAATCCTAACCAACACGACTCTTCAAGATTTCAAATCACACACCTAAGATTAAGGTCTTCTAGCTTCTAATCACTTGGATCTTCAAGGAAAATCTTGATCAAGCTTGGAATCCTCTTCTTCTTCTCTTCTCTTCCTCACGGCTCCACTCTCTCTCTCTCTCTCTCTCTCTCTAGTTCTAAGAGTATAATGGAATCTTAGACTTGTGTTTGGTTACAAAGTTAAGAAATGAAAATGGTGTTAGGCAAATGAACCAAGCCTTAGCTTATTTATAGGCAAACTTTGGTTTTCCACCTTTGCCCTTAATTAATTCGGCCCATGTGAGAAGATGAGGGGTAATTTTGGGCACTTGAAAAGTTTGCATGGATGGAATCTTATCAAGGAGACACAAAGGAGTAATTTAAGGCATTAGGTCTTATCACACATCATTCTTATTTTCTACATCACATCTCCTAATTTATTTTCCATGGATTAAATTTTACTTTTAATTTTCTTAACCTAGAAGAAAATAAACTTCCTACTCTCCCATCATGCATGCTTGCCACCTATACACACTTATACACAAATTTAAATTTTTATTTTTCTAATCACACACATCATATTAAAATGCTATGTCACCTTAATGAAAAATAATAGGATGCAAAGAATTCACACATCACACAATTATTCACATACACATCATATCAAGTGCTGAAGCTCATTTTCTGGTTCCAGGGGTATCTGATCACTCACCTATTCTGATGAAGTGGAATCAGGAAGTTAGGAGTAAAGGGAGCTATTTTAAGTTTTTCAACATGTGGGCTCAGAACCATGAGTTCCTTGAAATGGTTCAATCTGTTTGGGGCACAAATGTTGAGGGTTTCATGATGTATCAGGTGTGTAGGAAACTTCAATTACTCAAATCTCCTCTTAAGGGTTTGAATAAGAGAAGTTTCTCTGACATAGATAAGAAGGAGGTTGAGCTGAAGGAGAATCTTGTGGCTGTACAGACTCAGTTAGCTTTAAACCCCTTAGATGTGTTGTTGCAGCAAGAAGAAAAAGAAGTGTTTTTGAAGCTAAGGAATACTCAAAAGGCTGCCTATTCTTTTCTGAAACAGAAGGCCAAGGTGGATTGGATGAAAGGGGGTGATGAGAATTCTAAAATTTTTCACAATGCTATAAAGCAGAGGTTGTACAGAAACAGAATTCTAAGGATGCAAGATGTTGCAGGTAATTTTGTTACAGGGCAGGGTCAAATTTCAGAATTGTTTGTCAACTTCTATAAGGAGTTGTTCAGCAAGAAAGTTCAGAGAAAGTGGAATGAGTATGCAATTGAGGAAGGTCCTGTTCTTAATCCAGATCAGCAGTTAGGCTTGCTTAAGCCTTTCACTGCTGAGGACATAAAGGATGCTTTCTTTTCAATAAATAGTGATAAAGCTCCAGGGCCAGATGGTTTTGGCTCTGGATTTTTTAAGGCTGCTTGGCAAATTGTGGGAAAGGATTGTGTTTTGGCTGTGCAAGAGTTTTTCAACTCTGGTAAGCTGCTGAAATCTTTGAATCACACTACTCTTGCTATGATATCCATGGTTGACTGCCCTAATTATGTTAATGATTATAGGCCTATAGCTTGCTATAATACGATTTATAAATGCATCACTAAGCTCTTATGCAGTAGGCTTAATCAGGTTCTGCCTAGTATAATTCAAGGGAATCAAACTGCTTTTGTGCAACAGGAGTATTATTCACAATATTCTAATTACACAAGAGCTACTGAGGTTGTATGGTAGGAGGAGGATTTCTCCTAGATGCACCATGAAGATAGACATAAGGAAAGCTTATGATACTATTGATTGGTGTTTTATTGAGGAGATGTTAGCAGCTTTTAAGGTGCCAGAGAAGTTCAGGAGGTGGATTATGGTGTGCATTTCTACAGCATCCTACTCAATCTCTGTTAATGGGCAACTCTCTGGTCTGTTTACAGGGTCAAGGGGTTTGAGGCAGGGGGATCCTATGTCCCCTCTAATCTTTGTCATGGCAATGGAGATTCTTACAAGATGTTTACATAAGGCAGCCAGGAACAGGAATTTCAGGTATCATCCCTTATGTAAAGAGGCTAATCTAGTCAGCTTGGCCTTTGCAGATGATCTGATGATCTTTTGCAAAGGTCACCCAGCTAGTGTAAGGTTATTGTCTGAGGCTTTGAGACATTTCTCAGAGTGCTCAGGTCTGCAAGCTAGCCTAGAAAAATCACAACTCTACATGGTAGGGTTAACTCAAGATAAACAGGAGGAGCTGATACAAATTACTGGATTTAGGAAAGGAACTTTTCCTTTTCGATATCTAGGTCTACCAATTTCAGCAAAGAAGTGGACAGTGTCAACTTGTCATGTTCTAGTTGATAGAATAACTAAGAGAATTGGTACCTGGAAGACCAGAAACATATCTTACCAAGGAAGATGTTGCTTAATTAATTCAGTGCTGATGAACCTTCATTGCTATTTGATTAGAGCCAGAAATATGATGTTTTTGAGTGATAATTTACCCTCTTTCTTAGTGATTTTGGCTTGTTTCTCAAGTAATTGTTAAGAAAAGATTGATTTTATCTACTAATGACAAGGAACGAGATCGTTGTGGATTTTGTGCCCTTTTTGGTTCTTAATTTCAGGTTGTGGAGCTTAATTTGTTGAAATTGGAAAAAGGAAAAAAGAAGCAAGTAATAAAACCTTGAAGTTGGAACTGAGAAGGCGAGTTTGTCGATTAAGATTCTATGTCGTGGGTGCACAAGACCAGGAAATGGGGTCAAAAGAGCAAAAACAAGAAGATGTTGAAGCTAGCGTGGTGCGCCCAGGCGCAGCCTTGTGCGCCCAAGCGCAGGTCGATCTCGCCCAGGCGCAGCTTTGTGCGCCCAAGCGCACGTCGTCAGTCACAGTGGATTTAATTATATCTTTTACAGATTTGATAGGAGATTAGTTTTTATCCTTTTAAATAGACACATTCTAGGTTAGATAGGGGGACGATTTTCACATATCAGAAGAGAAAGAACAAGGTTTTAGAGCTTTTTGCGAAGAACACGGAGATTAGAGGCAAGGATTAGTGGTAATTATGTCACTCTTTATCACTTTTATTGCTTTTCTTCTTCCCATTATGAACTAAACCTTTCTTTGGGATGTAGGAGTAGATGAACATGGAACCTTGTTAATGTTTATGCAATGAATTGATCTTGTTTTTCCATTATAAATTCTATGTTTGATTATATTTTTATTGTTGTTCGTGAATGTGCGTAGTTCATGACTTTTGGAAATCCTTTATGAATAGACATATGAATTTAGGATTTAGCCTAATAATCAAACAGTTCAATTGCATAGGCACAGACATGTTTTCTATGAATTGGATAATTTTTACAAGTTTTGATTGAACTTAATTAAGGGTTAGGTTTTTAAGGCTCTCTTGAGACATCATTGGGAGATTAATACCTAAAATACGGAAACGTGCTAAGACATTAGGCATTTTCTACCTTTGCAAAACAAATTCAGAATTTAGGAAAACAAATCAATTCGTTGTTAAATGTTTTAGGAACCTTCATCGAAACTACGTCCCGCTTTTTCCCATTGTTCAAGAATCGTTTTATTTATTTGTTTTAATTCATTTAGATCAACAATCACTCAAACAATTGAATTTTAATTTAATTTTCATTTAGTAACTACGAATAGGTGAGAATTATTAGAATCAATTTCAGTCCTCGTTGGGAACGATACTCTATTTATCACTTTATTACTTGTACGATCTGGTACACTTGCCAGAATCCCAACAAGTTTTTGGCGCCGTTGCCGGGGACTAAAAATTAGATTTTAGTAATTTTTTTGGTACTCTTAGAAGTTACTTAGTGGAAGTTTTCTCTAGCTTTTTATTTTTAATCGTTCTTATTCACTCAACAGGTGCTATTAACCCTCTTTGCCGAGTTTGGTATATGCACTTGCGTTCTGCAGGTGATTTCAGCAGCCTTCAATTTGATCCCGATATCGAGTTGACAGCGAAGAAGTTAAGGAAACAAGCACAGCGAGAGAAAAAGGAACGAGCAAGAATAATGGCTGACGAGCATGAGCGCCAGGTTGAGAATGAGACAGAACCTGACAGGCGGACATTGGCTGATTACTCCTTAGTCGACCCGACCTTAATTGGTACTAGCATAGTATCACCTGCGGTCACTGCTGCACACTTTGACATCAAGGGGGCATATATAAACATGCTGCAACAAAATCAATTCAGTGGTGCCCCAGACGAGGACCTAAGTGATCATATTGCCATGTTCTTGAGTTACTTGGACTTCTTCAAGATTCAAGGTGCGAGTGATGATGCAATAAGGTTGAGGCTTTTTCCTCTTTCATTAAAGGGAAAGGCACTTAAATGGGTCCGGTCTCAACCACAAGGGAGCTTCCTTACTTGGGACAAATTGGCTACGATTTTTGTGGACCAGTACTTCCCACCCTCCAAGCAAGCTCAGCTTAGGCAAGAAATCAACGCCTTCGCTCAGCAAGATGGAGAGTCATTACATGAGGCGTGGGAAAGGTACAAGCAGATGTTGAAGAGGTGCCCCAATCACTCTATGCCTGAATGGTTGCAAATGAGGACATTCTATGATGGATTGAGTCAAGCCAATCAGCACTTGGTCGATTGTGCATCACAAGGTTCATTTGAGAGCAAAACTGCCATAGAGTCCAGGCAGTTGATTGAGAAGATGGCTCATAACAGCAGTCGGGCCACTGTTAGGAAGCGTATCATGAAGAAGAGTGATTTGGAGCCTGAGAATGTGCAAGCTTTATTTGCACAAAATAAAGAGATGCAGCAACAGATAGCTGCATTGACCCAGAAATTGGATCAAGTCCAAATGAATGCTTCAACAGGTATACCTCCTATCCCTTCTGATACTTCTGCTTTATTACTAACATGTGATTTCTGTAAAGGCAACCACCGTAATGGTGAGTGTGCATTTGAAGTTAGTACTAGCACAGGTAATGATGAACAAGCTACTTTTGTGGGAGGAGGACAGAGAAACAATCCTTACTCAAACACCTACAACCCAGGGTATAGAAATCACCCTAACTTCTCGTGGCGCAGTCCAGCACTCCAGCCACCACAAGAGAAGCAGCAGGCACCTTGGGAGGCAGCAATTGAGAAGCTCGCTCTAACAACCAATAATTTTGTTGAAGACACGCGAGCCAACTTCAAAAATCAGGGTGCCAGCATTTGCAATCTGGAGGTTCAGATGGGTCAACTTTCCAAGCAGATGTCAGAGAGGTCACCGGGAACCTTTCCCAGTGACACCATTCCAAACCCCAGAGAGCATTGCAAGGCCATTACTCTTCGAAGTGGCAAGTCTCTTGAGGAGCCACAGAAGAAGAATGATGAGGTGGTGCTTGAGAAGGAAGAGGCCAAGGAACAACCAGCTGAGGACTCAACTCCTGAAGTGCAACAAAATAAGAATTCAACTGCAACTCAGGAAGGAGAGAAGAAATATCAGATATCTCACAAGGTTCCTTTTCCTCAGCGGTTGGAAAAGGAGGAAAACAAGAAGCAATTTGCCAAGTTCATGGAGGTGTTCAAGAGGCTCCAGATCAACATTCCCTTCGCAGAGGCACTCGAGCAGATGCCTACATATGCGAAGTTCATGAAAGAGATTTTGACCAACAAAAGGAAGATGCAAGATGATGAGACTGTGCTTCTCACAGAGGAATGCAGTGCAATTCTAGAAAGGAAGCTCCCTCAGAAGCTAAAAGATCCTGGGAGTTTCACAATCCCTTGTAACATTGGGGGATTTGATATTGGCAAAGCTCTGTGCGATTTAGGGGCAAGCATCAATCTGATGCCCCTCTCCATCTTCAAGAAGCTTGGTATTGGAGAAGCAAAGCCGACAATGATGTGTCTTCAGTTGGCTTATCGGTCTGTGAAGAGGCCCTATGGGAAAGTGGAGGATGTGCTTGTCAAGGTGGACAAGTTCATCTTCCCTGCTGACTTTGTTATTTTGGATATGGAGGAGGATTCAGACATTCCTCTCCTCCTGGGTAGGCCTTTTCTAGCCACTGGGCGAGCCCTCATAGATGTTCAACAGGGCGAGCTCAAGCTCCGGGTTCATGAAGAAGAGGTCTCATTCAATGTCTACCGGTCCATGAAGAATCCAATGGACAGCTCCCAATGCTTTTTGGTGGACGTGGTTGACACTCTAGTCACGTCTACTTTTGAGCAAATTGGGCATGGAGATGTGTTGGCAGCAGCTCTGACACATGAGAAGAGTGAAGAAAACAAGGTTGTGGAGGTGGTGGCCAGATTGGATGCACCTCCAGCTTACACAAAGACAGATCAGATGAAGGAGCTGAAGAGGCATGAAAAGGAGGAGCGTGCAGTTCCAGAGCTCAAAACTCTTCCACCAAACCTCAGGTATGAATTCTTAGATGACACTAAACTCTATCCAGTTATAATTAGTAATGCCTTGACTGAAACTGAAACTGAGAAATTAATGAGAATTTTGAGGCAATACAAAGCTGCTTTAGGATGGTGTGTGTCTGATTTGAAAGGGATTAACCCCAGTTTCTGCATGCATAAGATTCTCCTTGAGGAGAATTTTAAGCCAGTAATTCAGCCTCAGAGGAGGCTGAATCCGACTTTGTAGGAAGTCGTGAGAAAGGAGGTAGTCAAACTTCTAGATGCAGGCATTATCTACCCCATCTCCGACAGCACTTGGGTTAGCCCAGTGCAAGTAGTGCCTAAGAAGGGGGGATTAACTGTGGTAAAATCTGATAAAGATGAATTAATACCAACCCGCACTGTTTCTGGGTGGCGTGTGTGCATTGATTATAGGAGATTAAACAATGCCACCCGGAAAGATCATTTCCCATTACCCTTTATGGACCAAATGTTGGAAAGATTAGCAGGACATGCATTCTATTGTTTTTTGGATGGATATTCAGGGTACAATCAAATCTGTGTCGATCCTGTAGACCAGGTAAAAACTGCTTTTACTTGTCCCTTTGGGATTTTTGCCTATCGGAGAATGCCCTTTGGGCTTTGCAATGCACCCGCGACTTTTCAAAGGTGTATGTTGGCTATATTCTCCGACATGGTCGAAAATTTCATTGAGGTTTTTATGGATGACTTCTCGGTCTACGGGTCGTCCTTTGATGCATGTCTTGCCAATCTGGGCAAAGTATTAGAAAGATGTCAAGAAACTAATCTAATCCTTAACTGGGAAAAGTGTCAGTTCATGGTTAGGGAGGGGATAGTTTTAGGACATAAAATTTCAGAAAAGGGTATTGAGGTTGATCAGGCAAAGATTGATGTCATCAAAAATCTACCTCCTCCAGTAAATGTAAAGGGGATAAGAAGTTTTTTGGGTCATGCCGGTTTCTACCGGAGATTCATTAAAGATTTTTCGAAAATTGCAAAACCCCTATGCAATTTACTGGAGAAGGATGCTGAGTTCATTTTTGATAATAATTGCATGAAATCTTTTGAACTTTTGAAAGAGAGATTGATTACAGCTCCTATAGTGGTTGCCCCCAATTGGGGTGAACCTTTTGAACTAATGTGTGATGCGAGTGACCACGCAATAGGAGCTGTACTTGGTCAAAGAATTAATAAAGTGTTTCATACAATCTATTATGCCAGTCGTGTGTTGAACAGTGCACAAACTAATTACACGACCACTGAAAAAGAACTCTTGGCAGTGATTTTTGCAATGGAAAAGTTTCGTGCCTATTTGATAGGCTCGAAAGTGATAGTGTTCACAGATCATGCTGCTTTAAGGCACCTATTGGCTAAGCACGATGCTAAGCCAAGACTGATTAGGTGGATCTTGCTCTTGCAAGAGTTCGACTTGGAAATAAGAGATAAAAAAGGGGTAGAGAATGTTATTGCTGATCATTTATCTAGGCTTCCCCTTGAGGATAGTAATAGGGATAATCAGGTTCCAATTGAAGAAAAATTCCCTGATGAACACCTGTTTGCTGCATCTGAACTCCCATGGTATGCTGATTTAGCTAATTATTTAGCAGCGAATGTGATTCCTAAGGATATGACTTGGCAACAAAAGAAAATTTTTTTACATGATGCCAAGTTTTATTTTTGGGATGAACCATTCCTGTACAGGAGGAGTGCAGATGGAGTAATCAGGCGTTGTGCCTCCCAAGAGGAAATTCCTGACATCCTTTGGCATTGTCACAATTCACCATATGCTGGTCATTATAACAGTGAAAAGACAGCTTCTAGAGTTCTACAATGTGGGTATTACTGGCCCACCATTTTTAAAGATGCTAAGACCCATGTGATGAATTGTGATAGATGCCAAAGGGTTGGGAATATCTCCAGGAGAGATGAAATGCCTCTTCAAGGCATTCTGGAAGTTGAAGTATTTGATGTGTGGGGCATAGACTTTGTAGGCCCCTTTCCCCCTTCCTATAACAACAGGTACATTCTTGTGGGGGTCGATTATGTCTCAAAGTGGGTGGAGGCAATCTCCACTCCCACCAATGACTCTGCTGTAGTTGTGAACATTTTGAGAAAAAATATCTTTAGCAGGTTTGGAGTACCTAGAGTACTTATTAGTGATGGTGGGAGTCATTTTTGTAATCAGGTTATGGAGAAAGTCTTGTCTAGATATGGGGTGCACCACAAAGTGGCTACCCCATACCATCCACAGACTTGCGATCAAGTAGAGGTGTCAAATAGGTCTCTTAAGAGAATCTTAGAAAAAACTGTTAATAGCAGTAGAAGAGATTGGTCAAAAAAATTGGATGACGCCTTGTGGGCGCATAAAACTGCTTATAAAACACCCATTGGCATGTCACCTTTCCAGGTTGTGTATGGTAAAAATTGTCATTTGCCAGTGGAGTTACTTCACAAGGCATATTGGGCAACTAAATTTTTGAACTTGGATATGCAACCTGCAGGAGAGAAGAGGTTATTGCAGCTAACTGAACTTGATGAGTTCAGAGAGCAAGCATATAACACTTCTCGTGATTTTAAAGAAAAAACTAAAAAGTGGCATGACAAGAAATTGACTAATAAGAAGTTTGAGCTTGGACAATTGGTTTTGCTATTTAACTCTAGACTTAAACTTAAGCTTTTCCCTGGAAAGCTTAAATCTAGATGGTCTGGTCCTTTTGTGATTGTGCAGGTCTCACCTTTTGGCGCTATTGAAATTAAGGACCCCAAGACTGGGGACACTTTTAAAGTGAATGGACAGCGACTTAAGGTATATCATGGTGGAGTAATTGATCAGAGTTCATCCTCGGTTGAGCTCAAAGACCCTTAGTTCTTGAGAAGGGGTCAACCGTCAGGCTCGGGACGTTAAACAAGCGCTTTCTGGGAGGCAACCCAGTGGTAAGTAGCTCTTTCATGGTAATTTTTGTTTTACTTTTATTTTTCTTTTAGTATAGGACTTTATTGTTAAAAAAAATAAAAAAAAATAAATTGTGCACAGGTCTGTACGCTGCGCTCAGGCGCGCTCATATGCGCCCAAGCGCAGTGGGGGTCACAGGGTCAAGTGGGGGTTTCAAAGTTAATTCGAAAGGGGGAATTGAGCTTAATGTGGTGCGCCCAAGCGCACCTCACCGCGCCCAGGCGCACGAATCAACTGCAGCACTTAAGTAAGTAACGAAGTGCGCCCAAGCGCACCCCTCCGCGCCCAGGCGCACGGGGTTGAGCAGTAGTGTAAAAAACACAAACAGCCCACGATGCGTTTTTTACTTCCCTCATCTCCCTCATCTCACACCCTAACTCTCCTCTTTTCCTCTCCACAAAACCCCATTTCAACACCCATCTCCAGCAAAAGAAACTCATAAATCCATGCTCCATCCTTCCCCTATTGCTCCATTCATGCATGTTGGTCTCTCTCTCTCTCTCTCCATTGATTTTTCTTCTCTTTGTGGGTAAGCTTCAATTTCGAATCTCTCTCTTTGGTTCTGTCTTAGGCACTAGAGTGAGTTGTTTTGTTAATTTTAAGTATCTCTTGCCTAGACTAGTGATTATTAGGGGGTAGAGTTCTAGTATTTGCACCTTAGAGCATTGTCATATTTTGTGCATACTAGGTGTTTGTTGTATTGCCTGAGAGAAATTTAGCACTATGTCAACCAATAGAGATCAGGGAAAGAGACCTAGGATACATGCACCATCATCTTCCATCACTAGGAGACCCTTTGAACATCCTGAGGTTAAGGTGTTTTATGATTCACAATGTAAGGGGAAAGGGATAGTGGCTGAGACTACCCTTGAGGACCCTAACAACATTAGAAACCCTTATATCACTCCACGTATAGTGAGTCTTCAGTGGACCTGTTTTACAAAAAGTATTGCTCCTGCCTTTAGCAAGTCCTTAGTTTGGGAGTTTTTCGCCCACGCTCACTATCGTGAGGTGCAAACTCCCGGTTGCCGCTTAAGTTGGGTTCAGGGAAAACAAATTTCTTTTGGTGCCCATAACATCGCTAGGGTCTTAGGATTACCGGACTATCCCTTTGAGACCAATTTTGTGGAGTATTACCGAAGAGCAACTCTGAATAAAGATGATTATGATCAATTGAAAGGTGCTCTTTTTCTTGAGGGGAAGGATTGGAATTATCATAGGAGCACTAATGCGGTGAAACATGTCTATGCTAAGCACCTCCATCCTTGGGCGAGATTCTGGGCCCAATTCATTATGCACAACATTTATCCCCAATCCCATGAGTATGAGTGTAAGCCTCCTATCCTTCGCATAGTGTATGGGATCTTTTCTAACATGGAGGTTGATGCTGCTTGGATCATGTCCGAGTACATTTTCCACACGGCCCGGGATTTTGCCCCGGGTACCTTTGGGCTGCCATGGTTGATCACCCGGTTGTGTGAGGATGCCGGCGTACTTTTTGCTGATGATTTATGTGATCTCAAGCGCCAGTCTCAGATGGGGTCTCAGAAACTTCAGACATTTGAGGTTATAGCTCATGAGGAGCTTGATCTTCGACCGCGAGCAGCTGTCCGTGGTTCGCGTGCCGCACGTGCCGCTGCTGCCCCGGTTGTGCCCCCAGCACCAGCTTCTGCTGCTCCTGTTGTTCCACCCATCCCAGACCCTCATCCACCCCAAGGGGGATCGACCGCTGATTTGACCCGCATGATGGAGCGGCTTTTGCGCCGTCAGAGCCGCCACACTCATTATTTCCAGATGGAGCTGCTCCGGGATGAGACGAGAGATGCACACCAACGTGCGATCGGTAACCACCTGGGCATTCCTTTTCCTCTTCCACCATATACGGACGAGGAGTTGCAGACGTTGGATAACTCTTCTGATGGTGATGATTTGGGTGATAGTGCTGCCGGGTTTTGAGTTCTATGGTAGTAGCTGATGAGTTGTGTAGCTGGTAGTAAGGGTGTGGTAGTATTTGGTATTATTGTGAGACTAGTTCTGACTTTGAGCTTTTGTGATACCAACAGACCTGCACACCAAAAACACTTGTTTCGTTTGATGCATGGTTTAATTTCCTTTATATTTGTGGTCGTGTTTTTTTTATACTTAATTACTTGTGATGTTTATGTGGTGCCTCTTGCACCTTGAGATTACTTGTGATGGAGGTGAATAAGTTTGGGGGAGTTACCTCCCATGTGCTTTACAGGGACCACTGAATGTGAGGGAAGTTTTCCATTTTTCCCTAGCTTTTATTTTTATTTTGTAGTGTAGGTCGATTTGTTGCTTGAGGACAAGCTACATTCTGAGTTTGGGGGAGGGTAACAAAATAAAAAAAAATATTTCTGAACTTGATTTCTCCCCTGGCTTTGTGTTGGTTTGTGTCTTGGCATGAGTAGGCACTGATTCTAGGTGTTAGATTTGTCTCTTTGATAGGTTTAAATGCTTGATTGTGATTTCCGACTTGTTTTACCCAGATACTAATTGGAATTAGCTTTGAAAATTTTTGAAAATTAGTTGTTTGGCAAACTGGTTGTGAATGATTGATTAGTGAATTGACCTTAACCAGTGAGATTTTGAGCCTATACACTTGATGGTATACACTTGATGGAGTAATGTTTAATGAATATTGTGATGAAACTCCTATTTCTTTCATGAGTGTTGTTCGCTGTGATTGTTTGTTCTAGAACTTGACTTGTGACCTTTTCAAAATTGACAATTGATTGCATGCATGAACATGATTAAGGCACTTAGGTTTTGTGTTTTTGAGGCCTTCAACAACTTTTGAGACATAGTGTTCCCTTAGTTGCCCACTTTGAGCTTGATGAGATATGATTTTCTTTGGTACCCAACATTAATTGAAATATTTTTTTTTGAAGTACCTTTGAATTTTTGAATGAGCCATTGAGTGGAATGTTGCATAAATATGGTGAAAGTGTTAAATGTTGAAAAATGTATTTCTATCTCTCTTCGAAAAAGAAAAAGAAAAGAGCATAATAAAAATGTGCTGAAAAAAAAAGAAGAGAATAGGAAGAAAAAAAAAAGGGAAACAAATGAGTTGAGTTGTGTTTGTGTAACCACTTTCATTGCTCATTTCATAATTCAAAAGGGAAGATTTGTGATTTTATTAAAATAAGCCCTTTGTGTTATCCTTTGCTTCTTTTATCCCACCTGACACTTTTAGCCATGGCCCCATTATAACCAAATTAAAGACCTTTTGATTTGTGCGTGCTGTCAATAATTCAGTGGAGATATAGGTCTATAGTCAAGCTTATGGTAACATGCTTTCATTGTTTGAACTTGAGTGAATTGATAAATATTACCCATATACATGAGAGATGTTGTGAGATAATGTGGTCACTAATCCTTTATTTACTTTGAGTTTGTCTTATCAACTGGTTTTCATTAAGGTGATTTGCTAGTGAAGAGAGGAATCTTGGGTAGGTGAGTCGGAGTTTATGATTGAGTTGCTATGTCTTGATTGGGGAGGATTTGAGGCTCTGAATTTTTGTTTTACTTTTGCCTTAAACATGCAAAATGTTAAGTTTGGGGGAGTGATTAGAGCCAGAAATATGATGTTTTTGAGTGATAATTTACCCTCTTTCTTAGTGATTTTGGCTTGTTTCTCAAGTAATTGTTAAGAAAAGATTGATTTTATCTACTAATGACAAGGAACGAGATCGTTGTGGATTTTGTGCCCTTTTTGGTTCTTAATTTCAGGTTGTGGAGCTTAATTTGTTGAAATTGGAAAAAGGAAAAAAGAAGCAAGTAATAAAACCTTGAAGTTGGAACTGAGAAGGCGAGTTTGTCGATTAAGATGCTATGCCGTGGGTGCACAAGACCAGGAAATGGGGTCAAAAGAGCAAAAACAAGAAGATGCTGAAGCTAGCGTGGTGCTCCCAGGCGCAGCCTTGTGCGCCCAAGCGCAGGTCGATCTCGCCCAGGCGCAGCTTTGTGCGCCCAAGCGCACGTCGTCAGTCACAGTGGATTTAATTATATCTTTTACAGATTTGATAGGAGATTAGTTTTTATCCTTTTAAATAGACACATTCTAGGTTAGATAGGGGGACGATTTTCACATATCAGAAGAGAAAGAACAAGGTTTTAGAGCTTTTTGCGAAGAACACGGAGATTAGAGGCAAGGATTAGTGGTAATTATGTCACTCTTTATCACTTTTATTGCTTTTCTTCTTCCCATTATGAACTAAACCTTTCTTTGGGATGTAGGGGTAGATGAACATGGAACCTTGTTAATGTTTATGCAATGAATTGATCTTGTTTTTCCATTATAAATTCTGTGTTTGATTATATTTTTATTGTTGTTCGTGAATGTGCGCAGTTCATGACTTTTGGAAATCCTTTATGAATAGACATATGAATTTAGGATTTAGCCTAATAATCAAACAGTTCAATTGCATAGGCACAGACATGTTTTCTATGAATTGGATAATTTTTACAAGTTTTGATTGAACTTAATTAAGGGTTAGGTTTTTAAGGCTCTCTTGAGACATCATTGGGAGATTAATACCTAAAATACGGAAACGTGCTAAGACATTAGGCGTTTTCTACCTTTGCAAAACAAATTCAGAATTTAGGAAAACAAATCAATTCGTTGTTAAATGTTTTAGGAACCTTCATCGAAACTACGTCCCGCTTTTTCCCATTGTTCAAGAATCGTTTTATTTATTTGTTTTAATTCATTTAGATCAACAATCACTCAAACAATTGAATTTTAATTTAATTTTCATTTAGTAACTACGAATAGGTGAGAATTATTAGAATCAATTTCAGTCCTCGTTGGGAACGATACTCTATTTATCACTTTATTACTTGTACGATCTGGTACACTTGCCAGAATCCCAACACTATTGGGCTTCTATCTTTGTTATTCCTAAAGCAGTCATTAAGGAGGTGGAGAGGAAGTGTAGGGAGTTCTTGTGGGGTGTAAATGAGGGTGGTCATAGCACTGCTGCTGTGGTTTGGAATGTGGTGTGTAGGAGCAAGAAGGATGGGAGTTTAGGATTCAGAAACATTAGTGTTTGGAATAAGGCTGCCATTGGGAAACAGGTTTGGCAGATAGCTGACAAAAAGGACTCTCTATGGGTTAAGTGGATTAACACGATCTACTTAAACGATGGAGATTTTCTAAGCTATCATTCAAATAATCAACACAGCTGGCATTGGAAACAAATAATAAAGGTAAAGGAGCAGTTGAAACCTGGGATTATCAATGGAAGATGGGTGTTTGATCCGAATGAGGAGTATACGATAAGCAGTGGTTACAAGATGCTCACTGGACCTCCAATCGATTTCCCCTTGCATAAGCTGATCTGGAACTCAGTGTCGATTCCTAAGCACAGATTCATCACCTGGCTAGCTGTTCATAACAAATTGAAAACAAATGACCGATTAGCGAGCTTTATGCAAGTAAATCAAACATGCAGGTTGTGTAATAGTGAAAATGAAACGAGAGATCACCTGTTCTTTGAATGCTGTTGGAGTAGAGAGTTGTTGGAACAGTTGTGTCTATGGATTGGGTTGGATTTCTGGCCAACGAAATTCAGCAGATGGACGAGGTGGGTGCTTCGAGCTTTCAAGGACAGAGGAAGACGGAAGGTGCTGTGTGGCTTGTTCGTTGGTGTGCTGTACAGCGTGTGGATAGAGAGGAATTCAAGGGTGTTTGAAAAAAAATCCAATAATTTGATGCATATAGCTGGTCAGCTGAAGAGGCAAATAGCTTGTAGAATAGATTTTTGTTTTCCAAATTTTAGGACATGGAATAATGTGGCTTTAGTCAATAGGATTTGCATAGAATTACATTGATGTTTATCTTTAACTATTTTTTTAGGCATTTTTTAGGCTAGAACCCTTCCTAGAAGGTGGTTGGTCTTGAAATGGCCTTTGGTTTTGTTTTTTGAAGTTGCTCGTGGTAATAATATTTTATCGTTACCAAAAAAAAAAGTACTCATTTTATTTTAAATTCACTTTAACTAAAACAATTAACTGCACTATTTGGCTATATTTACAGACACTATTTCATTTTCTAAAATCATATTTTCATATATAAAAGAGGTCCTCAAAAGGAAAAGTTCATTTGAGGTCTTTAACTATTTTTACTAATTTAAATACTCAAAATTCATTTAAAATGCACCCAGAAATAAATTTTCGTAAATAAATCCATAAAATTATAAAAGTTACATTTTTAAATTCTACATTTAAAGACGATCGTTTTCATATAAAGATCATAATTTTTGGAGTTACGGTTGAAAAGATATGAATTTTCAAAGTTATTCAATCTATTAGGATTCACAAAGAATTTCACTTCTTAAAGAAATCCCAAATAATGAAATCATTTAATTTGAGTCCATGAAAATATTTATTTTCACATCAATACATCTATCTTTGATAAAATATATTTCAAAAATTTATTTAAAACAGACGAGGAATTTGCGGGTCGTCACACCTTTGTAGGTGACTTATGGGCACACATTTAAGTAGTCGTATTTCAAATCAAGGGTTCATCCCATAGGGACCTTCTCGATAAGGATGGAGTTCTCTCCCCAGTATTTACCCTTTCACCTTCCTTTTGTGATAGGTAGGGGTGAGGGGAGGTCTTTTTGTTGGAGAATGCCCTAGTGGCAATCATATTTTCGCTTTTACTTTTACTTATTTCATGTTTAAGGATTATTACTGTTAGTTCCATGATGAACATGATGAATGTTTTGATAATGACAAAGTGTTTTTGAACAAGCTACAAGTGTTGATCAAGTTTCAAGCTCAACAAGCAACAACAAACATCAAATGAAGAAGAGAGAAAGCAAGCTCATGAAGACCTAAGTTTGAGTGTATTTGTATTTCTTTTATCTTTTGCCTCTCAAGCTTCATAGGTTTTTTTTTATTTGGGTAGATTATTATAGAGGGTAGTGAATCTCATTCATAAGTCATGATTAAATCATAATTTGAGTTTTCACTTAACCTAGAATCAATAGGTGGCTTAAAGGTTTTAAAGGAAAGGTTGGATTTTGAGAAAACAAGTTTTGAACATGTACAGTACCAACTTAATCGATTAAGTGATAACTTAATCGAGTACTACTCGAGTACACGACTTGCTTAATCGATTAAGTACTGCTGAACTGATTTTTAAAATACGTTTTTGACTTCTCAAAATCAGTTTTTAAGTGCTACAACTTTTGGGTATTCTATATAAACCTTTTCCTATTATTTGTGATCAGTTAGAATCATTTTCATACAAATTTTTACAAAGAATCAAGCCACTCTATTCTCTCTCATTTTCTAAAGATCAAAGTTCTCATATTTTCATATTCTTTGATCAAGAACCTTTGAATCTCTTATGGTGAATTGTCATAACTCTTGATTGAGATTCATAGGATTGTTTTGTGTTTTCTATTGTGTTGTAATCTTTGCAAGAAGGCAAGCCACTACAACAAACAAGAAGTCTTGGTGTGTCGATTTTATCATCAAGCAAGTGCATTCTTATTGAAGAAGAAGAAGAAGTCTTGGTTGTGAATCAAGCAAGTGAAGCCTTGGTGTGTGGTTTATCATCAAGCAATTGAAGACTTGTTGTGTCGATTATCAACAAGGGGTAGAGGTTAGATTAGAGAGAAGATCAATAGGATTACAAGGCAAGGGTGTCGGTTATCTCTTGTAAGCTAGCAAGAAGGGAGTCTTGTGAGGCAATCACTTGTAATTTGAGAACTCTAATTCCTCATAGTGAAGAATCTCTCTTGGTTGAAGAGGGGACTGGATGTAGCTTTCAAGTGGATGAAAGTGAACCAGGATAAATCACTGTGTCGTATCTCTAAACCCTTACTCTTTATATTCAAGTCATTTGATTGCGTTCTTGGTTGAAAACCTAGAAAGATTGATTTTCATAATTGATTGAATTGAATCTTTAATTGTTCAAATTGATAAAGGGAAAATCATTTTCATAACTAGGTTAATCAATAAGAATATAGGTGTTAATCATTTCCGCTGAATCTCTGATCTTGCATGTGAATTGATTGATTTTCGTATTCGAATGAAAATTGATTTTTCTGTTTTCTGTCATATTTAATCGATTAAGTTCAAGCTTAATCGAGTACTACTCGAGTACACGACTTGCTTAATCGATTAAGTGCTGTAGAATTTGCAAAAATCATTTGTTTTGATTGTTTCGATTTGTTTCGTTCGAAAATCTTTCAAGGTAGCTTCAACACCTATTCAACCCCCCCTTCTAGGTGTATTCCTAGGGTTCCTAAGTCTCTCCAACCACCAATTGCAATTTCCTCAATTGGTATCAGAGCTCGGTCGAAAGACACGAGCATAAGAGCTTTTTCGTAAAGATCCTTTAAGAAAATCGCAATGGGTTCCATGAATTCCTTTGGTGGTGAAGGTGCTTCAATAAGTCGTCCTCCATTATTTACCGGAGAAGGCTATGCATATTGGAAAGTTAGAATGAAAATCTTTATCCAAGCCATAGATAGTGAAATTTGGAAAGTAGTTGAAAAAGGTCCTCATATCCCCTCTAGTTTAGTTGAAGGTGTAGAACAATTGATTCCCGAGGATAAGTGGAAAGATGATGATAGAAAGAAAGTACAATATGATTATAAAGCAAAAAATATCATCACATCCGCTTTATCCTATGACGAGTTCTTTAGAGTTTCTCAATGTTCTAGTGCTAAGGAAATGTGGGACACTTTACAAGTGACTCATGAAGGAACTAGTGAGGTTAGGAGAGCTAGATTGAATGCTTTAATGCGTGATTATGAATTGTTTCATATGCTTCCAAATGAATCTATAAATGATATGCAAAAGCGTTTTACTCATATTATAAATCATTTACTTGCTCTTGGTAAAACTTTTTTACAAGGTGAACTTTCTAACAAAGTGTTGAGATGTTTAGACAGGAATTGGCAACCAAAAGTAACGGCTATTGTTGAATCTAAAAATTTGGATGCTATGGATCTAGCAACACTTTTCGGAAAGCTTCAAGAACATGAAATGGAGCTTGGACGATTAAGTATCAATGAAGAGTCGGATAAGAACAAATCAAGGAAAGGACTTGCTCTTAGAGTCAAAAGTGCATATAAAAAGAAAGATAGTTCCGATGATGATGATAGTGAAGATTCCGATTCCGATGTTGATGAAAAAGACATGAAACTTTTGTTAAAAGAATTTGACAAGTTTCTAAGGAGAAAAGGAAGGTTGAACAAGGACAAAAGTAAAGAGAAGGATTCCCCACACTACAAGACCAAGACATCAAAAGAAGGTGTAGTTTGCCATGAATGTGGAAAACCCGGTCATCTCAAGTACTCATGCTCTAGGTATCTCAAGAAGAAGGAGAAAGACAAGAAAAATTCTAAATCTAAAAGAGCATACATAGTTTGGGATAGTGATGAAGATAACAAGAAAAGCACATCAAATAGTTCTTCGGATGATGAAGAAGTTGCTTGTCTCAACTTGATAACTCTAGTAGATGATGAAGAACAAAGTTCAAATGATGAATCAAGTTATCAAAGCGAGGATAGCAATGTAAGTGAATCTAAATCCGAAATTTCTTCTAAATATGAATTGTTACATAATGCTTATGAAGAAATGTATGAACAACTTGAAAAACTAGCTTTGAAAAACATTGAAAGAAAGAAGCTCATTTTGAAACATCAAAAAGAGATTTTAGATCTTCAAAAACAAGTTGATGAGCTTAATCTTGAAAATGAAACTCTTGATCTTATCTATGCTAGTTCTTCTTGTGATTGTGCTAGTAGATTGAATATTGTGATTGATTGTGAGAATTGCAAGTTGCTTAAAAATGAAAATGCTATTTTGAAAAATAAGCTTTCAAGTTTCTCAAGTGGTGATATTAGATTGCGCACATTGTTAAATTTTCAAAGAGAAAATTCAAACAAGTTTGGTTTGGGTTATACTAATGCTAAGAGTAAATCTCATAGAAATGTTGTTGATTTTTCTAAAGTTGATTTTTCAAATCCTCCAACATGTTTCTATTGTGGTACTCATGGACATACTTCAAATGTGTGTTATGTTAAAGTGCATGGTATACCTAAAGGAAATTTTGTTTGGATGAAAAAGGGTGAAAGTCCCTACACTAACAAAAATGGATCCAAAACCATTTGGATACCAAAAAGCAAAGCATGATTATTTTGTAGGTTTGATTGAAGATGCAAATGAATGACACATGTTCTCAATTGGTCTCAACTATGAATGTCTATATTCACATCTTCAATTGGTATCACACTTGCATCTCAAGTGAATGTCCTACAAAGTGGTAATATTTGATATTGATATATTATCTTAATTGGTATCTTCTCAATTGATATTACTTTTCTAAATGTTTAGTTAATTCAATTTGTATCATTGAGAGATTATTAGTTGATTATCATGTTTTTGTGATTATTGATTCTTCTTTACATTGATATCTTCTTTGTTAAGTGATATTATGATCTTTTTAGTTTTCAATTGGTATTATATTTCATTGTTATATTCTCTTACCAATTGATATCACATTTCAAAGTAAAGCTCTATTGTATTTGTTCAATTGGTATCAATATTATGAAGAAATGATCATTGATTTCTTACCTTGGCTTAGATGTTATATTTCAATTGGTATATATTACTTTTTGATAATGCCAAAGGGGGAGAAATATTATGTTTTGAATTGAATGAAATGTTTCTCAAATGGGGAGAAATGGTATGTTTTTAAAACATGGGAGAAATATGATATTATATTTCTCCCATGTTTTAAAAACATACCATTTCTCCCCATTTGAGAAACATTTCATTCAATTCAAAACATAATATTTCTCCCCCTTTGGCATTATCAAAAAGTAATATATACCAATTGAAATATAACATCTAAGCCAAGGTAAGAAATCAATGATCATTTCTTACCTTGGCTTAGATGTTATATTTCAATTGGTATATATTACTTTTTGATAATGCCAAAGGGGGAGAAATATTATGTTTTGAATTGAATGAAATGTTTCTCAAATGGGGAGAAATGGTATGTTTTTAAAACATGGGAGAAATATAATATACTTTTTGATAATGCCAAAGGGGGAGAAATATTATGTTTTAAATTGAATGAAATGTTTCTCAAATGGGGAGAAATGGTATGTTTTTAAAACATGGGAGAAATATGATATTATATTTGGAGAAAGGTTGTTTTGTTGTTTTTATGTAGGTTGAGCTAAGTTGTTTAAGATAGGGGGAGAATCAAGCTTCTATCTCAAGTTGTTTAAGATAGAGGGAGAATCAAGCTTCTATCTCAATTGGATTCAAGTGTTATAGCATTGATTGAGAGGGAGAAAGAGTCTTCTCAAGTGATCAAATGTTTCAAGCATCAACAACTTCAAATGATTTCAAAACATGGATTGTCATTTTCAAAAAGGGGGAGATTGTTAGTTCCATGATGAACATGATGAATGTTTTGATAATGACAAAGTGTTTTTGAACAAGCTACAAGTGTTGATCAAGTTTCAAGCTCAACAAGCAACAACAAACATCAAATGAAGAAGAGAGAAAGCAAGCTCATGAAGACCTAAGTTTGAGTGTATTTGTATTTCTTTTATCTTTTGCCTCTCAAGCTTCATAGGTTTTTTTTATTTGGGTAGATTATTATAGAGGGTAGTGAATCTCATTCATAAGTCATGATTAAATCATAATTTGAGTTTTCACTTAACCTAGAATCAATAGGTGGCTTAAAGGTTTTAAAGGAAAGGTTGGATTTTGAGAAAACAATTTTTGAACATGTACAGTACCAACTTAATCGATTAAGTGATAACTTAATCGAGTACTACTCGAGTACACGACTTGCTTAATCGATTAAGTACTGCTGAACTGATTTTTAAAATACGTTTTTGACTTCTCAAAATCAGTTTTTAAGTGCTACAACTTTTGGGTATTCTATATAAACCTTTTCCTATTATTTGTGATCAGTTAGAATCATTTTCATACAAATTTTTACAAAGAATCAAGCCACTCTATTCTCTCTCATTTTCTAAAGATCAAAGTTCTCATATTTTCATATTCTTTGATCAAGAACCTTTGAATCTCTTATGGTGAATTGTCATAACTCTTGATTGAGATTCATAGGATTGTTTTGTGTTTTCTATTGTGTTGTAATCTTTGCAAGAAGGCAAGCCACTACAACAAACAAGAAGTCTTGGTGTGTCGATTTTATCATCAAGCAAGTGCATTCTTATTGAAGAAGAAGAAGAAGTCTTGGTTGTGAATCAAGCAAGTGAAGCCTTGGTGTGTGGTTTATCATCAAGCAATTGAAGACTTGTTGTGTCGATTATCAACAAGGGGTAGAGGTTAGATTAGAGAGAAGATCAATAGGATTACAAGGCAAGGGTGTCGGTTATCTCTTGTAAGCTAGCAAGAAGGGAGTCTTGTGAGGCAATCACTTGTAATTTGAGAACTCTAATTCCTCATAGTGAAGAATCTCTCTTGGTTGAAGAGGGGACTGGATGTAGCTTTCAAGTGGATGAAAGTGAACCAGGATAAATCACTGTGTCGTATCTCTAAACCCTTACTCTTTATATTCAAGTCATTTGATTGCGTTCTTGGTTGAAAACCTAGAAAGATTGATTTTCATAATTGATTGAATTGAATCTTTAATTGTTCAAATTGATAAAGGGAAAATCATTTTCATAACTAGGTTAATCAATAAGAATATAGGTGTTAATCATTTCCGCTGAATCTCTGATCTTGCATGTGAATTGATTGATTTTCGTATTCGAATGAAAATTGATTTTTCTGTTTTCTGTCATATTTAATCGATTAAGTTCAAGCTTAATCGAGTACTACTCGAGTACACGACTTGCTTAATCGATTAAGTGCTGTAGAATTTGCAAAAATCATTTGTTTTGATTGTTTCGATTTGTTTCGTTCGAAAATCTTTCAAGGTAGCTTCAACACCTATTCAACCCCCCCTTCTAGGTGTATTCCTAGGGTTCCTAAGTCTCTCCAACCACCAATTGCGATTTCCTCAATTACTATTACTAATATTGAGGCATTTCATTTATTATATTTATGCTTTAATTATTTAATTAAAATAGATGTAATAAATCCCTTAGGATAATAAGTTCAATGTCATAAGAATATGAAGTACATGACTTGATAGTGAGATCAGATCTTATTGATTGACAATTATCCTTAAAGATTCCCTAGTCGAGTATTATAGTTAATAAAGACAACTATAATACATTGAGACTAGTATGTGACAGACTGATGATTGTATCTCACCGGTCATGGATATGGGATATCAAGTCTTCACGTAAGTACACGTTGAGACAATTGTGTACTGGATTGACCCTCCATGAGAATGTTACATGAGTTATTAAGTGAGTGTCATAAGCGATTCTCATAGTGACAATGGTGTACATGGTCCTTCGACCTAAAGTCGCTACGGTTCCCAACATGAGGAGTTATGTGTTTTCACGCAATCAAACATCATCTTTAACCAGGTGATCATAACGGTTGTAGACGGGTATATGAAAAATCATGTTGAGTGATGTGAGTGACGTAGATGAGATTTGTCCTTCTTTGTTAATAAGAATTATATCTCTGGGCCCCTTGACTGAGTGAGACGGTGAAATGTATGGTCATACTCAAGACAGTCAATATGAAATATTGACGAGACTTGTTTAGACGCGTCTACTCAGGGATCAAGAAACCATAGGTTACACTGTACATAGGTGTCAGTCTTCCATGCCATGAGTGTAACTAAGATATTTGGACAAAAGGATTAAATTTATACATGATCATTGGTCACACTAAGGTTATGTCAAATCACGGACATTCTCATCACTTGGGTAGCAATGATGTGTTGCTAGATACCGCTAATTGCTTGTAACTTAAAATGGGATTTTAACTTTACTGCCAACATTACAAGAACCTATAGGGTCACACACTAAGAACATATAGATTGGAGATATCAAATATAATAAAAATACAATAGTTGTATTTTTATAAAATTTACGTCCCTGCGATACACAGTATGACCGTGCGACACATTCTGATATGTGCTGCCAAGCTCAGCCCGCTGGTCTAATACTATTTTAAATAATAGTATCAGCCTTAAGGTTTTGGTATGTGTGAGACACATAACGACAACCTTAGCCGTGCATATCAGAGAGTGAGTGATACACTAAATCACTCTCTTCTCCGCTAGCACTAATAAGAGATACATAACTCTAATTGGGAACCTGCTCGTGTGGATATCAATAGAGGCGCGACTACGTTGCTGCGCTTGTGATTGACGCGAATTGTGCTGGAAGTCAAGCTAGTGTTGGAAGTCAAGCACCAAGCTCTTTCATGGACTTCAAGCAGAATTCAAGTTAATGTTTTGATGATAACAAACTCAAGATTCAAGCTCACAAGTTCCTTCAAGTTCAAGTTGAAGATTCAAGCAAAGATATAAGTCTAGAAGCCTTTTCCCTTAGGACATATTGTAAGGTAATGAAGTTTTCTTGTTCTTAATTAGTTAAAAGGCCAATGAGTTTTTCAGTTAAAGGAGAAGAAAAAAGTGTTTTCATGAAAATCCGTTTTTCTATCTTAGTTTCTGTGGAAATACTTGATGAAACAACACTTTGGATATTTTTATGCTATGCAAGAAGGAGTAATCGATTACCTGCTTAAAGTAATCGATTAACTTTGTTGCATCATAGAAAAACCAGAGAGGTTGTAATCGATTAAGTGAACTTTGCTAATCCATTACTTTCTGAATGAGAGTAATCGATTACCTGGATCAAGTAATCGATTAAAATTGTTGCATCGTATATTTTCCTGAGATAAAGTAATCGATTACATGTCTTGTAGTAATCGATTACATGATGTTGCATCATACAAATATCAGAGGCTCAATAATCGATTATTAGATAAGTGGTAATCGATTATATGAGTTGCATCATATAATGAACAGGGGTTATGTAATCGATTAAATATTCTTGTTCTAATCGATTATTAGTTTTTCAAAAGAATCTAAAAGTTTCTATTTTTGAAGGGATAATCGATTACCTTCTTGAAGTAATCGATTACTTCAACTTTTATTGAAAAACGTGTCAGAATCGTTTTTGATTTATTTTCAGATTTGTTTTTATATAAATGATTCTGATTTATTTTCAAAAATTCGAAATTGATTTTAAGTTTGAATTATTTCCTTATTTGTTTTAAGAATCAAATCTTTCTTTTATTTCTTAAATCATTTTGATTTGCTTTTGATTTTAAAACTTATTACAAAATCATATTTTATTTTGTTTTGATTTAAAATTGATTTTAATTTGTTGGTTTAAATCTTTTTGACTTATAAAAGTTTTACTTTTAAATATCACTCCAACATTCTAATTTCTAAGAATCACTCTGACACTTTTCTGAATCCACGTTATTCTTCTTCTCCTACTTTTCTCTGAACATCACAATCATATTTTTGGAAGAACTCTAAAATCTCTTGTTGGCCTTTAGACTTCAAAAAGAAAAACTTCATTATCATAAAGCTTTAATTGTAGTATATGTGTTTTGATAACACGTTATACTTGTTGTAATCACTCTCATCTATTTGTACTGAACCTTAGTGTTTAGGGAGAGAATCTCGTAGTTGAACGTAGAGGCGTTCGTAGGGTGAGGAACCCTGCTGTGTGTTGTTGAGGCCCCTAGTGAACGGAGGTTCCTAGTAGTGTGCGGGGTGTTCCCAGTTGTTATTTGGGTGCGACTCAATTGCTGGTTATAGAACTCTCAAGCGGGTCGCTTGGGGACTGGACTAGGCCTTTCGACGGAAAGGCTAAACCAGTATAAAATTTCCGGTGCAAGCTTTTCTATCCCTATCTCTTTTAATTTATGCATATTTCATTTATTTACGTTTCCGCGCTACTCTGAATTTTCTATAAATCAATTTCGCTCTCCTTCTCAAACGTCTAATTTCTCCAACGCAAAACAATTTTTTAATTTGTAAGGGTTTTTGCAATAAATTGATAAAACTCGATTCACCCCCCCTCTCGAGATTTTGAGGCCAAACCCAACAATTGGCATCAGAGCTAGTCTCTTGTGTTAAGACTTAACTGTCTCAAGAGTATGGCTTCAAACTCTCTGTTTGGTGGTGAAGGGAGTTCTATTAATCATCCTCCCATGTTTGATGAGGTAGGGTACGCGTATTGAAAAGTGAATTGGGTCTAATATATGATGTTTTTGGGCTTAATTTCACTTCCTTTTGCTATGGTTTTGACTTGTTTCTCTTGTAAATATAGGTATTTTGTATTAGTTTTAGGAATTTTTAGTTTTATAGAATCCTTTGAACGTTTTGATCCGTTTTGGATATGTTTCAGGTGTTTCGGAGCTTTATTTGGAGAAAATATTATTGGAGTTGAGAAGAGCATAAGAAGACCTTGAAAATGGAACAAGAACGAAGAGAAATGGAGTCAGAAATTACTTGGCACACCCAGACGCGTGGAGGCCGCGCCCAGGCGCACGTGTAGCGGTGATTTATTGGGCATCAGATATGGCGCGCCCAGGCGTGGTGACCAACACGTCCAGGCACGCATGACTCGAGCAGGCCAAATTGGGCCAATTTTTGAGCAATTTCGAGGGTTTCTATTAGGATTTGTATTTTAGAGATATATTTAAGTGTTTAGGACTAGGTTAGGCAGCAATAATCAGTCATCGTTAGAGATTAGTATCAAGTTTGAGGGAGATTACATTCTCTGGAGAGCATTCGGAGGAAGAATCCATTGAAGGCTGAAGATTCAGATCAAGGATTAGTGGTAATTTAGGAATGAATTACTTCTATTCTTATTTGTTCTTCTTCTCTATGATGTGTAACTAAACCCTCTTGTGTTAGGAACATGGTGGATTTGATTATGTAGTTTATTTATATGAATTGATGTTTTTCAGTTTTTAAATCAAGTGTTTAATTGTGTTTTTATTGTTATGCATGAACTTGATCAACTCATGTTATGGATTTTTAGATCTGAATTGGAAAATTAGGATTTAAAATAGGCCATGAAATTAAACAATATAAGGATTCAACTTGTAGGAATACTTTTGAATTTTTATATAACTTTTCATAATTCACTGTTCTTAATCATGGTTATTCAATAGATTAAATTCCTAAGGAATTAGGATTTAACAAATTGGATAATAAACAGTAATTTCATTAGAGGAATCTGGGAATTACTAATATTCTGAATTAGTTCTTGATTTAAATGGAAAACATTGATTTATAATAAATAAATGAAATATTCAATGAAACTAGTTCCTAACCACCATTCACCCAATGCTAATTGTTTTTATTTATTTTTCCAGCAGTAAAATATTCTTTTTAATTAGTTTATTTAATTCTGAATTTTAATAGATTTTACTTTTAATTACTCTTAGGTAGGAATAAGTTAAATAATTCGTAGTCCCTGTGGAAACGATATCTGGTCTTAACCGACTATATTACTTTGCGATCTAGTATACTAGAGAGTGAACAAGTTTTTGGCGTCGTTGCCGGGACTAGAATTTGTTTAATTTATTTTTGGTACTTTGTAGTAGTTTTTAGTAAAATTTATTTTTAATTTTTATTTTTCCTTTTCTTATTTTTCTTTTCTTGACGCGTGCTGCTTAACCCTCTTTTATGCTTTTGCGTTCTGCAGGAAACCGTGAGGTGTTGCATTTTGACCCTGACGTGGAGTCGAGTGCAAAGAGGAGGAAAAAGCAAGAAAGAAAGAAAGGAAGGAGCAAGAAAGGAAGATGGTTGAACGAACTGCGCAAGGCACCACACCCTCTGCTAGGAAGACACTGGCTGACTATGCTGTCGTGGACCCTGAGTTTGCATGTCCAGCATTGTCCGGCCAGAAATCACTGGAACATCATTTGAGATTGATCCCCAATACATCCATCTTATCAAGCAGGATCAATTCTCGGGTGCACCAACTCAAGACCCCACGGAGCATGTAGCCAACTTCCTGAACATGTTCGATTTCTTCAAGATCGAGGGTGCGTCAGAGGAGGCGATAAGGATGAGGATGTTTCCTCTCTTTTTGAGGGAACATGCTTACCAGTGGATGAAGAATCAGCCGCCCGGAAGTCTTTCCAGCTGGGATGTGCTTGTCAAGAAATTCATAGACATGTTCTTTCCAGCGGGAAAGCAAGCTAAGTTGCACCAAGACGTCAACTCCTTCATGCAAGAGGAAGGTGAATAGTTGCATGAGGCATAAGATCAGTACAATCAGTTGCTGAAGAGGTGCCCCACGCATGCAATTCCAGACTGGATGCAAATCCGGCTATTCTACTTTGGGTTGATAATGTCGCACAAGATAATGATAGATGCAGCAGCTGGTGGTTCCCTCCTCAAGAAGACTGTTGAAGAGGCAAAGGAGATAATTGAGACAATGGCCTACAACAGCCGTCAAGCCGTTTCTGACAAGATGATTCTGAAGACCACTGATCTGGGCTCAAGTCAAGTGCAGACAATCATTCAACAAAACAAGGAGCTATAGCAACAAATTTCTGAATTGGTGAAGAAGATGGCTCAGACCCAGTTGGCTGGAGTCAACACTCTGGTGTGTGATTTTTGTGGAGGAAATCACCAAAATGGAGATTGTGCACCAGATGTGGGGAAGGCACCGGCTACCATTGAGGAGCACGCCAAGTTTGTGGGTGGTGGAGGCCAGAGAAACAATATGTACTCCAACACCTACAACCCAGCCTACAGAAATCATCCAAACTTCTCATGGAACAGCCCAGCTCTCAATCCACCAATGAAGACTCAGCAGCCTCAGAAACAAACTTGGGAAGCAGCAATGGAGAAGTTAGCCACTAACACGACCACATTCATGGAGGAGACAAGGGCTAACTTTTCCAATCAAGCGGCAAGTATTCGGACCTGGAGGTGCAAGTGGGCCAGCTTGAAAAGCAGCTATCAGAGAGGTCACTAGGAACATTTCCTAGTGACACTGTCACAAATCCAAAGGAGAGTCTAAAGGTAGTGACTCTTAGGAGTGGCAAGTCGTATGAGGAGCCACTTCCTAAGAGTGACGCAACTGCATCGGAAAAGAAGAAAGAAGAGGAACAAAAGAAGCAAGAAGTGGACAAAAGAGCAAGGCAAGAAAGGAGCATCAAAAACGCAGGGTCCACCTACGGATCACAACTGGGAATCAGCCAAGCCTGCTCCACTACCTTTGAGGGTGCCTTATCCTCAAAGGTTGAAGAAAGAAGAGGACCGGAGGCAATTCTCCAAGTTCTTGGACATGATCAGAAGGATTAACATAAACATCTCATTCGCAGAGGCTCTTGCACAGATGCCTCTGTATGCGAAGTTTATGAAAGATTTGCTGACAAGAAAGAAGGGAATGCTCTCGGAAGAGACATTTCCGATTGCGGAGAAATGCAGCACCATTATCAAGTGCAACCTGGCACCAAAAATGAAGGACCCAGGAAGCTTCAACCTTCCCGTCATCATTGGCAAGGAGTATTTCGGTAAGGCCCTCTGTGACTTAGGTGCTAGTGTTAATATCATGCCTTTATCTGTTTGTAATGCACTAGACTTAGGTGAAATCAAACCTACCCCTGCGATTTTACAATTAGCTGATAAGTCCATCCTCTGTCCTTATGGAGTGGTGGAAGATATTTTAGTGAAGGTTAATGATTTCATACTGCCCATGGACTTCATTGTTCTTGATATTGATGAGGATGAAAATATTCCTCTGATTTTTGGAAGGCCATTCTTGGCCATAGTTGGGGCAGTGATAGATGTTCCTAGGGGAGAGGTTATTCTCCGTGTCAATGGTGAGCAAAGTGTCATAAATATTTTTGAAAAACCACCGTGTACGGCGAAGTGTTTCACCCCGCTAAATCTGGTTCAGCATTCAGTTGCTAAAAATTCTCTTGATGCTCAGATGCAGTCCCCTTAGCCTCCAAAAGGAGGTGACCCGTCAGGCTCGTGACGTTAAACAAGCGCTAGTTGGGAGGCAACTCAATATTTAGGTTGCATTCCCTTAGTTTATTAGTTTTTAGGAAATTAGTGTAGGTTATTTTTTTATTTATTTTGTTAGTTTATTTTCTTATAAAAAAAAAGCACCAGCGTACAAGTCTTTCACGCCTGGGCGCGCAGTCCTGCGCGTGCACTGTGCACTGGGCGAAAGGCCCAAAAGTTAGGGGATTTTTATTCATTGATCAATTTTATACCCTTTTCCCATCAGACCAAGTCCTGTACCTGTACAACAAAAATATGTAATTGCTTTCTAGGATTTTTTTTAGTTTTATTGCTTGGATATTTATTTGGATTATTTGTTATTTGCATCTAGTTATATTTAGTGTCACATATATGAGTTGATATTTCCCCATTAGAGGTGCTATTTTTGGCACTTGTTTCTGATGATTTATATAAAGTTTGGGGGAATGTTTTCTCACTTTTGTTAATGCTGATTATTTTATTTAGATGTGGTATTAAGTGTTCCAGATTTATTCCATGTAATTTTTTATTTTGTAGATAGGTATGTTTAGTTTAGTTTGCTTGAGGACAAGCCAAGTTTGGGGGAGTGGACAAAATAAAAAATATTCAGATCTGAATTTTTCTCCCATTTTTGGTGTTGGTTTGTGTCTTAGGTAGAGGTTTTGTAATTATTCTAGACTTAGGATTATTTTTCTGATGATAGATGTATATACTTAGTTTAGGATTAGACTCATTGATTCGTGTTATTTATTTGTTGAGCTGTAAATATTTTTGAAATTTGGTTATTTTGACAAAGTTTTTCAGAACTTGAGATTAGTGAACTGACTTTAGCTTAGTGAGATTTTTAGCCTATTTGAGGGGGTATGATTTATTGAATATTTTGATTTGAGACCCCTATTTCTTTCATGAGTGTGTTCTCTTTAGTTTTGTGTTCTAGAACTTGACCGGTGACCATTTTGAGATTGATAATTGATTACATGCATGAAAATGATTAAGGCATTTAGGATAGTGTTTTTGTAGCCTTCAGAGATTTTTGTTGGATTTGTTTTCCCTTAGTTGCCCATTATGAGCCTGAGATAATATGATTTTTCTTTGGTACCCTGCATTGATTGTATATTTTTGTGAGTACCTTAGAAATTTTGAATGAGCAATTGAGAGAGGGACATTTCAAAAGTATGAAAATTGTGAAAGTGTTGATTGAGTTACTCTTCTTCCAAAAGAAAAGAAAAGGAAAAGAAAAAAATTGAGAGAAAGTGGAAATTGATGAATGTTAAGAGAAAAGAAATTTGTTAAGAAGAAGTAGTAGAGTAAAAAATTTAAAAAGAAGAAGTTTGAAATAGTTGTGATTTGAGTGTGAGTCCTCATAGTATTCATTATTGCTCATTCATAATTTTTAGAGGGAAAATTGTTTTGCATTTTAGCCCTTAGTTTTATCTTTTCTTTCTTCTATCCTACCTGACAGTTTTAGTCATGGCCTCATTACAACCAAATTAAAGACCTGTTGCTTTGTGCATGTTTTTAATAATTTCAGCGGAGATTTGGGTCTATGGTCAAGCTTATGGTAACATTTAACTATTGTATGAACTTGAGTGAATTGATTTATACCCTTGATACACATGAGAGATATACACTGAGAGGTTGAGAGTGTTCACTAGTTCTGAGTTCTGATGTATTTTGTTACTTTAACCAGGTTTTGATATGTGAATAGCTTGTGTAATATGTGGCTGTGTTGATGAGTCGAAGTCTTAGATTAAGTATTTTACATTTTGATTTAGAGGGTTGTCTTGAGTTTATGAATTTTTATTTTACTATTGCTTGGGACATGCAAAATGCTAAGTTTGGAGGTGTGACTTGGGTCTAATATATGATGTTTTTGGGCTTAATTTCACTTCCTTTTGCTATGGTTTTGGCTTGTTTCTCTAGTAAATATAGGTATTTTGTATTAGTTTTAGGAATTTTTAGTTTTTTAGAATCCTTTGAACATTTTGATCCGTTTTGGGTATGTTTTAGGTGTTTCAGAGCTTTATTTAGAGAAAATATTATTGGAGTTGAGAAGAGCACAAGAAGACCTTGAAAATGGCACAAGAACGGAGAGAAACGAAGTTGGAAATTACTTGGCACGCCCAGGCGCAGTGCAGCGGTGATTTATTGGGCATCAGATATGGCGCGCCCAGGCGTGCTGACCAACACGCCCAGGCGCGCATCACTCGAGCAGGCCCAACTGGGCCAATTTCTGAGCAATTTCGAGGGTTTCTATTAGGATTGGTATTTTAGAGATATATTTATGTGTTTAGGACTATGTTAGGCAGCAATAATCAGTCATCATTAGAGATTAGTATCAAGTTTGAGGGAGGTTACATTCTCTGGAGAGCATTCCGATGAGGAATCCTTTGAAGGCTGAAGATTCAGATCAAGGATTAGTGGCAATTTAGGAATGAATTACTTCTATTCTTATTTGTTCTTCTTCTCTATGATGCGTAACTAAACCCTCTTGTGTTAGGAACATGGTGGATTTGATTATGTAGTTTATTTATATGAATTGATGTTTTTCAGTTTTTAAATCAAGTGTTTAATTGTGTTTTTCTTGTTATGCATGAACTTGATCAACTCATGTTATGGATATTTAGATCTGAATTGGAAAATTAGGATTTAAAATAGGTCATGCAATTAAACGATATAAGGATTCAACTTGTAGGAATACTTTTGGATTTTTATATAACTTTTCATAATTCACTGTTCTTAATCATGGTTATTCAATAGATTAAATTCCTAAGGAATTAGGATTTAACAAATTAGATAATAAACAGTAATTTCATTAGAGGAATCTGGGAATTACTAATTTTCTGAATTAGTTCTTGATTTAAATGGAAAACTTTGATTTATAATAAATAAATGAAATATTCAATGAAACTAGTTCCTAACCACCATTCACCCATTGCTAATTGTTTTTATTTATTTTTCCAGCAGTAAAATATTCTTTTTAATTAGTTTATTTAATTCTGAATTTTAATAGATTTTACTTTTAATTACTCTTAGGTAGGAATAAGTTAAATAATTCGTAGTCCATGTGGGAACGATATCTGGTCTTAACCGACTATATTACTTTGCGATCTAGTATACTTGCTAGAGATTGAACAGAAAGCCTGAATGAAAATTTTTATTCAAGGAGTTGGATTAAAGGTTTGGGATGCGGTCGTAAATGGTCCCTATGTTCCTACCTATGTAGTTAATGGTAAAACCGTCGAAAAGCCCATGGCGGAGTGGACGAAAGAGGAGGAACGTAGAGTCCAGTACGATTTGAAAGCGAAAAATATTATAACATCTGCTTTGAGCTATGATGATTTTTTCAGAATATCTACGTGTGAGACTGCGCAGCAAATGTGGGATACATTAGAAGTCAAACATGAAGGTACAAATGAAGTGAAAAGGTCAAGAATCAACACTCTGACGGGTGAATATGAACTGTTCAGAATGAAGGATGGGGAATCAATTCAAGAGATCCAAAAGCGCTTCACGATGATTGTCAACCAATTAACAACATTGGGGAAGAAATTCTCAAATAAGGATCTTATCAACAAAGTTTTAAGATGCTTGGGAAAAGAATGGCAACTCAAAGTGACGACAATTGCAGAGTCACGAAATCTTTCAACTATGATGCTGGCAACTCTCTTCGGAAAGCTACAAGAGCATGAAAGTGAATTGAAAAGATTAGCACAACACGAAGAGGAAAGCAAAATGGTGAAAAGTCTGGCATTCAAGGCTGAAGCCCAGCAACTGAAAGTGACTCGGACAAGGAACTGATCAATGATGAACACATGGGACTTTTGGTTAAAAAGTTTTGGGATGTCTCTGAGGAAGAAAAGCAACTTCAACGCCCAAAATAGAAGAGACAACAACAAAGGTGGAGGATCAGCCATTACATGTCATGAATGTGGCAAGCCCGGTCACATCAGAGCGGAGTGCTACTTGTTGAAAAAGAAAGAAAATTCAGAAAGAAGCACCTCCAACCCAAGGAAAGGAAAGCAAGCATACTTGGTGTGGCTAGACAACGAGGGAAGTTCGGACGAGGATTCAGACGAACAAGAAGAAATAGCCAACATATGCTTGATGTCACATGGAGATGAGGTAACCTCTGAACTTGAACCTTCTTATGAGGAATTACAAGAGGCGTTTGAGGAATTACATGAGGAATCAATGAGGTTATCCTTATTAGTGAGTTTAGAAAAGAAAAAATCAGCTCTTATTTTACAAAAGAACTCTGATCTTGAAAAAGAAAATGAAATTTTGAAAACCAAAAACAAAGAGCTGAATACTACCTTGAGTAAATCCTCAAATACCTCAAGTAATGAAATTAAATTTAAAGCTAGTTTTTCTTCTTGTAAGTTTTGCAAGGATTTAGTTAAAGAAGTATAAGATTTAAAATAAACGCTTGAAAAATTTACGAAAGGTAGAAATACTTTAAATTTAATGCTAGGGAGACAAAAGTGTTTCTTTAATAGAGCCGGTCTAGGATATCAACCCGGCAGACATCAAAAACAATTAAGTACCATTTTTGTCCCTGCTAGCACTCATAAGAAACCTTTGATTATATATCATATTTGTGGTAGAAAAGACCATGGTGCACATGAGTGCGTACACCGAAAAGTGAAGTTCGTTAAAAAGAACAATGAAACTAAAAGGTGGCATGATGCAAACTATGGTTACACTAACGCTCAAGGACCCAAAAAGATATGGGTACCTAAAAAGAAATCTTGAATCTTATTCTTGTAGGTTACTCCGGAAGAAAGGAAATCGTGGTGGTACTTGGACAATGGATGTTCGAAACATATGACGAGAGACAAATCTAAATTTTCACATCTCGTTCCAAAGGACCAAGGACATGTGACTTTCGGAGATAACAACCAAGGAAGAATTCTTGGAGTGGGTAAAATAGGTACTCCTCCTAACGCTTGCATAGAAAATGTTTTACATGTTGAGAGCCTAAAGCATAACTTGCTAAGTATTAGTCAGTTATGTGATAAGGGCAATAGGGTTATATTTGATTCTGATAGATGTATTATTGAGGGTAAGATTGATAATTTTATAAAGCTAATTGCTCGCAAGATAAACAATGTATATGTAATTGATTTTAACTCAATACCCTCAAATGATGCTAAATGTTTATTAAGTAAAAAGGATGAGTCGTGGCTATGGCATCGTAGAATAGGTCACATCCACATGAATCATTTGAATAAAATTTCTTATAAAAACTTAGTAGTTGGTTTGCCAAAGCAAAATTTTTCTATTTATGAAAAATGTGATCCGTGTTTAAAATCAAAACTCACAAGGACATCTTTTCCTTCTAAAAATATTGTTATAACTCAAAGGCCCTTGGAACTTTTACATGTGGATATTTTTGGACCTTGTCAAACAAAAAGCTTTGGTGGGAGCTATTATTGTTTGGTTATTGTGGATGACTATTCTAGGTATACATGGACATTATTCATTACTCATAAAAATGATGCATACCATGAATTTAAAAACCTAGCTAAGATTGTTCAAAACCAAATGCATTTGAGCATTGCATCCATTAAGACTGATCATGGTGGAGAATTTGAAAATCAATTTTTTGAAAAATTTTGCGAAAAACATGGCATTAAGCATTATTTTTCAGCTTCAAGAACTCTGGAGCGAAACGGGGTTGTGGAGAGGAAAAAACGTTCATTAAAAGAGCTTTCAAGAAAAATGCTTAATGACATGAACTTGCCTGCATATTTTTGGGCCGATGCAGTGAGTACAGCTTGTTATGTTATGAACTGTGTTTTGATACGGCCTATTTTAAAGAAAACCCCCTATGAGTTGTACAAGGGGAGAAAACCAAATATTTCCCGTTTTAGAGTCTTTGGATGTAAATGTTTTGTGCATAATAATGGTAGAGACAATCTAGGAAGTTTTGAAGCTAGAGCTGATGAGGGCATATTTATTGGATATTCTGTGTCGAGCAAAGCTTATAGGATTTACAATAAATCTCGTAATACTATTGAAGAATCTATTCACGTATCATTTGATGAATCCGATCCCAGAAAGCTGGGAAAGGTATCTGTTAATGACATTTCAGGTATCCTTGGATATTTATACATTGATGAGGATGATGAGCCCAATGCTAAAGAAAAGGATCAATCCAAATGCAATTGAGGATAAAAATCAAGAACAGTCCATGGAGCTTAATTCAGATTTGCCTAAGGAATGGAGAACATCACGGCACCATCCAATTGACCAAATTATAGGTGATATCTCAAAAGGTGTAAGTACTCGCAATTCTATTAGCAATCTGTGCAATTATTTTGCTTTTGTTTCTCAAGTGGAGCCAAAGAATATTTCCGAGGCTTCAGTTGATGAACATTGGCTTCTAGCTATGCAAGAAGAATTAAACCAGTTCGAAAGAAACCAGGTTTGAGAACTTGTTCCTAGGCCTGATTCTCATTTGATTATTGGAACTAAATGGATTTATAAAAACAAACTTGATGAGGCTGGTTTAATTGTTCGAAACAAAGCTAGGCTAGTTGCACAAGGTTACAACCAGGAAGATGGGATAGATTATGAGGAAACTTTTGCCCCTATTGCTAGGTTGGAAGCCATTAGGTTGCTTTTAGCTTTTGCATGCATTTTAGATTTTAAATTATATCAAATGGACGTAAAGAGTGCATTTCTTAATGGTTTTATAAATGAAGAAGTGTATGTTAGTCAACCTCCCGGTTTTGAAAATTTTGAACATCCTGATTATGTTTTTAAACTGAAAAAGGCTGTGTATGGACTCAAACAAGCTCCTAGAGCATGGTATGAGCGTCTGAGCAAGTTTTTACTTGAAAATGATTTTGAAAAAGGGAAGGTTGATAACACGCTTTTTATCAAAAAGAAAGGAAAGGACATTTTTTTAGTTCAAATTTATGTAGATGATATTATTTTCGGTGCTACTAATGAAACCCTTTGCAAGGATTTTTCGAGTATAATGCAGGAAGAGTTCGAGATGTCTATGATGGGCGAGCTGAACTTCTTTCTAGGATTGCAAATCAAACAAGCAAAGGATGGAATCTTCATTAGCTAAACAAAATACTGCAAGGAACTGTTGAAAAGATTCGGTATGGATAAGGCCAAGGCAGTAGCAACACCATTAAGCACATCTTGCTATCTGGATAAAGACGAAGGAGGTAAATCCGTTGAAATTACTAAATATCGAGGTATGATCGGATCCCTTCTCTATTTAACGGCAAGTAGGCCATATATCATGTTTAGCGTATGTTTATGTGCACGTTTTCAAGCGAATCCAAAAGAAACGCACATGGTTGCTGCCAAACGAATTATGAAATATCTTTCTGGCACAACTGATATGGGTTTATGGTACCCCAAAGGTTCCTCTTGTAACCTTGTTGGGTATTCCGATTCTGATTTTGTTGGGTGCAAAGTAGATAGGAAAAGCACAAGCGACACTTGTCACCTCCTAGGTAATTCATTAGTGTCATGAGCTAGCAAGAAACAGTCTAGTGTAGCCCTATCCACAGCTGAGGCTGAATATGTCGCTGCGGGTAGCTGTTGTGCACAAATCTTATGGTTGAAACAACAACTCCTAGACTTTGGTGTAAGTCTAGATCACATTCCCATAAAATGTGATAACACTAGTGCAATTAGTATTACCAAAAACCCTGTGCAACATTCTCGCACTAAGCACATAGAGATTCGTCACCATTTTATACGTGATCATATTCAAAAGGGTGATTGTGTTATTGAATATGTAGATACTTCGCGGTAGTTAGCTGATATCTTTACGAAACCGCTTCCTAAAGAAAATTTCTTTTTTATTCGTAGAGAAATTGGTCTAACTTCTGCCTCTCACCTGTTTTGAATATGTGATTGTTTTATCTCCCTTGTTATTATTAATGTGTTTACTCAGTGTTTCAGGGGGAGTTAGCAGACTCTTTTTGATGAGGACAAAAGGGGGAGAAATATTCTGATGATGATATAAGTTATATTTGATGTTTTATGCATCAATACAGGGGGAGATGCTATGAGATGATATTGTGTATTCAATTTTTTTTTAAAATATTGTTCTAGGGAAGGTTATTTTTCAATTGTATATATATTTTTGCTTGTATAACACTTGTGATGCAGATATTCGAGAATAGATCAGAATAGAAGTTTGTCATCATCAAAAAGGGGGAGTGTTGGAAGTCAAGCTAGTGTTGGAAGTCAAGCACCAAGCTCTCTTATGGACTTGAAGCAGAATTCAAGTTAATGTTTTGATGATAACAAACTCAAGATTCAAGCTCACAAGTTCCTTCAAGTTCAAGTTGAAGATTCAAGCAAAGATATAAGTCTAGAAGCCTTTTCCCTTAGAACATATTGTAAGGTAATGAAGTTTTCTTGTTCTTAATGAGTTAAAAGCCCAATGAGTTTTTCAGTTAAAGGAGAAGAAAAAAGTGTTTTCATTGTAAGATCCATGAAGAATGTTTTGATAAATGCCAAAAGGTTTTGAACAAGCTTCAAGTGTGTTGATCAAGTTCAAGCTCAACAAGCAACAACAAACATCAAGTGAAGAAGAGAGAGCCAACTCATGAAGACTTAGTTTGGTAGTTTGTGTTTTATTGTTTTATTTTTCGCCTCACAAGTCTTTTAGTTTATGAGTTTGGGTAGAGTCGGTAGAGTTATTAGAGGGTAGTGAATCTCTTTTGAATGCATGATTATATCATATTTTGAGTATTCACTTTGCCTAAAATCAATAGGTGGCTTAAAGGTTTGAAAGAAAAGGTTTAGTTTTTGAGAAAACAAGTTTTAAGTGATTATTAATGTTAATAATCGATTAACAGATTTCGATAATTGATTAACAGTGTATTTTGAACTGATAATCGATTAACAAACTTTTGATAATCGATTATCTGAACGTTTACTCGAGTAAATCTTTGCTTACTCGAGTGAAATTTATGGAGTTTTCGTATTACTCGATTAATACTTATTTTACTCGAGTAAACAGGGTCTGTAACTGTTTTAAATACGTTTTTCACTTCTCAAAAGCTATTCTAAGTTGCTCCAACTTTTGGGTATTCTATATAAACCTTTTCCTAATCATTTCCATCAACTAGAATCATTTTGATACACAATTTTACAAAGAATCAAAGCCACACTATTCTCTCTCACTCTCTCAAGATCAAAGCTCTCATTTTCATATTCTTTGATCAAGAACCTTGAATCTCTCATGTTGATCTTTTCATATCTTTTGAAAGAGATTCATAGGATTGTTATTTTATTTTCATTTGAGTTGTAATCATTGCAAGAGGCAAACATTCTACAACATTGGAAGCCTTGATTTTGTGGAATCAAGCATAGTTCATTGGAAGTCTTGAAGAAGCATTTCATCAAGCACTTGGAAGCCTTGTTGAAGAACAAGCAATTGGAAGACTTGTTGTGGGGTATCAGCAAGCAAGAGAAGAGGTTAGATTAGATATCAATAGGATTACAAGGCAAGGGTGTGGTATCTTTTGTAGGCTAGCAAGAAGGGAGTCTTGTGAGGCATTTACTTGTAATTTGAGAAACTCTAATTCCTCATAGTGAAGAATCTCTCTTGGTTGAAGAGGGGACTGGATGTAGCTTTCAAGCGGATGAAAGTGAACCAGGATAAATCACTGTGTCATATCTCTAAACCCTTAACTCTTTACAATTTTTGTTATTAATTGTGTTCTTGATTGAAAACCTAGAAAAAGTGATTTTTCTATATTTGATTGAATTGAATCTTTATTGTTCAAATTAATTTGGAGAAAATCATTTTCATAACCTAGGTGAATCAATAAGAATATTGGTGTTGATTGTTTCCGCTTAATCTCTGATATAATATTTGTTAATTGATTGATTTTCATTGGTTTTAATCGTTTAGATTTGTTTCTTGCAAAAATCTTTCAAAGTTTCTATAACACCTATTCAACCCCCCCTTCTAGGTGTTCTCCTAGTGTTCCTAGTTATTTCACCCACCGAGTGTAGTTTTCCAACATTCATGAAAATCTGTTTTTCTATCTTAGTTTCTGTGGAAATACTTGATGAAACAAAACTTTGAATATTTTTATGCTATGCAAGAAGGAGTAATCGATTACCTGCTTAAAGTAATCGATTAACTTTGTTGCATCATAGAAAAACCAGAGAGGTTGTAATCGATTAAGTGAACTTTGCTAATCCATTACTTTCTGAATGAGAGTAATCGATTACCTGGATCAAGTAATTGATTAAAATTTTTGCATCATATATTTTCCTGAGACAAAGTAATCGATTACATGTCTTGTAGTAATCGATTACATGATGTTGCATCATACAAATATTAGAGGCTCAGTAATCGATTATTAGATAACTGGTAATCGATTATATGAGTTGCATCATATAATGAACAGGGGTTATGTAATCGATTAAATATTCTTGTTCTAATCAATTACTAGTTTTTCAAAAGAATCTAAAAGTTTCTATTTTTGAAGGGATAATCGATTACCTTCTTGGAGTAATTGATTACTTCAACTTTTATTGAAAAACGTGTCAGAATCGTTTTGATTTATTTCCACATTTGTTTTTATATAAATGATTCTGATTTATTTTCAAAAATTCGAAATTGATTTTAAGTTTGAATTATTTCCTTATTTGTTTTAAGAATCAAATCTTTGTTTTATTTCTTAAATCATTTTTATTTGTTTTTGATTTTAAAACTTATTACAAAATCATATTTTATTTTGTTTTGATTTAAAATTGTTTTTAATTTGTTGGTTTAAATATTTTTGATTTATAAAAGTTTTACTTTTAAATATCACTCCAACATTCTAATTTCTAAGAGTCACTCTGACACTTTTCTGAATTCACGTTATTCTTTTTCTCCTACTTTTCTCTGAACATCACGATCATATTTTTGGAAGAACTCTAAAATCTCTTGTTGGGCTTTAGACTTCAAAATAAAAACTTCATTATCACAGAGCTTTGATTGTAGTATCTGTGTTTTGAGAACACGTTATACTTGTTGTAATCACTCTCATCTATTTGTACTGAACCTTAGTGGTTGGGGAGAGAATCCCGAAGTTAAACGTTGAGGTGTTCGTAGGGTGAGGAACCCTGCTGTATGTTGTTGAGGCCCCTAGTGAGCGGAGGTTCCTAGTAGTGTGCGGGGTGCTCTCGGTTGTAATTGGGTGCGGCTCAATTGCTGGTTATAGAACTCTCAAGCGGGTCCCTTAGGGACTGGACTAGGCCTTTCGGCGGGAAGGCTGAACCAGTATAAAATTTCCGGTGCAAGCTTTTCTATCCCTATCTCTTTTAATTTCTGCATATTTCATTTATTTACGTTTCTGCACTACTCTTAATTTTATATAAATCGATTTCGCTCTCTTTCTCAAACGTCTAATCTCTCCAACGCAAAACAATTTTTTAATTTGTAAGGGATTTTGCAATAAATTGATAAAACTTGATTCACCCCTCCCCCCCTCTCAAGATTTTGAATCCAAACCCAACAGATTGTTCGTGGACGATATGACTAGAGTTGTTCTCCTCTTTGCATCAAGAGGTAAATGTTTTTCTATCTCGAATCATGCTCTCTCGCATGGATTATGTTCTAGAAATAGGATATTTCGTTTTTTTTCGCTGCGAATTCTGATCCTATTTCCAGCACTTTCAACATGTGAAACATAAGCCTCTTCTCTATAATTACTTCGAAATGATCTATTCAAACAATGTGTTAGATCATGCCCCTCGTTGCACAATTAGGGCCGAGACGATCCTTGGGGTCATTTCTCGCATCGACATGCTGGTTGACTTACCACTGGTTAGCTAGTTCGTCACGGTTAATGCTTCTAGTGTTCACCGTTGTTATGTAAGTAGGGTTGATAGTTATTCATGCCCCCCCCCCCCATAGATGGCCCCGATGAGGTGTTCCAACCTTGTCGAGGACTAAGAGCCAAGATGGGGCCCTAAGACCGAATGGCTTGTTAGTTGGACTTTGATGTACATAGGATCGTTGTTGCTTTCCCTGTTTTGGCTAATTAATGGCCATTTAATGGGTGTCTGTTACATAATGACTGACGATCAAGTAAATATCTCTCTCAGATCCATTATATTAAATGTTACGTGGTGTCCTCGGTCGGCCGAACCACTGGTAATTCATCTTGTACTCTAATTCGGTGGCCAGTCATCAAGTTGTTCTGGCTCATTCATGGAGTTATACTCAAATCCAGGTCGGACCATCTGGTGGCATTGGGCGTTCATTCGAATTTGAGTCGACCTAGTATCTATTCTATCACACTTTTAAATAAAGCTGTGAAGATTTTCCTTTCATCCTTTTTATAGCATGTAATAGAAAGTAGTGCATGTTAGATCCTGTGAGAATGTTTTGATAATGACAAAGTTTTTGAACAAGCTACAATTGTGTTGATCAAGGTCAAGGTTTGAAGAAGATCAACAAACAAACAACACTCAACAAATGATGAAGAGAGAGCAAGCTCATGAAGACTTATTTGTGTATAATTGTAATATTTTTAGTTTGAGTCTTTTATTTTAATGAGTTTGGGTAGAGTCATTAGAGGATAGTGAATCTCTATCAAGTGCATGATTATATTATAATTTGAGTATTCACTTAACCTAAAATCAATAGGTGGCTTAAAGGTTTGAAAGAAAAGGTTTAGTTTTGAGAAAACAAGTTTTTTAATTGATTTGAACAGTGGTTAATCGATTAAGACATAGGCTAATCGACTAACACACATATTCAACAGTGCTTAATCGATTAAGCAAGGTGTTAATCGATTAAGAGCTGTAAAACTGGTTTTTAAAATACGTTTTTCACTTCTCAAAACTAGTTTTTAAGTTTCCTATCTTTTGGGTATTTCATATAAACCTTTTCCAAATCATTGTGATTAACTAACATCATTTTCATATCAATTTTTCTAAGATCAAGCCACACTATTCTCTCTCACTTTCATAGATCAAAGCTTTCAACTTTTACATTCTTTGATCAAGAATCTTTGAATCTCTTATGTTGATATTTTCATAGCTATTGAAAGAGATTCATAGGATTGTTATTGTGTTTTCATTGAGTTGTAATCATTGCAAAGGAGGCAAGCTATCTACAACAAAGGAAGCCTTGGTGGTTGTTCATCAAGCAAAGAAGATTTGGAAGTCTTGTTGTGATAACAAGCAATTGGAAGTCTTGGTGTGTGGTATCATCAAGCAAGTGGAAGTCTTGTTGAGGGGAATCGGCAAGCAAGGGTAGAGGTTAGATTAGATTCAATAGGGTTGCAAGACAAGAGTGTGGTATCTCTTGGAGGCTATCAAGAAGCGAGTCTTGAGAGGCATTTGCTTGTAATTTGAGAACTCTAATTCCTCATAGTGAAGAATCTCTCTTGGTTGAAGAGGGGACTGAATGTAGCTTTCAAGTGGATGAAAGTGAACCAGGATAAATCTCTGTGCAGTATCTCTATTCCCTTAACTCTTTACATTCAAGTCATTTCAATATTGTTCTTGATTGAAAACCTAGAAAAGATTGATTTTCATAATTGATTGAATTGAATCTTAATTGTGCAAATTGATTTGGGGAAAATCATTTTCATAACCTAGGTAATCAATAAGAATATTGGTGTTAATCAATTCGGCTTTATCTCTGATCATACGTGTTAATTGATTGATTTTTGTACTTGATTGAAAAGTGATTTTTCAGTTTTAACAGTGATTAATCGATTAACTGAAGTTGTTAATCGATTAACCAAAAACAAGATTTTGTAGATAATCGATTAACTTGTTTGATTAATCGATTAATAAGCTTTGCTAATCGATTAATAGCTGAAAATCTTGTAAAAATCATTTGTTTTAATCGTTTCGATTTGTTTCTTTCGAAAATCTTTCAAGGTTTCTCTAACACCTATTCAACCCCCCCCCCCCCTTCTAGGTGTTCTCCTAATGTCTCCTAGTTATTTCACCCACCGATTGTAGTTCTTACAGTGCATGCAAGTGGTGGAAATAAACGATGTAAAAGTATGAGGAAAAAAAGCTTCCATTAAATAAAAGGACGAGAAATACATAGTCATCAACCTATTATAAAATAGGAAAAGTTGAGGGTTAATCTTACTTTCCCTCCAAATGATAGTTTTTCCCTCCTAATTTTCTTTCTAATCTCAGCCATCCAATTGCAAGTAAATCACATCCGTCCATATCATTTCTAATGTTTTCATTTTCTTTCATTCATTCTTTCTTTGGTTGTTTACTACTAAAAAATCCTGTTTTAGTAACCCAAATTTGTGACCGAAATGGAAACGATCATAAATAGTGACCAAACGGTCACAAATAGTGACCGGAAAGAAAACGGTCACAAATAGTGAGCGATATAGTGACCGCAATGAAAACGGTCACAAATAGTGACCGATTTAGTGACCAATATTTGAAAAAAAATATTTTGTGACCGAAATAGTGACTGAAATTTTCAGTCACTAAATAATAGTCACTAAATCAGTCACCAAACATGTTTTTCTTTTTTTAAAATGTACAATTTAGTGACTGAATAAATTCAGTCACTAAAATCAGTCACTAATCAATATAATATTACATTAGTGCCGATTCCCTCCTATTCACTCCACCCCCAAATTATCCCGCCCAGACTCCCCTACTATCTCAAGTCCTCAACATCCAAAAAAAAAATTCATTAATTTCCCCAACCAAAAACGCACTCCCCCTCTCTCCTCGTCTTCATCTTCTTCCTTTCTTCTACACTTCATAACCACACCTTAAATTTCTCTACCACCAAACATTAACTAAAACTCATCAAAACCTTACAGTGACTTCACAAATATTATAGAGTACGACGAGACAAAGAAGATGAGTCAAGGAGAACATTGGACCGTTACTGCCGCCACCGTGCCACCAATCGCAACCACCGGCGTTCGCAAAACCGAGGGCGGGGTTTTGGTTGCACGGCTCTCCCGGTCGCAGTGCCACCAACCACTTGCCCCACCGCCGTTGTCCACCGTCAAGCCGCCGCCGCAAGGTCGTCGAAATTCGACGGGGCTACCACCGTTAGCTTCGTCCCATCCTTCTCTCTATTTTTTCCAACTACCCCTTGTAACATCCCTGGCAGGCAAATGGATTGCGACTGTCCCCACATACCAACACGAGTCTTTTCAGCGTGCTTTGTCCTCACTCGCACACTTCCTGGGAAAACTTCCCAAAACTTCCCAGGAGGTCACCCATCCCAGAATTACCCCAAGTCAAGCACGCTTAACCATGGAGTTCTTATGTGATGGGCTACCGAAAAGAAGATGCATCTTGTTGATATGGGTAGTACTAATCAATTCATTTAAGCCTTCCTGTACTATGTAGTCCCATTCCTACACAGTCTCAGGATCACCCTCTCATTCCGGTGTGTCGGTTCATTCATGTACCCCTCCCTTAGAAGCCTTGCCAAGAGCCGCTCCTTGTCCGTGCCTCTTGCACCGGCGATCACTCCCCGCCCTCATCAGCCCGGGTGTTACATGTGATACCATTTGTAACATCCCTGGCAGGCAAATGGATTGCGACTATCCCCACATACCAACACGAGTCTTTTCAGCGTGCTTTGTCCTCACTCGCACACTTCCCGGGAAAACTTCCTAGGAGGTCACCCATCCCAGAATTACCCCAAGTCAAACACGCTTAACCATGGAGTTCTTATGTGATGGGCTACCGAAAACAAGATGCATCTTCTTTTCGGTAGCCCATCACATAAGAACTCCATGGTTAAGCGTGTTTGACTTGGCGTAATTCTGGGATGGGTGACCTCCTGGGAAGTTTTCCCGGGTAGTGTGCGAGTGAGGACAAAGCACGCTGAAAAGACTCGTGTTGGTATGTGGGGATAGTTGCAATTCATTTGCCTGCCAGGGATGTCACAAATGGTATCAGAGTGGCTCCTCTCCCAGTACGGTGTGGTTCGGGGACGAACCAGGCGGAAGCTGGTGAGCATGTAAGACCCGGGCTGATGAGGGCGGGGAGTGATCGCCGGTGCAAGAGGCACGGACAAGGAGCGGCTCCTGGCAGGCTTCTAAGGGAGGGGGTACATGGATGAACCGACACATCGGAATGAGAGGGTGATCCTGAGACTGTGTAGGAATGGGACTACACAGTACAGGAAGGCTTAAATGAATTGATTGGTACTACCCATATAAACAAGATGCATCTTGTTTTCGGTAGCCCATCACATAAGAACTCCATGGTTAAGCGTGTTTGACTTGGGGTAATTCTGGGATGGGTGACCTCCTGGGAAGTTTTCCCGGGAAGTGTGCGAGTGAGGACAAAGCACGCTGAAAAGACTCGTGTTGGTATGTGGGGATAGTCGCAATCCATTTGCCTGTCAGGGATGTTACACCCCTCAAGGTGATTCTCACTCCTATCCATTCGTTTTCGCATTTGTTTGAAGTTGTTAAAATTCTTAGATTTGATATTGATGATACTTGGTTTGCCCTTTCAAAAAGTTGATTACATATTCGCAATCCTCATGCTTTGGGTATACTAGAGTGTTGTTTAATTTGATTTTGGTGAACTTTGAATTTTAAGGGTTTTGATAATTTATTATTTGGGGCTTTTGATGTTAGAGGTTTTAATTTATGAAATCGATGTTATATTTGTGCAATGGGAGATTATTATAGCATTAATATGCAAATGGTTTTGTTATTGATTGTACAATTTTAATCTATGGTTAGTTTTTACATTATGTTTAAAATGAGTATTGTTGAGGTATTCTTGGACTTCTAGGGGATTGAAGATGCAGAGAATGTTGTTGTATTTTAGATTCAATTTGTTTGTGTTATCTTATGTAAATTAACTAATAGCAGGAAAAAAATGATAATAACAAAGATGATCCAGGTACCAAGCAAGTGTTTGTGGAAAGTTTTATGAGAATGATATTAGTTTTTTTTATGAGAGGGTAAGAAAGATTAATATTCTTTAATTTTGCAATATGTTCCTTTGCATTGAAAAAGAAGCTTATCGTAGCTAACTCATTAAGTTACTAGACATTTGATTTTTTTTTCATGTGCAGGACCCATAAAAGATCGTAGCTAACTCATTAACTCACTAATGTTGTTTTGCAGTAATATTGGCAAATTACTATGACTTTCCCTTTAATGATATAATTTAACTGGAGAAATTATCAACCTTAGAATTGTTTTTTCGACGCTTGATAAGGGAATGTTTTAAACCTTATGTAATAAATTGATTCAGATTAATTAAATTTCCAGCATGAGTATGGTCTTGCTCTAAAATGAGTATATAAATTATGAGTATTACTCTTAATTAGTATGAGCAACATTATGAGTTGTACATGACAAACTCCTGCTGTGAGTGGTTGATAGGCCCACTAATACTGAGGTGAGGGCAAAAGGGCCTTTAGCAAATCAGAAAAATAAGGGGCCCACAGAATAGAAGGTATATACAAGGAAAAAGTGGAAGAGTGCACACGTGGCTGCAGAAGAGGGCAACAGAAACAAAGGATGATTCGGTGATGATTTTGTTAGTTAAAAAGGGGCAAGGTGTGTGAAGAGAGAGACATCTTTTTGCTGGTAATCATTTGGTAGTTATGGTAGGGTTCTCTAGACCTCTATAGGAGCATAGCTATGGGTAGTGGAATTAGTTATTCCCTATAAACATTTCCTAAGTATTGAATACAGAAAATATCTCTATTTTTCCCCTACACTATTTTCTTTTTCTTTCACACTTACTACTTTATTACTTCTAGTCCCTATCAACTGGTCCGACCTGCCGGATACGGGAAGAAGGATGATCGGCGACTGGGGTGACTTGAGAAATTGAATGCCACCGAAGAAGAAGAACGAAAAGATAGGAATGGAAGCGAGAGCCAGTGCAATTGAGAGTGAGATGGCTAACCTTAAGGCAGAGGTTGCAGAGATGAGATCTCAAGAGGAGGCTAACCAGAAGGAGTTTCTGGACGCACTCAAGAAAAAATGGAGAAGAGTCTTTGTGTCTGGATCTGAAGGGTCTAGAGAAGAAGGAAGTGTCCACAACGAAGACACCACATGGAGGAAGGAGACGAAACCGAAGAGGTCTTCAACCAGAAGGTCCTCTAGTCTTCGACGCCTACAAGGAGAACCTGTTGAGGAGTTCCGTCAATCTATGAAGAAAATCGAACTTCCGATGTTCGATGGAGAGGACCCAGTAGGATGGCTTTCTAGGGCATAATTCTATTTCCGCGTCCAGAACACTCACCCAGAAGTGAGGCTGCGCTTAGCCCAATTGTGCATGGAGGGACCCACCATTCATTTTTTCGATTCCTTGTTGGATGAGGAAGAGGAATTGACATGGGAAAGCTTCAGGGAATCCTTGCTGGAATGCTATGGAGGAATTGGAGAGAGAGATGTTTTTGAGCAACTCAAAGCGTTGCATCAACAAGGGAGCGTAGATGACTGCATCCAACAATTTGAGAAACTCACTGCCCAAATCCAGAAGTTGCCTGATGATCAGTATTTTGGGTATTTTCTCCATGGGTTGAAAGAAGAGATAAAGGGAAGAATTCGCAGTTTGAGAGCTTTAGGGCCAATGTCACGTTCCAAATTAATGAACGTTACTAGGGCGGTGAAGAAGGAAGTCCAGGGTAGAAGACAATCTCACAGTCCCTCACACAAGACAAAACCACGAGATCTCTGGCCCAATGTGGGGTTCAGGCCCAATTCGCAAAAAGGGAGTGTGGGTTCAGATTGGGTCCATGTACGGAATAGTAAAGATGGCCTATCTGGTGAAGGAAAAAACCGTGGCAACCAAAATGGGCTTGGGCCCAACTATTCAAAACATTAGGGAAGGGATAGACTATGTAATGGACCACGTGATAGAGGAGTAAAACACTTGCCCTACAGTGTTATCATGGAAAGGAAACAAAAGGGATTGTGTTTCAAGTGCAGGGGTCCCTTTCACCCACTCCACCAGTGTCCCGAGAAGCAACTAAGGGTGTTGGTGATGGAAGACTCAGATGAAGAAGGAGAAGGGAATGGAACTGTATTAGCCATTGAGGTGGACAGTGAGGAAGATGTGGATGGTGAGTGTAGCATAATGCACTTGAATGCCTTGTCAGTACACAATGAAATGAAGACACAAACCATTAAATTGAAAGGCAAGGCTCATGGGGTTCCTTTGCTGATTTTGATAGATAGTGGGGCCACACACAATTTTATCTCTAGAAGGGTAGTTATTCATATGGCTGGCCTATTTTTGACACAAAAAACATGAATATCGGATTGGGAGATGGGCATAGAGCAGTGGCTAGGGGCGTGTGCAAGGACCTCAACATGGAAGTGGGAGTCGTGCCTTTCCAAGTGGATGCATACCTCTTTGACCTCGAAGGAATAGCCATGGTGCTGGGAATGTCTTGGTTAGCCACACTTGGTGAAAAACAGTGGATTGGGGAAAACAGTGCATGACGTTGAAGAAACAAGGTGAAGTTTTTGAATTGAGAGGAGAAGGGTACAAAGCTCAACCTTAAATAGCATTCTAGAGCATGTTTGGAAAGAGAAAACACATGGTTGAGGGGTTGCTCATGTCAACTGAACTGCTGGTTGGTAACAGAGAAATTAACCTAGAAGTTAACAGTGAAGATATGAGACGAGAGTTAGGGGACTTGCTGAAGCTGTACTCTGACGTTTTCAAAGAGCCCAAAGGGTTGCCACCAAAAAGAAGCAAGGAGCATGTGGTCACTCTTCTGGAAGGACAAGGACCTGTAAACGTGCACCCGTACAGATATTCCCATCACCATAAAAATAAAATAAAAAAAAAAGTCCAAGAAATGTTAGAGAATGGGTTTATTTGACCCAGCCAAAGTGCTTTCTCAAGCCCGGTGATATTAGTAAAAAAGAAGGATGATTCATGGAGGATGTGCGTGGACTATAGAGCACTCAACAAGGTCACAGTTCCGGACAAATTTCCTATACCTGTTATTGATGAACTCCTAGATGAAGTGAATGGAGCAAGGTATTTATCTAAACTAGATCTCAAATCGGGTTATCACCAAGTAAGAGTGAAGATCAGTGATAATCACAAGACTACGTTTAGAACCCACAAAGGGCATTACGAGTACTTAGTAATGCCTTTTGGATTAATGAACGCCCCGTCTAATTTTCAATCCTTAATGAATGAGGTTTTCAGAATTGTTTTGCGGAAATTTGTACTTGTCTTTTTTGACGACATCCTTGTCTACAGTCCAGATTGGGATTCACACATGAAGCATTTGGCACTAGTTCTGGAGATTTATCAGAAACAGAATTTAGTGGCTAATAAGAAAAAATGTCATTTTGCCCAGACGAGCATTGAGTACTTAAGGCATATAGTATCGCATGAAGGGGTGACAGTGGATCCTAACAAAGTCAAAAGCGTAATCCAATGGCCAGTGCCCAATTCAGTCAAAGGAGTGCGCGGTTTTCTCGGTTTGACAGGATATTACCGAAAGTTCATCAAGAACTATGGGAAAATTGCAAAACCACTTACTGAATTGACGAAGAAAAACGGGTTTAAGTGGAATCCCATGGCGCAATAGGCTTTTGAGACACTTAAGGAAATGATCACAACTGCTCCGGTCTTAGCACTTCCTGATTTCACTCAAGAATTTGTTATTGAGAGTGGTGCGTCCGGTCAGGGCTTGGGTGCCTCTCTCATGCAAGGAGGGAAACCTATTGCTTTTTTCAGCAAGGCATTAGGAGAAATAAATTTAGCAAAATTTGCTTACGAGAAAGAGCTCATGGTTGTGACCTTGGCCATTGTTGAGATTCTGGCAAGTGTACCAAATCGTACAAGTAATAAAGTGATAAATAGAGTTCCGTTCCCAACCATGACTGAAATTGATTCTAATAATTCTCACCTATTCGTAGTCGCTAAATGAAATTTAAATTGGAATTCAATTAATTGAGAAATTGTTGATTCAATTAAATAAAAATAAATAAATGCAACGATTCTTAAACAAGGAGAAAGAGCGGGACATAGTTTCAATGAAGGTTCCTAAAACATTTAACAATGAATTAATTTGTTTTCCTAAATTCTGAATTTGTTTTGAAAAAGTAGGAAATGCCTAATGTCTTAGAACGTTTCCGAATTTTAGAGATTAATCTCCCAATGATGTCTCAAGAGAGCCTTAAAACCTAACCCTTAATTAACTTCAATCAAAACTCATAAAAATTATTCAATTCATAAGAAATATGTCTATCCCTATGCAATTGAACTCTTTGATTATTGGGCACAATCCTAAATTAATATGTCTATTAAATTAGGATTCATATGTCATGAACTGCGCACTTTCACGAACAATAATAAAAATAAAATCAAACACATAATTTATAATGGAAAGACAAAATTAATTCACTGCATAAACATTAAAAAGGTTCCATATTCATCTACTCCTACATCCCAAAGAAGGATTTAGTTCATAATTGAGAGAAGAAAAACAATAAAAGTGATAAAGATCAACATAATTACCACTAATCCTTAATTCTAATCTCCGTTCTTCACAAAAACTCTCCAAAACTCTTCTCTAAACTGTTCTGAATGAATCCCTAATTACTAATCCTAATGTATTTTATAAAGCCCCAAAAGCTATTCCTCTCACAAATCCATCAAAAAGATAAGATTTCAAAACAGATCAGCGACGCGCGCCTGGGTATGGCCTTGGCACGCCTGGGCGTGCGCTTAAAATCAACAGATCCCCTTTTGCACGTGAAACGCGCGCTTGGGCGCAAATTTGTCTGAGTTGGTGCATTATTCTCAACCACTTGACCCCTCTTCCTTGCAATTTGACCCCTTGCGCCTGGGCGTGCTGTTCCTGCGCCTGGGCGTGCTGTTCCTGCGCCTGGGCGTGCAAGTCTAAATCCTCACATTTTCTTCTGCTCAGCTTCAAACTCTCCAAGGTCCAGCTCTAATTTCTTCTTCTCATCTCCAATTTAGAACTAAAACACCTGAAACACTAACAAACACATCAAAACGAATAAAGCTCTACGTCAACACTAATAACTAAAAAATCCTAAGAAAAGACTCTACTTTTGCTTAAGAACAAACCAAAACCAAAGCAAATAGAGGTTAAATAAGGTACAAAAACATCACATTTCAGACTCAAAACAGCCATCCAGCACTGGACACCGTATCTATTGGGAAGGCAGTTCATTGTACGGACGGACCAACAGAGTTTGAAATAGCTTTTGCAGCAGAAAATAACTACCATGGATCAACAGAACTGGGTAGCTAAGTTGTTAGGCTATCAGTTCGACATATTCTATAAACCCGGGGCTGAAAATTGTGGAGCAGACGCGTTGTCCAGAAGGGATGAAGAGGCTAGTTTTGGGGCTCTTGTGCATCATCCTCATTGGGTGGATGCCTCCCTTATTGTAGAAGAAGTTCATAAAGATGCTCGCCTGAAGAAAATCATTCATGAACTCAAGGAAGGCATTGCAGGGAACGAAGGATACTCGTATAAGAATGAGGTCCTGTATTATGAGGAGAGAATGGTGGTGTCTGCACAATCTTCATGGATTCCCGTTTTACTTAAGGAGTTTCACACTACTCCGCAAGGGGGACACTCCGGTTTTTATCGCACTTACTGCAGGATGGCAGCGAATCTCTATTGGATAGGGATGAAGAAATATGGGCAGAATTTTGTGAGATCCTGTGACACATGCCAGAGACAGAAGTATTTAGCTGCATCTCCAGGAGGATTACTTCAGCCTTTGAGTATTCCTGATAGAGTATGGGAGGATATCTCGATGGATTTCATAATTGGACTACCAAGATCAAAAGGATTTGATGCAATAATGGTTGTTGTGGACAGATTGTCTAAATACAGCCACATCGTGGCGCTGAAGCACCCGTATACAGCAAAAACGGTGGCAGAAATTTTCACCAGAGAAATAGTGAGGTTACATGGAATTCCACTATGGATTCTCAGTTATCGTGATCCAATTTTTGTAAGTAATTTCTGGAAGGAAATCTTCAAATTGCAGGGCACTCATCTCAAAATGAGTACTGCTTATCACCCTCAAACGGATGGCCAAACCGAAGTGATTAATAGATGCTTGAAGACCTATTTGAGGTGTTTTATTGTTGATCAACCTAAATCCTGGTTCTATTGGCTTCACTGGGCAGATTACTGGTATAACACCACCTTCCATGAGTCCACAGGCACCACCCCTTTTGAGGTAGTGTATGGGAGGCCACCTCCAGTTATCACTAAGTTTTTGCAAGGTGAAACTCGAGTAGAAGCAGTATAGAGGGAGCTACTGGACAGAGATGATGATTTAAGGCAACTAAAGTACCATTTGTTGTGAGCACAAGGGCGTTGAAGAACCAGGCAGATTCCAAGCGCCAGGAGAAGAGCTTCGAAATTGGTGAATGGGTGTTCTTGAAGCTTAGGCCTTACAGACAACAATCAGCAGCAGCTAGAATCAATCCCAAACTCTCCCCTCGTTACTATGGGCCTTTTCCAATAATTGAGAAGGTCAGTGTTGTATCATACAAGCTAGAACTTCCTCCAACAGCAAGGATACATCCGGTGTTCCACGTGTCCTTACTGAAGAAGGCAGTAGGCACCTATCAAGTGCAGCAGGAGTTACCCGTGGAGTTAGAAGGGGAAAATGCTGAGCAGTTTGAGCCAATTTCGTTGTTAGTAACCAGAAATGTGATCTTAGGAGGGGATACCGTTTGCCAAGTATTGATTCAGTGGAAAGGGAAGCCAGTAGAAGAAGCCACATGGGAAGATGCTTTTACTATTCGAAGTCAGTTTCCGCATTTCAGTCTTGACGACAAGACTGATTTTGAAGAGACGGGTATTGATAGGCCCACTAATGCTGAGGTGAGGGCAAAAGGGCCTTTAGCAAATCAAAAAAATAAGGGGCCCATAGAATGGAAGGTATATACAAGGAAAAAGTGGAAGAGTGCACACGTGGCTGCAGAAGAGGGCAAGAGAAACAAAGGATGATTCGGTGATGATTTTGTTAGTTAAAAAGGGGCAGGGTGTGTGAAGAGAGAGACATCTTTTTGCTGGTAATCATATGGTAGTTATGGGTAGGGGTCTCTAGACCTCTATAGGAGCATTGCTCTGGGCAGTGGAATCTATTATTCCCTGTAAACATTTCCTAAGTATTGAATACAGAAAATATCTTTGTTTTTCCCCTACACTATTTTCTTTTTCTTTCACACTTACTACTTTATTACTTCTAGTCCCTATCAGTGGTCATGAAAAGGCTTTGAGGAAGATGGCTATATGTGAGATTTAAGTGCTCATGGCATATGACTCTGGGCCTATAGTATTGTCTATGAATATGCTCATGGCATAATTATGAAACTTCTTGAGGTATGTCTGAAATGCTTTTCTTCAATAATTGGCTCTTTATTATGCAACATATTATGAAACTTCATGAGTGCAGGAGAGGCAATCATTACTGTTGGTTGTTGTTATTCAGTTACTTTTTTGTTTTTTTTCTAAACTTTCAGAGTTAAGGTTGTTGAGTTATCTACTATTGGTTGCAGGAGGGACCCTTCAACTTTGAATTTATTTCTAACTTTTTTGTGTTGGTTTTGTCTCCTGTTCCTCCTCTCAATAGTAGGAACCCTTTCAACATCTCTATCTAGATCAGGTTTGTTTTCATGCTTAACCACCATTTTGTTCAGCTTTTTGCTTATTCATATAATGTTTCTTGAGAAATGAGGCAGTTTCTATGTTTCAGGTTTAAGCTTGTATTTAGTGAGTCATTGAACCCTTGATTTAGTTAGTGACTTTTCATTTCTTTTACTTTCAAGTTTTATGTTTTTTAGTACTCTTGCTTTTTTTTGGTTTCTTTGCAAACCCTTTTTTGGTAAGAGGCTAGGGTATGCCTCCAATGTCCCTTTTTAAGAGTAAGATAATCAAGGATGCACACGGTATCTGTGTCCTGACTGAGTGGGATGAGTTCAAGGAACTTGATTACCAAAAAGTTTACGAAAACATGCAGAAGCCTGCATTCAATTTGATGGTCGGAATGTTGTGGAGGCTAAAAATCCGAGGGAGATTGGGTTCATTGTTTATTCCATTGGCAAGCCACTAGATTCATGGCTCAAGGACATGCCTGCAGTGGCTTAAATTTATCAGTCTGGATTTGCCTCTATATTGTTGAATTTATCAGTCTTTCACAGAGAATGCCCTCTTTTGATATATTATCATGCTATTGTTATAGAGTTTAGATTTCTGTTGTTGTTGTCTCTTTATGTCACTTTAATCTGCTCAGGATTTTTTGGCATGTTAGAGCCAAATTGCCAAACTATTGTCCTTAGCTAGCTAAAGATCCTTATTTGTTGACTTGGTTTATGTAATAAGTGAGTACTGGAGGAAATTTTATACAATGGAATATCATTTCTTTATGTTCCTTTGTTTTTTTACTTTTCATGGGATGCAATACTTTTTTGTTCTGTCACTGTCTCTTTCTCCTCTATCAACCTTTCTTTATGAAAATAATTTATCTAATAATTTTTCTTCACTGATTTTCTAAGAATTAGATCTGATTCTTTGGATATGCAAGCATTTGGATTCAGCTCTTAAATACTATGGTTTGTGCAAATATATCTTGTTGCTCTTCTTTTCTATTGCAGGACAGTTATTCAATTTGAAAAGTTGGGAAATATACCCATTTATTGTTGCTCTTATTTATCGTTGCTTGATTTGTGATAATTTATTAGGAGAAATATTTTTTTAATCTTATTATATAACTTTTATCATCTCTTTTACACAGATAATGGAACTTATGCTATGGAAAAGATACTCACTCATAATAATGAATAGTTGGAGGGAGTTAGCAAGGTTGTTAGTATGTTGTCCAAAGCTTGTGCAAATTGTTAAATATATGGAGTTTACTTATTGCTTATGTAAATTGTCGTATTATTAGTTTCTATTTTCTTTCCTTGGAGACATACTTATGAGATATCCATTGCTTATGTAAATTGATAGATTTCTTACATTTTAGTTCTTTTTACTCACATGATTATATTATTGTAACAATTATACTGAATATCTGAGATTTTTTATAGCTAAATGTGATGTATGATCACTATTATAATATATTTTCTTTAATCAATTTATTTGGTGCAGAGATTTCTCCAAAAAAAATTTTACCGTCGGAAATGGTAACAATTCTTGTAGTGAATGTAGCTAATATATATTTTGCGATAAAAACAGTCATTAGTAGTTCACAAAAAAAAAGTCATTAGTAATGAAAACGTTGGTCACAAATTTCTTAAACCGTGACCGATTTTCCGTCACAAACTTCACAAATCCGTCACTAATAGTGACTGTTAGTAATTAGTGACCGAACACTCCGTCACTAAAGTAAATTTTCCCGTTACTAATTAGTCCTGTTTTACCTTTTGCGACTATTTTAGCGACGGTTAGTAATTAGTGACGGTTTTTTCAATCACTAATGTCAAACTTTCCGTCACTAAACTGGTCCCTTTTTCATTTGGTAACCACTTTAGCGACGGAATAAAATTTTTTGTGACTGTAAATTTCCGTCACTAATTACTTTGTGATGCCACTTTTAGCGACCGCACCTATTCGGTCACTATTTCGGTCACTAACAATTTTAGAGACCAAAAATTGCTATTTAGTGACCGAAATTTGCGGTCACTAAAAATAAAATTTTTAGTAGTGGTTATAATATTTTCATTCTTCTTTTCTGTGACACCCTTTTCCCATACAAGTAAATATTACAAAAAAATAAGTATTACTTGTAATATATATGGACTTGTTATTGTATAGAAATGATGAAAATTAAAATTTCTCTTTTCAAGCGGATGCACAAACCAAAACTTGGAATTCTCGGAGAAGAAATTCTAAACCATTTGAAATCAGTTGTATTGAGTTCGGCGATCTCTAAAACCTTTTCATAAGCGGAATAGCATTCGTATTTGAAATCGTCTTTTTATGATAGAAAGTAAATGAAGCTATCATTTCTTTTGTTTTGTAAAACTGATACCATCTAATCCTTTTCGTAGCCGAGCTCTTTAAAAAGATTAAATCAGAGTAAGCGGAAAGTAGAGGACTATGCAGCTACTAGAACTATAACATAGGTTTGATATACATATATATAAAAAGTCAGGTGATACATAGTCTCGTCATAAGTCTCCAAGATCCCTACACAAGTCCATAAAGATCTATGCTCAAAATAAAACCATAGACCTAGAGTACTCATAGTATATATACAATATGTACATCTCAAAATATAGACTCTAGAGGTGGTCACATAGATCTGACAGCATCAGCAGTAGTAGTGAAATGGCAGTAGCAGTCTCCAGGTAGCAAAAGAAACATCCACATCAACAGCAGCAGCAGAATCTCCTCCACAACATCCCCACACCGGATCCTCTGATCCTCATCATACACCTTATACACGTACCTAGGGATCATCATCCCTCCACTGACTCCCTGTGGAATGAACGACAGGCTCGCCCCCGCTCTCATCCTCCACGGGATCCTCCTCGATCTCATCCGATGGAGAGTGTACCCTACCACTGGGTATGGGGTCAGGAGATGGTGTGACCCTGACTGGACTCCTCGGATTAGAAGGGGGAGTATCCTCGCGAACGACTCTCGAGGAAAAAGGGTGTGAGCGGGTAGGTCTGAAACGAAAGCTGTGGTAAGAGCGAGCTGGCCGTGTGGGAGGTGGTCCATGATACGTGTAAAACGGGGGTACGTGCATAGTGTATATGATGGGAATCCTAAATCTACGAGGAAGAAATCGAATCAAAGGGTTCGGGTGGTAGAAGGTAATCTCTACCTCTCCCTCGAACACCGCGCGATGGTCCTCATAGATCCATGTGCCACTAGGAAGTGGTCGGATCTCGATGCAAGCGATGTATCGAGACATCACCTACAAGGGCATAGGGGTAAGCTATTCTATACACATAATCAATAGAGTAGAAATGTACAATATGTAAATATGCAACAATGAACAACAATCACATTTAGCACTTAGCAATTATTGAATGCAAGTAGGATGCTCATACTTATTTCAGTTATCACAGTTAATTTAGATGAATGGCATGATGCATGAATTTTAACTCTCAACCTATCTCCGTCAATCTATGTCACTCTCTGACGTCCATCCCTGACAACCCAGCACTCATCAGTGCGTTGTATTCCTAGGTATACAACATTTCGTACATTCACCAATAATGTACACGACAAGCTTGGAATCCGTGCCACCCGAGCACATCCCGTCATCCAAACGAACCGTCATCCAAATGGTGTAACCACATCGGCATCCACTAAGCCGACCACGTCTTAAACGTGTCATCAAGCAAGCGTATTGGCACTCCCAGAGGCCCTCCACATGTTACCAAAACATGTTAAACGACCTACCATCCAACTCCAAAATGGATGCATTACTTAGTTAAAAAGGAATTGATTGACGTTTTATTCTTTTATTAATATCTTATGTGCCTCCCGAGCAACGTATCATTACTCAAATGAAAACATTCATTATGCCAATCAATTTCTTTTTAAGTCCCGGATCACTTGGTTTGTTGTCCTTTAAGTGTTAACAAAATGACATAGAATTGAAAATGGTATTTTTAAGTTTCTGACTGAAATACTCGAGTATTCTTCATAATACTCGAGTAGTTCATCAGTTTCCAGTTTTACTCGAGTAATTCATCATTATACTCGAGTTGTTCTCATATTTTCAGAAAGTTAGGTTTCAGATTTTCAAGAAAATACTCGAGTAGTTCATGAAATACTCGAGTCATTCATCAATCCAGAATACTCGAGTAGTTCATGCATTACTCGAGTCGTTCATCACACTTGACTATTGTTGCATTTGTTAATACTCGAATCTCAAGCCAGATACTCGAGTTGTGCGCCAAAATCCACTCTGGTGCATCACGGAATACTCGAGTATCGAGCCACATACTCGAGTTTTATCAGACAGAACAGACTGAAAACTTGGTTTTTACATACCATTTTCATTTCTAAACATTTTCAACCTAAACCAATGATCAAAACAGTTCATATACCATATATTGAACATGTTACAACACTTAATACATATCAAATTACAGATTTGACAGAGAATCACAAGATTATGCATCAAACACATAATTTCACAACTTAACACTTCAATTTGTAAAATACTCAACAAATTTGTGAAAGAATACTCATTACAGCTTGCATGCATGATATAGAACTTGCTCACAACAACCATAGAGCATGAATTGGTCTCCAAACCAAAGTTCCTATTCAATCTAAGCCCTTAGAGCCTCTTGGTGGCTCTCTAATGAAAATCATGGAATTTAAACTCTATCTAGTGCATAAAACAACTTCCCCTTACCTCTTAGACGTGCACCAACAGAGAATTCCAAAGAAAAAGCTCTCCAACACCAAAAATGACTTTGAGCACCACATGCAAGACAGTTTTGAGTGCAGCACCAAGATTGAATTGGTTCACACATGAAACAGAGATAAGAATTGGGGAATTTAGTATTTCTATACTCTATGCAACTCATACTAACTAGAGAAATTGAATTTGAGACTCAATGAACACGGGAGCTTACCAAAATCAAGGCTCCAAGTAAGCTCCAGAGAAGGGTTTGACAAAGAACAGCTCCACTTCCAAGCTCCAATTCTTCCACCACACTCACTCAATCCTCACCATTCTAGTGTTTATACAAAGTTCGTGATGTGAGCTTTGTATTAGTGTATGATTTGTAGTTCAATTCGGCTCAGAGAAGGAGAATCGAACGCCTAAACTCAGGAACCCTAGCTTCAATAACCAACTTCGAATTTGACCAAGAACCTCAACAACTCGGTGTGGATTGGCTTAAATAGGATGGGAGAATGATCATGCAGGTCGACACGACCTCCCTGGACGTGGAATGGGGGTGTTTTGGTGTCAATGACACGAAATCGTTGGTGCTGACTCACCAAACGCACTAACGTTGAGCAACTCTGACCAGAATACTCGAGTTTTCCGAGAAATACTCGAGTATTTTGCCCCATTTTTGAAAAATAATTATTTTATTTACTTTCCCTCCAAAATCTTTCCTATAATTACCTCTAGGTCCCAACCCAGGGACTAATATGCAAAATACTTATTCCATGCATAATTATATTTATTAAACAAATCCACACACATTTCCTAACTACATAAACACATATTTTAATCAAGGATTAAAAATAGAAATCATTAATTATAATTAATTTTATAATTAACATTTACTTAATCGGGGATTAAAATTTTGGGGTGTTACACTACTCCCCCACTTACAAGGAATTTCGTCCCCGAAATTCAACTTATACAAACAAGCCAGGATAGTCCTGACGCATCTTATCCTCTAATTCCCAAGATGCTTCTATCACATCACCACAAACCCAGACGGCTTTGACCAGACGAATATCCTTTCCTCTAAACTGCTTGACCCTTCGGTCTTCAATGTGCACAGGCTTAGCTTCGAAGGTTAAGTTCTCATGAATTTCTAGGTTATCAGGTTGGATTCTAAGAACAATGGTGGGATCATGGACATATCTTTTCAACTGAGACACATGAAATACATTGTGTAGGTTAGCTAGTGACGGGGGCAGGGCTAATTGGTAGGCTACGGGGCCGACTCTTTTGAGAATTTGATAGGGACCAATAAACTTAGATGATAGTTTCTGGGTTTTCAAGGCTCTACTAACACCTTTGGTTGGAACTATTCTAATGAACACATGGTCACCTTCGGCAAACTCTAAGGGTTTCCTCCTTCTATCGACATAGCTTTTTTGCCTACTTTGAGCCGTCTTCATCCTTTCTTGTATCATCTTGATCTTCTCAGTGGTTTCTTGCACAAAATCTGGTCCAACCAGCGAATTCTCCCCCACTTGAAACCAGCACAATGGTGTCTGACACTTTCTTCCATACAAAGCTTCAAATGGTGCCATGCCAATGCTTGTATGGTAACTGTTGTTGTACGTGAATTCCACGAGCGGCAACATTCGCTCCCAACTCCCTTGGTCTTCCAAAGCACAAGCCCTCAAGATGTCCTCCAATGACTGAATAGTCCTCTCCGTTTAACCATCAGTCTGAGGGTGGTATGCAGAACTCAACTTCAATCTTGAACCCAAGGCTCTATGTAGATCTTGCCAAAGCTTTGATGTGAACCTCGGATCGCGATCTGACACGATGCTTGATGGTACCCCATGCAGACGAACAACTTCCTTGACATACAACTGAGTGAGCTTTTCCAAAGAATAGCGCATATTAACGGGAATGAAATCCGCCGACTTGGTTAAACGATCCACAATCACCCAGATTGCATCATGACCCGTAGCAGTCCTTGGCAATCCCGACACAAAATCCATCGAGATACTATCCCATTTCCACTGCGGAATTTCCAAGGAAAGTAACTCTCCTCCTGGCCTTTGATGTTCCACTTTCGCCTTCTGACACACCAAACAACATGCCACGTACCTAGCCACATCCTTCTTTAAACCAGGCCACCAAAATACCTTCTTCAAATCCTGATACATTTTGGTAGCTCCCGGATGCATACTCATTTTGCTCTTATGTGCTTCGTCCAAAATCATCCTCTTTACTTCCAGATCATTTGGAACACAAATCCTTGTTCGAAAACGAAGGATTCCATCCTTCCCCTTTTGAAACTCCAACTCCTTGCCTTCTTCCATAAGCTTCTTCTTTTCTTTAAGTCCTTCATCTATATGTTGCAATTCCCGAATTCTTTTCTGAAATTCATTAGTAATCTGCAACATCCCCATCTTGATATTGGTTGGCTCCACTTGCATCGTCAGACTCATGTCTCTAAATTCCTCTATCAGTGCAGCTTCTCTAACCATCATCGTACTGATATGCATTGCCTCTCGACTCAACGCATCTGCCACTACATTTGCCTTCCCAAGGTGGTAATGAAGCTCAAACTCATAATCTTTCAAGAACTCCATCCATCGACGCTGCCTCATATTCAACTCCTTCTGATCAAAGAGATACTTTAAACTCTTATGGTCACTAAACACCCGGAACGTAGTGCCATAGAGATAGTGCCTCCAAATCTTCAATGCAAAGACAACAGCTGCCAGTTCTAGGTCATGAGTTGGATAGTTCATTTCATGAACTTTTAGCTGTCTCGAGGCGTAAGCGACGACTTTCCCTTCTTGCATCAAAACGCTTCCAAGACCTTGTTTCGATGCGTCACAATACACCTCAGAATTCTTCTGTGGGTCAGGCAAAACCAACACAGGAGATGACGTCAACCTTTCCTTCAATTCTCGGAAACTCCTTTCACATTTCTCGTCCCATATAAATGGTTGATCTTTCCGAGTCAAATTCGTTAAAGGTAACGTAATCTTCGAGAAACCTTCGATAAATCTTCTATAGTAACCAGCCAAACCAAGAAAGCTTCTCATCTCTGTGACCGACTTCGGCTGTTCCCTATTGCAACACTGAACTTACTTTATCCGGGTCAACCGCTATTCCTTTGCTTGAAATCACATGCCCCAAAAACTTAACCTCCTCCAGCCAGAACTCACACTTTGTAAGTTTGGCATACAGTTGCTTCTCCTTTAGAATACTCAACACCATTCTTAAGTGTTCAGCATGCTCCTCCGAGCTCTTGGAATAGATAAGGATATCGTCAATGAACACACCCACGAATGAATCTAAATAGGGTCTAAAGATTCGATTCATGTAGTCCATGAAGATAGCTGGTGCATTAGTCAATCCGAACGGCATCACAACATACTCATAATGCCCGTATCGGGATCGAAATGCGGTCTTAGAGATATCCTCTTCTCTAATCCTGATCTGATGGTATCCCGACCTCAAATCAATCTTGGAAAATACCGAAGCCCCACGAACTTGATCCATAAGGTCATCGATCCTTGGCAATGGATACTTGTTCTTGATTGTGACCTTATTCAACTGCCGGTAGTCAATGCACATCCTCATACTACCATCTTTCTTCTTGACAAACAAAACCGGAGCACCCCAAGGTGATACACTTGGTCGAATCATCTGTTCCTACAATAACTCCTCAATCTGCTTCTTCATTTCAGCCATCTCCGGTGGTGTCATTCTATAAGGAGCGATAGATATGGGACCAGCTCCCGGAACTAAGTCGATGCCAAATTCAATCTCTCTTCTTGGTGGTAGACCAGGGATCTCATCAGCGAATATCTCGGGAAAATCTCTGACTACGGGTATCTCCTCAATCCTCGGACCATTCTCTTCTACTTCAGTGTTGAACAAATACATGTAGCCAGAGGGTATTGGGTTTCTATAGATCACTATCTTCTTATCACAATCGATGATCACTTGGTTTCGACTTAACCAGTCCATTCCCAAGATCACATCCAACTGTGCTAAGGGCAAACAGATCAAATCTACCTTAGAGGTTTGTCCTAACACTTCTACACAACAGTTAAGACATGCTCTAGAAACAACTACAGGAGCATTAGTAGGGGTTTCTACTTTCAAAGTGTAAGGTAGTTCAGACATAGGTAAACTTAACCGATCTACACATTCATATGAAACAAATGAATGTGTTGCATCGAACAAGACATTACAGAGCTGACCATTTAGCAAGTAATTACCTTGCACCAGATCAGAAGATCGGCTTGCTTCCACACCACTAAGAGTGAAAACCCTTCCTTGAGCCATAGGCCTATCCGCAGCTCCTCTGGAATTAGCTTTGACCGGTTCCTTGCAATCTCTCGCAAAGTGTCCCGGTTTCCCACAGTTGAAACAGCCACTTGTTCCCCAACAAACACGGCCATAATGATGGCGCTTGCACTGGTCACAGAATGGAGCCTCGCTCCGAAAATTTCTTCCATCCGAACCACCAACCTTTCCCTTGCCTTTCCCTCGGCGATCGTACGGACCCTTGCCTCGGTTGTTGAAACCTTTCCGCTTCTGAGGTCCATAATTCTGGTTGTCCTTTCTTTCTGAGACTTGCAACTCTTCAGCTTTCTTGTCATCTTCATACATCCTACACATGTCCACGAGTGCAGGAAAGCTTTGAATCCGTTGATAGCTGAAAATTGACTTCAACTTGGGCCTCAAACCTCCCTCAAACTTGATACACTTGCTCCTTTCGTCGGGGTTGTTCTGATAGTATGGAGAGTACTTCATCAATTCCTCGAACTTGGCCGCGTACTCACCCACACTCATACTCCCTTGTTTCAACTGTAAGAATTCCACCTCCTTCTTCCTCCTCAGATCTTCAGGGAAGTATTTATTGAGAAACTTCTCCATAAATACACCCCAATTCACATCCTTTCCTTCATAACGCAGAAGCTGAACCGTGTGATTCCACCAATTCTCAGCTTCGTCTTCTAACATGTAGACAGCATATGCCACCTTCTGAGCTTCTGTGCAATCCAGGGTTCTCAGAATCTTGTCCATGGTATGAATCCACTTATTGGCCTCTTCCGGTTTAAATCCTCCTTCAAACTTAGGCGGATTGCAACTCCTGAAATCAGCCAAACTCTTCGCCTCGGTGTTACCCACATTACACTGGTGAGGTGGGTTAACCGGTTGAGGTGGTTGCTGAGCTTGTTGCTGCATGGTTTCCAATACCATGGTTATCCTTTCCAACATCGCATTGGTGTGATTTTGGTTTCTAGTTGCCATAATAGACCTGCGCTATGGGCTTATGGTCACATATGTTGAACTAAAGAAACTTTCATTACACCACCTATACTAAGGTCTTAACTAAAATCTCAAACAACACATTCAATTGTATCTAATGCCCGAAAAGGCAAGATACTAGAATTCAAATCAATAAATATGCCCTGTGGATACCTGCTTGATGTTGATGGCTACCTTACTGGAACTACTTTCACTGCTACAGGATCTGACTTTTGCTCTGATACCACTTATTGTGACACCCTTTTCCCATACAAGTAAATATTACAAAAAAATAAGTATTACTTGTAATATATATGGACTTGTTATTGTATAGAAATTATGAAAATTAAAATTTCTCTTTTCAAGCGGGTGCACAAACCAAAACTTGGAATTCTTGGAGAAGAAATTCTAAACCATTTGAAATCAGTTGTATTGAGTTCGGCGATCTCTAAAACCTTTTCATAAGCGGAATAGCATTCGTATTTGAAATCGTCTTTTTATGATAGAAAGTAAATGAAGCTATCCTTTCTTTTGTTTTGTAAAACTGATACCATCTAATCCTTTTCGTAGTCGAGCTCTTTAAAAAGATTAAATCAGAGTAAGCGCAAAGTAGAGGACTATGCAGCTACTAGAACTATAACATAGGTTTGATATACATATATATAAAAAGTCAGGTGATACATAGTCTCGTCATAAGTCTCCAAGATCCCTACACAAGTCCATAAAGATCTATGCTCAAAATAAAACCATAGCCCTAGAGTACTCATAGTATATATACAATATGTACATCTCAAAATATAGACTCTAGAGGTGGTCACATAGATCTGACAGCATCAGCAGTAGTAGTGAAATGGCAGTAGCAGTCTCCAGGGAGCAAAAGAAACATCCACATCAACAGCAGCAGCAGAATCTCCTCCACAACATCCCCACACCGGATCCTCTGATCCTCATCATACACCTTATACACGTACCTAGGGATCATCATCCCTCCACTGACTCCCTGTGGAATGAACGACAGGCTCGCCCCCGCTCTAATCCTCCACGGGATCCTCCTCGATCTCATCCGATGGAGAGTGTACCCTACCACTGGGTATGGGGTCAGGAGATGGTGTGACCCTGACTGGACTCCTCGGATTAGAAGGGGGAGTATCCTCGCGAACGACTCTCGAGGAAAAAGGGTGTGAGCGGGTAGGTCTGAAACGAAAGCTGTGGTAAGAGCGAGCTGGCCGTGTAGGAGGTGGTCCATGATATGTGTAAAACGGGGGTACGTGCATAGTGTATATGATGGGAATCCTAAATCTACGAGGACGAAATCGAATCAACGGGTTCGGGTGGTAGAAGGTAATCTCTACCTCTCCCTCGAACACCGCGCGATGGTCCTCATAGATCCATGTGCCACTAGGAAGTGGCAGGATCTCGATGCAAGCGATGTATCGAGACATCACCTACAAGGGCATAGGGGTAAGCTATTCTATACACATAATCAATAGAGTAGAAATGTACAATATGTAAATATGCAACAATGAACAACAATCACATTTAGCACTTAGCAATTATTGAATGCAAGTAGGATGCTCATACTTATTTCAGTTATCACAGTTAATTTAGATGAATGGCATGATGCATGAATTTTAACTCTCAACCTATCTCCGTCAATCTATGTCACTCTCTGACGTCCATCCCTGACAACCCAGCACTCATCAGTGCGTTGTATTCCTAGGTATACAACATTTCGTACATTCACCAATAATGTACACGACAAGTTTGGAATCCGTGCCACCCGAGCACATCCCGTCATCCAAACGGACCATCATCCAAACGGTGTAACCACATCGGCATCCACTAAGCCGACCATGTCTTAAACGTGTCATCAAGGAAGCGTATTGGCACTCCCAGAGGCCCTCCACATGTTACCAAAACATGTTAAACGACCTACCATCCAACTCCAAAATGGATGCATTACTTAGTTAAAAAGGAATTGATTGACGTTTTATTCTTTTATTAATATCTTACGTGCCTCCCGAGCAACGTATCATTACTCAAATGAAAACATTCATTATGCCAATCAATTTCTTTTTAAGTCCCGGATCACTTGGTTTGTTGTCCTTTAAGTGTTAACAAAATGACATAGAATTGAAAATGGTATTTTTAAGTTTCTGACTGAAATACTCGAGTATTCTTCATAATACTCGAGTAGTTCATCAGATTCCAGTTTTACTCGAGTAATTCATCATTATACTCGAGTTGTTCTCATATTTTCAGAAAGTTAGGTTTCAGATTTTCAAGAAAATACTCGAGTAGTTCATGAAATACTCGAGTCATTCATCAATCCAGAATACTCGAGTAGTTCATGCATTACTCGAGTCGTTCATCACACTTGACTATTGTTGCATTTGTTAATACTCGAATCTCAAGCCAGATACTCGAGTTGTGCGCCAAAATCCACTCTGGTGCATCACGGAATACTCGAGTATCGAGCCACATACTCGAGTTTTATCAGACAGAACAGACTGAAAACTTGGTTTTTACATACCATTTTCATTTCTAAACATTTTCAACCTAAACCAATGATCAAAACAGTTCATATACCATATATTGAACATGTTACAACACTTAATACATATCAAATTACAGATTTGACAGAGAATCACAAGATTATGCATCAAACACATAATTTCACAACTTAACACTTCAATTTGTAAAATACTCAACAAATTTGTGAAAGAATACTCATTACAGCTTGCATGCATGATATAGAACTTGCTCACAACAACCATAGAGCATGAATTGGTCTCCAAACCAAAGTTCCTATTCAATCTAAGCCCTTAGAGCCTCTTGGTGGCTCTCTAATGAAAATCATGGAATTTAAACTCTATCTAGTGCATAAAACAACTTCCCCTTACCTCTCAGACGTGCACCAACAGAGAATTCCAAAGAAAAAGCTCTCCAACACCAAAAATGACTTTGAGCACCACATGCAAGACAGTTTTGAGTGCAGCATCAAGATTGAATTGGTTCACACATGAAACAGAGATAAGAATTGGGGAATTTAGTATTTCTATACTCTATGCAACTCATACTAACTAGAGAAATTGAATTTGAGACTCAATGAACACGGGAGCTTACCAAAATCAAGGCTCCAAGTAAGCTCCAGAGAAGGGTTTGACAAAGAACAGCTCCACTTCCAAGCTCCAATTCTTCCACCACACTCACTCAATCCTCACGATTCCAGTGTTTATACAAAGCTCGTGATGTGAGCTTTGTATTAGTGTATGATTTGTAGTTCAATTCGGCTCAGAGAAGGAGAATCGAACGCCTAAACTCAGGAACCCTAGCTTCAATAACCAACTTCGAATTTGACCAAGAACCTCAACAACTCGGTGTGGATTGGCTTAAATAGGATGGGAGAATGATCATGCAGGTCGACACGACCTCCCTGGACGTGGAATGGGGGTGATTTCGTGTCAATGACACGAAATCGTTGGTGCTAACTCACCAAACGCACTAACGTTGAGCAACTCTGACCAGAATACTCGAGTTTTCCGAGAAATACTCGAGTATTTTGCCCCATTTTTGAAAAATAATTATTTTATTTACTTTCCCTCCAAAATCTTTCCTATAATTACCTCTAGGTCCCAACCCAGGGACTAATATGCAAAATACTTATTCCATGCATAATTATATTTATTAAACAAATCCACACACATTTCCTAACTACATAAACACATATTTTAATCAAGGATTAAAAATAGAAATCATTAATTATAATTAATTTTATAATTAACATTTACTTAATCGGGGATTAAAATTTTGGGGTGTTACATTTTCATTCATTCATTCTCTTTCTCTTTGTTTGCAAAAGAAAAAAGATACAAAACTCCTAAGATTTGGAAATCACAGCAGACCTCAATTCAAAGATTTTTTTAAAATAAAACTATGCATTCATACAGATAGGTGAAAAACCAAGAGAAGCATTCATACAGGCAAAAGTCATACAAGTTCATCAAGAAAAGCATTCATTCAGGGTACAAGCATTCACGGGCAATCCAAGAAAAGCATTCATACAGGTACGTGATATAACAATGCATAAATAAAATAACTCAGGGTTTGTTTCTCAGAGGCAACCAAGGATAAGCCATCTATTATAAGTGTGAGCTTCCTGCTTTAATTTGCTATCATTATAATTAGTCTTGGATTTTATTAAAGTTATTCAAATCAATGATCCAGGCACTGCTTCCATAGTAATAACTCAGGGGTTTTGTGTTTCTCTAGTAATTTTTCCTGTGCGATGCACGGGATTTTTTTGGGTTTAGTTATGAAATAAAATGAGATGGTTTATTTAATTTTCATTGTTAGAATCATATATAATGTGATCATACCTTGCATAATATCTAAAGAGGTAAGTGATATTTTTTAACATATAATTATTAAGATGCAACTTGAGAAATTGTTAATACAAAACCGGTAGGAATAGAGGAATTTTTTTTTATCACGTAGAAGAAACTTTTATTAAAAAAAGATGAGTACATGAGGTGATCAAACCCAATCATTGTTGCAATATTTCTGCTATTTCTATTACAATCTTAACCCCAAACCAAAACTCATTACCCACCCCATAATATTGACCACCCACCACCCACCATAACAATTAAAACATGAATTAATATTTGTAGAAAAAAACCGAATATCACAGTAATACGCTTTTGTGATCCAAATGCAATCTTCTCAAAACATAGACCTATCAGCCTTTGATATCTGGTTGCAGTGATTCAACAAGCATTAAGGACCATAAGAATAGCATTAATTTATGCCATGATAGTAATAAATTTTGAAAAATTAGAACTTCCATTAAACTCTTTTTAGTGAAAATACCCTTCATAAAATAATATCTAAGAGAATAGACTTAAAAAATTGGCATGTTATAGTTGAAAGTAGCATTATAGATAGTCAGGTTTATAAAAGCAAAAATAACATTCAAACATAATGCTCTATAAAATTCTATTAAACATGCTAGCTCTTAATATGTACATAAACTTGCCTTAATAGTTTGTGCAAGTGTTTAACTGTTGTAGTATTAGGATTGTAAGCTAAGATGAGTTGCCGACTACTTGTATCAGCAAAAAATTCTCATGACTAAAAAATTCTTCAAAAAACATTTTAGAGCAAATTAAACTTACATGGTTGTTGCATTAAAAAAAATATACAAATGATTACTAAAGCTAAGCTATTTGAGCCTTTAAAGACTACCATTCTAAAGGCAAGCTAGTTCGAGACTTTTGTGAAGGAAAACATTTAGCTAGTCAGAGCAATATGAGCATCTAGATGAATATGCAACTACTAAACATTTTAAGTAAGAAGTGATTACTATCATAAGTTGTAGAAAATGTGTTTAAAACAATGTTACGTTGCTGCAGTATTTTAGATGCAATCACTGAATACATTTGATTAAGGAAAATAATAAAGCTCCTAGTTCATGTTCTGCACTAAGTGAGTCAAATGATACTCATCATCTTCCTCATGAAAAATCTTGAAAATTTTAAACTAATAAAACTATATAGTATTAGTATTATATGTACCTTTAGCAATTACACAGTAACAACATAAAAAGGAATACTCTTGGAGTTTCCACAACTTAAAGAAGGGCTTTCAACAACAATAATGTATATATAACAACAGCAAAAACAACAACGATAATATATATAACTACTCCTATATAAAAATACAATTGCTCACTAAAAAAAGAATTGATAAGCATAAACATATTGGTAAAAGCTTCATCAGATATAAGGCGAGGAACTTAAAACTATTGACTATTGTATAAAACAGTCAGAAAACATACATGCAGTAAACTAAACACGCGTTCAAGCAAGAATGGAGAAAAGTGTTAAAGATGTAGGCACTTTTACTTTTTATGCTTACCTTGATTTAAAACGTAGATGCAATGTATTCACCTTATATTTGTGATACTTATCACAGGCCACATCTCCATTTGCACCTTGAGCATACCCTATTTATTAAAAATCATAGCTTCAATGGTGATGAAAATGATTAGTTAACCATAATCATTAGAAAATAATACTGGATGGATAAATTTTTGGATTTTTTTATCCTCCTAGCTCTCTCTACGTGCTTAAAAAATTTGAGATAAATTTTTGGATAAACTATATCTAAACTCAATAAAATAAATCTCTTATTGCAAGAGAATCAGTTTTATGATAAATTTTTATAAATTCATTTAACAATTAACATTTAATATCCAATAAAAAAAGATAATTAAATAGTTATCAGAATAATTATCAGAGAACTTCTTTAATGTTTAGGTTCATCGTATGGCTCTATCATTACATATAGTTAAAAGTTTGAGTCAATATTAATTCATTGATTATAGACCAAGAAATATCTTTATTCACAATCATCTAATTATATTTAATTCCATTTGGTTCCAAATCTTACACAAAAAGGAATTGTTAATAAGAAAAAATAAGAGCTAAGGAAGGAATCGAACCAACATGGGCAGAGGTGCCAGAACCAAAAACAAAATCAGCAAGAAAGTCATTTCTACTATACTTATCAGCACTTAGCACTCCCATGGCAAGTTCAGAATTAGAAGTGTGAGCATGAAAGCATGGTGGTTCCATCATCATCATCGTCATCTTTGTTTCTATCATCATATTATTAGTTTTTATGCCTACCTTGATGCTGATATATTATATGTTTATGTATTGCAGTATATAATGGAATATTTGGTTCATGATTGTTTCGGATCATTATATTTGAAAAGATATAATTATTCAGAGATTACTGAGGGTTCGTAAACTTGATGAAGTTTGGCTCCAACGATGTGGAAATATTATTTCTACAGACAAGAGGGAGGTGCGCCTTTGATTAGCCCGGTTTTGCGGGGGCGCCCGTTACAAGCATACAAGTACTACAGATGATATGAATAAATGGGCACTGTCAGTATCGTTTCTACTGTTGTCAGCGCGCTCTTGCTTCCGCCCCTTCTTTTGTTCGCCTTTCTCATCGTTGCTCCTTCAGGAGTTCCTTCCCCAAGTTTGGAGGGTGGAACCGGTATTTTCTCTACGGCTGGTGTTGCATGGCGTTGACGGAGTCGATCATCTTCTTCTGGTTGGCTCAGTTGCTTCAACTGAATTTGTGGAGGACGGAAGGCGTGCACTCTGCTGCTCGCCTTTGGGACCTCCTTGTCCTTGAGTACTCTTTTTCTTTCTCCTGTGTTCTTCCTCCGGATTGTAGAGGAGGAGAATTTATGCTCTATTCCAATGTATTGTTGTTGCTGGGATAGTGGTTAGGGGTATGCGCTTTCGAGTGCATCTCCCTCACTTGTGTTTTCTCTCGAACTTTGTTCTTGAGCTCTTGGAGGGGCCATATGGGTTACTTCTGTCACCCTTTTTCGTTATTTTTTCTCCGTATAAGTGTGCCTTCTCTCTTCTTTCTTCTTTTGTGTGCGTGTATATATATGTGTCCCATCCGTCCTCTCTCCTCTCACTACTACAGAATTGCAAAAAAGTTCCCGGATATTAATCCCGGTTCCGTTCCGGAACTGGGATTAATAGACAAATGATAGTTAAAATATACCATGAATTTATTGATCCCGGTTATAAAAAACACGGAACCGGGATCAATATTATAACATAAATAATTTTTTATTTTTTTAAAAATGAAAAATCACACCAACCTTATTTATCCCATTGTTTTACTTCAACTGGGATGAATAATAAAAAACAGGAACCGGGATCAATAAAATGAGAGGGGAAAAACCCTATTTCCATGGGCCCCCACTTGGTTCATGCTCCGTCGTTTGGTCCCTCTCCTTCTCCCACTTGGCTGTTTGGTCCCTCTCTCTCCTTCCCACTCTCTCTCTCTTTCTCTCTCCCGGGAGCCGTGGTCGCTTGCTGCACCACCATCACCGTCGCCATCTCCAAGCTCAAGGCCCTCTCAAGTCCAGTCGCGAATCGCGACTCCCTCCTTCTTCAGATCGAACCGCCACAGCCACGAAGGAGATCGCGACTCCTCCCTTCCTTCCGCGCCATCGCGTGCCGCCGCTGCTCGTGGCTGATGCTGTCGCCATGAAGAAGCTAGTGAACGCCGTCGTTCCTCCCTGGTTCGTGTGCTGCCGCCGGTCGCAGAGGTCACGGCCGCCGCTGCCATCGGTCTTGGAGAAAACCATTGTTGCTGACATGGAGGAGCTTGAAGCTATGGATGTTGTGTGGGGCTGGTTTGAACCGGTTCAGTCGTGAACCAGGTGGGGTCGGAGCTGGTGATCGGTTTTTGGGTTGAACCGAGTCAAATCAGTGGTACCCTAACCCTTCCTCTTCCTCACTCTCTCTAAGGCATGTGCGTGATTTTATTTCCCTTTTACATTTGAGAAAAAAGTATCCTGTTTTTAAAGAAAGTGTTGTATCGTCTCAAAGTCTTGTTCTGTTTGAATTGACTAATCTGTACTAGTTTGTACTTTGATAATTTTTTTTAGAAAAAAATGACAGGATGCTAAGCAGATTCCTCAGGTCAGTTGCAGTACATTGATCATTTTGTGCAATTGGTTTGTTAAATTTGATGTTTGTGTAAAGTTATTACTACTATTGTTATTCGTCTGTTACTGTTATTCTTGTTGTTGTTGTTTGGATGCTTGGAGTTGCTTGTTTTTCATTGCTTGTTGTTATTCATCTTTGCATTTTGTTTTAAGAAATAATATATGTCTCTCACTGGATATCTTTTTATAAATTTTAAGAGTCAAATCCTCTTCTTTAATGTCATAATAGCAATTTTGACGCTGCCTTAGACTCCCATGTCATTGTGCATTGGACATATTTGCCTACATGGGTCTCGATAGTATTATATGGTTTGCACTTTGATAGTATTATATGGTTTATGTTTACCACTTTGGTGATTGGAACCTTGAAAACTATGTATCAAGGATCATAAATAGCAGGTACTAGTCTATACTTTATGCACTTAGGTTGAGATGTTTTAGATGTTGGTTAATAACTATAAGCGGAGCTCCGGCACATTCTCACCAGCATCGGAGAGAAGCTCGAGCCCGCTGAGTTTGATGAGTGGATCGTGTGGAGTATGTGCATACCCCTAGTGGTTTTGATGAAGACAACATGTGCTTGAAGAAAACAAGAGGTTCAAGTTTTGAGAAGGGTTGTGCTCTTAAGCTTTCATTATTAGGCTTGTAGTAATTAGCTTTTAATTGTTTGTTATTAGCTTTTTAGTTTGAGCCTAAACTTTGAGAGTATGTAGAGTCAAATAGGTTAGGTTAATCTCAATTTGTTTTAAAAGGTTATTTTTTTAATAATTGAGATTTTAACTAACAACAAATAAGAGCTTTGAAATCTAAAGTTTTTTTTAATTAAAAAGAATGTGTTTTAAAAGGGTTTATTAAAGTTAAAAGATTGTATATTGACCTGCTGCCACTATTGGTACGATTGGCTGATTTGAGGCCAATAGCTTCTACACACAACATTTCTTATACTGATGAGATGTGTTGCCATTGTTATTTTCGGTTCTGTTTAAGTGCATTGCTAGCTATCTATAAATTTGTTACACTTTGCATTCTGTGCATTGTGTTTTCTATGTGCTTTTGCTTTTCGCATGTGGATACTAGTTATTACTCATAAATCATAATAAGCTTTGAGTTATCTATCACATATAATCTTGTACCTTGTTCAGTACTAAAGGTCTATCTTATGGAGTTTACAGGTTTGATACAGATTTTGAGTTTTGGTACAGGTTTAAGTGGATTGGACTGATACTTGGTAAGATTGAAAACTGAATTTACATTCAGTTGCAGTTAGGTCCAACCGGTTGTGACTGTTTTGGTTTTCTTTCAGATTGCATCTGTATAAATTGCTGCCTTTGCTTCTGATGCTAGTTCTTGTTGATGCTTCTAGTACTTCATTAACAGTCTCAGAATACAAACCTTAATCAGTCACATATCTGTGGCCTTCTCGGTATGCTCTATTGCATGGATTTAGTTATAAGTATGAGTTACTGGCCATTGTTATTTTTATATATTCGGTGTAGCTTATAAAGATTTTACAGACTTGAATCATGGAAGCTATTTTGTTATCACAGAATGAATAAGGAATTACATTGTCTAACTTTCAGCTTTTTCTTTCAGATTATTGCATCTGTTAACTTGGCTGAGGAACAGAAACTTCCAAAACTTAGTGCTGAGACCACATGGAACATTGAGATGTAGTTTGCTTGCAATATCTTGTGCCATTTGTTTGAAAGGATGATTAATGTCAAGTTTTGGTGGCTTTTGCTGTCATAGTTGGACATATTTTGTCTTTGGATACTGTATACTTGAAAGTGATTTAATTTAGTTGTAATTAGAAAACTTGGTGGCATGGATTGTCCGCCAACAACTTTCCATTTGATTTGTGAACTATTGCAGTATTTTCCTCAGTGTAAAAATTCTCTAAATTGATTGCCTAACTTTGCATGTGTTCTATCTCTAAGTTATGAATCAACGAGGTATGCATTGTTAGTGTAATAAGTTGCACTTCTTTGACCTGTGTTTTTATCTTAATGATAACGGAGAGAAATAATAGCACAAAATACTATTTTTATCTTATTGACATTTCTAATGTATATATGACATTTATTTGTTGCAAAAAAAATGTTGACAATTTATTTAAATATATGGATATAGAAAATATTATAAATTTAAAAAAAATATAAATATTCACTAAAGATCCCGGTTATTTTAAAAAACTCAACAGTGATCATACATACTAAAGATCCCGATTCATTTTAAAAAATTCAACAGTGATCATATATATTAAAGATCCCGGTTCATTATTAAAAATCAACAATGATCATATATATTATTGATCTCGGTTCCTTGTTTTTTATTGATCCCGGTTCCGTGTTTTCTAAAACACCTGGGATCAAAAGTATCATACTTGTTATACCAGGGGATACAATCCCGGTTCGGAACCGGGATCAATGTGCATGCGGAACCGGGATCTTTTAGCATTTTTGTTGTAGTGTCTCTTGGAGGATGGAGCTTCCTCTTCTTATAGCGTGCCCTTTGCCCACTGGTCACTGCTTCTTCTTACTTTATCCTTGGGTCCGAGGCACTTTTCCCCTTTGGTAGCTGCAGATTCCTTCTTTATCAGGTCTCTTTTGTTTGTTTTCTCTTTTTGGCTTTGTCATTTAATGGCTGCATGATGAGAGTGGTGCAAGTCTTTCCATCCTGGGTTTGCCTTGGGAAGGGTTGAATGAAGTAAGCAAAGATTCCTTTGGACAGCTGGCTACCTTCGTTTGGATGTATGTGTGCGCCCTGGGCTGGATGCGCCTTTACCCATAACTTCGGTGCTTCTGACGCCTTCTCTCCGCCACGACTATTTTCTTGAGCTTTGCGACTACTGCATACGTTGCTAGTTACTCTCTCTTTCCCTTCTGGCTTATGTTAAAGAGGCGCTTCATGTTTCCTCGGGAAGGCGTACAGAAGAGGACGCCTTCGCACTGCAGGTGCTTGTCACGTGCTTTCTCTTAGCTCATTATTTGTTTGGTAATTTCTACCCCCTATGATGATGAGTTTGGGCCTTGCACTTTGAGCCTTGTTAATGGACCACTCATTTTTGGGTATCGACAATGATCAACACTGTGTTTTTGCATTTGATGAGACCTTAAATCAAAGAAAAAAAGGCTGGTCTTACCTTCAGCATGATGAACTTAAAAAATTTAACTTGAGTAGTTGATGAGATCTGCATAGGAAATGCATCCAAATTTGGAATATGAATTTATCTCCTCTTTTGCTTCTTCTACTAAGTTCAAGGCATGAGAAAGCCCTTGATTTCCTGGTCTGCTTAACTTTTAGCTTCACCTAGAAGAAGAAAGGGAGAAAAGATTTTAATCATCCGTAAGAAAAAAAAGGCTTACGTAATTTATATAGTCAACATGGGAAGTCAATAATTCATATAGTCTTTCTTTTGTAATTTAAAGGAGCTATGTAAATATATATTTGTCAAATAATTATGTATTTTATTATTTATTTTTTGTAGTTTTAATTTTTGATTGATTATGGAAACTAAAAGAGCAAACAAGCGACCTAGAAGCATAGGAGGTTTCGAAAAGAATCAAGAAGATTTTGATTATGATATTGTGCATTAATTTCTTAAAATGTTGGATTTCTGAATTATAGTTATGAATATCTTGGTTTTTCTTGCTTCAGGCTCATCTAAAATAATTCATGTTCTTGGTCGAAAAAGTTATGTATTTACCATTTCTAATTTTTTTACAAGTAAAGCCAGAAAAGTCAAAAGTCCATGACTGGCAAAAGTAAAGTCGGTGTACTTTTGGCACTTTAAAACTTTGATCCACCGGTACTTTTGTCTAATCTTTTCATTTTCGCTATATTAAGGATGATTGTTTATCATTGTTCTTTTAAAAAATATAAATACATTATCATGTGAATCATATTTTGTTTGGAAAATTTACAAAAAGTCAGGCATTTTAACAAATACAAGCTCTACATCTGAATTTTTAACTACGTGACCAACATGTCAACATGGTATAAATATTAGTTACAATAACTCTTCAATATAAGCTACATATAAAGGTAAAATCGTTGTCTTTTATGATTGTGAACTTTAGTTTTATAGAATTCAAAAAATTAATAAATTAAATTTACATGGTATAAAACAAAAACTACACATTGGCTATTCATAATTTAATAACTAAATAGTAATTTAATATTATACATTACAAATTGAAAAAATTTTACTCATACTTTGTCAAGTAATTTCACACACAATGGTAATATCAAAAATTAAAGGATGCACGGGAAAACTTACTAGTTAGTGTTAATAGTATATATTAATGGTTATAAAAAAAAAGTGATCTATAACTCAGATTCATAGAAAATGAACAAACTGGAATATCACAGTTAATAATATAAGGGTGATTAGGGGAGATTCAATTTTACTAAAAGTTTAAGTTTAAGGATAGATTGAGAAAAAAATAATTCATGATACATATTTATAAAAAGAATAAAATTTAGGGATAGTTTATGTATTTTTTCCTATTTTTAAAGTATTCTTAACATTAGAAAAACTCTTTTAAAAAAGCTTTTTCTTAATCTTATTCCTAAGGGTTAAAGATAAGAACCCAAGAGTGGAAATAGTTTTTGAGAAACTACACATATAAAATTTTTCACTTCTTAAATACAAATAAGAATCCAAAAGTAGAAATGTTTCATGAGAAATTGAGTATTTAAGAAGTGAAAAATTTTATATGTTTAGTTTTTCAAAAAACCATTTAAATTCTTAGGTTCTTATCTCCAACCCTAAAAAAAATAAGGCTTAAATTTGAAATATTCAAATGTAGCAAACAAGTTTTCAAGTACTTGGAGGTAGTACACATGCTCAACACTAGTGTTGTTGACACTATTTGTTAAAGTGTAAGAATTGATAAATAAAAAATTTCAATTGAATTTTTTTTTTAATAAAGTATCAATGTCGATTTCAATATTTTGTACCATACCAATTTAATCTTTGAAAATTTATAAATATACATTTAGTCTCAAGATTTTTCAACTAGGACAAGTTAGTCCCTTTGTCCAATCCGTTAGTTGTTTCTACTGTCAATGTTAATGGACTTGCCTACATGGCTGTTCACAATATGACATGGCACCTCGTGAGAGGCAAACAAAGTGGACTTACAAAGTGGACTTACAAACTTGATCCCTCAAGATTTTCGGACCAGCCAATTTGGTTATTAAAAATACGAAAAATATAATTTATTTAATCCCTAATGATTTTGGACATGAACCAAGTTAGTCCTTGCATTAATGGAGCACCATAAAAGTTAATAAAATTGTAAAACTTTTTCCTAAACCCAATTTGGTCCCTGAAAGTTTTCTATGGCCCAACTTCATTCTCGACACACCAAGAAAGTAAACCTTACAAAGTACAAGGTTATTAAAGGTTTATCTGATGTGGGACTTTCCATTCCACAATATAATCAAACTAGCAATAGACCCGTGGGATGCATGGGCCATACAATCTCCAAGGAATCTAACATGCTGTAGATCTCACTTCTGATAAGCTTGGTATACTATATGATAGATTCACTTAAAGATTGTGCAAAATGCATCTCTTTCAAACTATTGACAATACATAATGTTTTATTTAAAAAAAAAATCATAACTTTGTTATTATTCCTGGAATTATTATTACAGATAAAAGAGAAGAACATGGGTTAAAAATATTACCCATCAAAAAGATGGAAGAGAAGAAGCTATTTAGGTAGCGAGTGGAACTTGAACCTGACGATCTCTTTGAGATGATAAGGCTACAAAGCTTATTGAAATCTTAGTGAGATAAAAACCCACTTTAAGAAGAGGAAAGAAATTTGTGAGAGGAAGAAACGCATTTTTGTTTGAGTATGGAGAGAGGAACACAAAATTGAAATTTGAGGAAGAGAGATTTTTTTTGTTTTTGGGTGTAATTTAGAAGGGTGGGGGAAAATAATTATTGTCTCTTAAGGGATAGTCTACAATTCGGATGGATATAACTTCAATCTTGCATCTGAAGTTGCATAAAGCTTCTATAAGAAGCTAGTCTTAAAGGCTTAAAAATTCAAAATTCAAATTAGTGTAGGGCATCCAAATGAACTTACCCAGTTATCACAACCCTTAATTTTATTTGGTACTGTTTATTGAACAGTACAAAAGAGAAGATCTGGCTTTTATGTGGGTAGCTCTATCTGCACATTGGTTACTATTATTTTTTTTTTGTCCACCCGGTTCCCTAAGTACTATCTAGGTATATCTGGATCCGACGTGGGTCGTGTGCCTGACTATGACAGGTGAGTCTCCCAACATGAATTTTCTGCATTCACAAGGAATCGAACTCGAGATCTTGTTTAAGCGAGACCGAGCCGCTTACCACTCGTCCCAACCCATGTTGGTGGTTACTATTATTGAACAGTGAGTGATGTATATTACACATTCATTTCCTCTCTCACGTGCTACTTTTTGAACTTTTCATTAAATATTTAAATATGTGAAAAATTACCACTCGGTAACAAACAATACATATTACTACCAATGAGCTGTTGGTGCAGTGGTGCCAGGGGCTGCACTTGGTAGGGCGAACCACGGTTCGATCCCCCGCAACAACGTTGGGAGAGGAATAAAACCTTAACCCCGGGACCCCCCTCGAACTGGATTAGTCGGCCCAGTGGGCCGGATACCAGGGTGCAAACCAAAAAAAAAACAACACATGTTACTATTAATTGAACACGACTACACTCTCCCCTTTTTTCTATTTCTTAAACAGTATACTATTTAACAATATATAGAATATAGACTAGTATATGCAATAACACTTTTGATGATCAACCAAAAAACTTCCACAAATTCTCATTATGATTTACCATTTCCAATATTAAAAAGGTATTAAATCATTTTTTTAGGGATCTGTATGTGGTACTCATCAAAAGGTGATGAGTTTCTATACTAACTGTTGAATCAATGGCTGAGAACTTCAGTTGTTAATGGGTAGCTATGATGAATGACTTGTTATCTGATGTAATGTTCATCCTGATAGAGCAGGCGCAACATAGAAGCTTTCCTCCTCCTATGGTTTTTTTTTCTAATCTGGGCCTCTTTCGCTGCACTCTTGCAGTGTTAATTTTTTTTTCGAATGTGGGCCTCTACGTCTGCTTACAAAAAGATCCATGGTTATTATTTTTTCTGCAGTTTTTTTTTTTGGATGGCATTAGTGATTGTGTTTGTTTCATTTTATGAAATTAAAATTAAAAATAAATGAAAATAAAAATAAAGTGTCATATATAATTATTTATAATACTCCATCCATGTTACAAGAATGGTTAAAAAAATTCAAAAGTCAAAAAATTAAGAAGACATGCATTTAATGGTTTGTCTAACACATCAACCAATTATCAAAAAGTAATTTAATATATTTTGCATAGATCAACCAATCACAATTTAAAGTTTACAATTTGTAAACTTTACATAAATTTTTTTAAGTTTAGTTTGGGACCAAAAATTTAACCATTTTTTTACTAGAGGTGTAAGTGATTCGGTCCGAGACCACGAGACCGCTCGGACCGGACCGGGCCGAACAGAAAAATGCAGTCTGGTCCGATCTCACGGTCTGATCTGGTCCCAAAAAGTTTAGACCATACTTGAACTGTCCGGTCCACGGTCCTAGATATTCTTAGACCGCAGAGACTGGACCGGACCGATAGGGTTAATAATTAAAAAAAAAACCTACATACAGATAGTCAGATACATTGATACACGTAACACACTACACAACCCTAATCTTAAGTCACACCTTCTCACTCTCACTCCTTCAGCCGCCCCTCTCAAACTCTCACCTTCAGCCACCTTCAGACGTCGCTTGCCCAGATCCGCCACCGCCGATCCTTCAGTCTTCTCACAGGCCTTCGTTCCGTCGTCCCCTTCGTTCGCAGTCTCGTCGCAGTCCCGTCGCCATCCCGTTCGAGTTCGAGTCCTGTCGAGTCTCCGTCGTCCCGTTCGAGTTCGGTTTGCTTCTCCCTTCTCTCTTCTCGTTTGCTGATCTGGTTTTTTTTTCTTTTTTTAAATCCAATAATTTTTTCCTTTTTCCTTTTTAAATCATTTTTTTCCTTTTTTGTGTTTTACTGTTTTACATAGATTTTCATTAGCATTAGGTTTTGAATTACTTTATTTCATACTTAATACTTAATACTGACAAGCTCCCTTCTTCAATCCAGTATGTATTATGCTTTTTTTTTTTAATATTTTTGCTTTATTTTAAAAGGAAAAATACAGGAAAAAAGCAAAATAGATCGAAGCTGACCATTCATGAACGATCCGGTCCGGTCCGGTCCGGTCTTTGAAGATAAATAATGTTGGGACCGGACCGGACCATACTAAATTGAGCGGTCCGATCCGTAATATGACTCACAGACCGGATCAGACCGGACCGTTACACACCTATTTTTACCATCCTTGTGGGATGAAGAGAGTATGTAACACCGAAAATTTTAATCCTATTTGTAAGACATTAGTCCATTGTGAAAAAACATTTAATTATTTTAAAATAAAAATAAAGTGTCATATAATACTGAAAATTATGTAAGACCGAAAATTGTAATCATATTTGTTAGAGATTATTCCATGCCACTGTTTGCGTAAATATTTTTAAATAAAAAAAATAACAAAAAAGGTTAAAAAAATAAAAAGTAACATCAATGGGAATTAATAAAAATGTAACAGTGACGAAAAAATAAAAGAAATATTTGTTTAGTTTGTAGTCCCTCCTTCGGTTTAAAATATAAGAAAAAAAACATATTTCCTTTACTTTAAAATTTAAGCAAAACTAACCATAGTTTGTAGTCCCTCTTCCGGTTTAAAATATAAGAAAAAAAACGTACTTCCTTTGGTTTAAAAACATATTCATAATGTGGTTGAGTTATTTAATTTTTGTTTCATTCTTAATGTAAATATATTAAATTAATCTTTTTTTTTATGAATTTGAGTAAATTAAATACATTAAACTAAATTTTTATTAGGTGTGAAGTTGGTTATTTTTGCTTAAAAAAGACCAAAAGTATAATAAAGTAAGGAGAGAGTAAACATTTCCATATTTTTACGCGGGTGGCAGTATGCATGCGTAATGGCTGCAGTGGCCAATAGGTGCAGGTGTACGTGTGTCACAATTTGTGTGGCGGGGTGTAGTAAAAAAAAATGAAGAAGAAGAAACTACCGCGTATAATAAGTCAGTATAATTATCTGTATGTGAGTACGGTAAAACGACCTTGTTTTTAGACTCTATGAGAAAAAAACTTAGGGATTGCAAACAAAAAATCTTCCCTGAAAATGTGGCAAAATAAAATTCTAAATTATTATATACTTTTACACAACTCATTCTCCAACTTCTTGGGCTATAATAAGGACCAAGATTATGGAAAGATTTCAATATTATTAGAGATGTCATAATAGGAATTCTTGACATATGAAATCTCCACCATCAATATGAAATGGATGAATTCAATGTCAACCATTGATACAAATTTTGCATATACTAGTTTGATGTTGTTTTGGAAGAAAAAGTTTCACATTGGGTTGAGCATAAACCTTGTACTTTATAAGGGAGGATTTCCTGCAAGGTCTAGGATCAAGTTGGGTCACTTGAAATTTTCAGAGATCAATTTCGGTTTAGGAGAAACTGTTTATACATTTTTGTTAATTTAAACGTGCTCCACAAACGCAGAGACTGACTTGGTTCACGTCTTATAGTAATGACAATTATGGCCTAAGCCGGCGGGCATGCCCAGCCCGCACGCAAAAAATGCGTGCAGGGCTTGATTTTTTGACCCATTTTTCAATTAGGGCCAAGTAGGGCCGCCTGTAAAAATTGCAGGAATTTTTGGGCGGGAAACAGGCGGCCCGCAGGCATTTTTTTTTACTTCTTGATTTAAGACTTTGTTTTTGTTTTTTTAAGACTTTATTATCCAATTGCTTAATGTGTATGAACTTTTGAGACTTTTTTTAAGACATGGACTTTTATGTTTTATAAAACTTTTAAAACATCGGTAAGAGTCAATATTATATTTTTATGCTATTTTTCATGTTGTTTTCCTTTTTTTTAATATTTGAAATAAAAAATGGGCCGCCCATGTAACACCCCGATTTAGAAACTTGAAATTTCCTTTTTATTTAGTTCAGAAAAATACGGGTAAATTTTTTTTCGTTAATGACGTGGACATGGGTTCATTCTTGTAATTACATTTCTTTTTCAAAAACATTTTTTTATTACAACATAATACATTCATGTCCCACGTCATCCATCAAGTTCCAAGTCGAGGTGCTACCAACACCGCGCTTTGGAACCCAATTTACCATATTCAAAATCATCACAGTATTATTTCAGTTATCAAGTTTAGAAAACATTATTACAAGTACGGGAGTAACACGGTATCTAGCAAGATTATCAAAGTCCCATAACATACATGACTCATAATACATAACTGAGAATAAACTAATTAATGATCCTCATCACTGGATACTGCAGCAGGCACTTCCTTCGGGTCATACTCCCAAACATCGGCATCCGAATACTCGACCGAAGATGATTCTTCACTAGGGTCCTCTTCAATCTCATCTGGGTCGCTTTGGGGCAAGGCCTCAAAATCATCCTCAAGGGGTTCTATAGGATCCAAGTCCTCGTTCACATCTGCCTCCTCAGCTCCAGGGTCAATGCGTGCAGGCAGTGGTAACGGATAGCCACCATAGTAGTCTACTGGTCCCCCAGTCCGAAGATCCACCAAAGAGAAGCGACATTCACGAGTGTCGGTTGAATCTCCTCAGAGTGTGCGGCCTGGGTCTTTGATGATCACCTCTGAGCTGCCTCTCCATTCCCAACCTTGACGGTTCACCTCCCACTGACCGTCGTGGTAGATCTCAAAGGTAAACTTGACCAGGTCCACCATCTAATGGCCATCACGAGGCCAAAAGAAAACCAAAACAAAGCGATACAGAGAGAGAGAGACAGCTTTTCCGAGCGGATAAGCCGACTGCGTGGAATTACAGTAGGCAATCATATCAAGATATAACAATTAAATACAACACATCAAGTACACATTCATGATTCATGATTCTCCTTTATTATTTTCATTATCATAATTTATCATTATCGTTCCTTTATCGTACTGGGCTTTCAAGCCTCAATTCCAAATCTTCCCTTTGGTTATTGTTCCAATTCCTCTTCCTGCCCGAAGGCTTTCTTGATACCACATACTTACATAACTCTTATCTCACTTATCAAGGATTATACTTGTATCTTCATACACTTTTCTTATTAAGTTTTATTGAAGCGCATCCATCGATGACAGGGGATTTAGGAAAAGTCATTGAGGAGTTGGGTTAGCACACATACATCTCCTGCCATCCACCCAATCCTAGTCGGAAGCAGACGGGACGTACAGGAACCTTAACCCACGCAGGTCGAACAGTCGAGAAAATCTAGCAATATATATACTTGTCAGTGCCACAACCGTACAGGCCGACCATCATGACAATTATCGTTTTACGCGATACCACTAGGGCTAACACCAATCGACTTCCTGCCTCGTTCAGGTTCCCTCTCACCGTCTCGAATTTGATCAAGGGGGCGACAATACTATTCTAGTCTGTAGTGTGGAACATGCTAGGATCCTTTGGGTATTAATCCCTGATCACATATAGGCTAGTTCCACCTAAAATAGTACCCTAGGTTACTTGACGTTTCACCATCATCACTCTCCCCTATCACAATCACACACCTGAGTATCTACAAATAAACAGGGTATCTTCCTCTCCACTACTTCACGCTCAACTCCCCGTGGTATTTAAATTCTTTTAATGTTTTAACAATGTTGTATTAATATCTGATTAACCCTAAGCTTTGGACGAGTCACCCTTAAACATCCCTTCGGTGATTCTCGACCTCTAATTATTCATCTTTCACATTAACCTTTTTCAACAATAATTTATTTATCACATAGGGCTCGGACACACGAGCATACTACACACCTGGCCAGCACAAACTCGACCTGAAAAGCACGAAATCCACCTCAGCGCACATCAGGGAGATTTATTATTATAAGCCGATCATATCCCCAGCATCTCATTCTTTCCAGCTACTCTTTCTGTACAAGTTCATTTTACTTTCATTACTTCTGAAAATTTCCAGTCTTTTCATCAAGTACTTCTAACATTTTCACATCATTTCCATCAACATCATTGTTTTACTTTAACACTTAAAGCATGGCAAATATCTCACATAACATGATTACTTTCAATTTCAGATAAAATTTCAGTAGGCATAGAGCAGCATATCATAACATCTCATCATCATAAATAAATAGCATCATGTCATATTATTATAACAGAAAATGGATATCTTAGTCCTGCGTATAAGTGGCCAAACATACACAATCAACTGCCACTATACGATTGACTCTTAGACCCCACGTTCCGGATTTTGAGATGGCCATGAACATCTTAACATGTTACCTACACACCACTGTGTCTTAGGAAAGCTGCTCTCTCACCTTGAGTGCAGACAAAATCCAAAGAGTTCCCACCGGTGCGGTCCTCCGGCACGTGTCCACAACGGACACCCTCTACATCCTCAAGACAGGAAGTATATCTATATTAATAATATATTCTAATACAAACATCTATCCCAAAAGTTAAAAATCATTCTTTGAAACTTAAAGTGAAATACTTCAAGTAAAAATCAAAACATAAATCCTTTTCTCCAAAATCGTTCAGAATCTTTCTAACACTTCTCATACCTTAAAACCATCATTACACAATTCAAAAAAAATTATTTTAAACGAATAAATCGGCTGCTGGTCCGTCTTGGACAGCTGCTCATTCGGACCCGAAAACACCGGAAAAATCCAATTATACGATCTAGTTTTCACTATAACTTGAAACAATTAAAACTTATGCTTTTAGAACACTTCAAAACATTTCTCAAGTTGAAAACACCTCAATAAAAATTTGGGACGGCCACAACAAGATCCCATAAAAATCACTTTTTGATTATTCAAAAACACCGTAAAGCCATACATCAATTCGTAATACTTTTGGATAAAAATAAATATTTAAAACAATTCATTTTTCAAACCACCACACTTTAAATAATATTTGGACAACCATGATATAGCTCCCATATCCAGAAATGAATTAAAATTAAACAACTCCAAAAACCAACTTATTTTCAAAAGCAAATCATTAAGTCAAACACTTAGCACATAATCATTTAATCAAGAACAACAGATCACTCGACCACATGCATTTATACACACAACTCATTCTTATTTTACTTCCTTAATCATGCAAATGATTTTATTCACGTAGCATATAGAATAGCGGATTAATTACACTATTTTCATAAACTTACTTCCAATTCAAGCAACTCAACTAACAAGCCTTAATTTAATTCAAAACCAATTATACTAACAAGCATATCACTCAAACTAGATAGTGTTGGAAACCAACAAGCGACCTAACAATTACTAGAGGGGGGTGAATAGTAATTTCGAAGCAATAATACCAATTTTTTGGATTAATTGAAAGTTGTTAATTTATGCTTGTTGATTTTATGAAAATTGTCGAGTTAATGCCGAGCAGATGCTGATAATCGATTGCCTAAGCCGACAATAGATTATCCGAGCTGTTACACAGAAACCGGTTTTCGCAGCGTGAACTTAGCGAGCACAAATAAACAAACAGAGGTCGGTTTTGCCGACTAAGATGCTCGGTAAAATGCAAACACAATAAAGAACAGAAATGCGGAAAAGCAGTAAAGGAAGAGACACAAAAAAATTTATACTGGTTCACTCTCACCCACTTGAGAGCTACGTCCAGTCCCCCCTAAAACCTTTAAGGAGCTTTTACTCAAAATCAATTTAAATGGTTACACAGGGATTTACAAGAGAACCTCTCTAAACCTATCCCTTCAAGAGCGTACCAAGCCCTTAAACTCTACCTCAAATAAATTGATGGCTGAAGAACCTCTTCAGCACTTTACAACACCGAAGCTTCTTGAAACCTTCAAGAACAACTTCGTTCAACTGATTACAATGATGAAAGAAGAGTATGGCTCCAACTCGAAAACTCAACAGAGTATGATTTGAAAGTTTGTGTATCTGGTGAGTAATCGATTAAGTAAGGGATTTCACAGAGAAGACTGAAACTTAGATTTCGAATATGAAAATTTTGTTTCTCCGTGTTCTTAAGAAAATGTTGTTGCTGCTGTTGGTGTGCCTTTTTCTTTTCCTGTTCTTCGTGTATGTATTTCTTCTGGAGAATGAAAGTTGATCTTTTATACTGATCTCAACACCCAACTATGAGGAAAGATATTTTGTGACACACGCTGTCCTTGCAACGGATATTCCAGATAATATCCATTTTGATGCAACGTCTTTATCCACGTATGTCCTTTTTAGAAGCTTCTAATATGCAGCAAAGTACAGTGACAGCTATTGTCCTTTACAAATTTGTTCCCTTTTTCAAATTTGAAAATCAAGTTTAATGGTGTCAAAGACAACTGAATGTTGACGACGATGAACAGTATCTGAGCTTGTTATCTGTTCGAGCTGAGGGACTTGATTTCTTATGCAGCAGAGAGCTAAGAGAGAACTGAACTTGAACCGTGTTGAAAGTCTGAGCTTGATGATGCTTGCATTGAAATTGACCAAGTGTGAACCGAGCTTGACCTTGCCCTTAGACTTCCGAGTTGTGGCCGAGCTTTGCACTCTGACTTGAGTTTAACTGAGCTTTGGCCGAGCATGTGCATTCTGGCTTGAGTGACCTTGAAGTCCGAGCTTTATATTTTATCTTGAGATTGACTCTGAGCCGAGCTCTGACCGAGCTTTACACACTAGCTAGAATACGAAGTTAAGATCTGAGCTCTAGCCGAGCTTTATACTCGATCTCGAGTTTACCCTTGAAATTCGAGCTTTGGCCAAGCGATGCAAACTATCTTGAATGTGAACTTTACATCCGAGTAAAGGCTGAGCTGAACTGATGTGATGTCGAGCTTAACTACAGGTTCAAGCTAGACATCTTTTTGAACTGAACTGATCTGATGTGATGCCGAGCTTAACGAAAGTCCGAGCTTGACAATTTTACCGAGCTTGGAGACTTGAGTGATTAAAAACTTCTTGATGAATAGTGTTGTCGAGCTCGACATAAGTTCAAGCTTGACAACGTCTCTGATCTTGGGTAACTTGAGTCGAACTTGATGATGAAGGTCTAATATATGATGCTTTAAGACTTAATTTCAATTCCTTTGGCTTGGGTTTTAGCTTGTTTCTCTTGTAAATATAGGTATTTTGTATTAGTTTTAAGAATTTTTAGTTTATTAGAATCCTTTGAACGTTTTGATCCGTTTTGGGTATGTTTCAGGTGTTTCGGAGCTTTATTTGGAGAAAATATTATTGGAGCTGAGAAGAGCATCAGAAGACCTTGAAAATGGCACAAGAACGAAGAGAAACGGAGTCGAAAATTCCTAAGCACGCCCAGGCGCGCGTGCTACGTTAAAATTGGGTCATCAGATGTAGCACGCCCAGGCGTGCTGGTCTGCACGCCCAGGCGCGCGAAGTGAGAGAAAGCCCAATTGGGCCAATTTCTGATCAGTTTTGAAGGATTTTGATAAGATTAGACTTTTATCTATTTATTTATGTTTTTAGGATTAGTTTTAGGAGAGATTAGAGAGTCATAATCAGTTATCATTAGAGATTAGGATCAAGGTGGAGGGAGACTACATTCTCTAGAGAGCTTTCGGAGGAGGAATCCATTGAAGGCTGGAGATTCAGACCAAGGATTAGTGGTAATTTAGGAATGAATTACTTCTATTCTTATTTGTTCTTCTTTTCTATGATGTGTAACTAAACCCTCTTGTGTTAGGAACATGTGGATTTGATTATGTAGTTTATTTATATGAATTAATGTTTTTCCGTTTCTAAATCATGTGTTTGATTGCGTTTTATTTCAAATTCATAAATCTGGCCAATTTATGTCTTGTTTTGGATCTCTAATTCTTCAATTGAGAGATTAAGAATTAGAATAGGCCATGCCTTCAAACAATATAGTTATTCAACAAGTAGGGATACAATTGGGTAATTATATAACATGATTAATTCCCTGTTCTTAATTAAGATTATTCAATAGTTTAATCTCTTAAGGAATTAAAGATTATCTAATTGAATAAGAAACAGTAATTATACAAGAGGGATCTAATAGTTACCAATTTAGGAAGTCGTTCATGATTTAGGGAAAAACATTGATTTATGATAAATAAATGAAATAATTAATGAAACTAGTTCCTAACCACTATTCACCCACCAATTAATAGTTTTTATTTATTTTCCAACAGCAAAATAATCCCTTTTATTAATTTATTTAAATCTGAATTTTAATAGATTTTACTCTTAATTACTCCTAGGTAGAAATAAGTTAAATAATTCTTGGTCCCTGTGGGAACGATATCTGGTCTTAACCGACTATATTACTTTGCGATCTAGTATACTTGCTAGAGAGTGATCACTTGATGACTTTGCACTTCGCATCTGTTTTTGGCATCTTGTTCGAGCTTCAAGCCGAGCTTGATGATTGTTTGCATTTGGCAACCTTGAGCCGAGCTCGATTATAGTCTGAGCTTCTTCTCGACTGACTGAGTCAACTACATTGGCTGAGCATCTTCGAGCTTCTTACTTGCCGCTGGTTCAACTACATTTCTTCAAAGCAACTGCTGAGCATCTTCCAAACATCTTCTGAGCATCTCCCGAACTAAGCTTTTGTTTGACCTTGATATCTTGGCTTGAGCTACATGAGCAAATTCCGAAAGTCTTCCGAACTTGCACCTGAGCACCTGCCGAGCTTGTTCTTGGTCTTCAGACATGATACTTATGTTCGAGCATATTCCGAGCTTGACATCGGCTGACTTAGAATGCTCTGAGAGATAGCTCGGATTGATCACTTCCGAGTACGCACCGAGCTGATTCAATTTGTCTCCATCAAAGCCTTAGCTGAGAACCGAGCTATTTGTCTTCATCAAAATCTCTTTGATTCAACAATCTCCCTCTTTTTGATGATGACAAATGCCTGTTGATTGCCTGTTGATTTTTGTGCGCTCCGTCTGAATATACTCTCGGAAATTTGTCGGATAGCTATAGAGATGCTCGGAAAACACTCCCCCTGAATGTATGCTTGAAATATTGAACATCTGAACAACACCTTTCTCGCATCCGAAACACCAAAAACAACAAACAACACATTTCTCCCCCTTTTGGCATGATCAAAAAGGAGCCAAAGAATTAAGCACATTGCCAAAAGAGAGTAATAAATACGACAAAAAAAATTCTAACACCTTTCTCCCCCTTTTTCCTTATACGAACTCGGAACAAGATATCTTCTCCCCCATAAACGAATTTTAAACAAAAAAATATCCGAGGAATAAGCTTGGCAGGAGTTAAACAAAAATTCGAATACATAAAGGATCACGAACAAACTTATATTGAAATAAGATTTTCGATGTTGGTGACTGAGTTTTAAAAATACTGAAAAACACTTAGCTTATACTGGATTCGTCCAGAATGTTGAGCTCTGTTCGAATAAGATAAAAAGTTTCCCTCGGCAGGGGCTTTGTAAAAATGCCAGCTAATTGTTTATCAGTGCTAACAAATTCAATTACGCAGTCACCTTTTTGAACATGATCTCGCAAAAAATGATGTCTTATTTCAATGTGTTTTTATTGTGAATGATACACTGGATTCTTAGTTAGATTGATCGCACTTGTATTGTCACATTTGATAGAAATGTGATCCAATTGCAAGCCAAAGTTGGACAATTGTTGTTTCATCCAAAGGATTTGAGCACAGCAACTTCCGGTTGCAATGTACTCGGCTTCTGCGGTTGAAAGAGCAACACAAGCTTGCTTTTTAGAAAACCAAGACACAACTGAACTTCCCAAAAGATGACAAGTTCCACTCTTGCTTTTTCAATCAAGCTTGCATCCCGAAAAATTTGAGTCCGAATACCCCATCAAACTGAGGTCGGCATCCTTAGGATACCACAAACCAGTGTTCTCGGTTCCTTTTAAGTATTTAAAAATCTGTTTAACAACGGACAAATGAGATTCTTTTGGATTGGCTTGAAACCGAGCATACGTGCAGACTTCAAACATAATGTCGGGCCGAGATGTAGTTAAATATAGAAGACTTCCTACCATACCTCTATGTTTACTTACATCTACCGACTTACCTGATACATCCTTGTCAAGGTAGCATGACGTGCTCATCGGGGTTGCTGCACTCTTGCAATTCTCCATCCCGAATTTCTTTATGAGCTCCTTGCAGTACTTGCCTTGATGCACAAAGATGCCTCCTTTAACTTTTTTCACTTGCAGTCCGAGGAAAAATGTAAGCTCACCCATCATTGACATCTCAAACTCGCCCTTCATAAGATCTAAAAACTTCTTGCATAAAGACATATTAGTAGCACCGAATATTATATCATCAGCATACACTTGTACTAATAATATGTCCTCGTTTGACTTATGAATGAACAGTGTAGTGTCAACCTTCCCTCTTTCAAAGCCTTGTTCTAAAAGAAAGGAACTTAACTGATCATACCAAGCTCAAGGAGCTTGTTTTAATCCGTAAAGTGTCTTTTTAAGTTTGTAAACATGATTTGGAAATTCATGGCTTTCAAATCCAAGAGGTTGTTTCACATACACTTCTTCATTTATGAATCCATTCAAAAATGCACTTTTGACATCCATTTGATACAAAGTAAAATTCATTAAAGATGCAAAAGCGAGCAAGATCCGAATTGCTTCAAGTTGTTAGATCCAGTGAGATGGTTTTGATAATGACAAATGTTTTGAACAAGCTACAAATGTTTTGATCAAGTTAAAGTTATGGAGAAGCTCACCAAATTTCAACAAGATCAACAAACAACAATGATGAAGAGAGAACAAGCTCATGAAGATTCAAGTTGTGTATTGTATTGTAATATCTTTAATTTGAGTCTTAGAGTTTGATGAGTTTGGGTAGAGTTATTAGAGGGTAGTGAATCTCTATCAAGTGCATGATCATATTATATTTTGAGTATTCACTTAACCTAAAATCAATAGGTGGCTTAAAGGTTTGAAAGAAAAGGTTTAGTTTTGAGAAAACAAGTTTTTAATCAACTTTATCAGTTCATAATCGATTACAATAAAGTCATAATCGATTATCAAATGTCTGATCAGGTAATAATCGATTATGATGATGAAATAATCGATTATCACTTTTCAACAAAGGCATAATCGATTATGAAGGTTGCTTAATCGATTATGACCTGCTGTACTGGTTTTTAAAAATATGTTTTTCACTTCTCAAAATCAGTTTTTAAGTTTCCTAACTTTTGGGTATTCTATATAAACCTTTTCCTAACCTTTGTGAATCATAAGAACAAATCAATTTCATTTTTCATATCATTATGGAAAGATCAAAGCCACACTATTCTCTCAACTTTCTCTCTCAAGATCAAAGCTTTCATTTTCACATTCTTTGATCAAGAATCTTTGAATCTCATGTGTTGATATTTTCATAATTCTTGAAAGAGATTCATAGGATTGTTATTGTATACTATTGGATTGTAAATCATTGCAAGGAGGCAAACATTCTACAACAAAGGAAGTCTTGGTGGTTGTTCATCAAGCAAATTGTCTTGGAAGTCTTGTTGTGTTGACAAGAAAATTGGAAGTCTTGTTGTGAGGAATCAACAAGCAATTGGAAGACTTGTTTTGGGGTTATCAACAAGCAAGGGAAGAAGGTTAGACTAGATTTCAATAGGATTGCAAGACAAGAGTGAGATATCTCTTGGAGGCTATCAAGAAGGGAGTCTTGAGAGGCATTTACTTGTAATTTGAGAATTCTAATTCCTTTAGTGAAGAATCTCTCTTGGTTGAAGAGGGGACTAGATTTAGCTCACGGTGGTTGTGAGTGAACCAGGATAAATCTCTGTGCAGTATCTCTATTCCCTTAACTCTTTACATTCTTGTCATTTCATATTGTTCTTGGTTGAAAACCTAGAAAAGATTGATTTTCCATAATTGATTGAATGAGTGTTTAATCGTGTAAATTGAATTGGGGAAAATCATTTTCATAACCTAGGTAATCGATAAGAATATTGGTGTTAATTAATTCCGTTTTATCTCTGATCTTATGTGTTAATTGATTGATTTTCGTATTTGATTGAAAAAGTGATTTTTCAGTTTTCCAAGATTATAATCGGTTATCTGGACATTATAATCGATTATCATAAAGTTGTTGTCAGATGATAATCGATTAAACACTGTTCATAATCGATTATGATTTTCAGAAATTGTGAAAATTGTTCGTTTTAATTGTTTCGATTTGTTTCGTTCGAAAATCTTTGAAGGTTTCTTTAACACGTATTCAACCCCCCCTTCTAGGTGTTCTCCTAGTGTTCCTTAGTTATTCACCCACCGATTGTAGTTCTTAACACAAGTCTAGCAACCGGAGCAAAGGTCTCATCGTAATCGATGCCTTCCTCTTGGTTGTAGCCTTGAGAAACTAGCTTTGCCTTCTTTCTTATGATTGCCCCTGATTCGTCCATTATATTTCTAAAAATCCATTTTGTGCCGATTATGGTATGATCATCGAGCCGAGGAACAAAATCCCAGACATCATTTCTAATGAACTGATTTAACTCTTCTTGCATAGCCATAGCCCAATGTTCATCCTTAATCGCAGCATTAACAGAATCAGGTTCAATCTGATAAGCGAAAGAAACGAAATTACAGAAGTTTTGAATGGACCGCCGAGTAAGAACTCTTTTCGAGATGTCTCCGAGCACATTTTCTATCGGATGATTCTTGTTCGATTTCCAAGTCGGAGGAAGGTCGGACTGAGTTATGCTCGGAGATAGCTCATCTCTCTGTGCTTCGATTTCAACTAAAGATGTAGGATAATCCTTTTGAGCTCCAGTTTCAGTTGAGCTCGGAATGAGGTCAGCAACTGAATTTTCCAAGTTTCCTGCACAACTCACAGTGTCTCCTTTCGGAGACTTATCAAATACCACATGGATAGACTCTTCCATAGTGGAAGTTCTTTTATTAAACACTCTAAAAGCTTTACTGTGAGTAGAATAACCTAAGATGTTGAATCTCATGATTTCCCTTTATGATGTTTTTATGATGACACAACACAACTTTATATATTATGTTTGAACAGGTTCAGGTACCTTGATGATGCGAAGATTGTATGCCTGGTTGAAGATCTAGTCTTTTAGGGCTTAGAATTTTATGTAAGGCAAATAGTAATCTAAAAAGCACTCAATTATAATTTTATGATGATGATACGTTTTGTTCTTGAAAAATCTAGAAGAAGTATTTTTAAAACCTCTGCTCCAGGAAAAGCTTTTATGAAAATGTTTTGCGAAAACCTTTGGTTACAAAATTTTTATGAAAATATGATTTTACTGTGGAGTAATTGATTACCCCTTCTGGAATAATCGATTACTTGCTGCAACTTGTAACCAGAGAGTAAGTAATGGATTAATTAGATTCATGTAATGGATTACTTCCTTGAACTGGTCATTTAAGTGACAGTAATCGATTACTTGAAGCTACTAATCGATTAGCTTTCAATGCTGCACCTTTTATAAAAAACCTGAGAGCAAGTAATCGATTACAATGACCAAAGTAATCAATTACTCATTTCAAAATTTTGAAAAACGTGCTGAAATCAATATGATTCCCAGAATGATTTATTTCCTTTTCTGGACGATCACGATTCTGATTTTGGTTGCTTCTTCTACCTTTTTGAAAACACACCAACACACACATCTACTTGGCTCTTGCTTAATCTTCTTCTCCTTCTCTCTTCTTTGAAAAATCTTTTGAGAAGAAATCATCATCATATTGGTTTGACATTGAGTTTGCTTAAGATTATCGATTTGTCATAGGACTCTATTGTAGTATTTGCTCTATCTAGAGAGCTTCATTGTTAGTTGCATACATTTCTTCATGAAAATCCATTTTATTGTAAGGGGTGTGACAACCTTAGATATTAAGGAGTGTTTTCCCTTAGGACTGAACGTGTGTCGCGTTCATAGGGTGAGTTAACCCTGTTCTGTATTGGGTAGCGCTATACGAACGGTGGGATTCCTAGTAGTTAGGCTATTTTTTTGTTCGAGGTCCCTTGCGAACGATGGGATTCCTAGTAGCTTGCGGGGTGCTCTGGATGTACTTGGGGACGCGTTGCGTCTTGGCTTAGTGAAAAGCTCAAGTGGGTCGCTTGAGGACTGGATGTAGGCGTTGTTTGCCGAACCAGGATAAAAATCCCCGGTGCAATTTTCTCTATCCCTTATCTCTTTTCTTTCCGCATGTTTATTTTATGTTGATTATAAGTTTCACGGATAAAAGCTATTTTCACGTTTTAATCTATTTAGCGCGTGTATTGCGTTTTAGTGTTTTATTTCTTCAATCACGCGTATAATAAGTTTTATCTATTAATATTAAATATTGTGTTCTTATTCGCATAAAATCGTTTTTCATTCGTTCTCTAAGTCTTCCGCTCGTTTAATCTCTGTTAATCTTTCTAAGAACGTTTGATTCAATTGAATTTCAATGATTTTATAAACACCCAATTCACCCCCCCCCTCTTGGGTGACTTTAGCCAAATCCACCAATTATTCCAACAATTGGTATCAGAGCTTCGTGCTCTGGTAATAAGCTTAATCGCTTGAGTTAAAGATCCTTTGTGGTTTGGCTTATTGGGATATTTGTTTTCGTTTTAAATGGAGGGTTGTTCATTCAATGATGCACCAATTTTCAATGGAGAAAATTATGCGTATTGGAGTGCTAGAATGAAGTTTTATCTTCAGTCAATTAATTATCGTTTGTGGTATATTGTGCTAAATGGTTTTGATTTAAACCCAAAAAATGTTTTAAATGAATTTGACAAAAAATGTTTTGCCTTGAATATTCAAGCTATGCAGATTTTAAGAAATGTCTTGAACGATGATGCATATGGTATGATCAAGGATTGTGTTAATGCTAAATGTATTTGGGATACTTTACACACACTCTATGCTACTGATGATCTTTTAGAAAGTGTAAGTATTCACAGATACAACCTGGAAACTCAGCTAGAGACAAGCTCAAAGGATGAATTAACTATCTCCCATGATGAAGTTTTGAATGATGACACCAATAGCATGAGGAGCAATTCGTCAGATGAAGATGATGAGTTAGAAAGCTTATTTGAAGCATTCTTGAAGTCTCACTTGAAATCAAGTTCTTCAGATGAGGAGTCTATAGACAACAAAATTGAACCATTCCCATACACTCCTTACGAGGTAACTATAATTGATTCTCGTTCCCATAATCCTCATATTACTCATGATGATTTGAGAGATGATTTGAAAAATATTTCTTTGGAAAATAGCACCTCTACAAATATTGAAAATTGCAATTTTATTGAAAAATCAGTTGAGGTTGCTTCTTGTGATTCTCAGTGTATTTCAAAATCCATTTGCTCCAACTCCTTATTTGACAATTCGGATAAGAATGTGGAAATTCAAAATTCAAGTAAAGTAGTTGTGAAATGTGATTCTGAATACAAGGATCATAAGTATATGCTTTACAAAAATGATTTTAGAAAATTCAAAGCATCTCCCAAACTCATTGTTTGTAATTATTGTGGACGTTCGGGTCACATTTCTCATTTATGCCTTTATAAGAAAAATAATCATATGAGAAATAAAATGAAATGGTTCCAATAGTTTCCAAGGAATCCAAGCCTAATCCCCCTGGACCCAAAATGAGATGGGTACCAAGAGTTTCTCCTTGTAACAGGAATGTAGAAAATAATTTGCCCAAGGAAAAACCAAGAGGAAATCAAAAAGTGAAATACTTCAAAATGACTCGATGTTTATCTAAAGATAGATGGAGTGACCAAAAGAAGATAGCGCCAACAAGAACCAAAGCATTTGTAACACTCCTTGTATATCATTTTACTTTATAAGAAAAGTAATAAGTTTATGATTACTTGGACTTGTTATTGTTGGAAAAAGATCTGAAAATAAGAATTTTCCCTTCCCTTGAAAATTCCTTTTCACAAATACTTGATTAATAATGAAGTTGACTAATAAAATCAGAGTTTGCGGAAACATAGTAAAATAATCATATTATACTCCTAAAATATATCAAGTGTAACAAGTCCACGGATACCAAATAAGTATTCTTATGAAACTAAATTCCTCTTATGATACCTCTTTCCAAAATATGTATCATATAAATTCTATTAAAAATAGAAATGTTATAGAGCTGGTCACTGGTCCTTTGTCCAAACATCCATCTGGTCGGATCCTCGATATCTGCACAAGGGGTTCCCAACCCACACTTTCTACACTCTGCATGCACCTAAGGGACATCTCCCTTCACTGACTTTTGTGCAAGCTAGATATACGATCAACACCTAATAAGGGCATGGGGAGTAAGTATACACTTATACATAATCAATAAAGACTAAAATACAAACACAAGTATGTCATGGACAGACAATAATGCATGTATATATGAGCATACCCTTTTTCAACATTATATCTCTTATAGTGCAAGTGGCATGATGCATGATTTCTATCCACAGCTGAGGCCTCCACTATAAGTCCATCTTGGACGTCCATCCAATACACCAGTGTGTTCCCGGAACACTACCATACGTTCCCAGAACGATGGCAAACCATACTTGGATATACAAGCATCACTCCCAGAGTGTGCATCACGTTCCCAGAACGCATAGCAAACCATACTTGGAAAAATAAACATCACTCCCAGAGTGTGCATCACGTTCCTAGAACGTATAAAAACCATGTCCCAGACACTGGCCACATTCCCAGAATGTGTCATCAAGTAGGTTTCACACCAATGTGTTCCCAGAACACATCAAAGAAACCAGGTCCCAGACACTGGCCACATTCCCAGAATGTGTCATCAAGTAGGTTACAGTACCCTCCTCATATTCCAAGAATATGATAATCGTTTCCTACCAACCCATCTACCATTCTCTATGCATGAATGCACAATCATTAAGGTTGGTTTTTATCTTTAATTTAATTATTGTGATTTAGAGATATCTCAATTTCTCTTTTGAATGATTAAGTTGAGGTATAACCTTTGGCACCAAAATTCATCCATGAATTTACTTAAAAACATGCCATTAAACTTGGATTGGGAAAAACTTAACCAATGGTATCAACTTCTCACTTAAAAGAATTAACTTTTATTTTTCAGTTTCAGGTACTAACCGGTTACAATCTCAGGCTAACCGGTTAGAATTACAGACCTGAACTGGTTAACCATTGCAATTCAGAAAACCCTTTTTCTTGAATTCTCTACCCAAACCATAACAAGTTCAACATTGTTTTATACCTCAAACCCACTGATTTCATCATTCAAAAGTCTAAATCACAATCCAATTCCAAATGAGCACAATTTCCTCTTGAAATTATCTCATAACATTAAGGCATTAATTCCTCAATTTCAATCTGAATCAAACAGTATTCATCAACATATTTTCAGATTGATTACAAGTGAAATTAGAGTATAGACTTGAGTAAAAATGGTAAGAGCACAGGGCCAGTTTCAGAAATTCATTTTCTTTGCAAAATTACAGTATCTAACCGGTTACAAATATCGAATAACCGGTTAGATTATGCAGTCTGTACACTGAAAAATGAGGTTTTGCATACCATTCTTTTCAATACTGAAATCTAACCAATTTCAACACTCAATAGAGTTCACATACCTTAATTTAAACATGTTTCACCACAGAAACATATTTCATTTGCATGCATTCAATTTAGAGTATTAAATTGCATAAAAACCCACATAAACACAATTTAATACCACAAAAATCATACTAAGCATTTAGATTATGATTCAATAATCAGAATAGCTTGCATGCATGTTATTAACTTTGCTCAAAAAGAATTGAGACACAGAATTGGCCTCCAAGCCTTTTAACTCTAAACACATAATGCCCTTTTGAGTCTTTGTTGACTCAAGTCCTAAATCACTTGATTTTAGTCTCAATCTAGTATAAGGTAAACTTCTTCCATACCTCTAAATCGTGCTTGATCCAAAACATTGCAAAGAGAAAGGCTCCAACACAGATTTCCACCAAATCCACTACATGACGATAGAGTTGGACAGGGTACCAAAACCAGGGAAATTGACATGCAAAACCAAATTAAGAATTGGGGAAAATGGTCAAATTGAATTCTCTGCAACATGCACTAGAGGTATGAACAGATTTGAAACCAAAAGTGTTTGTGTGCTTACCAAAATCGAGCTTCAGAGTCAGCTCCAGAAACCAGAAGCTGAGGTTTGACAACACCAACACCTCAACTTGGCAAGCTTCGTTCTCAAACTCCAGGAACTCTCAGCTCACAAACTTTATATCAATACAAAGCCCTTGATGTGAGCTTTGTAACAGTGTATCACTCGTTTTCTAACTCTCAACATAGACTGAGAATCGAACAGGAAAACTATGGAACCCTAAAACAGAGCTTATCATCAACACATCAACAAAACCCTCAATTGTGATCCGATCTTTGCCTTTTATAGATGAATTCAAACAGCATGCAAGGCGACACGCGTTCCTCAGCATGATTTGAGTGGGATTCGTGGCAATTTCTGGATTAATTGGGTGATTACTCATCAAAATCCACTAACCCAGTTTCTGAGTTCATCGTGTAACCGGTTATAGAGCCCTTCTAACCGGTTACATACTGATAAAATTCAAAAATTAATAATTTAATTACTCTTTCTTCAAAAACCTTTTTAATATTGCAATTAGGTCCCAACCCAAGGACTAAATTACAATATTCACATTTTTGTACAAAATAACCATATAAAAATATATCTCATATTTTTATATAAAAACACATAATGTACAAAAACAAAAACCTTCAAAACTAATATAAATCAATTATAAAATAATTGTTATAATTAATTTCTCAGTTATTTGGGAGACGAAAATTAGGGGTGTTACACTACTCCCCCACTTAAAAGGAATTTCGTCCTCGAAATTCCTCTTCTGAAATTTTCCACTTTTCCAAAGTGTTTTTATACTTGAAAACTTCATCTAGCTCCCAAAAATTTGTTCTTTAGGGTCCTCCCCCACTTAAAAGAGTTTCGATATAGTTCTTTTATTTCGAAACATTTCTAATAGAACTTTTCAATTTAAACAATAAATATTCTTTACATAGAAACTCTTATGTGAAAGAATTTCTTTTTAAAAGAAATACTCTTTTGAGTAATACACTTCACATAAACATTCTTCAAATAAAACACTTTTGAATAAACTTTTTAGGGAAAAACTTTTTGGGCTGCGCACTCTGATCACTCGAGCACGATTAAAGAAGCATTCGTATGACTTCGTTCCTTAACAGCCTGAGACATTAGGGTGATCAGTCCTAATATTCAAACCATTAATAACAAAATCATCCCTTTCAGATATAATCTTTCGCAAGAAAGACCATAGACAGGTCTTTAAGTTAGATGAACTTAAAGATAGGGTAATTATCACTATCAGAGTTTGTTAGATAGTCAAGTTCTAGAGACATTTCCGTTGGGGAGACAAAGATTTGTCCTATCCCGGTGGTTATTAATCTCTCTAGCCATAACTGATCTTTCTATTTCTGTAGTGTCCACAGATATTATCACATCCAACCGTGATAAGGGTTTTGATCACAGAAAGATTGGAGTTGAACTTCCAACAGGATATTGATATTCTCAAACGTTTAGATTAACGTAATCGAAAACATTTAACTACGTTAACTCAGATCAAAGGAAGAGATAGGCTTGGGTTGTCTACGTCAGAAGTAGACTCAACTCACATCTCAGTAGGTGAACTCTTCTCGTGCTTGATTCGTCCATTCCTTTCTCACCTTTTCCTTGAGGACAATTCGGTGAATAATACTTCGGCTTCCTGCAATCGGAATTGACTATTCCCTTAGGTACATCACAACTAAACTCAAAGTGACGTGCCTCACATTTTTCACCTTGAGATGGACAAATGTTCCCTTCCCTATTTCCTCCTTAGTCACTTTTCTCCAGTCGAGGATTCCTTAACCTTGATATTTTCGTGGTTCATATTCTCCTATTTACTTTTCCCCTTTCTCCAGTTGGGCATTTATTTCATCAATCTTTCTCTTATTCTGAACTCAGACATTTCTCGCATGAAATTCATGTGCTTTCCCATAGTCCTCATACATGCTTACCAACATCGAGAAATTCCTTATTCCTTGATAGTTGATAGTTGACTTGGGTTCGAACATAATCTATTCTTGAAGTTCATGCCTTTGGATTTCTCATCTAGGTTGTTCTAGACAACACTTCATAAATCCCTTGCCTCCATAATCTATTTTCTAATATCCATAATCCCTGACTTTGATTCCAAAAATTAAATCTCCTTCGTTTCTTTCAACTCCTCATTTTCTGGTTGTAATTCACGAATCCGATTCAAGAATTCGTTGGTCATTTGCAACATTCCTAATCTAAGACTAGATAGTTCTACTTGCATTGCCAGACTTTGATCTCTGAACTCCTCTATCAGAATAGCCTCCTTGACCATCATTGAGCTCACAGGAATAGCCTTTCTGCTCAAATCGTCTACAACTACGTTCGCTTTGCCAGGATGATAATGGAGTTCAAAGCCATAATCTTTAAGAAACTCCATCCATCACCTTTGTCTTATATTCTACTCTTCTTCTCCTTATTGTCATTCATATTTTCGAACTCCAAACTTTTTCATGAATCGCAACCTTCTTATCTTAGTACCTATTGTCTCTTTTGTATCATCCAGCTCAATTCTCTACCTTCTCTAATTGGAGTAGCTCCTTAATTTTAACTTTTGATTAGTCCATAAGTATTATGATTCAATCCTCTTAAATCAACTTCAATGATGAATCAAGGCATTAAGTTATTTTACCACATTAAATCCTTCCTTAAATTTTACTTAGGTGATTGACATTGAGTTTGGATTGGAGGAATATGTTTATTGATACCATAAGTTCCTTCACAAATGACTTAAATTTTTATTTTAAACTTTCAACTTCTAACCGGTTACAAGAAACTCTAACCGGTTAGTAAGTACAGTTTTAGAAATTTAACCAAAGACTTTCAAGACCATTTTCTTTACATTATCCAATCCAACTCGAATAGGATTTAATCATAATCTAATACCTTGATTCCAACTAAATTCATCACTGAAACGATTTAAATCATAATATACTCACATTTTTCCATAACTCCTCTTGGACTAATTATATTAGGGTATAATCCATCACTACCCCACTATAATTAAATAACATCCTATTATTCCATACAAACAGTTGATCTTTCCAAGTCAACTTGGTCAAAGGCCATGTGATCTCAAAATATCCTTCAATAATCTGACGATAGTATCCAGCCAGCCCTAGGGACTTCTTACTTCAACCACAGTCTGAAGTTGTTCACATTTCACCCCTGAATTCATCTTCGCTAGATCCACCACAATTTCTTCTTTAAAGCTCACATGTAACTTTGCTCAACCAAAACTTATTTTTGGTGAGCTTAACACACAACTACTCCTCTTGCAGGATTTTCAATACAATCCTGATATGTTCCTCATGTTTCTCCGGATTCTTAGAGTAAACTACAAACGAATCCGAATATAATCTAAAGGTCTCGTTCTTATAGTCCATAAAAGAACAGGTGCATTAGTCAATCCAAACGACATTATTTCCTACTCATAATGTCCGTATCGAGATCATAATGTAGTCTTAAGTGTATCCCTGTTCCGAATCCTGATTTGGGGTTAATCCAACCTCCAATCAATCCTAGAAAACACTTAGACTCCTTTAACCTGATCCAACCATAACCATTTTAGAAACTTCTCTACGTGTTTCTTCCATTTGACCATTCCCGATGGTACCATATTATAAGAGTGGTAAAGATAGAATCAGCTTCAAGAATTAACTTGATTCCAAACTCTATCTCTTTACTCAAGGGTAAACCTGATATCATTTCTTGCAACCAAGATTTCATTAACCCCCTTCTCCCTTTCCTTCACTGCTTCCCAGAAACAGACATATGGATCCATTGGATTCCAGATTCGAAGCTTGGAAATCCCAATACAGGGTTATTCTATCATCATTAATCATGATCACTTGATCTCTCGGCTTCCAAACCGTGCTTAAGATCAGATGTAATCATGACACAAGTAGATAGACAAAGTCTAATACCTTAATAGAATGATTCAGACATACCTTGGAAACAACTACAAGAAGATCTGTAGGAGTCTCTACCTTAAGATAGCAGATCGGATACGACATAAAGCAACTTTGATCAATACCCGTATTCATAAGGAACAAAAGAAAAGATAGCCTTCGAGTTTAGCAAACTCAACAAGGTTAATCTTTAAGAAGATGACTGCCCTGCACTCGGTCTGAGAAGTTGATTAACTTTATCACTAGTGAGGGTAAATACTCTTCTCAGGAGTCAAGGACTTAACTACAACTCCTTTAAGATTTCCTTATCACTGGTTCTATGAGAACGGAATAAACCAACACTATGGTTTTGGGTTCTCAACATGTCTAAAGAGAAGCATACAACAGTCATACTTCTGTTTAGACTACATAGAACATTTCTTAATAGCAGGCTCAACTACTTATCTAGAGCCATTACACATACCCTTAGATCTAGTTTGGAAGTATAAGAAAGCATACTTCCCAGGAAACATTGCAGATATCGATGACCACCGTATTGGACCACACACCCAAGGACCAAGAGTCAGGACCATTGCTCTGATACCATAAAAGTGTAACACTCCTTGTATATCATTTTACTTTATAAGAAAAGTAATAAGTTTATGATTACTTGGACTTGTTATTGTTGGAAAAAGATCTGAAAATAAGAATTTTCCCTTCCCTTGAAAATTCCTTTTCACAAATACTTGATTAATAATGAAGTTGACTAATAAAATCAGAGTTTGCGGAAACATAGTAAAATAATCATATTATACTCCTAAAATATATCAAGTGTAACAAGTCCACGGATACCAAATAAGTATTCTTATGAAACTAAATTCCTCTTATGATACCTCTTTCCAAAATATGTATCATATAAATTCTATTAAAAATAGAAATGTTATAGAGCTGGTCACTGGTCCTTTGTCCAAACATCCATCTGGTCGGATCCTCGATATCTGCACAAGGGGTTCCCAACCCACACTTTCTACACTCTGCATGCACCTAAGGGACATCTCCCTTCACTGACTTTTGTGCAAGCTAGATATACGATCAACACCTAATAAGGGCATGGGGAGTAAGTATACACTTATACATAATCAATAAAGACTAAAATACAAACACAAGTATGTCATGGACAGACAATAATGCATGTATATATGAGCATACCCTTTTTCAACATTATATCTCTTATAGTGCAAGTGGCATGATGCATGATTTCTATCCACAGCTGAGGCCTCCACTATAAGTCCATCTTGGACGTCCATCCAATACACCAGTGTGTTCCCGGAACACTACCATACGTTCCCAGAACGATGGCAAACCATACTTGGATATACAAGCATCACTCCCAGAGTGTGCATCACGTTCCCAGAACGCATAGCAAACCATACTTGGAAAAATAAACATCACTCCCAGAGTGTGCATCACGTTCCTAGAACGTATAAAAACCATGTCCCAGACACTGGCCACATTCCCAGAATGTGTCATCAAGTAGGTTTCACACCAATGTGTTCCCAGAACACATCAAAGAAACCAGGTCCCAGACACTGGCCACATTCCCAGAATGTGTCATCAAGTAGGTTACAGTACCCTCCTCATATTCCAAGAATATGATAATCGTTTCCTACCAACCCATCTACCATTCTCTATGCATGAATGCACAATCATTAAGGTTGGTTTTTATCTTTAATTTAATTATTGTGATTTAGAGATATCTCAATTTCTCTTTTGAATGATTAAGTTGAGGTATAACCTTTGGCACCAAAATTCATCCATGAATTTACTTAAAAACATGCCATTAAACTTGGATTGGGAAAAACTTAACCAATGGTATCAACTTCTCACTTAAAAGAATTAACTTTTATTTTTCAGTTTCAGGTACTAACCGGTTACAATCTCAGGCTAACCGGTTAGAATTACAAACCTGAACTGGTTAACCATTACAATTCAGAAAACCCTTTTTCTTGAATTCTCTACCCAATCCATAACAAGCTCAACATTGTTTTATACCTCAAACCCACTGATTTCATCATTCAAAAGTCTAAATCACAATCCAATTCCAAATGAGCACAATTTCCTCTTGAAATTATCTCATAACATTAAGGCATTAATTCCTCAATTTCAATCTGAATCAAACAGTATTCATCAACATATTTTCAGATTGATTACAAGCGAAATTAGAGTATAGACTTGAGTAAAAATGGTAAGAGCACAGGGTCAGTTTTAGAAATTCATTTTCTTTGCACAATTACAGTATTTAACCGGTTACAAATATCGAATAACCGGTTAGATTATGCAGTCTGTACACTGAAAAATGAGGTTTTGCATACCATTCTTTTCAATACTCAAGTCTAACCTATTTCAACACTCAATAGAGTTCACATACCTTAATTTAAACATGTTTCACCACAGAAACATATTTCATTTGCATGCATTCAATTTAGAGTATTAAATTGCATAAAAACCCACATAAACACAATTTAATACCACAAAACTCATACTAAGCATTTAGATTATGATTCAATAATCAGAATAGCTTGCATGCAGGTTATTAACTTTGCTCAAAAAGAATTGAGACACAGAATTGGCCTCCAAGCCTTTTAACTCTAAACACATAATGCCCTTTTGAGTCTTTGTTGACTCAAGTCCTAAATCACTTGATTTTAGTCTCAATCTAGTATAAGGTAAACTTCTCCCATACCTCTAAATCGTGCTTGATCCAAAACATTGCAGAGAGAAAGGCTCCAACACAGATTTTCACCAAATCCACTACATGCCGATAGAGTTGGATAGGGTACCAAAACCAGGGAAATTAACATGCAAAACCGAATTAAGAATTGGGGAAAATGGTCAAATTGAATTCTCTGCAACATGCACTAGAGGTATGAACAGATTTGAAACCAAAAGGGTTTGTGTGCTTACCAAAATCGAGCTTCAAAGTCAGCTCCAGAAACTAGAAGCTGAGGTTTGACAACACCAACACCTCAACTTGGCAAGCTTCGTTCTCAAACTCCAGGAACTCTCAGCTCACAAACTTTATATCAATACAAAGCCTTTGATGTGAGCTTTGTAACAGTGTATCACTCGTTTTCTAACTCTCAACACAGTCTGAGAATCGAACAGGAAAACTATGGAACCCTAAAACAAAGCTTATCATCAACACTTCAACAAAACCCTCAATTGTGATCCGATCTTTTGCCTTTTATAGATGAATTCAAACAGCATGCAAGGTGACACGCATTCCTCAGCATGATTTGAGTGGGATTCATGGCAATTTCTGGATTAATTGGGTGATTACTCATCAAAATCCACTAACCCAGTTTCTGAGTTCATCGTGTAACCGGTTACAGAGCCTTTCTAACCGGTTACATACTAATAAAATTCAAAAATTAATAATTTAATTACTCTTTCTTCAAAAACCTTTTTAATATTGCAATTAGGTCCCAACCCAAGGACTAAATTACAATATTCACATTTTTGTACAAAATAACCATATAAAAATATATCTCATATTTTTATATAAAAACACATAATGTATAAAAACTAAAACCTTCAAAACTAATATAAATCAATTATAAAATAATTGTTATAATTAATTTCTCGGTTATTTGGCAGACAAAAATTAGGGGTGTTACAACATTCACTGGAAGAAATTAAAAATTCACCTTGATGAAAAATCAGAAAAGAAACCAATGGTCTAAGACAAAATCTTCATGGCACACAAGGTTTGAGAAAAGAAAGCAATGGTCTAAGGCAAAATCTCCATGGCACACAAAGTTTGAGGTAAACAAGTCATATTCTTACTATAACCATGATTATACAAGAGCATACTTTGAATATTCCAAGTTATATTAAATTTGAAAACAAATCATGTGTGGCAAATATTTTTTTTCTCAATATTCTTGACACATGATTCTCATACCTTGGAAAAGTGGAGTACTTCACTCATAATGTGTTACTTAGTGCAAACTTGAGTTGATTAAGTTGGCATCTAAACACCCAATTGAATTACCGTTAATCTGTCTAAGAACGTTTGATTCAATTGAATTTCAATGATTTTATAAACACCCAATTCACCCCCTCCCCCTCTTGGGTGACTTTAGCCAAATCCACCAATTATTCCAACATAAGAAAATCCCTTCATCTGCTTTTGAATCGAATTTTCTGAGATGTTCTTTTCCATTATTCAAAATGAATACTTTGCATCCAAAAGCATGAAGATGAGATATGTTCGGTTTTCTACCCTTGTAAAGTTCATAGGGTGTTTTCTTTAAAATTGGTCGGGTCAGAATGCGGTTCATCACGTAACATGTCGTGTTAACCGCATCAGCCCAGAAATAATGCGATAAATGATATTAATTCAACATGGTTCAAGCAAGCTCTTCAAGAAATCGGTTTTTCGTTCAACAACTCCGTTTTTCTCGGGAGTTCTTGGAGCTGAAAACTAATGTTCAATGCCGAGCTTAGAACAGAATTTGTCAAATTTGTAGTTCTCGAACTCGCCACCGTGGTCTGTTCGGATTACAACAACTTTTTGATTGACTTGGTTTTGGACTCGTTTGACATGATCCTTAAATCTTTGATAAGTATCACTTTTTGATGCTAAAAATAAAGTCCATGTAAATCTAGAGAAGTCATCAATAATCACTAAAGCATAATAATTGCCACCAAAGCTTTTTACCTGTGATGGTCCGAACAAGTCCATATGAAGTAACTCTAATGGCCTTATCGTGGGCACCACTGGTTTGGAAGGAAAATTATTTTTATTTTTAGTCGGTTTGCATGTTTTACAAGCAGTGCAAACACCTTCAACATCAAATTTCAGCTTTGGCAAACCAATTACTAAATCTTTGGATTGTAGTTTCTTCAATTGATTTACATTTATATGTGCAGTCCTACGGTGCCATAACCAAGTATCACTTTCTTTGTTGGCCGAGCAGGTGGACACCAAAGAAGTAATTTCATTTAAGTCAACCAAATAGGTATTGTTACTTCTTTTACCAACAAATTTAACAGATTCGTCCTTGTCACATTTAATGATGCAGTGAGTGGAGGTAAAGACAACATGATTACCGATATCACATAGTTGACTAATGCTTAAAAGATTATGCTCTAGTCCTTTTACAAGTAAAACATTATCGATAATCAAGTTGAAGGAATTTCCTATTTTACCTTCACCCAATATTTTACCTCGGTTGTTATCACCATAAGTGACATAGCCCTTTTCCTTATATGAAAGTTCAGTGAAGTGTTCCTTGTCCCCCGTCATGTGTTTCGAGCAGCCACTGTCCAGATACCACCGGTTATCCCTTGCTCAGAAACACACCTGCAACACGAACATATCACTTGTTTGTTTTGGGTACCCAAACTGTTTTGGGTCCCTTGGGGTTAGCATGTGAGTCTTTTCTTTTGACTATCCAAACATAAGAGCCCTTGGTTACACCATAACGCCGAATTCTGCATTCGTTTGGCGTGTGTCCATGAATACCACAGTAAGTACAGATCGGCAAAACAAAAATCATTTGGACCAAAATCATTGCATAACCGTGGGGACCTCAAAATTCCCAACTACAACAAAAATCAATCTAACAACTTATTTGCACATGCAAAATTTGAAAATAAGCTAGAAAAATAACAAAGATTATCAAATCTATGACATACATTAAGAACAAAATTCATCTCCATTATTCTTTATGCTAGGCCATGACATGCATAGGGAAAGATTGGAGCTTTTTTTCAAAATAAACACCAAAACAACAACATGCACATCAAGCCAATATTAATCCACTCTTAATCTTTCATTTCCCAAACATTTAAATAAAATAAAAATCGATCGATCAAGAACAAGAGTAAAAACTGTGGGGGCATCAAACTTGGATGCATGTCCCTTTTTCATTCTTTAACACCAAATACATACATAAAAATGCTTAGAAAATCAAGAGAAAGCAAGAAAATCCACATGTAAAAGCTTTTGATCGTCAAACAATAAAACCCCTTCATGAAACCGAAAAGAAAAACCGAAACACAATAAGGAAAAGATAAAGGAAACAAGATTGGAGGTCATTACCTAGGTTGATGATGGAAAACAATATGAAAATCCAAAAGCTCCCTCTTCCTCTTCCCCTTCCTCTCTCTCGGCCACTTCTCTCTCTCACTCTATCTCTTCGCTTCTTCTTTTTTTTTTTGTAAGAATGGAGGAAGGTAAGAGTGTGTGGGTGAGGGTATAAGGGGGGTATTTATAAGGTTTCAGGTGGGTGGGGTTTAGTTTATAAAAATGGGGGTCTAAAACTAATTGGAGTGGGAGAGTGTGTAAGAGATATGTGGCTAAACTCCCCATTGGCCAAAAATCCACTCTTAGATAGGGTCATTAATTGTTAGTCTTAATTAGGGTGGTTTAAGAGATAAGTTACATTAATTAGGTTGCCCTAGGGTCTTGTGCAATAATAAATGGATGTCTCATAAATTCAAAATTCAAATGCATAAAAATATACCAAAACCGTACACCACATTTAGATAGGAGAAAATAATATTTTTCCATTACAGTAAATAATACTTAAAATCATAACTCAATTTTCTCAAATAATAAAACGTTATAATTTTCCCAAAACAGTGAAAATTTCGTGGACTGAAAAATAAATTTCAAACTGTTCAAAAATAAATTTTACATTTTATTACGATCGTTTTGACTATAAATTTGTCAGATTCCGATTTACCAGTCAAAAGTTATGAATTTTCAAAGTTAAATAAATCAAGGAAATAAATAAATAACCATTTCTCCAAAACACACCATAATTTCTCACCACAAAATAAATCCTTTAAATTACTAAAATACTAGAATCAGATATTTAATCATATTTAAAATAATTCCCTTCATTTTCACGTATTATTATAACTCAAATAATATTTTTATATAACTTTAAAAGAATCGACCAATCACCAACGAGGTGTGGCACACCTGACTCGGGACTTTGTCCTCGGTCCACAAGGACACGGGTTCGATTCCCACCTCGGTGGTATGAGCTTGTCGCTCATTCGAGAGTGGTTGTTCGCCTCCGGACAGTTTGTTGGCTATGACCTGGAGGCGGGGTTGCCCATCCGAGTCGTCAATGTGAGGCAATGACGATGGAATTTCCCTAGTAAACCAAAAAAAAAAAAAGAATTGATCAATAAGAAATTCCCAAAAATCAATTTATTAAAATGGGAAAATTGCGGGTATTATAGCCCACATGTCCACCCGCAAAAAACGTGAGCGGGCAGGGCCTGGATTTCCTACCCAAAATACCTAACGGGCCGCCCAGCCCGCCCGTAAAAATTACAGCCCGCCCATTGGCCCTAATGGCCAATACTATCGTCTGAAATCTTAAGGGATTAAATTGTATTTTTTTTATATTATTATGGATCTAATTGATATGTCCGAAAATCTTGAGGGATCAAGTTGATACATCCACTTTGTTTGCCGCTTCCACATCAAGTGCGGCATCATATTGTTAATAACCACGTAGGCAAGCAGATCCATTAACATTAACGGTAAAAACAATTAACGAAGGGACTAACATGTCCTAGTTGACAAATCTTGAAAAATCAAATATGTATTTATAAATTTTAAAGAACTAAATTAATAAGATACAAAAACATCAAAGATGTAGTTGATACTTTACTCTTATTTCTTTTTGGCTAATATAAGTGCTGACGTGGCTAACGGGAAGCCATGTGAAACTTGACACGTAGAAAAAAATAAAAACAAAAAAGGCTTAATTTAGCTTTCGGTTCCTGAAATTTGATCGATTTTTTGGTTTATTTTAGTCCCTATCTTTTGTTTTTACCTGTCTTGGTCCTTAAAAGTTCAAATTTTTTTGCTTTAATCCATGCCGTTAGGATAGATTTGTTGGAGAGTGCCCTAGTGGCAGTCGTATTTTCTCTTTTACTTGTACTTATTTCATGTTTTTTGGATTATTACTATTAATAATAATGAAGCATTTCATTTATTACATTTATGCTTTAATTGTTTAATTAAAATAGATGTAATAAAGTCCTTAGGATTATAAGTTCAATGTCATAAGAATATCAAGTACATGACTTGATAGTGAAATCTTATTGATTGACAATTATCCTTAAAGATTCCCTAGTCGAGTATTACAGTTAATAAGGAAAACTATAATACATCGAGACTAGTATGTGACAGACTGATGACTGTATCTCACCGGTCATGGATATGGGATATCAAGTCTTCACGTAAGTACACATTGGGACAACTGTGTATTGGATTGACCCGCCATGAGAATGCTACATTGGTTATTAAGTGAGAGTCATAAGCGATTCTCATAGTGACAATGGTGTACATGGTCCTTCGACCTGAAGTCGCTACGGTTCCCAACATGAGGAGTTATGTGCTTTCACGCAATCAAACATCATCTTTAACCAGGTGATCATTGTAACACCCTAATAAATTTTACCCTTAATTCCCAAGTATTAAAACTGTGAACTTAAAAATTCCTTTTTAGTTTAGTAAAATCACCCGTCAAACGGACGGAGTTTTGTTTGTTTATCGGACTTTCCAAAATTTAACCTGTATAAACAATTTTCAAATAAACAACTAATAGCCAGCAGGGCTTCAGATTATATTTCTAAATCATATCAAGGCCCCATGGGCTCCAAATATATCAACGTGCATAATTAATCAGAGTAATAGCGGAAAAATACTAAGTTTGAGTATTAAAACCAAAAGTTATAACTTTAGCAAAATAAAACATCCTAAGCCTCACTTAAAATATGAATAACAAATTTTACATCAAAATAGTGTAGGAGGCTTAAGTTCACAATATTCTTCCATATCCCATAATAACCCTACTCTCCCTGTAAGGGAAAGTACTCCTGCTCGGCCGGGGGCTGTGCCAGCTCAATCTCCGTACCTGAAACTGTAAGGGAGTGAGCATTGCACGTGAAATAGAATAGCAGTTTCTAGATAGACATAACAACTAACCAGGCCAAACACAATTAGCAAATTTATTCACATAAATACCAATTCATCGCAAGCATACCATATTTTCCAATTTCATTAATTTATAAATGTCGGTTCCCTTTTTAGTTAGTTCCTTTCCACCATATGGTTCCCTTTTATTTGTTTTTCCCCGTTTCCAAAGAAATCCCTTTCTAACACCCTTACCTTTTACTTATTTTTACGGTGTATGTATGTCTCCACCAAATCGAAGGCCTGCATACATACACCAATCACGATGTATGTCTCCACCAAATCGAAGGCCTACATACATCGCGTTTCCATTACCATTACCTTGTCCAATTTTATCCCCTTACCTTTTTCCTTATTTTTACGGTGTATGTATGTCTCCACCAAATCGAAGGCCTACATACATACACCAATCACGATGTATGTCTCCACCAAATCGAAGGCCTACATACATCGCGTTTCCATTACCTTTACCTTGTCCAATTTTATTCCCTGTTTCTTTTATTCATTTCCTTTTATCTTCGGTGTATGTATGTCTCCACCAAATCGAAGGCCTACATACATACACCAATCACGATGTATGTCTCCACCAAATCGAAGGCCTACATACATCGCGTTTCCATTACCATTACCTTATTCAACTTTATTCCCCTGTTTCCTTTATTCATTTCCTTGTATTTATGGTGTATGTATGTCTCCACCAAATCGAAGGCCTACATACATACACCAGTCACGATGTATGTGTCCACCAAATCGAAGGCCTACATACATCGCGTCTCCATTACCTTTACCTTATATTATCCATTGTCCTTTCCTTTTTCCTTTTTATTTAGGGTGTATGTATGTCTCCACCAAATCGAAGGCCTACATACATACACCACCGACGATGTATGTCTCCACCAAATCGAAGGCCTACATACATCGCCCCGTTTACGTTGTATTGTCTCCCCCAAATCGAAGGCCTACAATACAACACCATTTTACGATGTATCGTCTCCCCCAAATCGAAGGCCTACGATACATCACCATTCTTATCCAATGTTAGTTGTCCATATTACATGCCATTAATTTGTCTACCAATTCCACTTAGTATTTACAAAATTATTCCAATCACAAGCACCATCATATTTATAATCAAATAACCACAATTCACTTTTCACATAAACAATTAGAGTACAAATAATAACAAACATCACCTTTCATGTAATCATGCAACACCCACATTTCTTTTGCACTTGTCCAAATCATTGATTTAAAATCCTAATTTAGGGGTTCATGCCATTTAATTTTCCTCCATAAAAACCTAACCTTATTCTCTAATTCTTAGAGTTCCATAATTAATAATTAAGCCTAATTTCAACATTTTCCTTAGTTTCTAAATTGGGGTTTCTAATTTCCTACCCTAACACATAAACTCCTAGCCAACCATTATATCTAAATACAAACCCTTTCCTAGAACAAGCCAATGCTCACTATATCCACCCCCTTACCTTAACCCAAGAGAGGGAACGTGGAAAAACCCAAGCTTTAGCTCCGAACGCTCCCAAAACAAAGAGCTCCCAAGCCAAGAAGATGGAGAGAGTGATGATACTCTTCCCTAGCCAAAGGAATGGAATAATGATGAGATTAGTGCCCAATTTCAAGAGGGAATTCGAATTTCCCAAAGAGGGGAAAGAGAGAGAGAGAGAGAAAATCCAAATTAGAGAGAAAGAAGAACTTCAAGAACACAAATACTTACTTGGAGAAACAAGAAGGGACTTGATGATGGACTTGGGGGTGATTCCCTTGAAGCTTGATGGATTTGGGATGAGAGGTTGTGTGCCCTAGAGAGAGGAAATTCGAATTTATGGCAAGAATCACGCGTGAATTGCTTTTATTTTTTTCTCACAATACAGCCTTTAATCGATTAGTAATCGATTAAGCACTTTCAAACTTTCTGACCTTAATCGATTACTCTGCAGCTTAATCGATTAAGCTGCTCAGTTTTGCAGCATTCATACTTTGGAAGGCCATAACTTCTTCGTTAACCGTTGGATCTTCCTCAAATTTTGACACAGGCTTCCTCACATATCCTACTTCACATCCAACGGTGGAATTTGTGTTTAAAGTTGTAAATCTTTTATTTTGAATTTCCTAATGTGGGGTGTTTATAACACCAAAGACATCGCTTCTAACGCTCTTTTGTTCATCTTTCGACCTCCTTTTTGATGCCAATGCTTTTTGATTCCTTTATGGCATTCAAAGAACTCCTAATCCATCATTTTGAGTCCTTTTTAGAATAATCCTTACTTCCAAATCTTATCATTATTCTAATTACTCTTAGAATTAAAACTCGGGATGTTACAATTCTCCCCCACTTATTAGAATTTCGTCCCCGAAATTCCGTTGAGTTCCGTAATTGGAGAACCATCCCATTGGTAAAGCTTCTGACTACGCTTTTCACTTCCCTTCGGTCTTTATTCCCCGCTCCGGGTGCGGTTAGGGTCAAACCAATTTCAATGCTTCTCCTCGAATACAATGTACCATCTCTACCTAGATAGGATCGTCAGTTTTCTTTTTATTAAAGTTCCATCTTCCATTCCTTGGATTGAAATCCTCCCCCACTTAGCTTTGACATACTTGGTTATATCCATGCCAAGGGGCACAATCATCCGTTGCCCAGAATATAGTACACAGGTTCCCAACCGGTATTCAAGGTTGAAAAGAGGATACATGGGTAACTATCTATCGGTAGGCATAGAACTATGCCGGGTTTCTACGACTTGGCAAATTCTCACCTAGGCATCTGAGATGCTTGAAGCTTGAAGAGAGTGAAGATGAAAAGAAGAAACATGAAGCACTCAAGAATGAGTCTCATGGTCTTCGCAAGATGACCCAGGATGGACTGGACACATGTCAAGCAAAAAGACAATGGAGATTATCTCCAAATTGTGCATTCTCAGCAGAGAGCTGTCGAAGGATGCGTTTTCTATGGATCTGCGGTTAATTGATTGGTCTCGGTCGACCAGGGTCCCATCAAATGCACAGAGTCCCAAAAAAAAAACTTTGATTATCACTTGCGGTGTTCCGACGTAACATTTTGATTGCGATTCCACCTTGCGACTGCACTTTTATCCAGTTCACCTTTTACTCCTTCAAGTGAGTTTAGCAAGGTCACTCTTAAAATCAATCTCCACCGTACTCGCAGTTCACTTCTATACTACTTCCTTCCCATTCATTTACTAATTTCAATTCGGTATAATAATTCCCATAGATCGACTCCACTTGAGGGTCAAGATCCAGATCCAGTTGTTGTTTCTCAATTTGGTGTCATTTTGGGAAGGTCTTGTTTTATCTCTAATTTAACCCTCATTCGATTCTCTGCAAAGTGTTTGGAATTATCTGTTTAGTAGTCCTATGGCTTATGGTATGATTACTAGTTATTGTTGCTCGGATAGGATCCGAATTGAGTCGTCAAGTCTCCCCCACTTGATATCAACATACCTGAGTAAGTCGAAGACATGGAGGAAACTGGGTTGATTCCCAGAATTGATTAGCTAGGTTCTTAATTGGTTGGCGAGGTGGTACATGGGATTGAGTTGACTGCTAATCGGTATTATTGGTGTTGTTTCGAATTTTCCAGGATATAATGGCTCTTCATACTTACGTATACGGCTAAGTTCTCATGCAAGTTAGAGGGGTGGTTCAATCATTTAGTTGGATGTTCTCGGTGGAAATATAGAATATGAGTGTCTTGAATGGGGTTGGTTTGCGAATTACTGTTTATGAGTCTTAGTAAAGATCCTATAGGATTAAAGTCTAACCGGGCTTTTGACGGAGATAGAATTCCTAGACGGTTTATTCGGATCTCAACTAGATGATTGCAATAATATAACATGTCAACAAACGCGAAGACCGAGGTGGTCAGTCCCAATCTCACATTTATTGACTGTACATCACTGTGTTATTGAATGATAACATTATCTTTTAACAGGTGCAAGAGAAAGGATGACCAATCCTGACCCTACACTCTATTAGAGAACGACACTATCACCAGGTTTTTGGTTAGGTCTCTTGTTACGGTCTTATAACTAAGTAAGGTTTTTCCTACGTGTTCCTTTAGATGGTATTCAAGATTGGATTGAAGATGAGTCTTTCTTAGGTTTCACAACTTCTAGAAATACAGGATTAGGAATTTAAAATTCCAAGAGAATTGATTTAGGATGTTCTACACTAAAACTTAATAGAGATGCAGATTGAAAGTACCTAAAAATGTTTATCTAAATTTTTAGAATCGTCTCGTACCTTTTGTTGATTTGGCCCTGATCTCCTTAAGTAGCTGTATCGCAGACCTTAAGGGTGTGGACCAGGAAACTGATATTGTCGGAATGTAAGGTTGAGACGTCCAGGACGAAGTCTTGTGTCATCGAGCAATCCCTCGGGAGCTGTGTCTGGTATGATTGCCGACACTCCATGAAAGATGTGACGAGACTCGCCACCGAATATTAATACATCACCCGACCCCAAGATAATTCTTTCTGCTCTCCTTGGATCTCTCTGGTCTCCATAGAGAAACTCAGCCGAGTCACCAATGCAGAATGAAACTACCGGTATCCCTCTTTGCAGGCTTCCAACACTTTCGTCACGGTCCTAATGGAGACCAAGCTTTCCATTTTCTTCATAGAAGTTGACAATGCAGACATCAGGGGATATGGAAGGAAGTATGTCCTCCACTTCACTTACACCCCATTCCTTCTCCATCAAAGATTGTGCTTCTTGCATCGCTCCCATAACCAGCTGAATAAAATGATCAGGAATATTGGGTGGTTCGCTTCCATCAGTTACCCTTTTGTGTCCATATACTCGGGTTTGAGGATTCCAGTCTAAGCCGAGGCACATCATTTTCAGTCGGAGTCTGGCTCCACTTGTAAAGCCTGGTTGGTAAAAACCTCCAGGGCCTAAGCCCAACTCCCGACAGTTCTTTACTACGCCCACCTGTTGTTCATGAGTCAAGTGTTGCTTCAGGAGAACCATTCCCGGTCTCAAAATTATACTCTTCTTCTCACCAACTTGTATCCCCATGTGCTGCTCCTGGTTTCCCATAGTCGATCTAAGCTTACCCATTGCAGAAGTTTGCCCTTCTTGAAAACAGATGTCATACGGCTCGGATTTCAAAGAATCAGCAGGGGAATTGATCTTACGATCCGTAGCCGAACTGCTAGCAGGAGAATGGGAGAGCTGATTCTCCATGTTGCTACAATATGGCAACAAAGGATTCTGTTGATGCAGACATGTACATAATTTAGTACATAACTACATAGGTTTTATAACTATAAACCTAAGTAACTAATATAGAACTTGACACTATCTATTGGTTACTCGCTTGTTGAGTAAATCACAGGAGTTATGAGTTTAAACTCCAAAGGCCGAGGAAAACTGCTCTGATACCATAAATGTAACACCCTAATAAATTCTACCCTTAATTCCCAAGTATTAAAAATGTGAACTTAAAAATTCCTTTTTAGTTTAGTAAAATCACCCGTCAAACGGACGGAGTTTTGTTTGTTTATCGGACTTTCCAAAATTTAACCTGTATAAACAATTTTCAAATAAACAACTAATAGCCAGCAGGGCTTCAGATTATATTTCTAAATCATATCAAGGCCCCATGGGCTCCAAATATATCAACGTGCATAATTAATCAGAGTAATAGCGGAAAAATACTAAGTTTGAGTATTAAAACCAAAAGTTATAACTTTAGCAAAATAAAACATCCTAAGCCTCACTTAAAATATGAATAACAAATTTTACATCAAAATAGTGTAGGAGGCTTAAGTTCACAATATTCTTCCATATCCCATAATAACCCTACTCTCCCTGTAAGGGAAAGTACTCCTGCTCGGCCGGGGGCTGTGCCAGCTCAATCTCCGTACCTGTAACTGTAAGGGAGTGAGCATTGCACGTGAAATAGAATAGCAGTTTCTAGATAGACATAACAACTAACCAGGCCAAACACAATTAGCAAATTTATTCACATAAATACCAATTCATCGCAAGCATACCATATTTTCCAATTCCATTAATTTATAAATGTCGGTTCCCTTTTTAGTTAGTTCCTTTCCACCATATGGTTCCCTTTTATTTGTTTTTCCCCGTTTCCAAAGAAATCCCTTTTTAACACCCTTACCTTTTACTTATTTTTACGGTGTATGTATGTCTCCACCAAATCGAAGGCCTGCATACATACACCAATCACGATGTATGTCTCCACCAAATCGAAGGCCTACATACATCGCGTTTCCATTACCATTACCTTGTCCAATTTTATCCCCTTACCTTTTTCCTTATTTTTACGGTGTATGTATGTCTCCACCAAATCGAAGGCCTACATACATACACCAATCATGATGTATGTCTCCACCAAATCGAAGGCCTACATACATCGCGTTTCCATTACCTTTACCTTGTCCAATTTTATTCCCTGTTTCTTTTATTCATTTCCTTTTATCTTCGGTGTATGTATGTCTCCACCAAATCGAAGGCCTACATACATACACCAATCACGATGTATGTCTCCACCAAATCGAAGGCCTACATACATCGCGTTTCCATTACCATTACCTTATTCAACTTTATTCCCCTGTTTCCTTTATTCATTTCCTTGTATTTATGGTGTATGTATGTCTCCACCAAATCGAAGGCCTACATACATACACCAGTCACGATGTATGTGTCCACCAAATCGAAGGCCTACATACATCGCGTCTCCATTACCTTTACCTTATTTTATCCATTGTCCTTTCCTTTTTCCTTTTTATTTAGGGTGTATGTATGTCTCCACCAAATCGAAGGCCTACATACATACACCACCGACGATGTATGTCTCCACCAAATCGAAGGCCTACATACATCGCCCCGTTTACGTTGTATTGTCTCCCCCAAATCGAAGGCCTACAATACAACACCATTTTACGATGTATCGTCTCCCCCAAATCGAAGGCCTACGATACATCACCATTCTTATCCAATGTTAGTTGTCCATATTACATGCCATTAATTTGTCTACCAATTCCACTTAGTATTTACAAAATTATTCCAATCACAAGCACCATCATATTTATAATCAAATAACCACAATTCACTTTTCACATAAACAATTAGAGTACAAATAATAACAAACATCACCTTTCATGTAATCATGCAACACCCACATTTCTTTTGCACTTGTCCAAATCATTGATTTAAAATCCTAATTTAGGGGTTCATGCCATTTAATTTTCCTCCATAAAAACCTAACCTTATTCTCTAATTCTTAGAGTTCCATAATTAATAATTAAGCCTAATTTCAACATTTTCCTTAGTTTCTAAATTGGGGTTTCTAATTTCCTACCCTAACACATAAACTCCTAGCCAACCATTATATCTAAATACAAACCCTTTCCTAGAACAAGCCAATGCTCATTATATCCACCCCCTTACCTTAACCCAAGAGAGGGAAAGTGGAAAAACCCAAACTTTAGTTCCGAACGCTCCCAAAACAAAGAGCTCCCAAGCCAAGAAGATGGAGAGAGTGATGATACTCTTCCCTAGCCAAAGGAATGGAATAATGATGAGATTAGTGCCCAATTTCAAGAGGGAATTCGAATTTCCCAAAGAGGGGAAAGAGAGAGAGAGAAAATCCAAATTAGAGAGAAAGAAGAACTTCAAGAACACAAATACTTACTTGGAGAAACAAGAAGGGACTTGATGATGGACTTGGGGGTGATTCCCTTGAAGCTTGATGGATTTGGGATGAGAGGTTGTGTGCCCTAGAGAGAGGAAATTCGAGTTTATGGCAAGAATCACGCGTGAATTGCTTTTATTTTTTTCTCACAGTACAGCCTTTAATCGATTAGTAATCGATTAAGCACTTTCAAACTTCCTGACCTTAATCGATTACTCTGCAGCTTAATCGATTAAGCTGCTCAGTTTTGCAGCATTCATACTTTGCAAGGCCATAACTTCTTCGTTAACCGTTGGATCTTCCTCAAATTTTGACACAGGCTTCCTCACATATCCTACTTTACATCCAACGGTGGAATTTGCGTTTAGAGTTGTAAATCTTTTATTTTGAATTTCCTAATATGGGGTGTTTATAACACCAAAGACATCGCTTCTAACGCTCTTTTGTTCATCTTTCGACCTCCTTTTTGATGCCAATGCTTTTTGATTCCTTTATGGCATTCAAAGAACTCCTAATCCATCATTTTAAGTCCTTTTTAGAATAATCCTTACTTCCAAATCTTATCATTATTCTAATTACTATTAGAATTAAAATTCGGGATGTTACAATCATAATGATTGTAGTCGGGTATATGACAAATCATGTAGAGGGATGTGAGTGACGTAGATGGGATTTTTCCTTCCTTGTCAATAGGAATTATATCTCTCGGCCCCTTGACTGAGTGAGACGGTGAAATGTATGGCCATACTCAAGACAGTCAATATGAGATATTGACGAGACTTGTTTAGACGCGTCTACCCAGGGATCAAGAAACCATTGGTTACACTGTACAAAGGTGACACCTTCCATGCCATGAGTGTAATTAAGATATTTGGACAAAGGGATTAAATTTACACATGATCATTGGTCACACTAAGGTTATGTCACATCACAGACATTCCTATCACTTGGGTAACAATGACGTGTTGCTAGATACCGCTCATTGCTTGTAAACTTAAAATGGGATTTTAACTTTACTGCCAACGTTACAGGAACCTATAGGGTCACACACTAAGAACAGATAGATTGGAGATATCACATTTGATAAAAAAAATACAATAGTTGTATTTTTATAAAACTTACACCCGTGCGATGCACAGAATGACCATGCGACGCATTCTGATATGTGCTGCCAAGCCCAGTCTGTTGGTCTAATACTATTATAAATAATAGTATTAGCCTTAGGGGTTTGGTACGTGTGAGACACAGAACGACAACCCTAATCGTCCATATCAGAGAGTGAGTGATACACTGAATCTCTATATTCTCCACTAGCACTGAGAAGAGAGATGTGACTCTAATTGGGAACCTGTTCGTGTGGATACTAGTAGAGGCACGACTACCTTGCTGCGCTCGTGATTGACGTGGATTATTCGTGGATGATCTGACCAACGATGTTCTCCTCTTCGCATCAAGAGGTAAACGTTTTTCTATTTTGAATCATGCTCTCTCGCATGGATCCTGTTCTGGAAATAGGGTATTTCGTTTTTTTTTTTCGCTGCGTATTCTGATCCCTATTTCCAGCAAGATCTGTCAAGTGCTGATGTGGCTAATGGGAAACCACGTCAGACTTGACACGTGGAAAAAAAATGCTCCACTTGTGAGTCACTTCACCGGTTGAGTAATCTCAGCCCGTCACGTGCTTATAAGCACGTGACTTAAAATTTAAAAAAAAATTGCTCAAATCCCACGTTCGTTTTCTCTCTTAAACCCAGAAACCAAAATGCTTCCAATCTCTTCTTCATTCACTTCATCTCAAAATCAAATCCAACACAGAACACAAATCAATTTTTTCAAAATTAGCGGCTCATCCAAGGACCATGTCAAAAAACCAAGCAAAAACCCTTGGCTTGTGTGTTGTTGGGTTGAAATCAGAGAGGGAGGGGATGAAGAGGAGGATACTGACTGAAGCTTTGAGTACCATGGTCAATGTGGCGGCAAGGCAAATGTATCGTGAAGCTCGAACTCATCTCCACTGTCACGTCCTCCTTCCTTCAAATAATAAAAACTGTGGTACATACTCATTTATTTCAATCTCTCTTGGTGAACATAGGTCCCTGAAAGATACTTGTGAAATCAGTTAGGTCCCTGAAAGATTTGTGGAATCTCTTCAACCACCCAAAGATCATTTTGGAATCAGTTAGATTCTTGAAACATTTGTGGAATCTCTTAAACCCTCAAAGATCAATTTGGCATCTCGTTAGTCCCTCCATGAGAGACCTAACGGAATCCTACGTGGCACATTAAATGCTTTGTTGGTATCAAACGTGACACCTTCTTAACAGTCCAACATGCCATTGGGACCAACAAAGCATTTAACGTGCCGCGTAGGATTGCGTTAGGTCCCTCATGACAAAATTGGATGGGGAGGACTAACGTGACGCCAAATTCATCTTTGGGGAGTTTAAGAGATTCCATAAATGTTTCAAGGACTTAACTAATTCCACGGGTATCTTTCGGGGATCTATGTGACTATTAACTCAATTTCTATTTTTTTTTTCTTGAATTTCAAAACCCTTATAATTTCTAGAGGATTTCAACCCTTATTTCTTCTCTATTTTGAAGGATAACACAAAAATGTTGAATTGTCTCCAATTTGACGAAGACGATGACAAACAAGAAAAAGAGGAAGGTAGGGATTCTGGTAGATTTTGAGTTGTCAATATCGGTTCCAACATTAGATCTAAGGTTGGTGTTAAGATGCAATTGGAGACAGTCAAACTATGAAATTCTTCACTGAAGAACATTGGAAGGGTTTTGTGTCTCAGTTTGACGATGTATGAAAATCCCTTTTACCCATAACTTATTTGAGAGAGTGAGAGAGAAGGGGCATGGGTATTGGGTTCCCGACAAATTTTTTTTTTAATTTTAAGTCACGTGACGGGCTGAATTTTTTCTTTTAAATCCTTTTCTACGTGTCAAGTTTATCGTGGTTCCCGTTAGTCACGTTAGCACTTAACATATCTATTCTAACGATAGAGATTAATACAAAACAATTTGAACTTTTAAAGACAAGGATCGATGAAAAAATAGATAAGGACTAAAACAAAAAGAAGGTAAACTTTCAAGACCTACTCTCTCCGGTTCGAATTATAAGCAAAACTAACTAATTTTACGCTTATTAAGGAAATTAGTTGATTGTATTTAATTTTCTCTAATTTATAAAAGAATAAAGATATTTTAGGAAAGTTGCATTGTGAATGAAACAAAAATTAAATAAGATACTACATCCGTCCCTAAATATAAAGCCCTCTTGACACTTTTATTTTGTCCTTATTTATAAAGCCTTATACCAATTTTCAGTGATCATTAATTACTTTTTTCCACAAATACCCCTATTTATTTAACACTTTTTAGATTCCCAATAATATTAATAGGGGAAATTTTGAAATTACATATCAAAAGTTCACATTTCCAATACAATTAACTAAATTATTCCACTTTCTTAATGGACATGAAATCCCCCAAAGAGGCTTTATATTTAGGGACGGAGGGAGGGAGTAACAATTTTCTAGGGATGTTTTTGGAAAGTGCCATTGAGAGTGAAATAAAATTTAAGAAAGTTGGTTAATTTTGCTTATATTTTAAACCAAAAGAGATATGTTTTTGTTGCTTATATTTCAAGTCGGAGGGAGTAAAACTTAATTAAATATTTTTTTATAATTTTTTCGACGTGTCAAGTCTGACGTGGCTTCCTGTTCATCATGTCAACACTTAACAGATATATCCCAACGATAGTGACTTAAAAAAATTGAATTTTTAAGAATTAGGACCAGATAAATAAAAAAAATAGAAAAAAAAAACTTATTTAAGTTTTTTTTTTTAAACCAATCTTTATATATTACTCCCTCCGGTCTTATATATAGGTCACATTCTAGAAAGTTTTCTTGATCCTAATTATAAGTCACTTTATATTTTCTATGCATCATTTATTGATTTTTCTCTTTTTTGCCCTTATTAAATGCTTTGACTATCTATGTATTTTTTGTTGTTAATTAATGAGTGCGAAATTTCCAAGAAAAGTTAAGGGGGTAAAATTGTAATGTTACAATATATTCTCATAGAATTCATAAAACCAACCACTTTCCTTGGTATGTGTAATTCGGTTAAGTATGCCCTATAATAAATACGGGAGTGAGCACCATATGGTGTGACACAAGAGTGAGTGAGCAGATGTTATTTGGAGTCACGGTTCCTCTCCCTGTCGGACACACTACTCTCAATCAAACTGGATAACGTTGTTGTCTCTACTCTTTCACTTTTGTACTCTCTACTCTGTTTTCTTACTTAGATTTGCATCATCACTAAACAAACCACAGCACATGCTTTAACTCTCATCCGACTTTGCATTTCCAATGACTTCTTCTTTTCCCCTTCACCACTCAACACATACACACCCCTTCTTCTCCAACACCCAGGTTCAAATTTCTTTCCTTTTTCTATTTATTTATTTATTTTGTATCTCTTTAATATGAACCTCTTTACTAATCTTGCTTCTCACGCTGAACAGTTTAAAGGTTTGAGCCATGGCTTCTTGTGGCGACCCACTATTTCATTTGGCTCTCATGTTGAAAACAAAGTTCGACCCATCAAAGCTTCCGTTGACGCACCCCCATTCCCCTTGTTTCAGACTCCCAAAGTTGAAGAGTCCTCATCTTCTGAGGCAATTTTATCTCTTTTATGTTTTTTTTTTTTCCTGTTGATAGTTACTAGGAAGTAGCAACTAAGACCAGAGCCTATTTGTTATTATGCATCAATTATGCTAAAAGGTTAAGCTTTAGGCAGGCGGGCCACAACGGATGCAGGCCAATATACTTGCGATTTAAAACCCTGGTCAAGGCTGATTGGCTTTAATCATAGTCTTAAATGCATTTTTCGCCCGTCAACTTTTGCTCATGTGCAAAGTTTGTCCCCTGTCTTATTTTCAGGGGTTTTTCGTCCTCAGACTTTTTCGGTTATGCAATTTAGTCCCTCGATCAAGTTTTCGTCCAAAAACTAACAGAAGAAGACAGTGACGTGGCTATGTTGGTCATTTGCCACATAGGCTTCTTCCATTGTTTTTGGGCGAGAACACGATGGAGGGACTAATGTTCCATGATAGAATATGTTTGAGGACCAAAACAGCCAGAAAAATGTCGGGGGACAAACTCCGCACCTGAATAAAAGTTGAGAGATGAAAAGAGTATTTAAGCCATAATTATATTATTAACGTGAGAGTCCATTGGACTTGAGCTGCGGACAATGCAATGCACAAACTCATCTTTATCGTGTGCTGAAATTCAGTTTTTATTTGAAAGAATTGAGGGCAGGAAAGTCAAACTTTGCTCTCATTAACATAAGTGCTCTAGTACCATGTTATGAACCGTTTTTCCTAAAAGCTTAAACTTTTTGGTGAAGATACATGAATGACTTTTATTGTATTCTAACACTATTAAATTAGGTTGTAAATGCTAAAGATTGAGGACACTGAGTGCTGTTTCCTTAAATCGATGTACTTTTTTATGTTCATAGATCATAACAGATAGAGTAGAGTCAATAATGAGATTCGGTATATTCTTTCCTGAATGACCAGACTTTAGATGAATTCTTGAATGATTTTCAGTTTTGATGAAATATTCAAGCTGTATTGTTTAATCTTTTTAATTTGTTTATTCCTCTAGTTGGAGCCTGCAGATCCTGATTTTTACAAGATAGGTTACGTCCGAAGCATGCGAGCTTATGGAATTGATTTTAAGGAAGGGCCGGATGGATTTGGTGTGTATGCTTCCAAAGATGTAGAACCTCTTCGCCGAGCAAGGGTGAGTAACTTTATTTATGATTTCCATGTGGGTTCTAAAAGATATAAGGCCTTTTAAGACAGCTGGTTTTGGCACATGTGAAATTAATTGCTCATATAGTGCACTTCTAGAATGTTTTACTTGGTTAGTTATGCGTGTAGTATCCTTCATGTTTATATCAGTGGTCGTGTTCCTTGGCAGTTTTCCATAATGATGTGCTTGAGCAGGTTATAATGGAAATTCCTCTTGAGTTGATGTTAACTGTAAGCAAGAAGCTCCCATGGATGTTTTTCCCTGATATAATCCCAGTAGGCCATCCAATATTTGATATTATCAACTCGACAAATCCAGTGGTATTTACAATTTTACTCTAAATTCATTTATTTCATTAAAAGATATAACTGATTCATTTGATTCTTTGCATGATAGAATATGTGTTTTTATCATTTCATCAGCATTTGTTGTTGTAACAGTTGGATCTAATCATCTTGCTTATTGTAACTGTGTAAATATTCGTGGCAGACAGATTGGGACCTAAGGTTAGCATGCCTCCTCTTATTTTCATTTGACTGCGAAGACAACTTTTGGCAGCTGTATGGTGACTTTTTACCAAGTGCAGATGAGTGTTCTAGCTTACTTCTAGCTACAGAGGTGTGTAAAAAACTGATTTTCTTACTTTATATCAAACCATGGTTTGATGATCAGATCAGTTTAGTTTAGATGTATTTTTTTTATGAGATTATTGAGGTGGACATCCACCCTAATGGATTCACAATAACAAATAGACATCATGGGCTAGGTGCTTCAATTTCCCCTTTTGGCTTGTTTTAAGTTTTTTATTTGAAAATATTTTAATGTGCATTTACTATGTTGAAGTTAAATCGTGTCATAAGACTAGAAAAAATAATTACTCTTAGTCGCATATGTTGTACGATGTGGAAGTTGTCGGTTTTCTTTCCTGTGTTTTGTGAAGCTCTAAGAGATCCTTTGCTGTATTACATGTCTCATGTTTTTCTGTATCTCCTATAGGACGAACTTTTGGAGTTGCAAGATCCTAATCTTGCTTCTACAATGAGAAAACAACAACAACGAGCCTTAGAGTTCTGGGAGAAGAACTGGGTAAAGAGCAAATGATCTTTGTTGAATTTGTTATCGTCCATTATGCACAAAACTTGTGTTCTTACCGAATTATCTGTTAACCTCGTTCAGCACAATGATGCACCTCTTAAAATAAAGCGTCTAGCTCGTGATCCTCAAAGGTTCATATGGGCAGTGGGTATTGCACAATCACGATGTATTAACATGCTCATGAGAGTTGGTGCACTGAATCAAGAAGCAAATATGCTGATTCCTTATGCAGGTAAGCTCAGATACACTTAGTTTTTCAAAAGGCTTAATTATGTCACAAGTCCCTGAAGTTTGGGGTACTTTTGTCAGATACCCTTATTCTTATTTTTTCAATGTCTGACTCCCCGAAGTTACTTCTGGGTTTGTTATATACCCCTATTATCAATTCTGACCAATTTTGCTGACATGTAACGTTAGAATCCTGGTCAGACGCAGGAGGTAAGACACGTGGTGCCCCGTGGGCGAAGATCCTGCTTTTCTTTAAATTAAAAAACTAAAAAACTTAATATTTTTATATTTTTAGTTAAATAAAAAAGAAGAAAAAAGATTGAAGAGAGAGGTCGTCTTCACCCCTGTGACATTACGCGGCATCACATGACCAACCTCCTACATCTGACCAAGATTCCGATGTTACATGTCAACAAAATTGGCCATAATTGATAGTAGGGGTATATGACAAACCCAGAAGTAACTTCGGGGAGTCAAACATTGAAAAAAAAAAAGAATAAAGGTATCTGGCAAAAGTACCCCAAACTTCAGGGACTTGATTAAGCCTTTTCAAAATATGATACCTATTTTGCACTCCTAATATAGTCAAATCTTTATCATGTTAGCTCAAATTCTGTTTTCTTCCAGAGTTGTTTATACTTTATCATGGTGTCCTTTTCCTATGTGAAAGATTCATTACTGTTAAAACTAGATGAACAAGCAGCACAAGATTGTGCATAGAATGAATTTGTTTTTGCACTGCAAAAAGAAGCTTCAAGCTCTGTGTAGAATGAAGAGTATTCGTAAGATTTACACCTCTTGGGGATTTTTTGTTTGCGTAAATGTATCTATATAGAGATGAAATTTGTTGAGTCGTTCGGATTAATATTTTAATATTATGGAATGTGTAATCGCTTTGAACAACATTTTTTGTATTTTCATTGACTTTCTTTTTAGTAAAACTATTCCAAATCACTAAAAGAAAAAAAATCTGTACCCTTTTGTTTTGTCTTGTATCATATATGGTGGTGTTTTTAATCTTTTAGTTTGATTTAACTTAGTTCTACTTTTCAGACATGCTGAACCATTCATTTGAGCCAAATTGCTTTTTCCATTGGCGTTTTAAGGACCGAATGCTTGAAGTGCTTATAAATGCTGGGCAGCGAATTAGAAAGGGAGATGCGGTAACCATTTGATGCCTCTATAAATTGTGCTTTTTATTGAATTCTTGCTAATACTATATTTAGTGCAATTTTTTTTCTTCTCCTTTGTAACATTGTTTGTCTAAAACTAGAGAATTTAATTTGTATTTAGAAGGCAAAAAGAATAATATGAACTAGAGAATGTATACTCCATTTTCCACAAAACATGAAAAAATGGTATACAAAGTGATTGACCTTAGGAATTACTGTTGTAAGGTTTATTTACATTTTTTTGACATCAAGATGATGCTCTTAATTTGTGGCTGTGATACTTTGATTCTTCATGAGCTACTATTGGCCTTTAGCAAGAATTCCTTGCAATTTGATCCATAGACCATTATGTCATGCTCTTGGGGAAATTAGTATTCTTTCATGATTGGGGGAATAGCAGTTTTTGAGATACTTAATCAGCCCTTTGTCACTATAACTTTCTTTGATGCTCATGGTATTTATACTTCATGAAGATTTGCTGCCTTGAGATTTGTAGAACATATGGCAAATCTAGTGCTCCTTAGAATCATATTGAGCCTTAAAGATCATTCTAGAACTCACTGTAGTTCCTAGAATCTTGAAGAACACTCTGGTAACTTCTAGAACCTCAGGGAAGGTTAATGATTTCTAGGCACCATGAGAGTTCAAGAGCAGTCTACTATTGTACGTATCTCTAGGTTCTCAAGGAATATCTAGAAGGTTCCATGTAAATGTCTTGTATATTTTAGAGTAAGCAGGTGGGAAGGTTATAGAATCACATTTCCACCATACAATTTTCTACATTACCATGAGCCACTGAGGAGATGGGATTCATAGATAGTGGGAGCCATGGTAAGAAAGTAAAGAGATATAAAACATGTCCAAGAATCGTCCTAAAGCAAAGAAAAAACACAAAGAGGAAATCAAATGAAAAAAAAAAGTAATGAAGGAGCAGCATTATACTATCTTTTTGTATATTTGCTATAGAAACCCCTTGATGGTCACTCATTAGCCAAAATGCTCATGTAAAGCCTAAAACGCATTTGTCAAAATGCTATATAAGCTAGAAAAGAAATCTATACTAACAATTCCTGGCTCGAAATTATCATGCTCTCCTAAAGATATATTCATCTCTAAATGGAGAAAAGAACACAGGTCTGCAATTCCTTGATAGTGCCAAAACCTCTATTAAATGAAAAATTTTAAAAAAGAAATTGAAAACGTAAATCCAAGTTCCCTTAGAATTCCAAACAACTTATGATACAGCTGTCAATCAATAGTTTATTTGTATTATTTACTTATCTTATTTTGTTGTCTAGACACAATCATAGGTCCAGAGGATTCGTATGCGTGATCAATATTTCTTTTTTAATTTATTTATTTGATTGGTTAACATGCTTTAGGAGAATAATTGATTTTATGTTACTGAGTCTAAAATTTTTCCTTGCTTGTTTATTTTTCTGTTTGTATTATGTCATTGTGACACATGGAGATTTTGATTATGCTGTCAAAATTTGTAACAGATGACAGTTAACTACATGAGCGGAGAGAAGAATGATGTGTTAATGCAAAGATATGGATTTTCATCTGCTGTGGTAGTTCTCTTTCCTTTTGAAACTTGACAAAAAGAATGTTTCTTACTCCCTCCATTCCTTAACTTTTGGCTTTTAAGGATGGTGCACACATATTAAGAAAGTGTTGAGTGCATACATATTAAGAAAGTGTTGTTTATTATAAGTTTGTAAGTTTTATGTGTTTTGTCCAAAATGTCCCTATTTAATCCTTATTGAAAATTTTAGTTGTATTTAATTTTTATTAGGAAATGTGTCCATTAATTATTGTATAGTAATTTAGGGGCGAGAGTGAGGAGTAAAAGAAATAATTGAATGAAGGGTTAGAATTGGAAAAAAGAATATGATTACGCATTGCAATTGTAGAAGGACAAAAGTTATGGAATGAAAAAAAATGGCTTAAAAGCCAATAGTTAAGGAATGGAGAGAGTATGTTTTAGCTCTTTGTCTACAAAAATTGTGGGTGACCCTCAATTATTGCAACAAAAACTCGTTACATTAGCTTTGAATAAAAGAATGAAAAAAGTTAAACCACACTCTGGGCTTTTTTATATTTGTCAAAACAAAATCAGTTGATGGTTGGACTTGTTGCTCAGAACTTTGACACTGCACCCAATCCAGTGACGACATTTTGCTTCTTCTCTAGGAAACTAAGTGCATATCTGGTTTGTTTCTTTTTTTCATTTTAATTGATATTTCCTACTCAAAACTTGGAAAATGTGATATAAAACACGAACACAAACCAAACAAGGCTCTAAATTTCCTCCCACCAGTACTGTATCCTAAGGTCAACCTATGCCAATCTCCTATCCACTGGAGATCCAACCTGATCTGCACGGTTAAGTCTTCTGCTATTTTGTGTGATCACACGTTCATTGTCACTTTGAATTATGTCATGCCCTGTTGCTTCCTTCAAGTACTTTATTTTTTTTTCTTCCATTATTTGTAATGAACAGCTCACTTGTACTTAACAAAGTTGTTTGGTATTAGATTTAGAGTTCCAAAACTGTAGTTCTCAGAGTAACTTATATTTGCAGAATCCCTGGGATGCGATCCAATTCTCAGGCAATGCACATATTCATTTGGATTCCTTCTTGTCAGTCTTCAATATATCTGGCCTTCCCGAAGAATATTACCTTAACAGTATGGGCAATATGTATTTTACTTCTGGAATCTGGTTTCATCATGTTTTTCTCTCTTCTGTATTCAAATTGGCGTTGTTGGGGATATTAATATGGAATTTATAGCAGATCGTCTATCAAACGCTGGAGATACTTTTGTTGATGGAGCAGTCATTGCGGCGGCACGAACATTACCGACTTGGTCAGATGGGGATGTTCCCCCAATCCCTAGTATGGAAAGAAAGGCCGCGAAGGAGTTACAAGAAGAATGCCAACGTCTGCTTTCAGAATATGCTACAACCTCTAAGCAAGACCAGAAATTGCTAGGTAAGTTTGATGTTCATTAATTGTCATAATAATTCATATTTCGGGATATGACTGGGAGAATGTATATCATCTTGAAAATGGCAAAGTTGGATCTTCGTTTTAGCATGAGCTTGTTAACTGCAGTATTCTTTATCAGTAATTTATGTTTGTCTGGTGTAACTGACTACTGGTCTTGATTGAAAGGCCCTCCATATTTATGTATTGGCTTGAAGTTAGTTTGTGTGGTGTAGGCGTGATCACACTCTCCAGGGTGGTCTCAATCTCTTAAAACTAGGAGATTTTAAGTTACCAAAAGCTGCTATTATGTGCCTATCTGGTCTTTAATTGGACTTCAATGATAAAAGCTAATGCACACTTTCCTGTAATGACCACAGATTCCCTGCCAGAAGCTACAAAGACACTTGAAGCTGCAATAAAGTATGTCAATTTACATAATCTAGAAGTTTCATAAGCTTTTCAAATTTTAATTTCCGTAACATCTTAAACCCTAAACCCTCTATTAATAATTTTACTTCAAATGTTGTGAGTGCAGATATAGATTGCACAGGAAATTGTTCATCGAGAAAGTTATCCAAGCACTGGAGATTTATCAAGAGAAAATACTGTTTTGATCCCAATATGCTAATTTTGTAGCAGCTAGAATTTTTTTTTGTAACACTGCCATATACTTGTATCACAAAAAAATAATGCTTTTTATCCATGAATTGCAGGTTCAGTTATGTTATATTCTTTTTGTCATGTTTTGCCTTTTTCTGTTCATTACTTCATCGGTCAAGGAAATTAGAAAATAGCTGTAAAAGGAATATAGGAAATTAAAAGATTTCATTTAATGGATTATCCCTATTTAACTAACTCATTTGGTCATTGGCTATCGATTGGGATGCATTCTTGGTGGGCACCAAAAAATCCAATTAAATGTGAGGATGCAATTCAAAAAGTAAAACTATAGAACATTATCCATTAATGAGAGAATCTTATGAGATACTACAACTTTTTAAGTATAAAAGATCATACATGTGTAATAATCCATAATTTTAATTTTTCTCATCTTATAAATGATGATGATCTCGCACTTTTATGTCCAAGGAGAACCCTTACTTCAAAGAATCCAAATATGATGAACCCTCAAATTGCAGTAATGGTTAAACATAACATGAACGAAGCTATGGTAAAAAGAAAGCCAATCAAATAAAACTAAAGCTTTTCTACATAGGTCCATACAATTAGGCTCTATCCATGCAGATTAAAACATGTCTTTGCAATCTTGATTGCCACCTCAGGTGGACAGGTCTTCTTCTCGAACTCTATAAATTAGTAGCTTCTTTCAAATGGATAAGCCAAGAGAAAAAATTTAGATTTAAGGTGTTACTATAACGTTGCATGATCAAATAATCGGGGATTCAGAAGATACAACACGAAGTTTTATACATATTCCTTGTTATCTAAATTATGTAACTGCAGTTGTAATGATACAATATCTCGGCTGGAAGAAGTTTTATACATATTCCTTGTTACCTATGAAGAAGGGAAAAGGGAGTTAAGTGGAAGAGAAAGAGTAATTTTTTTTTTTTTCAGTTTTCAACTTTTACCAATAATCCCCGCAAGAACAAGTCCCATTTCTGAAATGATGGAACCTTCTTACATCTCTAAGAATGATTTCCCTGCCCGCAATCTTTGATATGAATTTAGTGGCAGAATGGCAGTCATTGCAAACCCTAAGGTTTTTGGCAACTCTAATGGTAGTTCCTTCAGGGGTATTTAGAAGGCCAAAAGCTATTGCCAGTTTCTCACTATGCCCACACAGCATAGTTTCTTTCTGTTCATCATCAACATTGTGAAGAACACAAGAAGTATCCGGAACGTAGCCCTCCTTTCTCATTCTTTGAGACATCTTTTCAAGAAATTCATGGAGTTCATCACTTTGTGGGTGTGAAGAATCCCCAGCCAAAAACTTATGAACCTCATCACCATGCTCAATCCAACTACAGCCCGGTTCTTTTTTGACTCCCCTTTCTGTCATTTTCTTCCTAACATCCATTGCCTGGTCCCAAAGTCCAGCTGAAGCGTATATATTAGACAGTAAAACATAATGGCTAGCCACATTTGGCTCCAAAACAAATAGGTGTTTTGCTGCAATTTCGCCAATTTCTACACTCTGGTAGATCCGACAAGCCCCAAGCAAGCTACTCCATGCATCTACTTTATTCATATTGGATGGCATTGTATTGATCAATTTATATGCCTCTTCCACCTGACCAGATCGGCCAAGCAAGTCAACAAGACAAGCATAATGGTCAGCTTTAGGTTTAACCCTATGATTAGCTTCCATTGTATGAAATAAATTAAGGCCTTCATCCACCATCCCAGAGTGACTACAAGCAGCAAAAATAGCAATATAGGTCACGTCATTGGGCATTACATCTCCTTCTGCTTCCATTCTTCTAAAAAGCTCCAAAGCTTCTTGCCCTTTTCCATGCATCCCATAAGCCATGATAAGAACATTCCAAGTAATAACGTTTCTTATAGGCATCTGATCAAACACTATCCTAGATAAGTTCAAGCAACCACATTTTGCGTACATGTCAACCAGTGCGCTCCCAACAGCAACATCTTTTGCCAACATTTGTTTTATAGCATAAGCATGAATCTCTTTCCCTTTACCTAGTGCTGCCAAGGCACCACATCCAGGAAGTACTGCCATTAGTGTCACTGAATTTGGCTTGAGGGGAAGGTTTTCATCATCCTCATCTTCACCAAATGTTATGGTCCTATCTTCTTGCCCCCTTTGCATGTCATGCAAAAGATTAAGCGCTGTATCATGGCGTCCACAAACACCACAACCAGTGATCATTGTGTTCCAAGAGACAATATCTCTTCTATCCATGCTGCTAAATATGTTCTTTGAAATGTCTATCCTACCCATTCTGGAATACATGTCCATCAGTGCATTTTGCACATACCTATCCTTCTCAAAGCCCCTTTTCACAATGTAACCATGGATGCCTTCTTTGTCCAAAAATCCTTCACAACGCACACAAGCAGGCAAAACACCTGCCAATGTGCTGGAATTGGGACAAAAATCAGATTCAGCAACCATCTCAATGAAGAGTTCTATCGCTTCTTCATCAAATTCGTTTCGCACATAACCGGCAATCATGGCATTCCAAACTGCCACCGTCCTCCTCAAGGTCCCATCAAAAACTATTCTACCCTTTTTAGCTTCCATGCAATTACAATACATGTCAACCAAAGCACTACAAACAAACGAATTCTCAATCAGATCCGCATTCCTCAATGCATACGAATGTATTTCCTCTCCAATTTTCAACATCTCAAGATGCGAGCAAGCAGGAAGAGCACTAGCCAACGTAACCCCATCAGGCAAAACCCCATTGAGGATCATAAGTTTCAAATACAACAATGCTTCCACAAATCTATCATTTTGCGAAAGCGCACTAATAACAGTGTTCCAAGACACCATATCCTTACCATCAAACACCTCAAACAAAGCCTTAGCATCATCAACTCTCCCCAATTTCGCATACATCGTCACCAAAGCATTACTCACAAAAGTCGTCCAATACCCTTTCCTCAAAGCATAAGCATGAACCTGCTTCCCAAGCCACACCCCATCGCGCAAATTCGAGCACGCATGAGCCACGCTGACCAAAGTAAACGAAGTAGGCTCTGAATCCTCCTCCATCATCAACCTCAACACCTCCAGTGCCACCTCCCACTCATCAAAACGACACAATGCCGCAATCATGGAGTTCCACGAGACATGGTCTCTTTCAGTAATTCTATCGAACACGTTGCGTGCACCTCCAATGTCGCCACATTTACCATACATGTTAACCAGGGAGTTGGCTACCGTGGCGCAGGCGTCACCGTAGCCGAATTTGAAGACATGGGCATGGAGCTGTTTGCCGAGGTTAAGGTCGTGAATGCCGGCGACGGCTTTGAGGACGGTGGGGAAGGAGTAGGTGTCGGGTTTTGCATTGGCGGAGAGCATGGTGGTGTAGGTGGAGATGGCTTCGTGGAAGGAGGAGGAATTGGTTTGAGAGCGAAGGAGGTGTAGCCATGAGACAGTGGTGGTGGTGGTGGGGGAAAGTGGAGTGTGGTGGGTTTGGAGGGAGGAGGAAGCGGTGGGAGAAGGAAGAGTGAGTGGTTGAGTAACACTTAGATAGGAGGACATTGGGATTTGGATATGGATTTGGTGGTGGTGGTGTTATTCAAACCAGAGTGCGTTTTAATTCCTTTCTTTTTTTGTTTCAATTAATTAAGTATCGTGAAGGAAATTCTAGCATAATTTCACAGGATGGGAGAGGAGGGGTACTTTGGTAAAAGTATCATTTGATACTCCCTCCGGTCCTATTTATAAGACCCTTTTGGGGTTTTTCACTCCCACTAAGGAGAGTGGAAAAATTTGTTAGTGGTATTGGAAATGTAAAAATTTGATATACTTTTTCAAAATTACCCTAATAATTATTATTGGAACTCTAAAAAGTTTTGACTTTATAAGGATGTTAGTGGAAAGAAATAATTAAATACTATTGAAAGTTGAAAAGGGGTCTTATAAATAGGACCAAAATAAAAACCCCAAAAGGGTCTTATAAATAGGACCGGAGGGAGTATTTGATAAGAAAAATGATTTCGAAACCTACATGCCTACAAACCTACACATAAGATCATGACATTTGTTATTTTTAAGTTAAAAAAAATTAAATAAAAAACTTAAATAACAAATATCAAGATCCTAATGTGTAGACTTATTAGTAAATCTCTTTATGTAAGTCTCTCAATAATTGCTCATTTGATAATATATGCCAATGAAAATTGATTCAACTGATAAGTATCATCTTGCTTATTGTAAACGTGTAAATATTCGTGGAAGATAGATTGGGAACTAAGGTTAACATGCCTCATTTCATAGCATCCAAATTCCCAAATTCACTTTTGGTTCATAAATGAGTCACACGTATTATCTTATAATTTTTTATATTTATCCAAAAGTTAAGAACTTTATCAACTTTTTTCCTCCAATCTCGAACCCAACTTTCATTCTTAAATAAGATCCACAACCTACCCGACGCTTTTATATTTTACATTTAATTATAACTGTAATAATATATTATTAATATTTAAATACAGTAAAATGTAACGGCTGGTATTTTATTAAAATATATTATTTAATATTTTTTAGTTTTTTATTAAAATATTTTTACCAAAAAAATTAAGTATAGTAACATGTAATAACGGCTAGTTTTGCTTTCAATTTTAATATTTTATTTTTTTTAAATAAAGCAAACATAAATGATTAAAAAAACAACATTAAAAATTAAAACATTTAATTATTAATAAAGAAAATACATTAAAGATGTAAATCAAAGTACCTAAAAAAATAGACAAAATACATCAAACCATTAACGATAACATAGAAAAAACATGATACATATTACAAACACTTAAAATTAATACAAAAGTGCACTCATACATCAAACTTTTAACATTATTCAAAGATTATCCTGGGACAGGTTATTCCGATTTTCCCATATATGTTGTATTAAGTCAGCTTGAAGTTGGTGATGAGTTTGCCTACGACGTAATTCTGATCACTTATCCAGGTAAGATTGAAAATCGGGACGAGGATATTGTTCTAGTGGTTCGATGTTATGGTCTGTGGTATGATATTCAAGATTATCAGCATACGCATCTCTTTCATCCTCCACAATCATGTTATGCAAGATGATGCATGCATATATTATACGCTTTAGCACATCAATGTGCCATTGCTTAGCCGGGTAACTTATGATTGCAAATAATTGTTGAAGTACTCCAAATGCTCGCTCGATGTCCTTTCTTACGCTAGCCTGACGCTCGGAGAAAAATACTCTCTTTTCTCCTTGTGGTATGGGAATACCCTTGACAAATGTAGCCCACTCTGGATAGATTCCATCTGCCAAATAATAGCCCATGTTGTAATCAGTTCCATTCACAGTAAAATGTACAAAAGGAGCTCGGCCTTCCATAACATCGTTGAACACATTTGATTGATTTAAGACATTGATATCATTGTTTGAACCGGCAACACCAAAAAATGCATGTCAGATCCATAGGTCTTGTGAAGCCACAGCTTCAAGCATAATTGTATTTTTTCCGTGATCACCTCGACTAAACTGTCCTTTCCACGCCACGGGACAATTTTTTCGCTCCCAATGCATGCAATCAATACTACCTAACATACTTGGGAAGTCACGTTTTGCATTCATTTCAAGTAGGTGTTGAATGTCTTCATTGGTTGGTCGGTGTAAGTATTGTGGTTGGAAAACCTCAATCACACCACTTGTAAACTTGTCTAAGCATTCTAATGTGGTGGTTTCGCCCATTCTTAGGTAGTCATCCAAACTATCAGCAGTGGCTCCATATGCCAACAAACGCATGGCTGCAGTGCATTTTTGCAACGAAGAAAGACTTATCTTACCAGTTGCGTCAATCTTTTCTTGGAAATAGTCATCATGCTGACCAAGAGCTTGTACAATGTGAAGAAAGAGATGTTTTCGCATTCGAAACCTTCGACGAAACTGGTCATCTGTGTATACGGGGTGATCGGAGAAATAATCATTGACCAACCGAATATGACCTTTCTCACGATTCCTCCCTACGTACTTTCTTGAACGTTTGTTGGAGCTGCTGCCTTCTTGTTTGTTTTCTTTTGCTTTTGAAGATAAAGCCTCATCTATTTTTCATCATCATCACTAGTGATGATATTCATAATGTGCCACTCAGCTAGTTCATCAATGTTTGAAGGGTTGATATTGGGAATTGAATTGGGATCCATCGGAATTGAAGGGTTGATATTGGGAACTTTATAAGGGTTGAAATATGATTAAAGAGATGAATTGTGTAACATCCTAAATTTTTAATTCTAAGTGAAATTAGAATAGAACAACTTAAGAAAATGATAATTATATTCAAGAAGAATTAAGGTGATGGATTAGGATTATTTATAGTTCTATGAAGTAGTTAGAAAGTCTTATTAAAGAATAAGAAGTCGAAGGAGGGGAAAACGAATGGTAGAAACAACTTTTCGGTGTTTTAAATACGTTATGATAGAAAATTTAAAATAAAAGATTCACAACTCTAAACACAAATTCCACAGTTGGATATTAAGATAAGGATTTTAGGAAGCTTGATTATAAATTTGAGCAAGATCCGATGGGTGATGAAGAAGTTATGACACTTTGAAGTGCAAAGGAATAAAAGAAAATAAAAAGAAGAAATGCACTAACCGGTTAGTCATTCCACTTTAGTCATTCCACTAACCGGTTAGCACGTGTCAGACCAGAAAAAAATAAAACGCGAATCAGCCTCATTTCAGCCCCAAAAACACGATCTTTCCTTCTTCTCCTCTCTTGAACACTCAATCCACGAAGCTAGGGTTCCATAGCAAGTTTCCCAAGGTTTGATTCATGATCAAGCATCATCATCATCATCATCATCATCATCATCATCATCATCATCAACCTCCTTCCTTCTCTTTACATGATGGCAATCTCCTCTTAAATCAAGTTCCTCCACCATTTCTCTCTCTTGTTCCTCTCTCTTCACAGCTTGCAAGTGCCAAGGTGAGCTTGAACAAGTTTATCCTTTCCTTCCCCCCAAGAACACGTGATTCCCATAATTTGTAGTAGTTATTGTTTTTTTGTTTCTTAAAGGGAGTAATAGCTCTCTTTCTCTCATGATTTTCTCTCTCTTCCAAGTATAGGAGGTGTACCCTTCAACTCCACATTTGGTGAGCTTCTCGTTGCTTCTAGGCTCGCCTTCTTGTCGCTCCTTGCGTTGTTACGCTCAACTTCTCCCGTTTCAATTTGAGAGCTTCTTAAAAGCTAGGGTTTGGTATTAAATTTCTCTCTCTATACTCGGTTGAGGTAAGAGGGGGCGTTACCTTAGCTTAGAAAATGAATTTCTAGGTAGTTATAATGATGATTAAGAATGTGTGATTTTGTATGTCAATGAACCTTAGGGTAACTGATAATAATAAAGAGTAAGGACTTAGGGTAATGAATGGGAAACTTTCCCTTGATGTTATGTTTCATATGCATGAAATGATGAGTGGAATATGATTATTTGATAATTTCTACAAAAATGTGTATGTATGTTGGATGCTTTACTTGATGCTCGAGTAAGACTTAGATTGCCTTAGGGACATTATTTAGGACTTCCCCTTAAGTGAAAGAATAGAGAATGAAATTAACATATTAAGTGAAAAGAAGAAACGTGAGAGAATAAAGTGAACAAAGCAAAGAAAGAGATTGTAATTATAAGACAAGTTATGGTATGCGAACGCCAAGCCGAGTAAGTACGCCCCGCGGGTGCATTGGTTGCGTAAGACTCACGTGTTGACATGTGCATCGGTAAGATGCACATGAAGTTGTCTGCAGTGGTGGGTTCGCAGTACCCTTATAAGATATGCAGATATGGTGTACGGGCGCCAAGCCATGGAAGACGTGCAATGTGCATATAAGCCGTCGGATGCGCAATGTACATGTAAGTCGCGCAATGGTTGTGTAAGACTCACGTGTTGACGTGTGCAGCGGTAAGACGCACATGAAGTTGTGCGCAGTGGTGGGTCCGAAGTACCCTAATTACGGTTTTGCGGGTGCCAGGCCAAGTAAGCCATACGACCGGGTCCAGTAAAACGCACGTGTGGTTGTGCGCAATAAGTCGCGATCGGTCCGTGTGCAATGGTCGTGTAAGACTCATGTGCTGACATGTGCAACGATAAGACGCACATGAAGTTGTGCGCAGTGGTGGATTCGCAAAGACCGAAAGAGTAAAAGACTCTAAGCACGAAGAATGAAAACGAATGAAAAATAAAATGATGAATGAAGTGAGAATTAGATTAGAATAAATAATTGTGAATAAAAATACAAGTGTCTGTGAATGAAATGAGTTGGTTTGAACTTGCCCTGTACTCTATATGATTATTTCCTGCATTGTCTATGACTTGGTTATTGTTATGCCTATTTAGAATTTATTCTCAAAGTTCTGTGTAATGCTCACCTCTTAATTGTTTTTGTACAAGTTCAGAGTACGAGCAGGCAGATTTAGAGGCCAAGTAGGTGCATACCCCCTCACAGGGAGTGTGAGAGTTATGAGCGGGGCTGATGTCGAGTCCTGGGCCGGGTATTGAGTCCTTTGGGATGTATGGCTTATTTTGGGACTTGTATATATGCATTTTTGATTGTATATATTCAACAGGGCCGGCCCGGGACATATCTCTTTTGATTTTGGGTATTTGGGGAGTTAGACTTACTTTCATATGCTGGTTTATGTTTCTGTTGTCTTTTAGATTTGGTGCATGACATGAGATGATATCATGTGGCATGATACCACTAGTTATGATGTGATATGATATTATGTTGATTCTGGCTACCTGGTGTTTTTGGAAATGTTATTTAATGGTTTAATAAGGAAAAAATAATTTTTGGATAGTCCGAAAAACAGTCACAACAACAATGGTTTACTCACCGGGCGAGTAACCAATAGTGAGTGTCAACTGTCTAATAGTTAAGTATAAGTTCATATGATGGTAGTTATACGTAGTAGAACTGCTAATTCATCACACCTGCAATAACTTGTTCATTCCTTAGGATTTAGCTATCATGGCGGGGAGACGTGCAGAAGCAGATCGTATGGCGACTATTCTTGAAAATCTGATTCAAATAAACCAAAATCAGAATGCAAACATCGCAGCGGCTGCGGCAGCAGTAGCAGCCTTCCATCCTCCGGCAGAGATCGACTGGTCGTCACGCTTCAGAAAGAGCGATCCTCCTAGAATTGAGGGAGGTTATAATCCTGACGGGGCTCAGAAATGGCTCCAAGAAATTGAGAAAATCCTCTGTTCTCTACAACCTCAAGCTGATCACAGGGTTCGTTTAGCGAAGTATGTATTGACTAGGGAGGCCGAGCATTGGTGGGAGCAACAGAGGAGAGGTTATGAGATGCTAAATCAGGGATCTATTCAAGGTCCGTTTTCTTGCAAAATATTTTCCTGAAGATGTGAGGAGGGAGAAGGAGATTTCTTTTCTAAAGCTTGTACAAGGGAATATGAGTGTCGGCGAATATGCCGCACAGTTTGAGGATCTGATCTAGTATTCGGGCAGCTACAAGGACGCTGACGAGCGCACAAAATGCATCAAGTTTAAGTCTGGTCTCCGCTCTGAAATTAGACTCGCCTTCAATACCGGAATATTGCTAATCTCTCTCAGCTCGTAAATATGACGAGCACTTATGAAAAAGGACTCAAACAGAAAGCAACTGACAAGCGGAGCAGATCAGCTCAGAAAAGAACGTAGAAAAGGTAGAATGAGACAAAACATAAAATAAAGATTATTTAGAACAAGGAGAATGGGAAAAGCGTTAGGAACATGGTTTCATTTCAGGACCTAAGTTACTAATTATGAATCTTAATTTGTTTTCCATCAAATCCATGACATCCCAAAGGTAATAAAAACCAGATGTCTCTGCGAATTTATGTTTCTTAAGTGATTTGACATATGAATAACCACAATTAAGCACATTGGAACACACGTCATATAATCCCTATGTATGTCTACAAACTAGGCGGTTACAATGTTTGGAAGAACGGCCTATTCTAACTGTCAGTTGTCTCTTGTTGGATTAGAGATCCTAAGCAAAACATAAATTAGCTACTTTCATGAATTGGAATTAAAACACAACCAAACAATAGATTTGAATGAAAAACAAGAAACATAATTCAAATAACTATCTCAACATCCTTAAAATTACACCATATTCCTAACAAGCGGTTTAGTCACACATAATGGGAGAAGAAATACAAGAATTAAGGGAAGAACTCATAATCATAGACAATAATGAATTTACCCCAAGAGATCTTCAAACCTTCAATTGGATTCCTCCAATGTTGATCTTCAATCCTTGCCTTGCCTCCTTGCTCTCAATAATATGTTTCTAACCTCTTTTCTCTAATCCTAACTGCTTTCAATATTCTCAAATGTATCTGAATTGCTACTGAAACCTAATGCTAAATCCTAGTATATATAGACAAAGATAAACCTAAAATAAATCCAAAATAAATATATCTATAAATAAATCTATCTATAAATAATTCTTAAAGATAAATCTTAAATAAATCTAGAATAAATAATCTAGAATAAATCTAAAATAAATCTAGAAGATAAATCTATCAGAATCCTTGAAATCTTCAATATAGATAGGCCCAACTCGTAGCACTCACGCCTAGGCGCACAGGATCCACGCCTAGGCATGGCTTCACTCCTTCTTCTCGTCTTCTCACGTCACTGTCGCGCCTAGGCGCAACATACCATGCGCCTGGGCGTGACTCCTTCTGAATTGGCCGAATTTTTCTTCATTAATTCTGGCTTTTTGCACCCCATCTCTTGACATTTAAACCCCAATTGTGGGCAATAATTAAGAACACCATTTCTCTCCATTCTAGCTCCAATCTTCAGGTCTTCAAAGCTCCTTTCCATTCCATAGCACAAATCATCAAATAAAGCTTCAAATTTCTGTCTAACCCAAAACGGATCAAAACGTTCAAGGATTCTAAATTACTAACTTTCCTAAAAACATAATAAAATCCTAACATTTACTTAAGAAACAAACCAAATCCATAGTAAAAGGGAGTTAATTAATGCTCAGAAATATCATATATCAGACTCTCATCAATGACACAAAAGGAGGACTGGGGGATATGCTTTTCAAAGGGATAACAAAGACTAGAGGCTTCCACATACTGTTCGCCCAACTCAACCTGGGCGAGGATGTCCAAAGGGAGGTTGTCCGTGCCCTCGCAGATGTTATCATAAGAAAAGGGGGTGCACTATGTTCAGCTAACGCTTGTCTAACCAGGATGGCCAAAGCACATGCCACAGCAATAATATTTAGAGAGCCAGTGGAACACACCAACGATTTCTATCACAACAAGCCTTTGTACATTGAGGCGAAGGTGGAGGGGGTGACTGTGCGGCGAGCCTTGATTGACAATGGCTCCGGCATCAATATTATCCCTGTCAGTGTGTTCAACGCACTATCTATACCAGCTGAGCGGTTACTAAGATCATGCATGAGGTTGAACGCCTTCAATGGAGCGTCGGTTATGGCAAGGAAATGTGTGACGCTGAGTTTTAGAGGTGGGGGTGATCAGGACGCTGAATGTTTTTCAGGTGATGGACGGGGAGCCCAACTACCACATCTTTTTGGGGAAGCCTTGGATCCATCAACACCAATGCGTGTCATCCACCCTACACCAATGTGTGAAGTCTAGTTACAGGGGCAAAGATATAGAGATCCCAGGGGTCAGAGTGCCCTTTGAGGCGTCAGAATTACATATGATTGAGGCGTTAGTCTCTAAGGAGGTTGCACCACCAGGGGCAAACGCCATTAAGATCCCTCACCCAATCAAGTTCATTAAGGAGGGAAAATGGATGACTGGGAAAGCAAAGGGGGCAACCGAAAAAGGTGAAGGAGAAAACGACTTCAAGAGGCCTTGCTCATTGGAAAATACTCGCCCAGAGAGATAAGCCGTCCAGAAAAAGGAGAGAATCGAGAGATGTCGCTTGCCCAATGGGACTGTGATGTGAAAGGTCCTCTAGGAAAGCGCGGGGTTGGTCAAACTGAAGTTACAAGAGTTGGCCAACCCCGGAATCCTAAGCATCATCCGTGCCCCGAGGGAGATGCCGGAGGAAGAGGATTGGGACGCTCTGGGGGTGAGGGCGGTCACGCCCAAAGAAGAACTTCAGAAGGATAAGGAATTAGAGGAAGTGGATATTGGAGAAGGTGAAGATGACAAGAGACCTTTGTTCATATGCAGTCTATTAGAAGCTGGAGAAAAATAGGAGCTAGTAGCTTTGCTGAGGGAGTTTAGGGAAGTGTTTGTCTGGAAATATAAGGAAATGCCAGGACTGAGTAAGGCGTTGGTAACTCACAACCTGGCAGTCAGGGAGGACGTCGTGCCTATAAAGCAGCCACCAGGAAATTCGGGCCAAAGATCGAAGCTCAGATAAAGAGGGAAGTTGAGAAGTTGTTGGGGTGCAATTCATAAAGCCAATACAACATCCCACGTGGTTGGCTAACATGGTACCGGTGAAGAAGAAGAATGGTCAAATAAGATGATGTGTGGATTTCAGGGACCTCAATAAAGCATGTCCCAAGGATGACTTCCCGCTACCCCACATTGACAGCATGGTGGATGCTACAGCGGCACATGAGCGATTCTCGTTCATGGATGGGTTCAGTGGATACAAGCAGATACGCATGGCAGCGGGGGATGAGGATAAGACCGTGTTTAGAACGCTAGTGGGAAACTTTTACTATGTGGTCATGCCATTTGGACTCAAGAATGCAGGGGCTACCTACCAGCGGGCGATGACCGCTATATTCCATGACATGATGCACAATATAGTAGAGGACTACGTGGATTATTTGGTAGTCAAATCTAAAAGGAGGGTTCATCCTTAGCTTATATTGTTGTGAGAAACATGAACACAAGCAAATGGACGCCAAAGTGGGAAGGGTCGTACCTGGTGCAAATGGCACATCCCAGCGGGTATTGTTTCCTCCTTAATCCAGAAACTCAAAAAAAGATAGGCCCTTTGAATTTCAAATACATAAAAAAGTATTATGATTCGATGTTGCATCAATTTTTAAAGGGGTAGTAGTGTTTTTTTTTTGGAAAGATTTTGAAATGTGCAGCTAGGACCTTTTTGTTAACATGATAGGGTAGCTGTTGTGAGCATCTTGTAACCACCCCATGGAAGTTTATGTTTTATTTTAATGAATGATGCACCCTAGTACTTTCAGATTATTCTCTTATTTATGGCATGAATGTTTCCTTTTAAAAATCATTTTATTATTAAGCGCTTACAAATACAGATAATAGATAATGTAAACATTGGAAAGATTAAGCCAAGTGTTTACAGGGCAAACAGAAAAGGAAGTGTAAAAAAAAAGAAAAGGGGAGAAGAAACCCAAGAAAAGATAAGAGAATAATCACACAATAAAAAGGCCAAAACAAAATATCCAAAGGGTCACGATTGGATGTTGTTCCGCGCCTTCGGAAGATAAGTCTAAGTGTACAGAGGTCACCCACTTATGACTCAAGATTGCAAATACTTGAATGGCTCGTCCTAAGTATTTGTAGAGAGTCCTTAAGCGCTCTAAGGTAAAAAAAAACATATTACCAAGCGTAAACAAACAAGGACCAAAGAGAAGTCCAAATGGTTGAGCGGGCAAATGATCCCCACATTTGTGGCATGAAAGATAATAGTAAGCGCATAATAATAAAGCAACGAATTCATAGCCAAGTAAGAATGAAATGGACCATAGCGTCAATAAACAGAGAGCATTCGTGCGTTAGGTACATAATAAGTAGAAACCATAGCATTGCATAATTAAAATCCCAAGTACATATAGTCCTTAACGGCAATGACATAGATGATCATTAAACTACACCACTAGTGGTATTGTCAAAAGAACTCAAATGGGAGGTCATAGATAAAGAGTTACAAAAAGCAGAGCTAACTACACAAAATGCATGCAAGCCTATGACAGGACTAGAACTAGACGAAAGGAGCAAAAGAGGCGCATGCATCGTCATAAGCCTTCTTGCGAGCCTCTACTTCATATAATTCTCTGCTCAAAGCAGCAAGATGGGTACGGGCGCCATCAAGCTTAGACTCCAAATCCTGAATTTTTGGAAACAGCTCAGCCTGTTCAGAAATAAGAGCACGATGGCTGGAAAGGATGGTTTCAGCAGCATTGGGAGAAAAGGAAGACATGAGTGACTTTATTTTACCAAACAAATCAAGGAACCAAGCGCCTTCGAAACCAAAAAGCTACAGCGAGGCAAGGTGAGCCAAGAGGGTGATCCTTTGACTCGACACCAAATTAGTAACTGAGTGTGCTTTGACCAACTTCAAGAGGGTGACAAACAAACTGTACCCTTGTTCCTGGTAAGGGAATGGGAGCATTGCTTTCAGCAAGATGATATCTGAGTGGGCGCTCAAGAAAGATTTAAGCAAACACAAGTCCTCAGATGACATGGAAGAAGACAAATCAGGTAAAGTAGGCACTGCAAGAACAGCAAAAGCAAAGATGAGTGAAGCATGTACAATAAAAGTATGAGCAAAGACAAATGTAAATAAAGCAACAAGTGGTTACCAGCAAGAGGGGCATTAAACTTCACCCCAGCGCCGGGAGCGTCATTAGGGGCATCAGAAGGGGTAGCACCAAGAGAGGCACTGGGTTCCCCAATGATGGGAATAGGAGAACTGACAAGAGAAGCACCTTCAGCAGCCGTAGTAGGAGGAGAAGAAACAGAAGGCGAAATAACTTGAACAGCTTTAGTAAAAGAAGAGGAAGAAAGAAGATGCAGAAAAGGGTTAGGTGAAATAAACAAAAAAAAAGTAAAGTAATAACAATAATAATAAGAAAAGCAACTAACCAGGGGGCTGGGCCAAAGTACCAACACTTGAAGAACCACTAGCAAGATCAGGAGTCAGTAGGAATAAGAACTTGAAAAGGGGAAGGGGGAATAGATGCAGATGCGGGCGAGCCACAAGCGCTAGCATCATTGGGCGTAGCAACTGGTGGAGCGACAGGAGCGAGAGATTCATGACTTCTGTTAGGCGAAGAAGTGTCGTCATCAGACCCTAAGTTAACACACTCAACAAGAAGCGCAAAAGAAGCAGCAGAATGTGTTTTTAATTGAAGGGAGGCCCTGCGCCCAAGGGTAATAGACGGGCTTAAGGAGGAAGCCCGCTTCTGCTTTTTGGGAAGAGGGACAGACACCTTAGGAGAAGAAGCTCCCTTGGGTTTAGCTTTGCCTTTAGAAGGACGCCCAAAAGAGGCTCCCTGTCGTTTGGAAGCAATAGCAGCAAAAAGAGGAGTGGTTATTTCAACTGCAACAAAGACATTATAAATGAGCTAAAAAAAAGAGAAAAAGAATAAAAACAGATAATGCAGTAGAAATGTACAAAGATTACAATACCTGCACGAGTAAGTTCTCCTCGAGGTATGGGAGCATAATAGAGGTCCCTGCCAATTATCTTCACTGAAGGGGGAGGTACATCACTATGATCGCCCTCGTAGTAACGAAGGTAAACAAGAAGAGAGTCCTGATATTCCAACCAGCTTTGTAAGGCGGCACCCGCTCGAGAGGCAGGGACGAAAAAGGAGGGATTAAAAGGAGGAAAAGCGGAAGAAGATTTAAACAAAACCAATTCCATAAAGGCAAAGACATCTGAAACCCCAATATCCAGAGCGCATGGGGGCTGATCAAGGCCAAATTGTCTAACCACACGGTTCGGTCTGTAAGAGAATGGCCAAAAAGCTCCACCAACTGGTCCAACATTGTCAGTAAAAACAAAACCAGACAGATAACATGTTGTGGTAATCAAAAGCCATAAATCAAAGATACCTTCAGAACGCTTCATGGAATTATTGCGAGTACTGAACATGGTATCACTATAAAGTGGGTGAAGCCCTTTAACCCCATTCGAAAAGTTGGACACATATGGGCGAAAGACGAAAGCATCTTCTTCATCAATAACAGTGGCGAGGTAACGCCTAGGTCTGCCTCCTGGCCAGCCCCATGAGCGAGGTTGCAGAGGCCACGAGGTAACATCAGCAGAGGGAGCAAGCATACTTGGAGGAACGCGAACAGGGCCATAAGCAGGAAAGCGTTCAAACAAGAAATATTGAAAGAAAACCAAGTCAAGATAGGAATTGATAAAAAAGCGCCCAAACGAATACCACATCTGTTCAGCCACCTGATCCAAGCGAGTATAGAGACTGCCCAGATACAAAGGGGCCAAAGGCAAACGAACACCATCTGTCAACAGGCAAGCAAAGATGAAAACAGAAGGACTCACGGACTCCAAATGCGGTCTGGGAAAGACATAACAGGTCAACCAGAAAGAAACAAAAGCCACTCTCTTTAGGCGAGGATCAGTAATAGGGCCCGGTTATAATTGGCCATCAGAAATGTCTCCATGAAAATACCTTATCCAGGTTGCAAAGGTATACTTAAGGGACTCTACCTTCTTACCCTTCTTAGGAGAAGAACGAATGTTGCTGGTACCTCTGATCTTCTTGGCAGAACTCGTGCTCACACTGGCTCGACGACGTTTGAATAAGTCACGAGAATGATGTGAGCTCTTCCAGGTGGCAGCCTTCAAATCCTTGGCCATGGCGACTATGTAGATGTCGATGGCAAAAGGGGAAATGGTGTGTTCCCCGAATGTTGGGAGCTTTAGCAGAATAACAACATCCTCAAGGGTGGGCGTGAATTTGCCCTAGGAAGCCATAAAAGTATGAGTGGAGGAGCACCACTGTTGAAGTAAGAGGTCCAAGTCATCACCTCTCCTACTAGCGCTCAAGCCCGGGGACGCTCTAATCGCCCCAACGATACCCACCTGTTCCAAAATTTGTACAAAAGGGAGATCATTGGAAAACACATAATCCACCCATCCGGGACAACCCCCTGTAATGCTGACACGCCCGTGGAAGCGAAGCGAAGACCAAGGAAACTCTTCTCAGGCAAGGCGAGAGCGAAGAAGAAAGGGACCAAGTTCGCTGCAGGGGCGTGGAGGAATGGCAGAGAGCAGTCTGGCTTCGTTAGGGGAGATCGACAATCGTTGAGGACCCGGGGCGAGTAACAGAGAACCAGAGGGAGGAGGATTTGTGAAGGGACATTCGGGATAAGGGATCTCAGCGGCATCATGGTGGTTACTGGAATCAATGGGTTCTGTGAGAGGACGAGGGAGGCGGTTCGCAAAATGGAAGGAGATGATGTTGGGGGTAGGTTAAGAAGAAACGTGTTTTGGGGAGTCATTATCCATAGAGGGGGATGAAGAAGCAGAGGAAGTGCTCATAGAAAAAGAAGACATGGTTAAGAGAAATTAGAGGAACATTAAAGAAAATGGTGTAGGGGGAACATGATTTATAGAGGAAAAAAGGAGGTGGTCGAGTCTGCAAGAGTAAATAAGGCGCGGGACTCGAGATAGTGGAGGTAGGGGAAAACGTGCACTGGGGAGATGAAAAGACAATTGAGAGAAAGGAGGTGAGAAAGGATATGCAGCAAAGATAAAATGGTTTTCAAAGTGGAAATTGAAAGCTTGGAGAAAATGGGAAGTTTTCTAACTACTTCGTTTATTTTTCTTTTTTTTTCGTTCGTTTCTATTCATTATTTATTTATCTTCATTTTATTTTTATTCTATTTTCTCTTATTTCTTTGTTTTGTTTTCTCTTTTCTGTATGGGGGCTATTGTTTGGACCCTTTTTTAATCTGAGGGATTAGAAAGCAAGAGGACTGCAAAAGAAAGATAATTGGGCCAACAGAGAAGAATTCAACAACATGGGCTAGAAAGATGGGTCCACTAGATGGGCTAGAAACGGAAGCCAACAAAGAAATGAGAAGACATGCACCTCCTCAAAGAACCATCCATAAGGATGACGTGGTTGGCGTAGGAGGGAAACCTTAAGAGCTTGCTAGGCGGACGTGGTGTGGCAGGCTCTGAGCGGTCATGCCTTCCGCTGAAGATGTGACAGACCTCGCAGGAAGGTCTGATGCAATGATACGGGAGAGCGACCTTAGGAGAGGGGTTGATTTGGGCAACGGTCAAAGGGACCTTGGGTCACTAAAATGTAGTATCCTCTTAACCAAAAGGGACCTTTTGTCTCTGCACCTCAAAAAGGTATCTTTCCTGAGATACCTTAAACGGACAAACTTAGCACTGTAGGACTGGCCACTCTGATCCACCTAGGGATATGCAATAGAGAGATAAAATCGAGGTGACAGAAAAAGTGATAGGAGAGGATAGAATAAGAAGAGGATCAGTGGAGTAAGAGAGGCAGAACAACAACGAGAGGAGGATAGTGGAGTAGTGGAAGAAAAGAGAGAAGAATATAGAGAAAGATAAAAAGAGAGAAAAACAAATAGAGAAAGCCCCTTTCCAGAGGTCGTTGATCATTCCTCCTGAGTCATTTTTCTGCATCAGTACTGCTCACTCTCCGCTATATCCATCCTCCAGAGGCTCTTTAAAGAATGTATCCATTGTTTGTTTAATCTCTCAAGCTTACGAATCAGAATCTCATTTTTATTTATTGTTAAGATACTTTTGCACAAAGTGGTCCAAAACACACCCTCAACCGCAACTATGACCCACGACCACACCCACCCTTGACCCTCACCTAGCCAACCATCTTGTGCCCCCGACCCAGACAACCCTACACTCAACTATGTGCCCTCATCCTAGCCAACCGTCGCGCGCCCCCGACCCAACAACCAGTAGGTCGTAAACGAGTTTGTCCTTTACGGAGAAGTAGTGAAACGAACTCGAATTGATTGGCTCTTGGCCAACGATGATGGTGACTAGGGCGAGCGCAGGTGCTGGTGGAACATGTTGGAGCAATGATGTCGTCGCCGGTGGGGTTGGGCAGCGATGGGGCTTAGGAGGGAGAAGAGAAAGATGAAGGAGGAGAGAGAAGTGTTGATGGCTTTGGATTTCTAAATTTAAAAAAAATTATTTCCGAAAACGAAATTATTAGAATGCCCTTATTTTTAAAACTCATTTTCCCTTATATATGAGGGTATTTTTGTTTACAATAATCTGGTACATCTTGCTAAATTATTCCAACTTTAAAATCACGTTAGGCATGTTAGCAAATCCCTACAAAAATTATAAAAATCAAAACCAAGGATTACAAAAAGTGCAGACGATATATTTAGAATGCCAGCTTCAACGATTGCAGGTTACTTCCTTTAACTATAAAAAAAAATTAACAAATGAGAAAACACATGCAAGTTAGAGAATTAGAAGAAAATGTAGAACAAAAATGAGAAATAAAAAGCCATAAGAATAAAAGGAAGAAGATGATATGCGATGACCAACTTCCTTACTTAGCTTCGAGAAGAAGGACAAAGGCGAAAACAATGAATTCTTCAAGGAGAAGTTGAGAAAGAGTGGAAGCTTAAGACAAAAAGGGAGGTGGGAGTTTCTTTTTGGTAGTTCACTTGTTGTAATAACTCAAAGTCAATTAAACCATTCAGCTACCAGGATTTATCTTTTTTTCTGTACTTTTTGGCCAGTACCACAGGTGTCCCTAAGAGCACCTTTAATACCATGGAAACCTTGAGACTAATCCTGCACGAGGTTGCGTTCTTATGCCTCTCCCAGCGGGATGTGTTAACCGGGAATCGAACTTGAGACTTCTTAGTCTCAAGCCCCATTCCCAAATTCTCAAGTTGATAGGATCGCACCACTTGAGCCAACCCCATTGGTCAATCAGGATTTATCTGGGCTATTAGAAAATGAAGGTCCATGATTTGTTCATCCTTCACCTCACAGCTATGGCTAAAGTGGCAGTTTTGAGCGGGAAAATTGCTTATGAAGGAGGGAACTCAGTATGTGCTTCATGATCCTCCTTTTATATATTATTTTGGACTAAACTGTCACTTTAGTCCCTCACTTTGTAAGGAGCTTTTACTTTAGTCCCAGATTTTTCAATAATTCCTTTTTAGTCCCTCACATTGAAAAAAGTTACTCACGTTAGTCCTGGCAACATTTTCCGTTCATAGACGTCGCCGTTAATTTATAATATTGTGTTTAATTTTAGTCCCTAACTTAAACATTTTAATTCACTTTAGTCCCTCACTATAATAACAATGATGCTTCTTTCGTTTTTCTCTTATCGTGTGACTACCATAAAAACATTGATTGTTTTTCTTGATATTCTATAAACTAATTTTATAGTTTATATAAGCACCGATTCCAAACTTTGCACTTGAAGGTATCAATAGCAATGTTTCTTTCAGAGGAGCACTTCAGAATACATTATTTCATTATGCATATAACTAGTATGTTTTTCCTCTAAACTTTTTAGTATTTTAGTTTTTTTTTTATTTTTTTTGGATAAGCTCTTTAGTGTTTTAGTTATCTATTCATGTGTGAACTATAACACCCGATTTAATAAATTAAATTTTCTTTTTATTTAGTAAAAATCTGGGAAATTTTTTTTTGTTGGTGACATGGGCATGAATTCAGCTTATGAAACATTTCTTTTTCAAATACATATTCATCATTAAATAAATCGTTCATGTCCCACATCACCCGTCAAGTTTCAAATCGAGATGTTACCAACACCGCGCTTTGAAACCCAACTTATCATAATCCTGAATCATCAAGATATCATTTCGTGCATTTAGTTTTTAAACATTATTGTCATTACGGGGTTACATGCTATCTGAGCAAAGTTATTAGAGTATAACTGATCATACAAAAACTAAAGATAGCTAGTGATTCTCATTGCGGAAAACTGCCGCCGGCGCCTCCTTTTAAGATAATCCTTTATTCACGTTCTTCCTCGTTCGCAGATCCACCACCTAATCGGTCGACGAAGGACCAATAGAGACATACAACCAAGAGACAAGGAGAGAGTCAGCTTTTCCGGGCGAGTAAGTCGACGGTGTGGGATTACAGCAGGCAATATATTAAGATAAAATAATACAACAAACACATTGAATATATACATGCACATTTCAATTTATCATTCCAATTATCATTCCCACAATTACCATTATCATTGTCATTTCTCTTTTCGATCTTTTTCTCACTCAGTCGTTACGTTATTTCACAACCTCAACGCCATCGCCAATATCTCTTCCTTAGCATTATCCATAGCATTCTTATCGCTTTCCCATCCTCATTCTCAACATCAATTCTCTTTCCATTCTCAGCTCATAATTCATAAATCCTTTCAATGTTCTTAAACTTTTCTTATTAAGTTTTATTAGATCGTATCCATCGATGACAGGGGAATTAGAAACGTCATCGAGGAGTTGGTTAGCACACTTACATCTCCTCCAATCCTCCCAAACCTAAGCGGAAACAAACGGGACGTACAAGAACCTTAACCCACACAGGTCGAACAGCCAAGAAATCACAAGGTATATGTCAAGACCACAACCGTACGGGCCGACCATCATGACAATCAATACTTTAAATCATTCGACTACCCGCCTCGTTCAGGTTCTCTCTCACCGTTTCGAATTTGATCAAGGGGGCGACAGTACTTTTCTAGTTAGTTGTGCAAAACACGCTACGATCCCCTGGGTCTTAAGTCCCGATCACATATAGACTAGTTCCGCCTAGAAAAGTACTCTAGGTTACTTGACGTTTCACCGTCATCACCCTCCCCTATCACAATCGCACACCTGGATATCCACAGATAAACAGGGTATCTTCCTCTCCACTACTTCACACTCAACTCGCTGCGCTATTCAATGTCTTTTATTGTTTATTAGTATTTTATTAATCCTAAATTCGGCGAGTCACCCTTGTTCATCCCTTCGGTGAACCTCGACCTCTAATCGAATCCTTCGCTTTAGATTTTCCTTAATACTTCACTTACTCATCTTCCTTTGTCACATCGTCGTCCCAGTTGAGGGCTCCAAACCGTGGCATACAACTCACACGGCCAGCACTTATCCTCAACCTGGAGAACACATGACATAGGTTGTGCACCATCGGGGGATTTACTTTTACATTTTCGAAATATTCACAATCACTCACCATATCCAACAATACTTTCTGTACAATTCCACTTTTCTTTAATCACTCACTTAAACTTTGACCATCACTTTGCCACGTATACTTTCTTTTTCGTCAACTCAAATCACCGATCATTTTTCGTCATAATTATGTCTCGACATAAACCAAAATATTTCATCTTTTATCAGCATCATTATCTCATAACACAAGCAATATCTTACATAGCATGATTACTTTTGATTTTCAAATAAAAGTTCAGCAAGAATATAACATCATATCATACCATTTCATCATCACTATATTGACAACATCAAGTATTCATCATGTAATATTAAAAGGGAAGTCTTAGTCCTACCGCCTACGTATGAGTGGCCACACACACATCCAATTGCCACTATCCAATTTTCAAAGTTAAATAAATTAAAGAAACCAATAAATAATCACTTCCCGAGTCACAAAATAAATCCTTCAAATCAATAAAATACCAAGATCAAATATTTAATCAATTTAAAACAATTTCTTCTTTTCCACGTGTCACTATAAACCAAATAATATTTTTATCTTAATTAAAAAAAGAATCCACCAATCAGAAATCGCCAAAAATCAGTTTATTAAAATGGAAAATTACGGGTGTTGCATGAACTAACCAGAATCCTACGGATAGTAAGTTAAGATATATGAAGAAGGGTCTTCCACAACACAAAGTAGCGTATCTGTTTGATAGACTTGTGTTTGACAAGGTATTCCATATGCACTTTACACTTATTAAATTTGCACATAGTTTGGTTTCAAAACTAAATCATTATTTGTATTGACACACAAAACAAACACTAGATGGACGAGTCTGTATCTTACTGTCAAGAACTGCGCTCCTTTGCCTAGGCATGTTGAGGAATTTTTTCGAGTAAGAGCTTAGATACAATATGAAGGCTTATCAATAAATGGTTGAATGTATCGTTTTTATACTAATATTTAACTAGGCTTAAGTATGTCACAAGTCCCTGGAATTTGTGGTACTTTTTCTAGATACTCTTGTTCTTATTTTCAATGTCTGACTCCCCGAAGTTATTTATGGGTTTGCTATATACCCCTACTACAAATTCTGACCAATTTTGATGACATGTAACATCGGAATCCTTGTCAGACGTAGGAGGTTGGGCACGTGGTACCCCGTGGGCGAAGATTCATTTTTATTTAAATTAAAAAACTAAAAAACGTAATATTTTTATATTTTCGGTTAAATAAAAAAAAGAAAAAAATATTGAAGAAAGAGTTCATCTTCAGTCATGTGACATCACACAGCACCACATGACCAACCTCCTGCATCTGACCAGGATTTCGATGATATATGTCATCAAAATTGGCTAGAATTGATAGTAGAGGTATATGACAAACCCAGAAGTAACTTCAGGGAGTCAAACATTGAAAAAAAAAGAATAAGAGTATTTGACAAAAGTACTTCAAACTCCAGAAACTTGTGACATAATTAACTCATTTAACTATATGCATGATGATGTCACTAAAAATAGGTGATTCTTGGAATCTTTAAAAAAAAGGTTGCACATAATGCCTAACCAAGTACTTGTCATAGGTCGATCAGAATGTTAATAAGTGTCCATAAGACATTGTTTAAAAAACAAAAAAGATAATTTTGTATTGATAATTGTATGTTTTGTCTATTGAAAGTGTGGAATTTAATTTTTCAATAATAAATTGCCCTGTTTGTATTCCATAAAAAGTATTATAAGAGCATTTATTAACACAACCAGTTAAAATTTTTTAAAATGATACATTTTGTTAAAAGTAAAATCTTATATTCCATTCGGTCTTAAATATAAATATTTTTTGAAAAAAAAATTGATCCTTAATATAAACTCATTTTCAAATTTTAATGATATTAATTACTTTTTTTTCACAAACATTCTTTTTTTTTATAACTCAGGTAATCCAGCCCACTGAGCTGACTAATCATGGAAGACCAATCCCACTGGGCACTTGCGGGGGGCCCAATTGATGCCAGAGCTTTTTTGCTCTGTATGCCCATGGCCAGCAATGTTCGATTCAACTAGTAGATTTCGAACCTGAGACCTGGAAGGAGCACACTCCCAAATCCCAAGTCTTTCACCACCAAGGCAACCATTGCTGGTTCACAAACATCCTTATTTACTCAGTATTTTCTAGAGTTTCAATAATAATTACTCCCTTCGGTTTGAAAAATAAGCAAGAAAAAACATATCTCTCTTGGTTTAAAATATAAGCAAAATTAACCAACTTTCTTAAATTTTATTTCATTTTAATGTCAATTTCCTAAAACAAACCTAGAAAATTGTTATTTTATTTAGTTTTTGTTTCATTCCCAATTCAACTTTCTTAAAATACCTCTATTCTTTTATAAATTTGAAAAAATTAAATACAATCAACTAACCTTCTTAATAAGCGTAAAATTAGTTAGTTTTGCTTATAATTCGAGTCGGAAGGAGTATATATATAGTTTTGAAAAAAATATTTTAAATATTTATATTTCCAATTTTTCTAATAACAATATTGATAAGGGTTATTTTAGGTTTTTTTTCCTTACATTATAAATCGGAGAGAGTACTTTCCTTTTCTTTCTTTATTTAACATTAAAAAAAGACTTAGTTATATGTTTGGTTTTTTATCTTATTTTTAATATTTAGTTTGGTTCTCAATTCTTTTTTTACTTATTTTGGTCCTCTAATTCTAAATGTAAACTCATTTGATTAAGAAAGTGTGATCATTAATTAATGTATGATTGTTTAGAGATATGATAGAAGAAAAGTAGAATTATTGAGTAGTAATATAAATAATTGAATGAAATTTAAAATTGAAAAAAAAATATTGATGATGCCTTAAAAATCTAAAATTACAAAAAAATATGAAATAAAAAGAAAAAGTTAAAGAGAGTTTCTCCACCAGCAGTAGCTAAGAGCATCCACACCCATGATCTTCATTTTTGTCCTTAAATGGACCCTACACATTATTTTATCATTCTTCACACTTTCCTACACTTTTAAGGACAAACACATAATTTTTCCATATCCATGAACTCACTTTTGTCCTTAAAATAGCGAGCCACACACTACCCCACACTTTTAATATTTTACAATAAATAAAAACCACCATCAACTAACTATATTTTTCCCACCAAAACTATAACTATAATTTAAAACATTCTATATTATTCTCTGACTGTTACTTTTTGTAAAAATATTTTTTTTATATTTCCGCCTTAAATAAATACCATAATAAATTTAAATGTAATAAAATTAAATTTAAAATGCATTAAACATAAAAAAAATCGCAATAAAAATTGTAGAGAAATAAAAAAACATAAAATTTATTAAAGATTCGAAAAACAAAGAAATACATAAAATAAGTCGCACCATACACAAAATAAGAAGAATGAAAATACATTAAAGGTAAGATAAAAATACAATAAAGATTACGAAAAACAAAGAAATACATAATTAAGTCACATGAAACAATGCTCAATATTAATCATTGACGCCATCGTAATGATTCCAAAAACATGTTCAATCTAATCGGCTTGAAGTCGTTGATGAAGAGACCTATAGTGAAGACTTGATCTCAAACAAAGGTACTCTTGAAAATCATGATGATCGTTGTTAGGTACTTTCGGATTGTCCACGTCACCAGCATACTCGTCGCCAAATTACCAACATACATATCTCGTTCATCTTCAACAATCATGTTATGCAATATGATGCATGCATATATCATATTAGATAATTGCTCCAAATGTCACTGTCGAGCTGGACAACGTATGATTGCAAATCGTTGTTGCAGTACTCCAAATGCTCGTTCAATATACTTCCTGAAGCTTTCTTATTTTTTTTAAAAAAATTCTCTCTTAATTCCTTGTGGCATAGAGATACTTTTGACAAATACAATCCATTGAGGATAAATTTTATCTACAAGATAATAGCACATATTGTAAGGAGTTTGATCGACTGTGAAATTTACATGAGATGCTTGACCAGTAAGAACATCATTGAAGACATTGGATCAATTCAACACATTAATGTCATTGTAAGTTCCCGCAACTCCAAAAAAAGCGTGCCATATCCATAAATCAGCTGAGACAATTGCTTCGAGCATCATTGTTGGGTTTCCATGATCGTCTCGACTAAATTGTCCTTTGCATGCAACTATACAATTCTTTCATTCCCAGTGCATGCAGTCAATGCTGCCTAACATGCCTTGAAAGCCACGATGGATACTGATTTGAAGTAGCCGCTGAATGTTATCATTGTTGGGCCTTCTCAAGTACGTACCCCCAAATACATTGATCATTGCCCTTGTAAATCTGTCGAGGCATTGCAATGATGTGGTCTCGGTCATTCTCACATACTCGTCGAGACTGTCAGCACTTACTCCATATTCTAGCATTCTAATAGCACTAGTACATTTTTGTAGGGTATAAAGCCCAAGCATACCAGTTGCGACGGACTTCTGTATGAAATACTCGTCATGCGCGGTAACAACATCTACAATTCTGCTGAAAACATGCTTACGTATTTTGAACCTGCGACGAAAATGATCATCCGTGTATGTTGGATGATCAAAGAAATAATCATTAAACAATCGAGCATGACCCTCTGCACGATTTCTTTGTATGTTTGGTCTTTTACTTCTACGGTTGGTGGGAATGTTATCTTCTTCGTCACTACTATCAAACAACATGTTAATAGCTCGCGCAGACAATGTTGTTCTCCAAATTGGATGAATTTGTGGGATCCATTTCGAGTAGTAAAAGATGAATACAAATTATTGTTTACAAGAAGAGTGCAAAGATCAGTGTTGTGAATACATTCAGAATGTTATTAATACTTATAGGCAACTTGGATGCTACTAACGGCTAGTTTTGTAACAGCTAGTTTTGCAACGACTTAGACGAAAACAAATTTCATAAAGAAAAAATAAAAAGAAAATACATAAAGCTTAAAAAATTTACAGATGCTTATAATGGAATAAAAATAAAAAGAAAATACATAATGCTTAAAAAAGTTACAGATGCTTATAATGGAATAAAAATACAAAGAAAATACCTAATGCTTAAAAAAGTTACATAATGAAATACACTTACACTAAATTAAAGATCATATCAAATACCAAATTTTTTTCCTGATAAAGTCGCAAACCTTTTCATGAGCCCGCTTTTGTATCTCGGTCATCCATGAAGTATCTCTGAAAAGTATCTCATACTCATTGATCATCAACTTTTCTTCCTCCAAAGCCATCCTTTTCTTCTCTTTTTCTTCCTCCAAAGCCATCATTTTCTTCTCTAGTTTCAAATATTCAACTTTGAACTGGTTAAACGCCTCAACTTTGGTAAAAAATGTTGCACCTTTTGTTGATTTTCCCTTCCTTTTTGCTACTTTTTGTCCAATTGGTCATTCCATAAAGAGGGTTTGTGAGTTGTCTTCACTGTTTGGTGTTGGCGGATTAGATGATGAAGTGTATGCCCCAGATGCAGAGGTCTTTGTTCTTTTTTATGACCCTCCAACATCAGGTGTGTTAAACCATCTCGGTTTATCTTTTACTAATTGCCAAACGTGCTCCATGGTGAACTTCTCTTTTTGATCGTGACGATAAATTGACATAGCTTTATCCATTAGATCTTCATTGTTGCTCCCACTAGTCTTTGACTCCAAGGCATGTTTGTAACATCCAACAAACTTGGAAGTCATTGCTTGAAGTCTGTGATATCGAGCTTTTATTTGATTCACATTTTTAGCCTTTGTCTTGTTGTTGAGAAACTTATTGTATTAACTATTTATCCTTGCCCAAAAACTTCTAGATTTATTATCAACCCCAACAATAGGATCTTCGGAAACATTGAAAAATGATTCCACCAACAGTTTATCTTCCTCTATTGAAAATCTTTCTCGATTCTTCTTTGCTTTTGTTGTGGAACCTTCTTCTCCTTCATCAAGATCAATAGCTTCCAGACCATCTTGAGTGCAGAATGGTGGGTCTTCGGACTCATTAATCGAACTCTTTGGTGTTACTGGATCTTTGTCCAAGGATTGCATTTCACTACTATTTATGACAGGTTTAGTTGTTGTATTTGGAGGATACATTCGATGTTGGTAAGGGAAGAAGTAGTGATTTGGAGTAGATGTGTTCATTTGTGTATTTGGGTAAAATGGATTAAATGGGTTTTGTGGAGCAGTTTGAGAATTTGGGTAAAAAGGTGTATGAGAACTTTGAGGATGTGGGCAAAAAGGTGCATGACCACTTTGAGAATTTGGTGTGTGATGAGGATTTTGAGAGAGCTTGATGCATGAAATGCTGGTTTAGGCCTCAAAATCTCGAGAGGGGGGGGGGTGAATCGAGTTTTATTAATGTATTGTGAAATCCTTTAAAAAATAAAAAATTCTTTTGAGATGGAGAGATTAGACGTTTGAGACGGATTGCGAAAACGATAGATAAAAATAAATCGAGTAGCGTGGAAACGTAAATAATTGAAATATGCGGAAAATAAAGAGATAGGGATAGACAAGCTTGCATCAGGAAATTTTATATTGGTTCAGCCTTCCCGTCGAAAGGCCGAGTCCAGTCCCCAAGCGACCTGCTTGAGAGTTCTATAATCAGCAATAGAGCCGCACCCTATTACACCCAAGAGCACCCCGCACACTACTAGGAACCTCCGTTCGCTAGGGGCCTCAAGATCACACAGCAGGATTCCTCGCCCTACGACGTATCACACGTCCACTAAAGGATTCTCTCCCTAACCACTAAGGTTTCAAATACAATGAATATGAGAGTGATTACAATAGCAATGTGTGTTCTCAACAACACGGATACAACAATATGATCTTATGATAATGAAGTGCTTTTTCTCTAAGAGTTAATCAGCCAATAAGGTTTTTGTTCTTCAAAAAGATATGAACGTGAAAACCAGAAGTTTAGAGAAGAAGAAGAGAGAACGTGAGTTTCAGAAAAGATGTCAGAGATAGAAAAAGAATCAATTTGAATGTATGTTGGAGTGAAGTCTATTTAAAATAGAAAAACATTTAGAATCAAAAAGATTTAGGAATAGTAAAACAAAATCAAAACAAAATAAAATAAGATTTGAAATAAGTTTTAAAATCAAAAATAAATCAAAACGATTTACGAAATAAAATGAAGATTTGATTCTTAAAACGAAAAAGGAAATAATTCAAATTTAAAATTATTTTCGAATTTTATAAAATAAATCAGAATCTTATATATAAAAAAACAAATCAGGAAATAATAAAAATGATTCTGACACGTTTTTCAATAAAACTTGAAGTAATCGATTACTTTCGGAAGGTTATCGATTATTCCTTCAAAAATAGAAATTCTTAAATTCATTTGAAAACCAAGTAATCGACTAGACCAACAATGATTAATCGATTACATCACTCCTGTTCAATATGTGATGCAACTCATTTAATCGATTAACACTAATCAATTAATCGATTACTGAGCCTCTGTTATGCATATGATGCAACATCATGTAATCGATTACTACAGAGCCTGTAATCGACTACTAAGCCTCTGAAAAACATATGATGCAACAATTATAATCGATTACTTGAGCCAGGTAATCGATTACTCCCATAAGAAAGTAATTGATTAACAAAGTTCACTTAATCGATTACAACAACTCTGATTTTTCTATGATGCAACAAAGTTAATCGATTATCTTGAGTAGTTAATCGATTACTCTCTCTTGCATACATAAAAATATACAGAGTTTTGTAACATCAAGTATTTTCACAAAGATTAAGATAGAAAACACCTTTTCATGAAAAACACATTTTTCTTCTCTCTTTTAAAATGAAAAACTTATTGGCCTTTTTAAACTCATAAAGAATAGAACCTTCATTACCTTACAAATGATCTAAAGGGAAAAGTTTCTAATCTATGCCTTGCTTGAATCTTCATTCTTGATCATGAAGGAAACTTGTGAGCTTGAACTTGAGTTGGTTTGTTAACATCAACACATCAGCTTGATATATACTTGAAGTCCATAAGAGAGTTTGAAGCATGTCTTCCAACACTAGCTTGACTTCCAACACTCCCCCTTTTTGATGATGACAAACAACGATTCTGATATGCTCTTTACTATCTGCATCACAAGTGTTATACAAGCAAAAAACATATATATATATATATATATATAACATTAACCTTCCCTAGAACAATAATTATAAAGGATATAACAATTTAAAGCATCTTGTAGCATCTCCCCCTGTATTGATACATAAACAATATATATCAATGAATTCATAGCATCTTTTGAATATCAGAATATCTCTCCCCCTTTTGTAATCATCAAAAAGAATGTGCTATCTCCCCTGAAACACTGAGAAGACGCATCAATAATAACAAGAGAGATAAAATAATCACATACTCAAAATAGGTGAGAGGCAGAAGTTAAACCAATTTCTCTACGAATGAAAAAGAAATTTTCTTTTGGAAGCGGTTTTGTAAAGATATCAGCCAACTGCCGCAAAGTATCAACATACTCAATAATACAATAATAGTTGTCACCAAAGCTTTTTGTTTGACAAGGTCCAAAAAGATCCATATGTAAAAGTTCCAAGGGCTTTTGAGTTGAAACAAGATTTTTAGAAGGAAAAGATGCCCTTGTGAGTTTTGATTTTGAACAAGGATCACATTTTTCAGAAATAGAAAAATTTTGCTTTGGTAAACCAACTACTAAGTTTTTAGAAGAGATTTTATTTAAATGAGCCATGTGGATGTGACATATTCTACGATGCCATAGCCACGATTCATCCTCTTTACTTAATAAACATTTCGCATCATTTGAGGGTATTGAGTTAAAATCAATAACATATACATTGTTTATCCTGCGAGCAATTAGCTTAATAAGATTATCAACTTTACCCTCGATAATACATCTATCAGAATCAAAAATAACCCTATTGCCCTTATCACACAACTGACTAATACTTAGAAAATTGTGTTTTAGGCCCTCAACATGTAAAACATTCTCTATGCAAGGGTTAGGAGGTGTACCAATTTTACCGACTCCGAGAATCTTTCCTTGATTGTTATTTCCGAAAGTCACATGTCCTTGGTCCTTTGGAACGAGATGTGAAAATTTAGATTTATCTCCCGTCATATGTTTTGAGCATCCGCTGTCCAAGTACCACCACGATTTTCTTTCTTCCGGAGTAACCTCATCTCCGTGAGCCATCAAGCATATGTTGGCTGTCTCCTCTTGTTCGTCTGACTCCTCGTCTGAACTACCCTCGTTGTCTAGCCACGCAAGATATGCTTGTTTCCCTTTTCTTGGATTGGAGGCGCCTTTTTCTGAATTTTCTTTCTTTTTCAGTTGGTAGCAGTCTGCTCTGATGTGACCAGGCTTGCCACACTCATGACATGTAATGGATGACCCTCCACTTTTGTTGTTGTCCCTTCTATTGAAGTTGCTTTTTTTCTCAAAAATTTCCCGAACTTTTTGACCAACAGACCCATGTGTTCATCATTTATCAGTTCTTTGTCCGAGTCACTTTCTGTTGTTGGTGTTTCAGCCTTGAATGCCAAACTTTTGACCTTCTTGTTCTCTTCTTCGTGTTGAGCCAATCTTTTCAGTTCACTTTCATGCTCTTGTAACTTCCCGAAGAGAGTTGTCAGCGTCATAGTTGAAAGGTTTCTTGATTCAGCAATCGCCGTCACTTTGGGTTGCCACTCTCTTCCCAAACACCTTAGAACTTTGTTGATGAGATCCTCATTGGTGAATTTCTTCCCCAATGTTGTTAGCTGATTTACAATCATCGTGAAGCATTTTTGGATCTCTTGAATCGATTCTCCATCTTTCATTCTGAATAATTCGTATTCACCAGTCAGAGTATTGATTTTCGACCTTTTCACTTCAGTTGTACCTTCATGCGTGACTTCTAGCGTATCCCACATTTGTTGTGCTGTCTCGCATGTCGATATCCTGAAAAACTCATCATAGCTCAAAGCAGATGTTATAATGTTTTTCGCTTTCAGGTCGTATTGGACTCTACGTTCCTCCTCCTCCGTCCACTTAGCCATAGGCTTTTCGACGGTGTTACCATTAACCACATAGGTAGGAACATATGGACCATTTATGACGGCATCCCAAACTTTTAATCCAACTCCTTGAATAAAAATTTTCATACGGGCTTTCCAATACGCTTACCCTACCCCATCAAACATGGGAGGACGGTTAATAGAACTCCCTTCACCACGAAACAGAGAGGTTGAAGCCATACTCTTGAGACGGTTAAGTCTTAACACAAGAGACTAGCTCTGATGCCAATTGTTGGTTTAGGCCTCAAAATCTCGAGAGGGGGGGGGGGGGTGAATCGAGTTTTATTAATGTATTGTGAAATCCTTTAAAAAATAAAAAATTGTTTTGAGATGGAGAGATTAGACGTTTGAGACGGATAATTGAGTAGCGCGGAAACGTAAATAATTGAAATATGCGGAAAATAAAGAGATATGGATAGAAAAGTTTGCACCAGGAAATTTTATACTGGTTCAGCCTTCCCGTCGAAAGGCCTAGTCCAGTCCCCAAGCGACCTGCTTGAGAGTTCTATAATCAGCAATAGAGTCGCACCCTATTACACCCAAGAGCACCCCGCACACTACTAGGAACCTCCGTTCGCTAGGGGCCTCAAGATCACACAGCCGGATTCCTCGCCCTACGACATATCACACGTCCACTAAGGGATTCTCTCCCTAACCACTAAGGTTTCAAATACAATGAATATGAGAGTGATTACAATAGCAATGTGTGTTCTCAACAACACGGATACAACAATATGATCTTATGATAATTAAGTGCTTTTTCTCTTAGAGTTAATCAGCCAATAAGGTTTTTGTTCTTCAAAAAGATATGAACATGAAAACCAGAAGTTTAGAGAAGAAGAAGAGAGAACGTGAGTTTCAGAAAAGATGTCAGAGATAGAAAAAGAATCAATTTGAATGTATGTTGGAGTGAAGTCTATTTAAAATAGAAAAACATTTAGAATCAAAAAGATTTAGGAATAGTAAAACAAAATCAAAACAAAATAAAATAAGATTTGAAATAAGTTTTAAAATCAAAAATAAATCAAAACGATTTACGAAATAAAATGAAGATTTGATTCTTAAAACGAAAAAGGAAATAATTCAAATTTAAAATTATTTTCGAATTTTATAAAATAAATCAGAATCTTATATATAAAAAAACAAATCAGGAAATAATAAAAATGATTCTGACACGTTTTTCAATAAAACTTGAAGTAATCGATTACTTTCGGAAGGTTATCGATTATTCCTTCAAAAATAGAAATTCTTAAATTCATTTGAAAACCAAGTAATCGACTAGACCAACAATGATTAATCGATTACATCACTCCTGTTCAATATGTGATGCAACTCATTTAATCGATTAACACTAATCAATTAATCGATTACTGAGCCTCTGTTATGCATATGATGCAACATCATGTAATCGATTACTACAGAGCCTGTAATCGACTACTAAGCCTCTGAAAAACATATGATGCAACAATTATAATCGATTACTTGAGCCAGGTAATCGATTACTCCCATAAGAAAGTAATTGATTAACAAAGTTCACTTAATCGATTACAACAACTCTGATTTTTCTATGATGCAACAAAGTTAATCGATTATCTTGAGCAGTTAATCGATTACTCTCTCTTGCATACATAAAAATATACAGAGTTTTGTAACATCAAGTATTTTCACAAAGATTAAGATAGAAAACACCTTTTCATGAAAAACACATTTTTCTTCTCTCTTTTAAAATGAAAAACTTATTGGCCTTTTTAAACTCTTAAAGAATAGAACCTTCATTACCTTACAAATGATCTAAGGGAAAAGGTTTCTAATCTATGCCTTGCTTGTGTCGCGGCCGGGGTCCCGGGTCGCCCTCGGGGCCTCGCCTACGAGTGGGGGCCTCGAGTGGGGGTCGATTGACCCAATATGGAGTCGCCACCGCATTTGTTACAAAACGCGGAAAAAATAATTATTAATTAAAAAGGATAAAGATTGATCTCGAACTAGATTGATTCCGAGTTCGGGAGTCGGTTACGAGCCGGGGAAGGTATTAGCACCCCGTTCGCCCATTCGAAAATGGTACCTTTGATTGATTTTAATTAAAAGACCTAATTAATTGGTTTGCCAAAAATTATTCGTTTTTTATTGTTGTGCCTGACAAGGTTGCCCCTGGTCCTACGTACCCTCATAAAATGAGGAATCAAGGCTACGTAGTTCTAAATTAATCTTTAAAGTTTTTATTTATTTTTTTTAAAATATATTTTATGCGAAGAGGAAATATACACAAGACCTCGACATTTAGCCAAGGAAAGGTGGATTTTCAAAACGCATTAAAATTCTTAATTAATAAAATTTATTAACCTTTATAAAAAAATATTAATTTATTTTATTTTAAACCAAAAAAAAATATTACCATGTTGTTGAATACAAAGAGGAAAGTCCGAGAGATCTCTCCATTGAGTGAGAAAAATCAGCTTGCCAAAGCATATCCAATCACTTAAAAAAATGAGATTTAATTATTAAATTTATGATCCCAATTTATTTAATTTAAATTTAAAAATTAAATTCATAACATATCCTAAAACACAAATACCTTGATTTAAGGATAAAATTAGAATTTAAATATCAAATCTGTACTTTGATGCAAAAATATTTATTATTCAGCAACAAAAAAGGATTCATAAAAATTAATAATTAAAATCTCAATAATAAAAGACTACATTTTATGTTAACAAAAAAAGATTACATTTTATTTTACTTATGTTTAATTATTTACAGTATTATTTATAAAAAAGAAAAAAAACTACAAAAAATGAAAGAAAAAAAAACGAAACAAACCTGTACAGAGAAGTGAACGTACTGAACGGAGGGAGTACCGGACGGATGGCGCTGTAGAAAAAAAATACTACACTGATGTACTGGTGTAGAACTTGACGGATGGCACTGGGAGTAATAAGAATGAGATTAAGCAAAGGAGGGTGTACAGGTGTAGAACTTGGCACGGAAATCGGAGTACTATACTTTCTGGAATTGGTTAATGTGTGTGTAAAATTCTGTTCCTCTCTCCTTTTTTTGTGTGTCCTCAAAGTGAAGAAGAATGCTCTATTTATAGGAAAAAATTAGGTTAGAAACTAAGTCTTCAAAATCAACAAATCACAAAACCCTAGCAGAGGTGCGAAACTAGGATTCCCCTTTCTCTCGTAGCAGCCCTTGGGTGGCCACCGTCTTCCGCCATGGGAAAGAAAAAGGGGAGGCCTCCCCATTCTCCTACTTCTGCTTCGAAGGCTTCTGATGACCAAGCTGTGGACCCTCTACTTGACTTCTCCTCGTTGGACCAAGAAGACTTTGATAAGTTAGATAACTTGACTAACAAGCAAGCAGCAGATCTCCTTCGCAACTTGGAATTGATTAAAACAAGACTCAAAGGTAAGAACCCTATTGAACCTGAGACTTCGCTAATCCCTGAAACACAGATTGATGAGACTGATGGTGATCGTGTTTGTTCTCCACCCAAAAGAGTTTATGTTTGGGACACATTTGATATTTCTAAGTTAAGGAACTGTCGGGAGAAACTGACATTTGTGAAACCAGAAATCAAAGATGGTGTAGCGATTGGGAAAATTGAAAAGCAAGATGTGGAACAAGAGATGAAATACTGGGAGAATGCGATTGTTTGCTACGTGTTGGGTGCACGCCCTCCCTATGCAGCCATTAGTGGTTTCCTGAAGAAAGCTTGGGGTCACCTTGGAGTGGATAAAATATTGATGCAAGGAGATGGCACAGTCTTAGTGAGGTTTAACACCTTGGAAGCAAGGAATGAGGTTCTAGAGATTGGTATTTATCACTTTGATAAAATACCAATCATTCTAGCACCTTGGTCTGGGAGAGCTTTAAAAAAGACATTCATTGATAGTGTTCCAATTTGGATTCAACTCCCGGATTTGAGCTTGAGATTCTGGGGTGCAGGGGCCCTTAGCAAGATTGCTAGCCTAATTGGGTTACCAATCATGGTGGATAAAGTCACACAAGAACGGAACCGAATTAATTATGCCCGTGTGCTTGTGGAAGTCAACCCAGCGATCCTGCCAGAAGAGGTGTTTTTTGAGGATAATGATGGCAATGTGGTTACGCAAAAAGTACATTACGAATGGAAGCCAGTTTTGTGCAGCCAATGCTCCAATTATGGCCATGATAGCAAGATGTGTAGGAAGGCTATCAAACAAATATGGGTTGAAAAACGAAGGCCTAGCAGAGAGGAGGTGGAGACCTTGGACTCTAAACTTAAACTTCAAAAAGATCTGGAGGATGGGACAGTTCCTGATGAAAATGTTGAACATGCTCAGGCTCTGATCCAAGATATTGTGGATGTTGAAAAGTGTGAAAGCAGGCCCCTGTTATTAATAATCAGATTCAAGCAGAAGGGAGCAAGAGTCAGCAGGCTACTTCTGTGATGGTTGAGAATGAAGGAACGGAAGGGACTTGGACCCAGGTAAGGACAAGGAGCAAGGCCCAATTGAGAATTGATCAATCAAAGGGTGGTCCTTCTAAACCTGTCCCTAATGGATAGGATTGCCTCATGGAACATTAGGGGACTTAATGCTCCCCATAAACAACAAGAAATTTTTGATTTTGTAAAAAGAAATAATATTGATTTGTTAGGAGTTTTAGAGAATAAATTAAGGTCTAATGCTTTTCAAGATGTGTATGACCGTATTGCTCCAGGATGGGGTTCTTATATGAATTTTGAGGACAGTGAAATTGGGAGAATTTGGGTTCTTTGGCGACCTGATGCATTCAAGGTTACTATCATTGCTAGCTCCTTCCAATTTGTTCACTGTCATGTGGTGTGTAGGCATAACCAAGCAGAATTTTTCTTAACTTGGGTGTATGCTGCTAATGAGGCTGATGCTAGGAAAGATTTGTGGTTGGTCCTGACTGGTATTGCTTCTGTGGTTTCCATTCCTTGGATGGTTTTAGGTGATTTCAATATTTGCCTAGGACCAAATGAAAAGGTTGGTGGGGGGCCAGTGTCTCAGAATCAGATGCAAGATTTTAAGCTGTGTCTTTGGCAAAGTGGCTTGGAGGACTTGAAGTTCAATGGCTGTTATTTTACATGGTGTAACAAGCAAATGGGCTCTGATAGAATCTATTCTAAACTAGATAGGCTGTTGGTGAATGATTATTGGGTTCAAGTCTGGCCTGAATCAGATGCTAGCTTCTTGGCTCCAGGGATTTCAGATCATGCTCCAGTAATTCTTAATTGGAACCAGGAGGTGAGGAGGAGATTTGGAGGATTCAAATACTTCAATATGTGGTCCACATCTCAGGAGTTTGATGGGATTGTAGGTTCAGTTTGGCTGAGGCATATGCAGGGTACTGCAACTCAGAGAATTATGAAGAAGCTTGATATGCTGAGGCAACCTTTTCGTGCTCTTAATAAAGCCAAGTTTGCCAACATTGACCAGAGAGAAATAGAGCTAAGAAAGGAACTGGATTCAATTCAGCTGAGTCTTGAGCAGAATCCTCATGATTTATCTTTACAGAATAAAGAGAGGAGCACGTATTTGGAATACATTCAGATCAAGAGGAATGCACTCATTTTCTTGAAGCAAAAGGCAAAGAAAAAATGGCTTGAGGATGGAGATCAGAACACTTCTTATTATCATTCTATAATTAAGCAAAGACAGAACAGAAATAGAATCCTAAGTATTTCTGATGGGAATGGTTTATCTGCATCAGACCCTGAAGGTATTAGCTCCATGTTCAAAGATCATTATGAGACCTTTTTCAAAGCTAGGAACCATGTTTGGCAGTTTTCAGATGCTGAAATTAATGAGGGTGCTTTGTTATCATTTGATCAACAATTGCAGCTTCTTAAACCCTTTTCATCTGAGGAGATCAAGCAAGCAATTTTTAGCATTCATAAGGACAGTGCACCTGGCCCTGATGGGTTTGGTTCTGGGTTCTTCCAGGATGCTTGGAGCTTAGTTGAACAAGACTGTGTTGAAGCTGTTCATGATTTTATGAGGCATGGTATCTTACCTGCTAGCATGAATTCCACCAATCTGGTAATGATTCCAAAGACAGATTGTGCAAATGTGCTAACAGACTATAGACCTATTTCTTGCTGCAACACATTTTACAAATGCATTTCTAAATTGCTTTGTTCTAGAATCTCAGTTGTCTTGCCTTATCTTATTGATGAGAATCAGACTGCTTTTGTGCAGGGAAGGTGTATTATTCATAATGTGCTTATCACTAATGAATTGTTGAGATTATATGGCAGGAAACACATTTCCCCAAGGTGTTGCATGAAAGTGGACATAATGAAAGCTTATGATTCCATTGATTGGTCCTTCATTGAGAGAATGCTTCTGGCTCTAAAATTCCCTATTCAATTTATAGACAGAATCATGACTTGCATTTCCACATCCTCTTTCAATATCATTATCAATGGCTGCAATTCAGGGAATTTTAAAGGCTATAGAGGCCTTAGGCAAGGAGATCCAATTTCTCCCTTGATATTTGTAATGGCCATGGATCTCCTCTCAAGGAAGCTTAAGGCTGCAGCAAGACATGCAAATTTCAGATATCATCCACTTTGTAAAGAGGTCAAGTTGATCAACATTGCATTTGCTGATGATCTTATGATTTTTTCTAAAGCTCATCCTGCAAGTGTAACCTTGATTCAACAAGCTTTTAATGAATTTTCTGCCTCCTCTGGTCTTAAAGCTAATCCTTCAAAGTCCCAGCTATTCATGGCAGGTGTCAGATAGGATCAGAAAGAAATTCTTCTTTCAATTACTGGTTATCAAGAAGGCAAGTTTCCTTTGAAATACTTAGGCCTCCCTCTGAATGCTAAGAAGTGGTCTGCTGCTTCTTGTATGGTTCTGGTCAATAAAATCACTAGCAGATTACAAACTTGGAGGACTCGTAATCTTTCCTATCAAGGCAAATGTCAGCTAATCAACTCTGTTTTGCTCAATCTACACAGTTACTGGGCTGCTATTTTCATGATTCCTAAAGGAATTATCAAACAGATTGAGGCGCATTGTAGAGCTTTCTTGTGGGGCAGCCATGAGAAAATCCCTTCTGTTGCTTGGGAAGCTGTGTGCAAACCAAGGAAATCAGGTGGGCTTGGTTTTAAAAATTGTTATTTGTGGAATTGTGCAGCTATTGGTAAGCAATTATGGCAAATTGCTCTGAAGCAGGACTTGCTTTGGATTAAATGGCTGAATGCTGTCTATCTGAAATCTCATAGTATTTGGGACTATCAGATTGAGGGTAACACAAGCTGGCACTGGAGGCAATTGATTAAGGTGCGAGATCGTTTATGCTCAGCTTTCAGCAATGATACTTGGATCATGCACTCAGATGGTCAATACACTATTAAAAGAGGATATTTATATTTGCTTGGCCCTCAAGTAACTTTTCCTCTTCACAGCTTTGTTTGGAATGCGGTTTCAGTGGCTAAACATTGTTTTATTGGCTGGCTCGCAACTTTGAACAAACTGAAAACTCGTGATAGAATTGGAAGATACATCTTGGTTGATATTCATTGTCCTTTATGTATGCATGGGGTTGAGGACCGTAATCACCTTTTCTTTATCTGTCCTTGGAGTAAGGAGCTGCTCTCCCTTCTTTGCCATTGGTTCTGCCTGGATTCTTGGCCTTCTTCATTTAATTCTTGGAAAAGATGGATTCGCCATAGTTTCAGAGATAAAATCAGACGGAAATGTGTATACGCTTTATACATGGCTGCCATTTATCACACCTGGATCGAAAGAAATCGGAGAATTTTCCAGAACTCTTCTCGTGATGTGCAAGTGGTCTTTAACATCATTAGGAAAGAATTAGCTTATAGGATTCAATTCTGTTTTAAAGATTTTTTGTCCTGGAAGAATAAAACTCTAGTTGATAGAATAAGAATTGAATTGTAATTGCTTCTTGAACCCTTCCTAGAAGGTGGCAAGAAGTTAGTGTAGGCTTGTGTTTTCTTTGTGCTTGTGGTAATAAGATTTTTCTTTCTACCAAAAAAAAAATTAGGTTAGAAAAATAGGATTTTTCAACAAGCTTTTGAAAGCCCAGTAGAATATTCCCTGGTTTATTCCTCAATTAAATCTAAAAAAAATAAAAACAAATCTGATGATAATCCTTTTAAAACAAAACCAAATTTTATCTTTATCTTCACAAATTAACCAAATCTTTTACTAAAACATTTTTATCTTATTATTTTTTTTTCAAAATATTTTTATTTTTCGTTTTTTTATTTTTCATAAAAAATACTTTTTTTTCAAAATCTTTTTATTTTCTATTTATTTTTCGTTTTTTTATTTTTCATAAAAAATACTTTTTTCAAATCTTTTTTTATTTTTATTTTATTTTTAATTTTTAACATTTTTTTTAAAATTTTTCTTTTAAAACCCCAAAAATAAATTTATACACATTAAGTAGAAAATAATGGGTCCAAACAAACTTTTTTTTATTTTATTTATAAAATTGAATTAAAAAACTTAAAGATAAAATCTTACCCAAACAAATTTTTTTATAAAAATGTAATTTTGACCCCGGACAAAATGGGGTGTCTATAGTTGTCCCTCTTTACTTGTTTCTTATCAGAGAGCAAGCAAATCGGGGTTTGCATGCTATCATGGTAAGGAACGAGTAAAGAAATAGACACCGATTTTGTTCGGGAAAAAAACGAGAAAAGTACTTGTTAGGTTTGGAAGTTCATATAATTTCAAAATGACTTTCGGTGTTTGTGCCGGGCGTCAAAAAAACCCAAAATGATTTTCGACATTTCTGTCGGGACATCAAAAAGCCCAACCAATATCAAAATGACTTTAGCGTGTGTGTCGGGCGTCAAAAGACCCAAAATGACTTCAGCGTTTGTGTCGGGCGTCAAAAGACCCAAAATGACTTCAGCGTTTGTGCCGGGTGTCAAAAGACCCAAAATGACTTCAGCGTGTGTGCCGGGTGTCAAAAGATCCAAAATGACTTCAGCGTTGGTGCCGGGTGTCAAAAGACCCAAAATGACTTCAGCGTGTGTGTCGGGTGTCAAAAGACCCAAAATGATTTCAGCGTTGGTGCCGGGTGTCAAAAGATCCAAAATGACTTCAGCGTTGGTGCCGGGTGTGAAAAGACCCAAAATGACTTCAGCATGGTGTCGGGTGTCAAAAGACCCAAAATGATTTCAGCGTTGGTGTCGGGTGTCAAAAGACCCAAAATGAATTCAGCGTTGGTGTCGGGTGTCAAAAGACCCAAAATGACTTCAGCGTGTGTGCCGGGTGTCAAAAGACCCAAAATGACTTCAGCGTTGGTGTCGGGTGTCAAAAGATCCAAAATGACTTCAGCGGGTGTGACGGGTGTCAAAAGACCCAAAATGACTTCAGCGTGTGTGCCGGGTGTCAAAAGACCCAAAATGACTTCAGCGTTGGTGTCGGGTGTCAAAAGATCCAAAATGACTTCAGCGGGTGTGACGGGTGTCAAAAGACCCAAAATGACTTCAGCATTGGTGCCGGGTGTCAAAAGACCCAAAATGATTTTCGACATTTCTGTCGAGGCATCAAAAAGCCCAACCAATATCAAAATGACTTTAGCGTTTGTGTCAGGTGTCAAAAGACCCAAAATGATTTTCGACATTTTTGTCGGGGCATCAAAAAGCCCAACCAATATCAAAATGACTTTAGCGTTTATGCCGGGTGTCAAAAGACCCAAAATGATTTTCGACATTTCTGTCGAGGCATCAAAAAGCCCAACCAATATCAAAATGACTTTAGCGTTTATGCCGGGTGTCAAAAGACCCAAAATGATTTTCGACATTCTTGTCGGGGCATCAAAAAGCCCAACCAATTTAAAAATGATTTTAGCGACATGGAGACCACCAAAAAGTCTAACTAGAAAACGTTTATGGGATCTTTCAATCAACTTATTTTCGACAAACAGGCATGTATTGTCGATTCGAACATGAAAGTGAGTAATGATCATGAATGCAATGCAATTTGTGTGCAAACGATAATGAACAAATGATATGATACAACTAGTGTAGGTAATGCAATTAATGCAAATGAGGCAAATGCCAAGGGAATGGATTTGGAGTGCAATTGAGAAATTACAATGCAACTCTAACTTCTTTTTAATGTAAACCCATCAAGAATTAATGGGTCTAAAACGCAAAAAGTTTTTTTTTCAACAAGATAAACTGGTTTCAACTCTTTTGCTCCTGAACACCAATACCATATCAGACCAAAATCTTGTCAATCAAGATAGGCACATAAAAATCTTTAACAACCTTCATCTTTAACAACATCTTTTGAAAGCTTAGCAATCTAACATTTGTCAACAACCTGAACTTGTCCAAAATCTGCCCCAGTGTATTGTGCTTAGAATATTAACTAGGGAATCAACAATGCCCCAACATTTTTTATCTAGAGCTCAATAATTAATCTCTTCAAAAACTGCCTCAGTTTATTGTCTGACCAACAAATGCACGGGAATGATCAATGCTTCTAATTTTCTCTTCAAAAACTGCCCCAGTATCTCATTCAATGATTTATTCAGAACTACCCCAATTGACTATATTAGCAATATTTGAAAAGGAACGAACAATCCGCTTGACCTCTCTTCAAAATTGCCCCAGTATTTCTTTCTAGGGCTTATTAAAATTTCCAAAACTGCCCCAGTTTGCTTAGCAAGCAACAAAACTTTTCAAAACTGCCCCAGTTTGGGTAATGTTTCAATGAGGGTAGGGAATCTTCAACATCGTCCCAGTTTCAACCTTCAGGACTCCTTTTCTGGTCCTATTTGCAATTTCCAATATTTCTTTGTTAAAAACAAACTGGTTTGTATTTGAGGATTTTTTTTCCTAAATTTTGCCTAGGAAACCCAATGTAGGTTCCTAGCGGGTTTTTCTCTTATGATCCTAATTTTTGCCTAAGCCGTCTCTTTTGAGTTTTACGACTTAGCGGATCACTCTAACTTTTGCCTAGGTCGTCCTTTTTCAGGATTTTCAACCTAGCGAGCTCTTTTTTATTCATCTTTTTTCCTCAAACATGATAATTTCTCAATTGCTTTTGAATTGACTGAAAATTGCAAATCTTTTTCATTCATTCCAATCAAGGTTAGGACTTCCTCAAAGAACATGTTCTTAATAACAAAATATCTTTAACTGTACTCAACCGATCAAGTTCCTTTCAACTTCTTTTCCTCACATATCTTCTTAGCAAGAAATACTAATGTAATGATCATATGAACATGGAAAATATTTGGATGATGAGAGTAATTAATTCATGCATTAAAAATGAGATATATTTCATCAAAGTTTCAATTAGGTTTAATGAAGTCAGCATTTCTCCGCCCTAGTGCGTAACTCAAGTAAACCAATCCTCAACGAGGTCTTTTAAAGCTTGTAATTTGGCCTGGCTAAGGGTCAAAAATAAAAAGATAAAAGGCTCAAAAAATTTATTTCCCTTCCCTTCCCTTCTCCTTTCTCTTCAATTCCCTATTTTCTCAACAGATTTTGCACAACACTCAAATCATCAAGAGGATTTTCCAAAAGGTTGTAACATGGTCTGGGGGATAATAATGTGGCAAATGAAAGAATGGATATAAAAGCCCAAAATTTATGTTGAGTTTTAAATGAGAATCTTTCATTCAGACGGATTGAAATTTTTTCATCACATAATGGATTTATGGGCTTTGCCTTATTTAGACAAGCACGCTCACTTTTTGCTAATTTTTTTATTAATTTTTTTGTGCTTGCCTACATCCATTTTTTGATTTTTTGTGATTGCACTTTTGACCATGAAAATTGCCTTCCTTGGTTTGATTCTCATTAATACTCGGGTAAATTATTTTTTTGGGTTTAAAAGAAAATTTTTTTCTGTTGAGGCCCAATGGGGTGAACAATGGATGATATGTGTTTGGGTTTATGAAAGAAAAAAATAATACTTCTTGATATTCGCATGTTGACAAAAACTGTTGAAAACTACCCACCCCGGTTTAAAAATACATTGTTGGTTTGAGAGAAATGATCACCGTTTCAAAATATCTAGGCTCAATGGGGTGACTAGGGATATCTCCTCAGTGTTTGGGAATAATTCAACAAAGCCTTGTATCACTGGAAGGACTTGCTTGAGAGTTCACACTATTTTGGGTATTACATTCGCCTCATCATCCCTTTAATTTCAAATTTGAATCAAATATCTCAAATTAATGCAAGAATCAATTTTGTTTTTTTTTTTTGGAAATGCGATAGATGGTTTATTCACATGATCAAAAACATTAGTAACTAATTGTTAAAGAGAAATGTAATGAAAATGAAAGTTTCATTAAGGAACAACTTTGAGATGGCCAAACATAGCTCACATTTATTGAAGAGAGAATGGAAAGCATGGTTTCCCACTATTAAGTAACCCTATAGTCTTAGGCAAAACAATAAGAGTTAACCTTCCAAGAAATGTGATGGGTTATCCACCCCCTTTCATTGTTATTCTTCATCATCAGTTCTAGCATTTAACAGATCTTGTTCCTCTAGTTGATTGATTGACTCATCTTGGTAAGTTGTTCCTTCATTTGGGGCTCTTCGATTGAAGCTTCTCGACACGTTCACTCGCATCTGCCTTAGTCGTGGTCCTATGTCTGGTCCGGTAAGGGTATGTGAGAGCAACGGGGATGAAACCTTGGCTTGTTCAAAATTTTTTTAATTTTTTTTTATGAATGTTGCATATGAATATGAATATATGATGATGCAAAAATGTATGATGCAATGCCCTTAGAATCCAAAAGATCCTATTTGGGGGCGATTAAGCCTTCATTACCAATATGAGGTATCGGGATGGATTGATAGCATTCATATAGTTCTGGCCAATTTCGGAACGACGGTGGATCGCTCCAAAATTTTTATTTGTCTTATTGAAATGAAATATTATGATACAAATACAAATGTATGTCCCTAGGGTAAGTGATCCTAATTGGGGGTTATTAAGCCTTCATTACAAAATACGGGATGTCATAATGAATTGACAATAACCATATAGTTCGGGCCCACTTGGAACAACGAGGGATTATCCCAAGTGAAATGATAGATATGAAAATGAAGTTTACCCTTAGGGCGGTGGGCCCTATAACGGGTTTAATGGCCTTCCTCATGGCATAAGGTTACCAAAGTGCAATGGTGCCCCTCACATCATTCTAGCTTGGATTACAGTGGGTCACCCAACTTATGTGGGATGGTGATCCCGATTTATATTAAACAAAAATGCGACAAGAGAGAAAATATGCCCCTTCATGGTAGATTGTACAAGGTTTTTAGGATGTCTATTGGCCACAGTCCTACGACATTGTTCTATGGTATAACTAAAGTGTAACACTCTAATTTGATAACTTGAAAAAGAGTATATATTTTTAAATTTTTGATTGTCACAATCCCCACAGCTTTTTCGAAGGTTAAGTAGGTAACAGATTAACTGTTTTGACACCTCTTAATCTTTGACAGTGAATGAAGGGGAACCATGACTAACTTATTCAAGTTTCAAAATAGAATGCTATACAAAGTGTACTCCATGGTGGCTCTATACTTCTAAAGGCCTTCGGATCGCCCTCACTCTTTAAGGTGAGGACCCATTTCGCAAACGGTCGACGAGAGGTTGGTTACGCCTCCAAAAATTGGTAGGACGCACCTCCAACGGTCGTGCTCACGAGAAATGGTTCCCAATCCGAGTGGTACCTTCGTACACTACAAGAGACCATACACTTGGTAAGTCAAAGGTAGGACAAAAGCACCCCTAAACTTAGGATTTAAATAATAGTACCCGGGTATAGGGTTTCCGTGTGTGCAAAGGTCCGTATAAAAAACCTATTTCGTGGGCATACAAACCCCTTTTTTTTAATAAAAAAAAACAAAAGACATTACAATAAAGAATAAATATACAATTATACAAATATGTAAAAAAAAAAAATTAAATAAAAATATACAAAAACAATTAATTAAACGCTAGAAAAGAAAATAGGTCTATTAAAAATAATCAATCATTTAGGGCTGACTCTCTTATTTAGTTTTGTTACAAAACACGGAAAAAATAATTATTAATTAAAAAGGATAAAGATTGATCTCGAACTAGATTGATTCCGAGTTCGGGAGTCGGTTACGAGCCGGGGAAGGTATTAGCACCCCGTTCGCCCATTCGAAAATGGTACCTTTGATTGATTTTAATTAAAAGACCTAATTAATTGGTTTGCCAAAAATTATTCGTTTTTTATTGTTGTGCCTGACAAGGTTGCCCCTGGTCCTACGTACCCTCATAAAATGAGGAATCAAGACTACGTAGTTCTAAATTAATCTTTAAAGTTTTTATTTATTTTTTTTAAAATATATTTTATGCGAAGAGGAAATATACACAAGACCTACATTTAGCTAAGGAAAGGTGGATTTTCAAAACGCATTAAAATTCTTAATTAATAAAATTTATTAACCTTTATAAAAAAATATTAATTTATTTTATTTTAAACCAAAAAAAAAATATTACCATGTAATTGAATACAATAGATATTCTTTAATTAAGTCAGAGATAGCTTATAGGGTCTTTTTCTGTTTTAAAAATTTTAGGATGTGGCCAAATAAGACCATAGTGGATAGTATTATGTTAGAAATCAAGGACTTTTATCATTAGAAGAACCTTCCTAGAAGGTGGCTCTTAATGATTTGGTTTTTCTCTAGGTTAATTAGCTGAACCCTTCCTAGAAGGTGGCAGTTTAATTGTCCTAGTGTTCGTTTGATGTATTTTTCATTGCTTGTGGTAATAAGATTTTTTCTTCTACCAAAAGAAAAAGAGAAAAGTCCGAGAGATCTCTCCATTGAGTGAGAAAAATCAGTTTGCCAAAGCATATCCAATCACTTAAAAAAAGTGAGATTTAATTATTAAATTTATGATCCCAATTTATTTAATTTAAATTTAACAACTAATTCATAACATATCCTAAAACACAAATACCTTGATTTAAGGATAAAATTAGAATTTAAATATCAAATCTGTACTTTGATGCAAAAATATTTATTATTCAGCAACCAAAAAGGATTCAAAAAATTAATAATTAAAATCTCAATAATAAAAGACTACATTTTATGTTAACAAAAAAAAGATTACATTTTATTTTACTTATGTTTAATTATTTACAGTATTATTTATAAAAAAGAAAAAAAACTACAAAAAATGAAAGAAAAAAAAACGAAACAAACCTGTACAGAGAAGTGAACGTACTGAACGGAGGGAGTACCGGACGGATGGCGCTGTAGAAAAAAAATACTACACTGATGTACTGGTGTAGAACTTGACGGATGGCACTGGGAGTAATAAGAATGAGATTAAGCAAAGGAGGGTGTACAGGTGTAGAACTTGGCACGGAAATCGGAGTACTATACTTTCTGGAATTGGTTAATGTGTGTGTAAAATTCTGTTCCTCTCTCTTTTTTTTGTGTCCTCAAAGTGAAGAAGAATGCTTTATATATAGGAAAAAATTAGGTTAGAAAAATAGGATTTTTCAACAAGCTTTTGAAAGCCCAGTAGAATATTCCCTGGTTTATTCCTCAATTAAATCTAAAAAAAATAAAAACAAATCTGATGATAATCCTTTTAAAACAAAACCAAATTTTATATTTATCTTCACAAATTAACCAAATCTTTTACTAAAACATTTTTATCTTATTATTTTTTTTCAAAATATTTTTATTTTTCGTTTTTTTATTTTTCATAAAAAATACTTTTTTTTCAAAATCTTTTTATTTTCTATTTATTTTTCGTTTTTTTTATTTTTCATAAAAAATACTTTTTTCAAATCTTTTTTTATTTTTATTTTATTTTTAATTTTTAATATTTTTTTAAAAATTTTTCTTTTAAAACCCCAAAAATAAATTTATACACATTAAGTAGAAAATAATGGGTCCAGACAAACTTTTTTTTTATTTTATTTATAAAATTGAATTAAAAAAAAACTTAAAGATAAAATCTTACCCAGACAATTTTTTTTATAAAAATGTAATTTTGACCCCGGACAAAATGGGGTGTCTACAGCTTGAATCTTCATTCTTGATCATGAAGGAAACTTGTGAGCTTGAACTTGAGTTGGTTTTTTATCATCAAAACATCAGCTTGATATATATACGTGAAGTCCATAAGAGAGTTTGAAGCATGTCTTCCAACACTAACTTGACTTCCAACATGAAACAGACTTGATAATAATTTTCTAGGTGCTTCTAATTCAACTTGAGCAGTATCCATTAAAATAAAATTATGGACTTGAAAAAATTGAATGTGAATGAGATGAGAACAAGAAAAATTATAAAGAGATTTTAGTGTAAAAATTGATTGAAACAAGAACTAATTTAATAAAGGTATTGTGTGAATTGAACTTCAAAATTACTCATGTATATATAGTAAAATTCTTAATAGCTAGTTTCATTACCGTTGCTGCAATTGCAAAGATAATAATTTAGAGCATCTTCAATGTCAAGAACCTATTTTGGATCGTAGGTGGTCCCCACAACATTTTTTATATTATCTCTTACCTCTTCATATTCTAAGCAACTCTAACACAATTTTGTTCCAACCTCAAAAACCCAACCATGGTTCTTGAATAATGGAACCCACACCCTACCTGATATTACTTTTTACATATTATTTAAATATTACATATTATAATAAAAATTAAATTATAATTCAAGGAATACCAATAATTCAATATCAACAATTTAAAATTACTAAAATACATTAAAAACCAATACTACATTCTACATTCTTCTAAAACCAAGCTAATTTATTATAAAAAAATCCGACGTCAATCGTGCATGGGACGTAAAATAAGCTAATTTATTTTATATATATATATAATATATAATTTATGTCAAAAACTAAGCTAATTTATTATTAAAAAACACTACGTCAACTAAGGACGTATGGTTTAATTTTTTTAACAGGGGCTTTGCGGGTCCATTCTAAATACTAGTCTAGTGGGACGAATTTTTTTTACAAACCATACGTTACGTCGTAGCTTCGACGTATGGTTTGTAAAAAAATTGTCCATATGTCTTAGATGGGACGCAAAGTGTTTAAAAAAATTAAACCATACGTCTTAGTTGAAACGTAGTGTGTTTTTTTAATAAATTTTCTTTTATTGTTGTTGTTGTTGATGATATTGTTGCCTTCTCCCTCCTTTTTAGTATATTTTATTTGTTTATTAAGATTTCTCTCTCCTCCACCTCTTTATCCTCCGACATTTTTCAGTGTCCCAAAATATGGACAATATCTAATTAGGGATTAAAGGCAACTGCTCCACATCGGTGTTCCAAATTATTGATGGTCCCTAAAAATTTTAGTGACATGCAGTGTGGATGCTCTAAGCTTTTCGGAGCAAGGAAAGCACAAGCCTCGTAAGTGGCTTTTTTTGTCGGAGCATTGGCTTTTCAACTATGTTGCACCAATAGGGATATAGTATCGGATATAGGTACATTATCGGGATATGGGGTACGATATTTTCTAAAAAATTAGGATACATGTATAGCAATATAAATTCAAATTTTATAAATAAATAAATAATATATATATATATATATATATATATATATATATATATAAACAAGGTGCAAATAAACAATTTTTGCATAATTAGGAGTATGCATCTTTCATACCTTTTCAACTTTCAAGTCCTTGTCACCAGTTTATTAGGAGTATGTATCTTTCAGAGCTTTTCAACTTTCAAGTCCTTGGTTCGAAGTTGGCAGATGAATAGAGAAAGTACTTGTAGGTTTCTAATGAAATTTTACTGTTGAGGTTAAGCTTAAAATTCGACTCAATGTAAATGCATGTATTATCGGTTTCAGGTCAAAAGTAGAAAAGCCTACACAACTTGGTTTTTCCTTGGAAAATGCTGGGCTGCACAAAAGTATCAGTCAAGAATGGTTGCAAAACAAGAATGGGAGCTGCCCAAATAATTATCAGTCAATGATGGGGGCAAAAAAAGAATGGCGCCGCACATGTATCCTTCAAGTTTGTTTTTTTTATTTAGTGATCCTTTAATTTTATTTTATTATCACTGTGTTTGGTGGGTTTTTCGTCCGACACCTGCTGAACTGACGATGTGCGTGGGGTGTGGGTAAGGACAGGTTATGTGGTAATTTTGCGAAGGAACTTGACCGTATTTTTTGTTGTTTTTCGTATTTGGGTTGGAAAGTAAAGTGCGTGAAAGCGTTAAAAGTGGCAGTAAAGTAAAACCGACGCCAAGAACACGGTGGGAGAAACGTAAACGGAAAGCGATTTAAAAGTTGCTGGAAAGTAAATGCAGTGAATTTAAAGTTGCGGGAACGTAAAGTGCAGCAAAGTAAATTGCGTGAAATTGTAAATTAAAAAGTATAAACTATAAAGGATTGCATTGAATTGAAAAGGGAGGGTTGATGTTCTTTACAAAGGCGTTTCTCCATCAATCTGCTTTGGTGAGATGTGTAGGATTTTGGCCAATGTGTCAACCGTGCAACCGACCCTGATTACAACCTAAGGACTTCCTATTTATAGCCTAAGGAATCCACTAAGCTACTGCTAATTTATTCTGGCACGTTCTGCACAACTGCAGCAGCCACGATCTAAAATAACTACCCATTACGCTATCTCCCACGATGTAACTGCCCACATCGTGGTTTGGGCTTCATGGATACTCTGTCGAGCCTTGTGATGACATCTTCACTAGGACCCTTTCGGCAAGCATTCTTCTTCGACTAAAATCATTCAACTTAAACTCTTGTTTAAGTCTCTTTGTTGTCTGAAGTTCCCATATTGTCGTGCCCCTGCCTTTTGGTTCTGGGATGCCCATCGACATCAAGCTCTTTTCGACAAAAAGATCGTCTGTCAACATAGACTTTCGACCTATTGTCGACCTCTAATGTATTCTATTGATATCGGTGAAATGTTCTCTGATTTTACAGCATTTTACTACCGTTTAACCAAAGGACCTGTCGCCGATCTCTCTAGTAGAATGCCATCAGAGGTCTTTTCCTTTCCCTCTTTAAATGGAAAGATACCCAAAATCCGACTCAAAAAGGGCACAAACCTTGGGCCATGGAAGATTACAAAGATTCCATCGAAGCTTATGTATTAAACTCAATGTTTCTTCCAATTCAGACTTTTTACATCGGTTTGATACACAAGAGGTGATCCCTATGTAATCCCACATGTTTGATCCTTCATGAACTCGAATCATCTGGATTTTGAATCTTTTTTCTTCTTTCCAGAATTCACGAAGTTGAACTATCGCTTTTCCCATATACTCTCATGGCTTTGAAGGTTTCTGGAGTGGAGAATTTATAGTCATGGAAAACATTAAATGCTGGTATAATTACTTTTCCGTTTTCAATGCTGACATGACTGCTCTGACTTCCTCTTTTCTCACGCCTTCATACCTTCGACACAGACCTCTCTTTTCGTCTTCCTCCTTCTGTCGACAAACGTACACGTCCTTTGAAGTCACTTTTAAGTCGTAAGACTTAAGTACACCTCCCTCGACAACACTTATGTTATCGACATCTGCTTACTTTGTCAAAATTGACCCCTTGTCGTATCACACGTTCACCTCCTTCGAAGTCACTTTTAAACAAAATGTTTAAGTACACTTCTGTCGACGTCACTTATGCATCCAACATTCTTGTCCATTTGTCGATTTAAACTTCCAATTAACACACTGTTGATCACTAAAGTAATTAAATTATTTTTTTCTCCTATAATCTTCTTACAAACTCCCAATTTTTTCATCGAAAATTCCATTTTTTTTCTAGCAAAGGTGAAAACTCTCACACAATAAACGAAAATCCCCTCTTCCATCCTCAACTAAACTCTCCTTTATGAAAGAAAAAAAACGATACCAAAAAAACAACTATTGCAGGTCTAGCTAACTGCACAATATTTAGTTGTCAAGCGAGCTAGTGTGTGCACAGGAGTGGGTTCAAAGAGTAATACTGTAGGGAGAGTGTCGTGTCTAACGTTGAAATAATAGACATTTTAAACATATTGAACAATGTAATAAGCTTACTTATAATTGCAAGATGATGATCACCTTCTGCGATAAAAGAATTCCACATGACAGAATAAGAAGCTTTAATTTTTTTTAGTTTAAATATTTAAAAGTTAATCTCTTTCAAATTAGTCTTTACATGTAATTTTTACTTAATTATGTTTTCGGTTTTTGAAATTTTGGGTCATTTTGTCACATGTCCTTGTTTTTTTAATGTTTGACTTTCTGAAGTAATTTTTGGGTTTGACATATATCTCTTCTATCAATTTCAGCCAAATTTTATTGACATGTCACATCGAAATTCTAGTCAAACAGAAGAGATTAATCATGTGGTACCACAAGATGTCATGTGGGTGAAGATCCTATTTTTGAAATTAAATAATAAAAAAATTAATATTTTTATATTTTTAGTTTAAAAATAATAATAAAAAATAATTAGAGAAAGATGTTGTCTTCGCCCATGTTGCCCCATGTGATTAACCTGTGTTTGACTAGGATTCTGGTATAATATGTCAGAAAAATTTGACCCGAATCTGGTGGAAGGGTATATGATGACAAATTCATAAGTAATTCCGGAGAGCCAAACATTAAAAAAAGAACAAAAACTTATGACAAAATAACCTTAAAATTCAAAGATTTGACACATAGTTAAGTCTTTATATTTTTAGCTTTGGTCCCAGTTTTTTCTTTTGTTTTGGTTTTGGTTTCCATTATTAACTATACATTTTATATTTTTAGTTTTAATTTATCTTCATATTTTAGTTTTAACTAGTTTAGCTTACCCGTGCGATGCACGAGAATGAACCAATATATTAAATTGCAAAATGTTGTTATATATGATAATTATTTGAAAATAAAAATTAAATAAGTATTTTTTTAACTGAATTGCATAATTTTATTTATGAGAATTGTTAATAATTAAATTGAATCAACCGGATTTACATTTGCAAAAATTTCTTGGTAAACTACATTGATAGTGCAGTTTTCCTCGAGTTCTTCTTGATTTTCTAAGAGTATTCTCAAACCTGCTTTACTCCTGACCCTTGATAGTGCCACATATAATTGTCCATGAGTGAAAACTGGTCTCGGTAGATACAAACCAATTGTAGACAACATTTGGCCTTGGGACTTGTTAATTGTCATAGCGAATGATAGAACTACTGGAAACTGTCTTCTTTGAAACTTAATTGGAAGTGTTTCATTGTTTGGAACCATCGTCATTCTAGGTATAAGTACTAATTCACCAACTCTATTTCCAGTTAAGATGAGACATTGAAGCACATGATTTCCCATTTTTCTTATTTGAAGCCTAGTTCCATTACATAGACCATTTGATTGGTCCACATTCCTCAGTAACATGATCGGAACTCCTTCTTTTAGTTTGGCTTGATAAATCAGATGGTGAAATATTTGGCCTAAATCCATCTTCTCCATATGGAAAAAGTAATATTAATGGATATTGTAAACCAAGGTATGAAGGGTGGTTGACATTTATCCTTTGAAGTCGTTTTGATTGTGTTTCTAGGAGAATGTCTCTATCAGCAAGCTATTCATCTATATATCCAACAATAAGAGCAGCAACTTCTGAAGCTGTTTTCTGGTCCCAAATTTGTCTATTCTCCATGGCATGTACTGAATAGCAAGTCACTATCAGATTAGATGCAGTCAAGTATTGATCACCTTTTTAATAGTATATAAGCTGAAATTAGAGAACAGTTTGTTGTTTTTAAGAAAAGGACTGTATGGTACGACTGATTGTTTTTTGTTTAATGGCTTCAATTATTTATAACTGAAATTCTAAACTTCAAATTTGAATCATTCTGTTAAGCTGATTAGAATCTTGATATTTCATATATAGCAAATATTCTTTTTTGTTTATTAGCTAGTTTTGTTCATTTTAGTATCATATTATCCCTTATTTATAGGAATCAGTATTAGTTTATCATATTTGATATTTGATTATCTTTTGGATTATGCAACTTTTCTTCAAGGGCATAGGTCAAATTTCTTGTCTGGTGTATATAATCAGAAACGACCAATGAATAGTTTTTATTTTAAAAAAATTTTAAAAAAGTAAAGAGAAAAGGGCTTTTCCTCATTTCCTTAATGTGATAAGAACATCATTTACGGTATAGTGGAGGAGGTCAGTTGTAAGACGTGGAATTTTCTTAGAATCTTTATTGTTTATCAGCTAGTATTGTTCATTTTAGTATCATATTATCCCTTATTTATAGGAATCAGTATTAGTTTATCATATTTGAGATTTGAAACAATATCATGTAAGAATATTACTTTTATTTGAAATTTGAATTTTCTGATTGTTAAGCTGATGACTAAGTCGTTGGTTGGAAGACTTAGAATCTATCTATATATATATATATATATATAAAAGTTATTATTGTTCATTTTTGTATCATATTATCCCTTATTTATAGAATTCATTATTAGTTTATCATATTATATATAACTGAAATTCTAAACTTTTTTTTTTTTGGAATCATTCTGATCAGCTGATTAGAATCTTTTTTTTTTGGTAGTATTGCAAATTCGAAATTCTTGTTAACTGAAATTTAACAGATAGCAAGCAAAATCATGTCTAGAATAGATTTTTGACTTCCATTTCTAGTAAATGTTGATTTCCAGAGTCTTATTATTCGAACCCTGATTTTCCATGAAGTCTTGGCATTTGCTGTGTTAATATCTTTGATCATATGTTGATCTGCCGTTTTTAATATTGGATGTAGTTTTGATTCAACTTTAAGATGGAAAATATTATTTATAATTGGAGAGCAAGAAGAAGCCTTATTTGAATAACAATAAATTGAACTCGTGTGATCTACTATTTAAATTGATCTTATTAAGTTGGTTGAAAAGTTTAAATTGATTTTATTTCGTGTAAAGTTTAAAAAATGATGGACCACCGTGATAGGAGTAAGAAGATGCCTTATTTAACAGTTTAAATTGATCTCATGCACAGGTAACGTATCTTATTTGAATTTTGAATTAATTTTAAATTGATCTTATCAAGTTAGTTGCACAGTTTAAATTGATTTTAAATTAATCTTATCAAATTAGTTGCATAGTTTAAATTGATTCTATCTCATGCACAGTTTAAATTGATCTTATCAAGTTGGTTTTCAAAATTGGAGAGTAAGAAGATGCCTTATTTAACAGTTTAAATTGATCTCATGCACGGGTAACGTATTTTATTTGAATTTTGAATTAATTTTTTAATAAAAAATTGGGCAAAATTATGAGGAAGTGACACCTTATCAATTATTGCCTTGAAGGTATTCTCTTTTTATTTGAAAAACAATAAATTGAACTCGTGTGATCTACTATTTAAATTGATCTTATCAAGTTGGTTGAAAAGTTTAAATTGATTTTATTTCGTGTACAGTTTAAAAAATGAGGGACCACCGTGATAGGAGTAAGAAGATGCCTTATTTAACAGTTTAAATTGATCCCATGCACGGGTAACGAATCTTATTTGAATTTTGAATTAATTTTAAATTGATTTTATCCAGTTAGTTGATGTTCTTTTAAATTAATTTTAAAGTGATCTTATTAAGTTAGTTGTACAGTTTAAATTGATTTTATCTCATGCACAGTTTAAATTGATCTTATCAAGTTGGTTTTCAAAATTGGGGAGTAAGAATATGCCTTATTTAATGGTTTAAATTGATCTCATGCACGGGTAACGTATTTTATTTGAATTTTGAATTAATTTTAAATTGATTTTAAATTGATATTATCAAGTTAGTTGCTGTTCTTTTAAATTGATTTTAAATTGATCTTATCAAGTTAGTTGCACAGTTTAAATTGATTCTATCTCATGCACAGTTTAAATTGATCTTATCAAGTTGGTTTTCAAAATTAGAGAGTAAGAAGATGCCTTATTTAACAGTTTAAATTGATCTCATGCACGGGTAACGTATTTTATTTGAATTTTGAATTAACTTTTTAATACAAAATTGGGCAAAATTATGAGGAAGTGATACCTCATCAATTATTGTCTTGAAGGTATTCTCTTTTTATTTGAATAACAATAAATTGAACTCGTGTGATCTACTATTTAAATTGATCTTATCAAGTTGGTTGAAAAGTTTAAATTGATTTTATTTCGTGTACAGTTTAAAAAATGAGGGACCACCGTGATAGGAGTAAGAATATGCCTTATTTAACAGTTTAAATTGATCTCATGCACGGGTAACGTATCTTATTTGAATTTTGAATTAATTTTAAATTGATTTTAAATTGATCTTATCAAGTTAGCTGCACAGTTTAAATTGATTTTATCAAGTTAGTTGCACAGTTTAAATTGATAGTATCTCATGCACGGTTTAAATTGATCTTATCAAGTTGGTTTTTAAAAATGGAGAGTAAGAAGATGCCTTATTTAACAGTTTAAATTGATCTCATGCACGGGTAACGTATTTTATTTGAATTTTGAATTAATTTTTTAATAAAAAATTGGGCAAAATTATGAGGAAGTGACACCTCATCAATTATTGTCTTGAAGGTATTCTCTTTTTATAATATATAATTGATTGATTGATGATTGATTTATATGAATCAGTATTAGTTTATCATATTTGATATTTGAAACAGTATCATGTAAGAATATTACTTTTATTTGAAATTTGAATTTTCTGATTGTTAAGCTGATGACTAAGTCGATTGGTTAGAATATTAATTTTATTTCAATTTACTCATCTCTATTTGATTTGTTTTAGTGGCTCTTCGAGGGGCCATTGACATTAATCAATGTGATTTGAAACAGACAGCAAGTAGAATGAGTATATCATAAGAGACTGTTGAATGACTATAGGGGAAGGAAGGAAGAATGGATTTGAACACTTTGAGGTGGGTTAAATTTTTTCCTTTCTTTTGATCTTGGGCTCTTAGACCCTTTATGCAACCCAAAAAAAAAGGGTACCATTTAACAAAAAAATATATGTGATTGAGATGGGTAAAATTAATCTCTATATCTTATTGATTATAGTAGGATTTTATACTTAGGAGATAAATATAAAACAGCAAGTTAGGATAGATTTTTGATAGAGATTAAAATCTTATTTTTTTAGTATGATATATTTGGATATATTTTGGTTTTTAATTATATGAATCATACTTATTTCAAACTATTTTTATAAAATTTATGAATTCGAGATATTTGATATATTTGTGTATTCTATACTTTAATATTTTAATTTGTTAATGTCATTATTAATATTAATATTATTATTATTATTATTGTTGTTGTAGTTGTTGTTATTATTATTATTATCATTAGTACATAACCAATTTTACTAAGTAATATATATATATATATATATATGTACTCATAAATTTATTTATTTAAATTGTTCTAATGAAATTATTTATTTTCAGGTAAATTCGAACAAACAAAAAAAAAAGAAGAAACTGAAAATTAGGAAACAACCAAAAGTTGCGGAAGGAAAACATGTTGTGGCATGAACTGAATGTCAATTGCCAACCAATTCATATTCTAAAACTTTGTAACAAACACGTTGTAAAACAAAGATGCTATTTTATTTTTAGGAAATTGTAACAGTATCCTTCTAGTATAAATACGAATCCTTTGTAACACATTCGAGAGGAGGAGGGAGGAGGAGAAGACACACGTAGAAAAACTGAAAGGAATACTATATGCATAGAATTTTACATATTTTCTCATACATTTATTATAAAGTTATGGGTAACTAATTCTATTATGTCTAGTTGAAGGATAATCAAGGTTTTGGTTCATCAATGAATTGTGAGATACTTGCACTTTAACTATTTCATCATAATTTCTAGTATTTATATTTTCTCCATATATGTTTGATATTGTTATTTGATCTTTTAAATAAAAGGCCTGTTATTTGAATATCAAAACAATATATAGCCAATTAGAATATTCAATACGTAATTCATTGATTGTTCTAATATTAGTGGCAATTAGTGTAACACCCCTAATTTTCGTCTCCCAAATAACCAAGAAATTAATTATAACAATTATTTTATAATTGATTTATATTGGTTTGGAAAGTTTTAGTCTTTGTACATTATGTGTTTTTATATATAGAAATATGAGAAATATTTTTATATGGTTATTTTGTACAAAAATATGAATATTGTAATTTAGTCCTTGGGTTGGGACCTAATTACAATATTAGAAAGGTTTTTAGAAAGAAAGGAATTAAAATCTTAATTTTTGAATTTTATCAGTATGTAACCGGTTAGAAGGGCTCTGTAACCGGTTACACGATGAACCCAGAAATTAGGTTAATGGATTTTGATGAGTAATCACTTGATTAATCACGGAATCGCCACGAACACAGCCTAAATCTCGTGGATAACACGCGTCATCATGCATGTTACTCCAATTCCTCTATAAATAGATGGATTTCTGAAGGTTTGGGGGTTGATTCTTCTAAGTTTTGTGTTGAGAGGCTGAATTAGGGTTCCTGTTTCGTGTGGGCAAATTCTCCTTCATCTCTGGGTGTTGTTAAACGAGTGATACACATCCACAAAGCTTACATCAAGGGCTTTGTGTTGACATAAAGTTTGTGAGCTGAGAGTCCTTGTGTGAAGAGAAATCACCATTAGAAGTTGAGGTTGGGAAAGCTGAGCTCTGAGTTTTCTGGTTCTGGGAGCTAGGTTTAAGATCTGATTTTGGTAAGCTCCTGCTATCCCTTGGTCCCAAATCTTTCCTAATCTCTTTAGCATGTTGCAGAGATTAAGTCCTAACTATTTTCCCCAATTTTGATGCATGTCTTCTATGTCAAATTCTCTGATTTTGGGAACCCACCGAAACTGTGTTGCATGTCCAGCAGAGAAGGGGAATTAGTGGATTTTGGTGTTCTACCTCAAATCTCTGCTCAAATCTTGTTCAAGCACGAACCCAAGGTAAGGGGGAAGCTTACTATTTGCTAGAATGAGAATAAATTGTGGTAGAATATAGGATGAGTCACCAAGAGACTCAAAGGGCATAGGTCAAAATGGTTAAGTGGCTTGGAGGCCAGTCTGAGCTTAATTATGTGTTGAGCAAGTCTAAATGGATGCATGCAAGTGATTTAAGGTTTAAAATCAGAAATTAATTGTTGATTATGAGTTTTGTGGTATTGATTGATGTTTGTATTGATTTTTATGCAAATTGATACCATAAACTTGAGGCATGCAAACTAAATGTGTTTCTGGGTATTAACATATTGTTTTTAAGGCATATGAACTCTGAGAATGTGAAAATAGGGTTAGATTTGAGAAATGAAAAGAAGGAATAGTCAAAACTCTTGTTTTAATGGACTGACTGCATAATCTAATCGGTTACTCGATAATTGTAACCGGTTAGACACTGCAAAACTTCAAAGGAAAATCAGTTTACAAAACAGTCCTGAAGTCTTATTAATTTTGCTCAAATCTATACTTCAATTTCAATGGAAGCAATCTGAAAATGAGTTAATAATGCTGCCTGGGTTCATATTTAAGGTTAAGGGTTATTACCTTAAATTAATGAGATGATTTCAAGAGGAAATTATGCATAAATGAAATTGGATTATGACTTAGATCTTTTGAATGATATTATGTGTTGAACTTGAGGTATTTTGTTATGCTAAGACCTTGTTATTGAATTGAGAAGAGAATTTAAGAAAAGATTCTTGGAAAATCAGTGGTTTTATATTCAGGTCTGTAATTTTAACCGGTTAAGTGATGATGTAACCGGTTAGTACCTGAAACTTAAAAATAAAAGTTAAGTTTTTGAATAAGGGTTGTTAATACCAATGATTATATTCTCTCAATCCAGGTCTATGAGCATATGTTAAATTTGAATTCAAAGGTGAAATTTTATGAGTAAAGCCATACCTCAAGATATCATTCAGAAGTTGTGTTTTCTAAGTCATAATAATGGAATTAATGGGAACATGACCCTGTACTCTAGGAGTACCAAACTGATGCAACCTACTTGATGACACATTCTGGGAATGTGGCCATTCTCTGGGACATGGTTTCTTGGATACGTTCTGGGAACGTGATGCACACTCTGGGAGTGGTGCTTGATTATATTCCAAGTATGGTTTGCGATACGTTCTGGGAACGTATGTTAGTGTTCTGGGAACACATTGGTATAATAATAGAATTAAAGATAAAACCAACCTTGATGATTGTGCATTCATATAGAATGGAAGTTTGGTTGGTAGGAACGATTATCATATTCTGGGAATATGAGGAGGGTACTCCGGGAGTACCAAATTATAACCTACTTGATGACACATTATAGATATGTGGCCAGTGTCTGGGACCTGGTTATATACGTTTTGGGAACGTATGATAGTGTTCTGGGAACACATTGATATGCAACCTACTTGATGACACATTATAGATATGTGGCCAGTGTCCGGGACCTGGTTTTTATGCATTCTAGGAACGTGATGCACACTCTGGGAGTGATGCTTATTGATCCAAGTATGGTTTGCTACACGTTCTGGGAACGTGGTGCACACTCTGGGAGTGTTGCGTATTTATCCAAGTATGGTTTGGCATTACGTTCTGGGAACGAATGTCAGTGTTCCGGGAACACAACGGTGTATTGGATGGACGTCCAAGATGGACTTTTAAAGGCCTCAGTTGTGGAAGAAAATCATGCATCATGCCACCTGCATTGAAAGAATTATTATGATTAACCGGGTGTGCTCATATGATTATGCATCATGATTTGCTACATGTTGACTTGTGGATGTTAGTTTTATTTTCATTTGATTATGCGAATATGTATAGCTAACCCCCATGCCCTTATTAGGTGTTGATCGTGCATCTAGCTTGCACAAAAATCAGTTAAGGGAGATGTCCTTTAGGTGCATGCAGAATATAGAAAGTGTGGATTGGGAACCCGTTGTGCAGATATCGAGGCTCCGACCAGATGGATGTTTGGACAGAGGACCAGTGACCAGCTCTATAACCTTTCTATTTTTTTTAATAGAATTTATATGATACATATTTTGGAAAGAAGTATCATAAGAGGAATTCAGTTTCATAATAGTACTTATTTGGTATTAATGGACTTGTTACACTTGATATATTTTGGGGGTATAATATGATGACTTTACTATGTTTCCGCAAACTCTGATTTTGTTAGTCAACTTCATTATTAATTAAGTGTTTGTTAAAAGAAATTTTCAAGGAAAGGGAAAATTATTATTTTCAGATCTTTTTCCAACGATAACAAGTCCAAGTAATCATAAACTTATTACTTTTCTATTAAAGTAAAGTGATATACAAGGAGTGTTACAATTAACAATATCGATTACGGACAAGTTTTGGATAATTGTTAAGAGAATATATAATTTAGTCTAAATAAACCAAGCTTATGTGTTTGTTGGCTAGAATTGGTATCTCTCAAAATTTTAATGCTATTGATTAATTAAATCCTAAGAGCTTGTTTAGGATTATTCTTCAATAAGAGTTGTAATTAAAGAGCTTATTTTGATTACCAATTAATTAAGGTGAGATTAGGTTGTCAGAGCTTATTGACAACTATAACCAATTTATTATTAATTATATGAATTAATTTTCTTTCAATGATCAATTCCTGAACCAAAACTAAGATTATACCTTTCACTAGACTCCCTCTCATTATTGTTTTAATTAATACTTTGAACTATTGTCGATTTCAATTTTTGTTCTAATCATTAAATTAATTATTCTCAAAAACCCTTTTATTTATAAAAGAAATAAATCTAAAACCAATCCTTATGGGTTCGACCCTACTTCCACTATTTACAAATCTTTCGGAGTAGGTACTTTTATTTTGTTGGGTTCGGCACTCATCAAATTTTGGCGCCGTTGCCGGGGATTGGTGTCGTTGGATTTATTTCTTTATTTTTATATTCTTTGCACTTAATATATTTTATGCATGCCAAGATCTGCTCGTAGAGGAGAACTTCTATTCGATCTAGATATTGAGAAGACAATTCGCAAATTGAGAAAAGAGAATAAACAACGTTCTCAGAAGGTGTCACCGTCTTCGTCTCCTAACTCAAACTCCGAAGTAGATTTAATTGAATCATCTAGTGATTCTGAAGAGAAAGAAATGGCTAATGCTAATCAAGAAAAAACTTTGAAAGAGTTGGCCATCCCAGATTTAACTCAACAACCACTTTGCATTTTATATCCAGATTTAGATGGTGGTTCTGAGCTAAAATCTGGTCTAATACACTTGTTACCTACCTTTCATGGATTGGAGAATGAAGATCCTCACAAGCATCTAAAAGAATTTCATGTAGTATGCTCAGGTATGAAACCGCATGGATTAACAGAAGAGAAATTAAAGCTACGAGCATTCCCATTCTCTTTAGCTAATAAAGCAAAGGATTGGCTATACTATTTGCCTCCCGGATCAATTAATACATGGACAGAATGTGTGAGAGCATTCCTTGACAAATTTTTCCCTGCTTCAAGAGCTGCTAATATGAGAAGAGAGATATGTTCAATAAAGCAAAAAGACATGGAAACACTTCATGAATATTGGGAAAGATTCAAGCTATTGTGTTCAAGTTGTCCTCAACATGAGATTTCTGAACAACTCCTTATTCAATATTTCTATGAAGGATTGTTACCCATGGAAAGGAAGTTGATGGACGCAGCTAGTGGAGGTACTATAGTGAACAAAACTCCTCAAGCAGCTAGAGACTTAATCTCCACTATGGCCGACAATTCACAACAGTTTGGCTCTAGACAAGACATATCCTCTAGAAGAGTAAATGAGGTAAGTACGTCTGATCTTGGACAACAAATTTTTGAATTAACCTCTCTTGTTCGACAGCTTGCAACAGGACAAACGCAACAAGTCAAGACATGTGGAATTTGTCTTGCTCCCAATCATCCAACTGATATGTGCCCGACATTACAAGAAGGCACACAAGAATAAGCAAATGCAGTTGGAGGATTTCCTGTTCCACCACAAAGAAAATATGATCCATTTTCAAACACATATAACCCTGGATGGAGGGATCATCCTAATTTAAGTTATGGAGAAATAACACAAAATTTCCAAAATTTCCAAAATAGACCGGTAGGTCCATCACATCAACCAACTTCTAAGCCCGAAATGTCTCTCGAAGACATGGTTAAAGCATTGGTCACTAATTCACATCAATTCCAACAAGAGACAAGGACCAGCATTCAAAACTTGGAAAATCAAGTAAGCCAGCTGGCCACCACCATGAGTCGAATGGAATCACAAAACTCAAGTAAGTTGTCTTCACAAACTATTTTGAATCCAAAACAGAATGCTAGTGCAATTACTTTGAGAAGCGGAAAAGAACTTGAGCAACCTAAGATGACATCTAAACATGATAAAGAGTTAGAAAAGGAAGTGACTACGAAAGAAGTTACTACCCAAAAACAATCAATTAGTGAATCACCTAAAGCAATAATAATTCCTCCTCCCTTCCCTAGCCGATTTGCAAGGTCTAAAAAGGAAGAGGAAGAAAAGGAGATTCTTGAAATCTTTCGCAAGGTAGAGGTAAATATCCCACTTCTTGATGCTATAAAACAGATACCTCGTTATGCAAAGTTTCTTAAGGAGTTATGCACTTCCAAAAGAAAGTTGAACGGTAATGAGAAAATCCACATGGGAGAGAATGTATCCGCAGTAATTCAAAAGAAATTGCCTCCTAAATGCAAGGATCCAAGTATGTTCACTATCCCTTGCAAGATAGGCAATGTTAAAATTGAAAAAGCAATGTTAGATTTGGGAGCTTCAATTAATGTCATGCCTCGTTCTATTTATGAATCATTGAATATTGGAAATTTAAAAGAAACAGGCGTAATTATCCAACTAGCTGATCGATCTAATGCATATCCTGAGGGTGTTTTAGAAGATATATTAGTTCAAGTCAATAATTTGGTCTTTCCTGCTGATTTTTATGTTATTGATATAGGGGAAAATGATTCTTTCAATCCATCTCCTATCTTGTTAGAGAGACCTTTTCTTAAAACATCTAGAACTAACATTAATGTTCATGATGGGACACTAACTATGGAATTCGATGGTGAGATTATTAAATTTAGTATTTATGACTCCATGAAATATCCCAACAACGACCATACAATATTTAGTATAGATGTTATTGATTCTTTAATGCAAAAAATATTTGAACTTGATAGTGGTGACCCATTAAAAGTTGCACTTGATAACAATGATTTGAAAAATGTATAAAAAGAATTTGAACTAAATTATGAATTACAAGACACAATATTTGAACTAAACTCTCTTCATCCTATTAAGCATAATGTATCTTATATTATTCTGCCTATGGATGATGTTAAACTTCTTCCCTCTATTGTGCAAGCCCCAAAGTTAGAACTTAAGGAATTACCAAATCATCTTAAGTACTTGTATTTAGGAGAAGGAGAAAAACTTCCTGTAATTGTCTCCAACAAACTAAGTGCTTTACAAGATGAAAGATTGATTAGGCTTCTAAGAGAATATAAGGAAGTGATTGGATGGACTGTGGCCGATCTCAAAGGCATAAGTCCAGCCACATGCATGCACAAAATATTGTTAGAAGAAGGCTCTAAACCTTCAATAGAAGCTCAACGCTAATTAAATCCGCCAATGATGGAAGTGGTTAAAAAGGAAATTCAAAAACTTCTTGGTGCAGGTATGATCTACTCAATTTCAGATAGTAAATGGGTGAGCCCAATACAAGTTGTTCCAAAGAAAACAGGTATAACTGTAGTGAAAAATGCTGATGGGGAGTTAGTTCCCATCCGAGTTCAAAATGGGTGGCGAGTTTGCGTAGATTATAGAAAGTTAAATGCATTAACTCGAAAAGATTACTTTCCTCTCCCACTTATTGACCAGATGCTTGAAAGATTAGCTGGTCGAGCTTACTATTATTGTCTTGATGGATACTCTGGTGTTCATCAAATTCCCGTAGCACCAGAAGATCAAGAAAAAACAACTTTCACATGCCCATTCGGTACGTTTGCTTATCGACGTATGCCATTTGGTCTTTCTAATGCTTCGGCCACATTTCAAAGGTGCATGGTTAGTATATTTTCAGAATATGTAGAGGATATAATAGAGGTATTTATGGACGATTTTAATGTCGGTGGTGATTCTTTTGATATATGTTTAAATAACCTTGCAAAAGTGCTTGATAGATGCATAGAATCAAACCTTGTTTTAAATTATGAAAAATGTCATTTCATGGTTGATCAAGGAAATATTCTAGGTCATATAGTGTCTTATAAGGGTATTGAAGTTGATAAAGCTAAGATAGATGTTATTAAATCTTTACCTTACCCCACGAATGTGCGAGAAGTTCGATCTTTTCTTGGACATGCAGGATTTTATAGACGTTTTATAAAAGATTTCTCAAAAATAAGCAGGCCCTTATGTTATTTGCTTAAAAAAGATGTAGCATTTGAGTTCAATAATGAATGCAAAGTTTCATTTGACAAATTAAAAGAGTTACTAACTTCAGCTCCGATCGTACAACCACCAAACTGGAATCTTCCATTTGAGATCATGTGTGATGCAAGTAATCATGCAGTGGGTGCCGTTCTTGGACAAAGGGTTGGAAATGCTGCACATGTCATATACTATGCTTCGAGAACTCTTGATAATGCTCAATGCAACTATACAACAACCGAAAAAGAACTTTTGGCTATAGTATTTGCTTTAGAAAAATTTTGATCATATTTACTTGGCACTAAGGTTATTATTTATTCTGACCATGCAGCTCTTAAATACTTGCTATCTAAGAAAGAAGCTAAACCAAGGCTCATTCGATGGATTCTCTTACTACAAGAGTTTGATTTGGAGATACGTGATAAGAAGGGTGCTGAAAATTTGGTTGCTGACCATCTTAGTAGATTAATATATAATGAAGAAGCAACACCTTTGCAAGATGATTTTCCTGATGAACATCTTTTGGCTATCCAAAGGACAAATCCATGGTATGCAGATATTGTTAATTATTTAGTAACCAAAACATTACCTAACGATTTATCTAGGAATCAAAAGAATAAGGTCAAAAGTGATGCTAAATACTATATATGGGATGATCCGTATCTTTGGAAACATTGCTCTGACCAAGTTATTCGAAGGTGCGTGTCTGAAAATGAATTTCTCTCAATCCTTAAATTTTGCCATTCATATGCGTGCGGAGGAAATTTTGGTCCTAAGCGAACAGCTCGAAAGGTGTTAGAATCTGGATTATTTTGGCCAACGTTATTTCAAGATGCATACATGTTTTGTAAAACATGTGAGCAATGCCAAAGGACTGGTAATTTAAGTCACAGGGACCAAATGCCACTTACTCCTATCCATGTGTGTGAAATATTTGATGTATGGGGAATAGATTTTATGGGACCATTCCCTTCATCATTTGGTAATGTATATATTCTTCTTGCTGTGGATTATGTATCTAAGTGGGTTGAGGCAAAGGCTACAAGAACTGATGATGCTAAAGTGGTAGTGGATTTCGTTAAATCCAATATTTTTTCAAGGTTTGGTACGCCGCGAGCATTAATTAGCGATCGAGGTACTCACTTTTGTAATCGATTAATGGAATCTTTACTAAAAAAATATAATGTGACTCACCGAGTTTCAACGGCTTATCATCCACAAACAAGCGGACAAGCTGAAGTGTCTAATAGAGAAATCAAGTCTACACTCGAAAAGACAGTTAATCCAAATAGAAAGTATTGGAGTATTCGACTTGATGATGCCTTATGGGCCTACCGAACAGCTTACAAGACACCTATAGGTATGTCCCCTTTTCGTTTGGTGTTTGGTAAACCTTGCCATCTTCCGGTGGATTTAGAACATCGAGCTTATTGGGAAGTGAAACAATTCAATATGAGGATAGATGAAGCTGGAGAACATAGGAAATTACAATTACAAGAGTTAGAAGAAATTCGCAATGATGCTTACGAAAGTTCGCGAATTTACAAAGATAAGACAAAAAATTTTCATGATAAAATGAGTTCTAGAAAGAATTTTTCTATAGGTCAGAAGGTTCTTCTTTTTCATTCTAGACTCAAACTATTTCCTGGTAAGTTACGTTCTCGTTGGGTTGGTCCATTTTTGTTACTAATGTTTTTCCTCATGGTGCAGTTGAAATACAAAGTCCAACATCTGGTAAAATTTTTAAAGTGAATGGTCATCGCTTAAAACATTTTTATGAAGGATTTCAAGTGTGCAATTTGGAAGAAATGAAGTTGGTGCATCCTATTTATGCACCCTAAGCACAAGTATTGCCTATGAAAACTAAATAAATAAATCATAAATTAATATATGTATATATATATATATACATATTAAAAATAACAATAAAACCAAAGGGATATCCCAACCATCGTTAACGTAACATCAGGGAAGCTTTCTTAACTTATTATTTTCATCTCCATCTACTAATTTAATTTGTATATTTATGTGTGTCTATATATATATATATATATATATATATATATATTATTATCTTTCTCCACTTTATGTTTTAAGTGTGGGGAAGCATTTGGGACAATGCTTCACTCTAAGTGTGGGGATGAGGTAGAGGTGTGCCCATGAAAAAAAAAAGTTTAAAAACAAAAATAAAAATCTATTTTCTATAATTTATAAAAAAAACAAAAAAAAAAGAAGAAGAAGAAGAAGAAGCATACTTTCTTGCACTTAATTCAATGTTTTGTCCTCAATAATAACTTAAGTCTAAGTTTGAGGTTAGAAGATACTTGAATTTTTCATTTTATTTAAGAACTATTGTGTATGACTATATGACCTTAACTTACATGCAATACTTTCTTTAGTCTAAAAATTAGCATGAAAGCTTCTGTATCTTGATGCATGCTATTGAACATAACCATAAATTGTAAGGTTAAACCATACACATATCAAGAGATTAAAGTGCGCAAATATATTCCCTTCCTTAACATGATTGAGTGAATGTTTATACTTGATCCTATTGTTCTAGAACTTGACCTGTGATCTTATCGAGGCGAATTGAAATTTTCATGCATGTTGTGAAATGATTGAGGCACTTAGGAATTTAAGCCTTCAGAGATAAACACATATATCCATTAGTTGCCCATGTTTGAAGCCAAACACATAATTATTCTTTTTCTTAATACCCTCTTACTGTTTAAATATTAAGTAATATCTCTGTGAAGAATATCAACTTCGGTAACCAGAATAAGTCTAACTATTGTGAACCATTTATTATTATGGTCTGAGAAGTGAAACAACCGTCTCGTTCCTCTCTACGAGCTCTCAAGCAAAACACAAACATGATCATTGTATATAAAATTTGATCAATGCTTGAATTATCATAAAATTGGAATGCTTGTAGGATTGTAAAATTAAATCCAACGAATAAGAGGAGGATGGAGAATCCCTAAAAAAAAAGATAGAAAAGTTGACCTAAAGATAAAAAGATGGTTAGATGGTGACACAAGTTGATTTTTCACAGATATTACTACTGTTGACAAAATATATTAGCCATTTGCAAAAATATCTCCTTTGTTCTTGTATCTCACCTTTAAACACAACCCCCTGGCCACATTACAACCAAAGTAAAGACCTCATGATCATTTCATGCATGTAAATAAATAGTGGAGATATTGGTCTATGGTCAAGCCTATGGTAACAAAGGTCTTGAGACATGGAGCGAAATTACTTGAACCTTAAACACATACAAGAGAGAAGTAAGTTGATAAATCCAAACTCAATATCTTGCATCAAAAATCAGAGTTTTGAGACACTAATTGGGACTAGATTCGTTATTGTATACAAGATTTGGTCATATTATGGTAATATATTTAATTCTCATATAAAATGTTCTCTTCAATGATTTTGATCTCTTTCTTATTCTAAGTTATAGCTTGAGGACAAGCTATGTTTAAGTGTGGGGATATTTTGATAGAGATTAAAATCTTATTTTTTTAGTATGATATATTTGGATATATTTTGGTTTTTAATTATATGAATCATACTTATTTCAAACTATTTTTATAAAATTTATGAATTCGAGATATTTGATATATTTGTGTATTCTATACTTTAATATTTTAATTTGTTAATGTCATTATTAATATTAATATTAATATTAATATTATTATTATTATTGTTGTTGTTGTAGTTGTTGTTATTATTATTATTATCATTAGTACATAACCAATTTTACTAAGTAATATATATATATATATATATATATATGTACTCATAAATATATTTATTTAAATTGTTCTAATGAAATTATTTATTTTCAGGTAAATTCGAACAAACAAAGAAAAAAGAAGAAACTGAAAATTAGGAAACAACCAAAAGTTGCGGAAGGAAAACATGTTGTGGCATGAACTGAATGTCAATTGCCAACCAATTCATATTCTAAAACTTTGTAACAAACACGTTGTAAAACAAAGATGCTATTTTATTTTTAGGAAATTGTAACAGTATCCTTCTAGTATAAATACGAATCCTTTGTAACACATTCGGGAGGAGGAGGGAGGAGGAGAAGACACACGTAGAAAAACTGAAAGGAATATTATATGCATATAATTTTACATATTTTCTCATACAGTTATTATAAAGTTATGGGTAACTAATTCTATTATGTCTGGTTGAAGGATAATCAAGGTTTTGGTTTATCAATGAATTGTGAGATATTTGCACTTTAACTATTTCATCATAATTTCTAGTATTTATATTTTCTCCATATATGTTTGATATTGTTATTTGATCTTTTAAATAAAAGGCCTGTTATTTGAATATCAAAATAATATATAGCCAATTAGAATATTCAATACGTAATTCATTGATTGTTCTAATATTAGTGGCAATTAACAATATCGATTACGGACAAGTTTTGGATAATTGTTAAGAGAATATATAATTTAGTCTAAATAAACCAAGCTTATGTGTTTGTTGGCTAGAATTGGTATCTCTCTAAATTTTAATGCTATTGATTAATTAAATCCTAAGAGCTTGTTTAGGATTATTCTTCAATAAGAGTTGTAATTAAAGAGCTTATTTTGATTACCAATTAATTAAGGTGAGATTAGGTTGTCAGAGCTTATTGACAACTATAACCAATTTATTATTAATTATATGAATTAATTTTCTTTCAATGATCAATTCCTGAACCAAAACTAAGATTATACCTTTCACTAGACTCCCTCTCATTATTGTTTTAATTAATACTTTGAACTACTGTCGATTTCAATTTTTGTTCTAATCATTAAATTAATTATTCTCAAAAACCCTTTTATTTATAAAAGAAATAAATCTAAAACCAATCCTTATGGGTTCGACCCTACTTCCACTATTTACAAATCTTTCGGAGTAGGTACTTTTATTTTGTTGGGTTCGGCACTCATCAATTTTAAAATTAGTTATTGAGTTGATAATTTTTGTAAGAGTTCTTATCTAATAAGGATTTTATAGTTATTAAGATAAACCAATCAGGAATTAATCAACTATTCAAAAATTTGGATTGATTCTTGTATTATAGTATTTAAAATCGTTATTATCCTCCTTTTCTCGGTATAAGTAAATGGAAGAAAGACCCACAAAATATGATAACAAAAGGATTAAATGGTTTTTCATGAAAATGAATGATTGGTGCATAAAGAGTTAAAATGATAAATAAACAATAAAGAGTAGAAAATGCCAAAATAAAATTGAGTTTTTCGATAAAAGATAAAGGTGAAATATCATGTATGAGATAAATCACTTTTGAGATCCACGTGTACATTTGAAACATTATTCAGTCATTGGTAACAGAAATGAGTCCAATAGAGAAAACAAAAAAGTTTAACACAACCTTATTTAATAAACACATAATCCAAACTACTTAGAGCGAAATTTTTGCAAGGTTAGGAGCCATCATGCCCGCTCAATTTTGATTCCTTTCTTTCCCTTGGTTGAAGACATACTAAACTCTTTATCAATTACTTCGCTGATATCTATAGATGTGTCTCCAATTGGTCTTTATGAAGGTGTAAGATATGAAGCACTATCTTCTTGAGAGGCATTATCAACTACCTCCGATGAAACTCCCTACATAAAATAAATGGTATTAAATATACAGTATAATCATTAGGTTTTTTCACAAAAATATCTAAGGTGTAATATTTATACCTTATTTGCAACAGATGATTCGTCAACACCGGTTAATAGCTCAGAGTTTTGTGGTTGGAAGTTGCACTGTATTATCAAAAAATGGTTGTAAGAGCCATAAGTACATGTTTTTAAGTGTTATTAAGTGAATAGATTTAAACTTGATTTGAATACTCACTGCATCAACATTATATTTTTGATCAAAAGCTAAGATGATTTCCTCTTCGCAGCATAGCTTTATTATTCCAATTTTGTATGGGTGAAAAGAATTGAGATCTAGAATATTGAATTTAACTTTGAACAACATCCCCTTTCCTATGAAATCATTAATCTCCTTTGGATAGCTTCATTTATCACCTTTCTACAAAAAGAGTAAAAATTTAACTTTTGAATTATGTAATGTGTGCCTTTTAATTTTTAAATATAAATTTAAAAATGTTATAATACATACTTTAGCAATATATTTAGATCGTGGATCATTTGCACTTATTTGCAAAAACCTTGCAGTCTCGCCATCGTATAGAATAAATGTTGCATAATCCGTGTCGTCCCCGACAATTAGCTTTATGTTATATCTTTTTTTCAATATGAAACAAATAACACATATTAGTATTTTTTTATAAAAAAAATTAATAAAAAAGAATATCTCATGTATCTAGGGATAAAGGACATTGGATAGTTCTCACATTTATTACAGAAAAAGCATGTTGGTTGCTCAACCAAACCTGTCTCACATTTTTTGCAACCTTTGTACCACCAGTTAAGAGGAGATTGAATGTCTCTTATAGTTCCAACGGTGACAAACACCCTATCCTAAGAAATAAAATAAGTTAGTTTTATGGGTTTGCATTGAATGTTTTTTCAAAATTTTAAACTTTCGACAAATTCAAATTCATAGAATTAAATAAAATAATACCTCAATTGATTCCTTTATATCACCTATTGTCTTGAAAACATTTTTATTGAGAAAATCATCTTCCATTGAATACGATGATGTCTCAGGAACGATTTGTGAAATCTGAATTCTATCAGAGTTATCTTTAATCAAAAGTCTGATAATTAAAAGAATAAATGTGAGTAGTGGTAGGGGTAAAAAAATGAGAATATAATTGAAATAAGATAAAGCACTTTTCACATTCTAAAAAAAAAAGAAAATTGTACCGCACGCGTTGGTGCAACGTGGGATACCTCCCAGCAGATAGTATTTTCTTATTAAACTAAGTATATTTTCCCATTCTTTTTATAATATATATTTTCCATCATATATTTCCACATAAAATAATGTTAAGTTTGAAATACTATTAATTAACAGCTAATTTTTAAATTTATAAGCAAAATTTAGAATAGAAAAGAAAAACCTTTGACGAAATTGGGTAACTTCTGACATATCAGCATTAATATAAAGCCGGCTGTTATACGTTGTATTCGACACACCCATTGTTCCTGTGCAAAATTCAAACATTTTAACTCTATTAAAAACATTGATTAATGACCATAAAAATAAATATATGATTTAATTTACAACATATGAATAATATGTACGGTTAAAAAACTTCATTTTTCCAAATTGGACCAAGATGATATATTGGGTAGTAGGATGTTGATCAAGATATGCAACAAATTGATCTACATAAGAACCCCATAATGTACACCGGAGCTTTCCCTTGTCCCTGTCATTAATTTTAACAATTTTGTTCCAATTTTAAATAGGTTAAAACTAATAAATATTTTAGAATTAAATAATTATTTAGAACTTACTCAAGATCATCAAGTTCAAGAACAATATATTCGGTTGCTTGAAAAGGAGTCATCTCTCCTCGACCAGATAACAAACCAATAACATCTAACAATAACATAAAATAATGTTTATTTCATGGTAATAAATATATATAAATTAACATGAAAAAAAATAAATTAAAACATACCAACTAAATGAGCATCCTCTTTTGTTGAGTTCAAAACGTATTCATTTGACAAAAACGAAAATCCATTTTGTGGAATACGGGGATCTTCCAAGTGAGTAACAGTAGTGTATTTTGTGAAGTATAATTTGCATTCATGTCGTGTAGGCTTGAATGAAGCTCCATTTTTTGCCACAGCGAATTTATGTAAATCATATACTTTTCCTTCTTCTAAAAGATGCTCAAAATTGGATAGGTCTTCCGATTTTATGGTGACTCCTATCTGCTGGGACTGTAATGTAAAAAAGAAAATTGTAAAAAGAAAATGAAACGAAAAAAAATAATAATGTGGTAGTATTATTCGTTATTGCATTTTGAAACATTAATAATTATAATAAAAGAAAATGAAACGAAAAAAAAAATACCTCTTCAATAAGAAGAACCATGTCTAGAATAAATTTTTGACTTCCATTTCTAGTAAATGTTGATTTCCAGAGTCTTATTATTCGAACCCTGATTTTCCATGAAGTATTGGCATTTGCTGTGTTAATATCTTTGATCATATGTTGATCTGCCATTTTTAATATTGGATGTAGTTTTGATTCAACTTTAAGTTGGAAAATATTATTTATAATTGGAGAGTAAGAAGAAGCCTTATTTGAATAACAATAAATTGAACTCGTGCGATCTACAATTTAAATTGATCTTATCAAGTTGGTTGAAAAGTTTAAATTGATTTTATTTCGTGTACATTTTAAAAAAATGAGGGACCACCATGATAGGAGTAAGAAGATGCCTTATTTAACAGTTTAAATTGATCTCATGCACGAGTAACGTATCTTATTTGAATTTTGAATTAATTTTAAATTGATTTTAAATTGATCTTATCAAGTTAGTTGCAAAGTTTTAATTGATTTTAAATTGATTTGAAATTGATCTTATCAAGTTAGTTGCACAGTTTAAATTTATTCTATCTCATGCATAGTTTAAATTGATCTTATCAAGTTGGTTTTCAAAATTGGAGAGTAAGAAGATGTCTTATTTAACAATTTAAATTGATCTCATGCACGAGTAACGTATCTTATTTGAATTTTGAATTAATTTTAAATTGATCTTATCAAGTGATTTTAAATTTTAAAAACAAAAAATCATAGGAATTATTTGTTGAATTTTCAATTATTTTTAAAATATAAAATTGCCAAAATTCTATGGAAGCGCCACCTCAACAATTTTTGAATTGCAGGTATCATCTTTTTATAATATATAATTGATTTTGGTTCTCATCATTAAATTATATGATTTAGGATAATACAAATGTAGTTTGATTTTGTTCCTCATATTTTTATTATCTAAAAGGGTTTGGTTGTTACCAACGTGGGGTTGGTGTAGTGGTAGCTCACTTGGTCCCTTAACCAACTGGTCTCGAGTTCGAGCCTTGGGTATGGAGCAACCCTCGCTGGGAGACCCCTACCGCTTAGTGCGAGCTTAGTTGGGTCGGACCGGATGAGTCGGATTCTGGGTAAACTAGATCCGAATATCGGTTGGTGTACACCAAAAAAACAAAATAAAGGCGGTTTGGTTATTTATTTATTTCATTTTTTTTTGTTTACATGAAAAGTCTGGGATTAGAACCCATGATCTGGGGGAAGGTTTTTCTTTATTTTAGTGTTGGTTCTTCCCCGTCAAAACATATCAGCATTTTCATCAATAATTATCGATAAAGTTCAAAACTAATACAATCAAAAATTAGAGACCAAAACTCAAAAACAATAAAAAGTAAATACTAATTTAAAAGAGATTAATATTTATAGGACCAATATAATATTTAATTTTATTTTTACAATATTTTTTTAAAATAATTTTAAGAAGTTTTAATTTACTAGAACGAAAGCAATTACATGATGCATAGCTTTGAGAGATGGTCTAGCATAGTAGCATATGGTGTTGACACCAAGATATAGGGAATGAGTAAGCACTTCTCAGTAGGGGTGTAATGGTCCGGTCCGGTCCGGTCTTTAATGGACTTCAAGGACTGGACCGTTTAAATTTATGTGGTCCGGTCCGATCCGGTCTGGAAGTTTTTTATATGCAAAGACCGGATCGGACCGTTTCGGTCCGGTCCGGTTCGGTTCATTTGGACCATTATAATAACAATTTAATAAAAAGCCTGTTTTTTTTCTTTTTTGTCCACAGATATTTTTCTTTAAAAAAATTAATTCATTAATTTTTTAATACTTAAAATAACTAAAAATAAATAAAAAAACTACCTGATATGTAATTAATTAAAATAACTAAAGATTAAAAAAATACCTGGTTGATCTGGAAGAGAACACGCCAACACGGTTGAACCGGCGTCGAGTGTCGACTGGCGAGGGAGAACGCCATGGAGAGAGAAGAACACGGTGGCGAGCGAGAGACAGGTCACGACGGCAAGTTGAGTCGCGGTGGAGAGCGAACACGGTGGCGAGGGAGAGACCAAGTTGCTGAGAGTGACGGAGGGAGAGAGAGGTCCAGAACAGAGGGAAGATTTATGAAGGCGGAGCGACGGCGGCAGCGACGGCTGCTTCTTAGGGTTGGGTCATGGGTGAGGCCGTGAGGGAGTGGAGGCTGCGACTAGGGTATGAGGAGGGAAGGAAGTTTGCACTTTGTAGTATCAGACTCAGTAGTCTTGAGTTACCTAAGTGAGGAAGTATGATGTGTGGGCCGTGGGCTGCTTAATGCTCATGGCTTATTGGTTTTTTTATTTTAATATTTCAATTACCGGTCCGGTCCGGTTTGCGCGGTCTAAAAAATCGCCAGACCGTGGACCGGACCACTGAATAACGTCCCAAAATTTTCAGACCGGACCGGACCACGGTCTCACGATCTGGTCCATTTTTCGGTCCGGTCCGATACCTCGCGGTCCCAGACCAGACCACTTACACCCCTACTGAGAAGAGACAGATGGAAGGGAAGAGATTGAACAGAATTGAACCGGGTGTATCTAGGTTAATTAGGTGCATTTGGTAATTAAAATTCTAAGGTGAATCATATATTCGCTTTCTTGTTTAATATAAGTCACTTTTATATAATTCATGCAAATTAAGAAAAGTAATTATTATTCTAAATTTTATCAAAAAATATGTTGTCATTCCAAGATACCCCTATTTAAAACTTTACAACTTTATTCATTTATCTCTCTATTGTAATTATTACCTTATCACCCCTATGCAATTACGAGGGGTGTATGTGAAATAAACTCTTTAATTCTACTTAGATATTCTAAAACGACTTATAAAAAGGGACACAAATTCTACCAAAATGGTGCCCTATATTAAGGGACAGAGAGAGTATTGAAAAATGATTTAAAAACCTACAAGTCTACAAAACTACACATAAGATTATGATATTTGTTATTTTCAGGTTAAAAAAATTAAATAAAAGAATTTAAATGGCAAATGTCAAGATATTAATGTGTAAAATTATAAGTAAGTCTCTTTATGTAGGTTTCTCGATAGCATGAAGTTTATTTTACAAAGTAACTAATTTTCGTCGGAACAAATTAGAAGGTTGCAGAAATAGATGACCTACCGTCCCTAAATATAAAATCCACTTGACACTTTTATTTTGTCCCTATTTATAAAGTCTCATATCAATTTTCAATGATCATTAATTATGTTTTCCGCAAACACCCGTATTTATTTAACACTTTTTAGATTCCCAATAATATTAATAGGGGTAATTTTGAAATTACATATCAAAATTTCACATTTTTAATACAATTAACTAAATTATTTCATTTTTTTAATGATGTGAAATCCCCAAAAAAACTTTATTTAGGGTATTTATTATTTTTGAAAAAAAAATGTCGGAAAAGACAAAGGATAATAAAAAAAATAAAACTTCATTAAAAAAAATTTTCAATTAAATGATGGTACTACCAAAGAATTACTGGAGTAGCGTATTTATTACGTGTCATTCTATTTGGTCAAAAATGGTAGGTTTCATGATACTATGTTTTGTCTATTGAAAGGTGTGGAATTTAATTTTTCAATAATAAATTGCTCTGTTTGTACTTTGTATTCCTTAAAAAGTGTTATAAGAGCTTTTATTATTAACACAACCACTTAAAGAATTTTAAAATGATAGTACATTTTAGGGGTGTAACGGTCCGGTCCGGTTCAGTCTGTGAGCCATATTACGGACCGAACCGGACCGTATTTTGCTTTTTTTTTCCTTTAAAATCAAGCAAAAATATGATAATCATAATAATTAAATTTAATCTGAAGTTTGTACTGTGTCTCTTAGTTTACTGTCAACGTCCTCTATCCTTCATAACCCACATTTTTTGTCCCTCTGATATTTCATATTTGTAAGGCGGCCTAAACTCATATCAATGTAGCTATGTCAAAAAAAAATAAACTCATGTCAATGTAGTTCCAGCTAGTACTTTAATCATAACTCATGACACGAGTCCTGCAATCAACAACTTCAACAAACTATTCATTCGACCCAGTATCCACGCAACTTTATATGTTGTGTTTGTAGCTTAGGTTTTATTTTTTTTTTAAATTATTAACTCTATCGGTCCGGTTCGGTTCCAGCGGTCTAAGAATATCTGGGACCGTGGACCGGACCGTTCAAGTATGGTATGAACTTTTTGGGACCGGACCGTTCAAGTATGGTATGAACTTTTTGGGACCGGACCGGACCGTGAGACCAGACCAGACTACATTTTTCGGTCCGGTCCAGTTCGGTCCAAGCGGTCTCGCGGTCTCGGACCGGATCACTTACACCCCTAGTACATTTTGTTAAAAGTAAACTTTTATATTCCGTTCGGTCTTAAACATAAATATTTTTTGAAAAAAAATTATCCTTAATAAGTATAAACTCATTTTCAAATTTTAATGATATTAATTACTTTTTTTTCACAAACATTTTTTTTTATAACTCAGGTAATCCAGCCCTGAGCTGACTAATCATGGGGGACCAATCCCACCGGACACTTGTCGGAGGACCAATTGAAACTAGAGTTTTTTTTGCTTTGTATGTCCATGGCCAGCAATGTTTCATTCAACCAGTAAATTTCGAATCTGAGACCTGTAATGAGCATACTCCCAAATCCCAAGTCTTTTATCACCAAGGCAACCATTGCTGGTTCACAAACATCCTTATTTACTACTCCCCCGGTCCATATTAGAAGCACCCTTTTTGTGAGAGAGAAATGGTGCTTATAATATGGACCGGAGGAAGTAGTATTTTCTAGAGTTTCAATAATAACTACTCCATTCGGTTTGAAATATAAACAACAAAAAACATATCTCTCTTGATTTAAAAATATAAGCAAAATTAACCAACTTTCTTAAATTTTATTTCATTCTTAATGTCACTTTCTTAAAACATCCCTAGAAAATTATTATTTTATTTAATTTTTGTTTCATTCCCAATGCAAAATTCCTAAAATACTTCTATTCTTTTATAAATTTGAAAAAATAAAATAGAATCAACTAACCTTCTTAATAAGCGTAAAATTAGTTAGTTTTGCTTATAACTCGAGTCGAAAAGAGTATATATAATTTTGAAAAAAAAATTTAATATTTACATTTCCAATGTTTCTAAGAACAATATCGATAAGGGTTATTTTAGGTTTTTTTCCTTATATTATAAATCGGAGAGAGTACATCCCTTTTCTTTCTTTATTTAACATTAAAAAAAGACTTAGTTATATGTTTGGTTTTTTTATATTTTATTTTTAAGATTTAGTTTGGTTCTCAATTCTTTTTTTACTTATTTTGGTTCTCTAATTCTAAATGTAAGCTCATTTGATCAAGAAAGTAAGTGTGATCATTAATTAATGTATGATTGTTTAGAGATATGATAGAAGAAAAGTAGAATTATTAAGTAGTAATATAAACAATTGAATGAAATTTAAAATTGAAAAAAATATTGATTATGCCTTAAAAATCTAAAATTACAAAAAAAATATGAAATAAAAAGAAAAGGTTAAAGATAGTTTCTCCCATACTGTTGTAAGAGTGAGGGTTTCGATACCGTCGAATAGTGCTGGCAATTAGGGCGGATGCCCATGGATCCTGTCCGTCCGCCCTACATTTTTTGTGGGCAAGACATCATTTTTTAGCCCAATTTTCGAATGGCCCCGCCCGCCATCCCATTTCTTTTGTCGGACATCATTGGGCGTAGAGCTGTCAAAACGGGCCTGCGGGCCGGGTTCGGGCAAAAAAGTCCGGTTATAAATTAAGTACCCTAGTATCAAACCCAAATCCGCCCTAAGCGGGCTTCGGAGCGGGTGCGGGCCGGCCCGCATCACCTTTTTTTTTATTTTATTTTTTTACCATTCAACCACTTCAAAAAAATATATATTTATTTTTCAAAAAAATTAATGAATAAACTTCCTTTATTTTTTACACATATTTTTTTAAACAATAATAAGTGTTTTATTCTTTTATACATTTTTTAGAGGATATATTTGATTTTCTATTCTTACATAAATTAAAATGTATGTATAACTCATATAGGACAATTAATGTTGTGCTTTGATTTGTTCATCTGCATTTTTGATATGTGAATATTGATAAAAATTAAGGGAATTTTATTATAAGTGTTTTTTTACACATATAAAATTTTAAAAAATGTGAAATTTTTTTCTGGGCCACCGGGCCGACCCGAACCCGGACGGGTTTACCCGGCCCGAACCCGAACCGGGCCGAGCTAAATAGCTCGGGTTGAATAAATAGGCCATATTAAGGAGCCCGAGCCCTGCGATTTTTCGGGTTTTTTGGTCTGGCCCGGCTGGCCCGGCCCATTTTGACAACTCTAATTGGGCGGGCGGTGGGCCGTCCACGGGCCGCCCATTATTTAGTTTTTTTAAAAAATAAAAATTAGAAACTGCACAATTAGGAGCCGTCTTACTTCTTTTTCGGGTATCAAACTTTATTATTATGTTTTTATGGATTTTGAGTGTGAATATTTATATGCTGTGCAATCTTAGTGTACATTTTATGAATTTCGAAGATAAAATATATGATTTTTTAAATTTTTTTATTTAAATGGGCCGCCCATGGGCATGCCCTGCCCGCATTTAGGGTGGACAGGGCATGAATTTTCAGCCCAAAATATTATATAATGGGCGGGCGGGCATGCCCGCAAAAAAAGCGGGCTTTTGATGGTCATGGGGAATGCCCGCCCACCCGAATTGCCAGCACTACCGTCAAATGATTAGCCAATAAAAATTTGCCACATCATGTAAGTAGCCGCGTCATCTTCTTAATTATTAAAGAATCAAATTTTATCATATCACATTTAGTCGTTCACATTTTAAATAACTTTTAATTAATTTAATGAATTTAAATCAAATTAAATATTTCCTTTTATATTTAAAAAATTAAAATTAAAATTTGTTTTGTAATCATCATCATCATTTTCTTGTACCCAGCAATAGCAGCGTTCGGTTATGTATGAATTATAAATACGAGAGGAAGGAGGATTAAACCTGTCGACTGGTGTTGTTTGCTGATACTGAAAAAGCGGTACAAAGCAAGAATGGGGGCTGCATCATCATCATCACACTCATCAGAACCACCACCACCCACAGCACAAGTTTCAGCCATTTTCATATACCCTATTAAGTCATGCCGGGGAATCTCACTTCCTAGTGCTCCTCTCACTCCCACTGGTGCAAATATGCATACCCTTTTGTTTTTTTAGCTTTTCTATTGTATGCCTTGGGAATATTTAAAAAAAAAAAACCATATTTAAAAAGTTTGTATTAAAAATTGACGAATTTATAAAATTTATGTGCATTGCTTATATCAATTTTCAATGCAGACTTATGATATAAGTTTCTCTTAACATGTTAACATGTGTCTTAAGGGCATAATTTGAAAAACCAATTTCTTTTTTTATATTATCTGATATCTGAAGTTTCTTCAAAACTTTGGGATATTCTTTGTACTATATGGTCCTAATGTTATAATATATTATGTGTCAGGACTTAGATGGGATCGAGAATGGGTGGTGGTGAACTCAAAAGGGAGAGCTTATACTCAAAGAGTTGAACCAAAGCTTGCTTTGGTTGAGGTTGAACTGCCAAATGAGGCATTTGATGAAGCCTGGGAACCTACAAAGGATTACTATATGGGTATATAATTACATTTTCTTAATCCATATTCATACATATTATATATTTGAATTAGAATTAGTATATGTATTGATATCTATGTTCTGCCTCTGTGACTAATTACCACTAGCTAGGCTGCTACTTTACTATTTCCCAGACCTTGTGCTTTTATCATATTTTATTTCCTTGAATGAAGCATGGGTTTGGTTTTGTTTGGTAGAGGGAGGAGGTGGACTGGCAGAGTTTTTTGGTTTTCATTTTCTTTTAATTCAAAAGATCCTGTAAGTAAGAAAAGATGGAAACCACCACTGGGGTGAGGATAAGATACTGGATGGATTCAAGTTTGGGTTTTTGTTGAGAGAGTGAGGGGTGGGTTGTGAATAGCAGTGTGCGAGTGTGCATGGGAACTTTTTTTTATTAACTAAATATTATTAGGGAGAATTTAGAAAATATGGAAACTTTAGCTTGGGAGAGGTTAAGAAAACCTCCAGAACAGAAAAGATAAGGTACAACAAGAAAACATGGTAAAAAAAAAAGGGAAGGTAGTGAGACTTTCTAGTGAACTAGCCTCTCTGCATATCATGAATAGCTACTCACTTGAAACACCTATTGAGCAAAACAACCTATAACACTCTATCTCACTAAATTTTTCATCTCGATTACAAGTTTGATTTTTTATCCCTTTTGACCTGATACCAATCCAACCTCTCTCCCCTCTTGGTTAGGGAAACCACTGGGAAATATCTGCTATGCAAGGGGCATTAAAATTGTCCAATGTTATTATGATGTTAATGTATTCGAAATGCATTCGTCTTCGCCTAGTCCCTTTTTTTCCTCTCATTTGTTATTTTAGGGAATTTGGACATGAATTGTGATTTCATTGTGTTTTTGTTCTGCATTTGGTGTTTAAACTTCATTTCTCATTTGGCAAATGCGTTCCTTGTGCAGTTTTATTTACTTATAAAATTTAGTTAAAATGTTGATGGATGCTTTATACATTTTCCGTGATCATGATTGCTTTTTATTTGTTTAACCAGTGAATATCTTAATATTTCAGTGTTGAAGGCACCTGGGATGCGACCTCTTGAAGTTTGTTTGAATAAACAACATGAAGTAGCAGATGATGTCTCAGTATGGGAATGGTCTGGGTCTGCCTGGGATGAGGGAGTTGAAGCATCGGAGTGGTTCTCAGATTATTTAGGAAAACCCAGTCGACTGGTCCGCTTCAATACTGGTAAGCCGGTGAATTATTTAAACAATTAAGATAGTGTGAACTGTTGAGAAGCATGCATTACTTTTGGACATGTACTGAATTGGTGAATGATTTGAACTGTTTTGATAACACGTGAACATGGCAACCATCAACTTGGGGCATTATATATTAATCTGCACTGATTCATATTCATGAGTACGCTTATTAGGGAGGTTAGTTGATTGTATTTAATTTTCTCAAATTTATAAAAAAATAATAGAGGTATTTTAGGAAAGTAACATTGGGAATGAAATAAAAATTAAATGAGACAACCATTTATAGGGGAGTTTTAGGAAAGTAGCATTGGAAATGGAACAAAAATTAAGAATGTTAGTTAATTTTTTATGTTTTAAACCAAGTATGTTTTCTTTTCTTATATTACAAACCGGAGGGAGTGCCTATTAAATTCTCTGTAACTATCATACTTGTTAAGCATGGCCCAGGGTAACAAGTCCTTGTTATTTGTGAATGAGAATAGTTCCTAACTGCTGTTTATGGTGACTGATAACTAGCCAAGCATGTTGCAACCACTCACAAAATAAAATTTGTTAGTATGCTTTTATTAATCTCTTGAATGAGAAGGAGAAAAACTTTTGAATTTGCAGGTCCAAGTTAGATATATAAAATCATTTGTGTAAGTCACTTAAAAGCCTAAGCTTCGGTTCATGACAAACCATAATTCCTAAATGAGTAATAGTAAGTCTAAGAACAAAGACTCCTTACTCTTAATTACTGAACTTCTCCAACTTTGAGCGTTTTATGGTTTGAATGTTTGATTTTCTGTTTTATGATTAATACATTTGTAGTTTTTATTTATTTATTTATTATTTTATTTTTTTATGAATGTTGTAGTCAATGAGTTATTGTGTATTGTTTTTAATTACGAGCGAAGTTTGTGTGTCTCACTCTACCTCTTTATGATGTTTCCAACTGCAGCTTCAGAAGTTAGAATTGTGGATCCTGATTATGTTAAGGGACATCAGACCATGTTTTCTGATGGTTATCCATTCTTACTCACATCACAGGTCCGTCAAGTTGGAAAATGATGTCTGGACTTATTTACATGCTGAATCTTCCCTCACTATTTGTTATTTATGACTACCAGGAATCATTGGATGCACTAAACCAGCTTCTCAAGGAGCCCTTACCTATTAATCGTTTTAGACCCAAGTATTCATCTCCCATATCTTATTGTCTTCTCCTGCAATTATATAATTATTTCATAATAATTGTTACTACCTTAGACCAGAAGGTACTGGATCGATTTAAATGGATTATTAAATTTCATAATTGAGATGTGGATGGTTCATGGTGCAGTATCCTCGTTGAAGGTTGTGAACCATTTTCTGAGGACTTATGGCAGGAGGTAAAGATAAGCAACTTTTCGTTTCTGGGTATTAAGCTGTGCTCCCGCTGTAAGGTGAGGAAGCTCTACTTTATTATTTCTAGTCATATTGTCTACCAGGTCACTTGTCTGAACAATTTTAGTTTCTACCATGTCCTGGTATAATAGACATAGATTAACTTAGTTGATTGGCAGAGCTTGGATCTGAAGCCTTTCATTAGATAAAGGAAAAGGGAGGACAATTACTTCTCCCTTTTTAGGGTGACAAGAAGTATTACTTTCAATTAAGGTTGAATAGCTGTTGTCGTCATCATTCTATCATTCTAAAAGTGATACGACTTTATGAAACTTCATAATCAAATTGTTCAAGCTTTTTACTAGATTAGACAACCATACCATAACTTGAATTTTCTATCATCATGTTGATACATTATAAGGGTCTGAAGACAGAAGATCAGATCTTAATTGATCATTCTCCCTTCTTTGAATATAATGCACCATCCATCCATATTTTGTACATTGCGAAATAAATTTTAAAATAAAGGCTTCACTAAATAGGGAGAGTGATGAAACAACTATAATCAATCAATCTTCAACTTATAAATATAATCCATGTATTAGTCTTTGAAGGTGAATACATAAATTTCAGTATATCCGGTTTAAAATAAGTGAAAACTTGCAACCATGCTTGGTCATGTATATACGCCGATGCATATTTTTCCTGTAGTTTCGTAGTCTAATTTTATAGAAGAAGATTGGATGAGGATGAGGGTGACTTGGGTGCTTTCGGTTATCAAAACACTAGATTGTGGCTATATAGTTAACTTGAATGACTGATGCTGTTTGTGGATGGTCAGGTACCATCGATCAATCAAGAGACCGGGATTTCTGGACCCGAACCAAATGAAACTCTGATGAAAACTAGGTCTGACAAAGTCATAAGACCAAATGGAAAACAGAAAAACAAAGTGAGTCATTCAATTATCAAGCTTTCGATGAACCTTTCCTTCAATCATGTTACTGTAGTCAGCCACATGTTTCTTATTTTATACATGTTTTTTAGGCTGTTAGAATCTGTCATTATTAGCATTTAATTGGCTTTATTTTGTATTATTTCCTTTCCTGTAAATCGAATATTTGGATCCTCTAACTCAGTTTTTTTGTGTGATTCTGTAAGAATGGTGTAAATGACCGTAATATTTCTTAGAATCTCTCTTTTGTATAGTGTTAGAATTAGGGTATTTATTTAATGAGAACAGCCCCAAGAGGGCAGATTAGATTTTCCCAAACCTTTTCCAAAACTCTTGTATGATTCATATGATTATTGACATGGCATCGGAGCCACAACTCTAAGCCTTGGTCAGCCATTCCATATCTTGACTCTTGGCTCGGGTCTAGGAGGGTGATTTCTAAACTTCATCTTCTTGGCTACATGCTGGTCCACTTGTCTTTGCTGTGTCTTGTTCTACGTCACCTTGACTGTGTCATTTTATTGGCTGTGGTGTTTTGCCTTTTTTGAGACCTCTCTTTTTCAAGTTTTCGTGTTCCTAGTTCTTTGTTAGTTATCATGTCTTTCGATAAGTCAGACTCTAATGTTCTGGGAAAACTTATTCTTCTTGGGAATTTCAATTCAAATTGTTTGTGAAAGGAAGAGAGTTGTAGGGTCATATTGATGGGAGTGATCTAGCACCCAAGGATAAATAAAAATTGGCTAATTGGGAATCCAGGATGCTCGTGTCATGACCTGGATAATTAGTTCTGTTGAGTCTCATATTCTTCTTAATTTGAGGCCTTATAAAACTGTCTTAGAAATGTGGAATTATTTAAAAAAGGGTAGGAGGTATTAATTAGAGTATGAGTTGGCTAATTACTCACAAGGGATCTATTGAGGAATACTACTATTGTTTTCAGATCCTTTGGGGCGAATATTTTGACATTGACGTACCCCGTGAAGCTTTGTCCGCAGTCACAAGGGTGCGTGTGCACACAAATGCTGCAGGAGAAATCAATTCTTATCAAAAAAAAAGAAAAAATTCTTGATGAAATTACGCTCAGATTTTGAAGTACCACGATCTGATTTGATGAATTGTTTGAGAAGAACATTGTTTCATCACACAAGTAGCCAATGGAGCAAAAAGCTACTAATGATACAATAAGTGTAGCTTATGCTGCACTAGGGAGAAATAAAGGGACGGACACGCGGAATATTCAATGCTATCGTTATAAATGATTCGGTCATATTGCCAAGGATTGTTCACAATAATTTTGTAACTACTGCAAGCAGAGAGGAGACATCATAACTGCCTGTACCTTGCATCCTGAAAGGAGGCAAGGAAATGCCTATGATGCCTTTATTGGTGCCTCAGCAGGTGCCTCTAGCTCTACTGCATTGCCTATTTCTCCCTTTGTTGCTTCTCTTTCACCAAGCACTGTCACTACTGAAATGATACACCGGATGATATTATCTGCTTTTGGACTCCCAGGTAATCCAAATCTGTCTTCTAAACGTTGGTATTTTGATTTTGGAGCCTCAAATCATATGAACCAATATTGCTGCTTCTCTTTTGAATTTGCGACTTTTTGAGGGAAATCAGAAAATTCATTCAGCAGATGGTGACTCATTGTCTATTAATGCTCTTGGTGATATTTCCCCTCCTTTTAATGGTGTTTTTGTGTCTTCCAGTCTTTCCGCATACCTTATTTTTGTTGGACAATTAGTTGATCATGAATGTAATGTCCAATTTTCTTCTTCTGGTTGTGTTGAGCAAGATCAAGTGTCCAGGAAAATAATCGCTAAGGGGATTAAAGTGGGACGACTCTTTCCTATACAACTACCTTCTTCCACGTGTAGTTCGAATTCACCTTTGTTTTCTTTTGCTTGTTCTGTTGTTCCTTTTGGAAACCATGTGCGGCATAAGCGTTTAGGCCACACTAATAATCGTTTTCTTGGTACTCTTTTAAATTCTGGTTCATTAGGCAGTAAAAAATTTGTTCTCTTGATGTTTCTTTTGATTGTACTACATGCAAACTTGGTAAAAAGTGAAGTGTTGCCATTTCCTAACACTGCAACCCATGCAACTAATTGTTTTGATATCATCCATAGTGACGTTTGGGACATTTCACCCATTATTTCCCATGCACATTATAAGCATTTTGTTACTTTCATAGATGACTACAGTCGATTTACGTGGGTCTATTCTCTTCGGTCGAAAGGGGAAGTTTTTATCTATTTTTCAAACTCAATTTTCTTCACATATCGCTTATAATAATAAAAAAAAAATTCCTACACATATCAAAATTTTGAGATCTGATTCCGAGGGAGAATATATGTCCCATGAATTTGAGATTTTTATTCAAAACAAAGGGATCATCTCTCAGTGCTCTTGTCCTTCAACACAACAAAATGATGTCGCTGAGAGAAAAATTGGCATCTTCTTGATGTAGTGAGAACTCTTTTACTTGAATCTTTTGTTCCACCACGTTTTTGGTGTGAATCTCTTCTACTGCGGTGCATTTGATAAATCAGCTTCCATCTCCCACTTTGCATAATGTCTCTCCTTTTTATATGTTGTATCGGCACACACCTTCGTATACTAATTCGCACACATTTGGTTGTATTTGTTTTGTGCATCTTCATGCTCATGAACATCATAACCTTGTTGCACAATCTGTTAAGTGTGCTTTTTTTGGTTATTCTAATTCTCAAAAAGGTTATGTTTTTGTTATGATCCACATGCCTGTTGTATGCGAATCTCTAGGAATGTGATAGTTTTTGATCATCAATCTTTCTTTACATCCTACGTTGAACAAGCATCTTCATCAATATGATTCATGCCCCATTTTTCTACTAATCCAACTCATGAGGAATGCTTTAAACCCAGTGTTGCATATATAAGACACTGTCATGACTCCGGTGCCCTTCAAGATTGTGAACCGACAACCAATCCTACCAAACTTCCTATGCATCAGTCTACTCATGTTTCTTGACCCCTGATCAGTATGGCTTTCCCCCTCCTTTATCTTTTTTCGCTACCTTGTCCTCTATTCATATTCCTTCTTGTTATAAACATGCTGTGAGACATGAGTGTTGGAAACAAGCAATCCAGGCAGAACTTGGTGCACTCGAAGATAATCTCACTTGGGACATTGTTCTTTGTCCTCCTCGTTTTGTGTAGCTCTTGGCAATAAGCAAGAATATGGTGTTAATTTTGAAGAGTCATTTGTTCCGGTTACAAAAATGACTACGGTTTGTACCATTCTTGCTATTGCAATTTATCGATCTTGGACATTAACATCAAATGGATGTGAAGAATGTTTTTCTTCATGGTGATCTCAACAAAGAAATCTATATCAAGCTTCCATCTGACATGCCCGGTTCCTCCTCTCATGATGTTTGCAAATTGTGGTGTTCGCGAGCTTAAACAAGCTCCTCGTGCTTGGTTTGAGAAGTTTCATAGCACATTGCTTGACTTCTCTTTTACATGAAGTTAGAATGACCACTCCGTCTTTTCCACAAATCCTCTACGGGGATTTTCTCATCCTTTTTTATGCAGATGAGATTGTCATTGCCGAATCCCGGATTTGATGCCTCCTTGATTTCTAGGCTTCAGGTCATGTTTCATGCCAATTTTCACATGAAAGATCTTGGACACCTCACATTTTTTGGGATTGGAAGTTCATTATCAGTCAGATGGCATTTTCCTTAACCAGCAGAAATACATTTAATATCTTATCACCTCGGCTGGTATGACAGATGCAGCTCCAGTAGACACACCTTTGGAGGTCAATGTCAAATTTCGCGGATGACGGAGACTTCTGCCAGATCGTACTCTCTATAGGAGTTTAGTTGGAAGTCTTATCTACTTGACTACTACTCGTCTTGACATTTCAACAAATTCATATCCTCCCCACGACAACCTTATATTGCTGTTACTCATCAAATTATTTGCTATCTTATTGGGTCACCTATGCAAGGTTGTTCTTTCTCTCCAAGACATCATTGCAATTCATGGCTTATTCAGATGCCAACTGGACTTGCTGTCCAGATACTCGTAGGTGAACTCGGGTTGGTGTATGTTTTTAGGAGATGTGTTGATCTCTTGGAAAAGTAAGAAACATGATTGTGTCTCTAAATCCTATACAGAGGATGAATTCTGTGCAATGGCCTTAGCATGTTCTGAATTAAGTGGATACAAAGTCTATTAGGGGAGATTGGCTTTTTACAATCTGATCCTTTACCTTTATATGCTGACAATGCAAGTGTTATTCAAATTGCAACCAACCCTTTATTTAATGAACACACATAGATGTGGACTGTCATTCTATTAGGGAAATCGTGACCATGTTATCTCTCCTCTTCACATTTCTAGAGCTCACCAAGTGGTTGATATCTTCACCAAGGCTATGACTAGACAAAGGCATCAATTTCTTGTTAGCAAATTGCTGCTGTTTGACCAGCCATCATCAATTTGAGGGTGAATGTTAATGTAGCAGGTCACATGTTTCATATTTTACAAATGTTTTTTTAGGTTGTTAGAATCTTTCTTCTGTCATTGTTAGCATTTAATTGTCATTATTTTGTATTATTTCCTTTTCTGTAAATCTGCTTTAAATGATTGTAATATCTCCTGGTATCTCTTTTGTATAGTGTTAAAATATTTACTTAACGAGGAGAGCACCAAGAGGGCAGATCAGTTTTTGCCAAGCCTTTTCCAAAACTCTTGTATGGTTCTGACAATCAAGTAACATGTGACTTGCTACTTTGCAGATCTACTTTGGTCAGAATATGGTGTGGAACTGGAAGGACTCTGCTGCTAAAGGGAATGGAAAATTCATTGAAGTTGGAGATCCCCTTTATGTCCTTAAGAAGGTCTCTTCAGTGGATGAAGCTGCTGCTTGAACTAACTATATATGTAGAAGAGAAAGTGCTAGCAAAACAACTTTGTATCATTTGCACCAATTGCATTTCAAGTAACAAATTTGTTCACTACCCTTTGCATTGTTTACATCTTTGCATCATCAACATATGCATTTGCCATAAAGAATTAAGATTTTTTCAAAAGAGATTGAAATAAAGACTTTTGATGATGTTGTTTGGGCCAGAGTTACATGGTATGCTTAAACCCTCCGCAATCCACATTTTGGTACTTCCGTTCCAAAACGTGGATCATTTGCGATCCCAAACACTCAAAGTAGCGTTCCCAAATTTAAACCTAGATTCTCAAATCCCAAATGCTTTATCACAATTTTATCACTTGGACCTATTTCATAAACAATTATAAAAAATAAAAATAAATTAATAGATTGAAATATCTATACCAAAGTCTAGATGTTTTTATATTCTTTTTTAAAAATTTACTACTTTATGTCGATATATCTAAAGTTTATACAGTGTTTCATTACTAAACGAATTTCAATTCGAAAAAGCGAACCGAAAAAGTATACCCCCTCCGTTCCACAAACCTATAAAAATCTCGTATCCTTATCATGTAACATTGGTTTAGGCTAATTGATTGTCGAACAAGGATGCTAAAGAATTAATTGTGTTAAGTTGTTATTGTTGTTGTTGTTGTCTTGGGCTAACGTGGCATCCTGGCTTTATGCCAAAAGCTGCAATTCGGCTATTTGATTGCTTGGCAGGCCATCGGAAAATCATTTTGGTGTTATGATGACGTTAAGTTGTTATTGTTGTTCTAAGGTGGCAGTAGTTTTATGCCAAAAGCTTATGCAATCTGGGTATTTGATAGCCTATTAGGATGCCGTAGAATCATTTTGTTGTCAAGTTGTTGCCATTGTTGGGATAACATGGCGGCTTGGCTTTATGCTGAAAGTTGATGCTATGGGTTATTTGATAGCTTGGCAAGATGGCGAAGAATCATTTTGATGTTAAATTATTGTTGTTGGGGGATCACTTAACAACAACTTGACTTCATATTGAAAGTTGATATTGTTTTGGTGTTGTTTGGTTACTTGATGGCTTAGAGGGATGTCGAAGAATCATGTTGATGCTAGGTTACATGATGACCAGGTATAACTATTATTGGATCTAAGGTTCGTGTAAATTTATCCGAATGAGTTATTGGATACACATTATTGGTTGTCTTACGATTGAATGTATAGGTATATATTATAAAGTTAAAGGCTTATTAAACAGGGTCGTTTTAACCTACGTACGGTGAAGAAGTTCGCACCAATACATACGCTGTAGGACCTCTTTCTGCCGGTTGCAATGTAGTTTGTTGTAAATAAGGACTAGCTATATGGAGTTATGGATCAACACGCAAGTAATCTATAGAGGGCTTTGAATCTATGTGCCTAGTGCTTTTTATTTGAATTTTAATTTTTTTCTCATAATCAAATTTTTTATTCTTATCTTAAAAAAAAATAAAATATTATCAAATAGTTTTCAATTTCAAGATTTTATAAACAAAAGAAATACATTTCCGACATACCCATATCGAAGATATGTTTTTAACTTCTGACACCGATTAATCGAAAACTATTCATCGATGGAGGTAAAAATTAAAACTCTTTTATTTGATTGAAATGTTTTTAATCTTCACAGGCATTTTTTTTTGGTTAAATTTGGGATTCACTTACTAACGAGCTGTTGGTGCAGCGGTTCGATCCCCCGCAACAACGTTGGGAGAGGAACGAAAACCCTAACCCCGGGATCCCCTCGAACTGGATTAGTCGACCCAATGAGCTGGATACTAGGGTGCAAACCAAAAAAAATTAGGGATTCACTTAATGGCAAATGATAATAAGTGTTATTACCAGTGCATTTGTTAAAGAATTAAATATAGTGAAAATATATTGAAAAGTTTATTTTTTTATTTCCTCCCTCCATTTATTTTAAGCGTTTTTTTAGGATATACTCCATCCGTTTTGAATTATATGAAAAAAAAAACTAATTCTGCGCTTATTAAGGAGATTAGTTGATTGCATTTAATTTTCTCAATTTCATAAAAGATGAAGGTATTTTAGGAAAGTAACATTGTGAATGAAATAAGAATTATATAAGATAACAATTTTGTAAGAATGTATTAGGAAAGTAGTATTGAGAGAATGAATCAAAATTTAAGAAAATTAGTTAGTTTTGTTTATATTTTTTTGTAGACCAACCGGTACTCGGATCTGGTTTACCCAGAGTTTTGTTTATATTTTAAACCAAGAAATATATGTCATTTTTCTTATATTTCAAACCGAAGGAAGTAACAATCAGATTAAGAAGTGTATTTAATGTGTTTTGTTAAATTAAATTAATGTGGTGTTTACATCATTTATCATTTATCTCTCTTATAATTATATTTTTACTATATTTTTGAACATATTATCTCTCTTCTCAATTAGGTGAAGATAAAATTGTAAAAAATACAACTAATATTATACTCCCTCCGGTCCTATATATAAGCCCCTTTCAAGACTTTTTTTTTGTCCTTAATATAAGCCTCATTTTCAATTTCCAATGGCATTAATTACTTTTTTTCCACAAACACCCCTATTTACTTAACACTTTTTACATTCCCAATGATAATTATAGGGGTACCTTTGAAAATAATACCAAATATTTACATTTCCAATATCACTAACTAACTTTCTTAAAGGGAGTGAAATTGGTCAAAAGGTGCTTATATAGGGACCGGACGGATATTTATTTTCTAAAAAAACACTTACATATAAACAAATTTTTTATGTTAAAAAAACTTAAGAGGAGTAAGTCTTGTACATAAATATTAACAGTTTGGCTGTGATTGGATACAATACAAACCACATAGAAACAGCCTATTTAAGTTTCCAGTATAAAATCGTGACCATCTATTAGTTTTCACTACGAAAATTGCCCGTGCGATGCACGGGTCTTAAATTTTGCTATCTTTTTCATGTGATTTTTTTAGAGAACAATAAATTTATCATTTTTTGGAATTATATTTTATATGGTATTTTTTTAATTATTACAAATTCACAATTAAATTTATTTTTTATGATCACACAAATTTATGTAATCAAATCGGAATACAATACTTATAATCAGATAAAATGCGAAAAATATTTTGAAAAATATTTATAATATGTGAAACAATGATGTATACTTTAAAAACGTTATAAATAACTGTTATTATTTTTCTTCGTGTTTTTTGGTGGGACAATTATATAATATAAAATTGGTATAATATATAATACACAAACTTCTGTCTATATATTAAGCAAAATGTAAATATTTAAATATGTCTTTTGTCACACAGTTATCATTATCAGGAAAAAAATCATAGTTATTTGACACACGTTGAAGTGAAAAAATATATTTGTAATGACCAATAAAAACATGTTAAATTTAAAATTAAAAATGTAAATAAACCAAACAAAAACCACTTGTACTTCCAATTTCTAAAGTTTGGACACTGCTTAAAAACATCTATGTGGAAAGAACCATGAACAAACTTATATATAAGAAGCAAAATACTTAAAAGAGAAAAAAATCTTTATCCTTACCTCACCGGCGAGAACACGATACCTTTAGTTGCCTCAAGTATTATGAAGACAGTCGCCTTCATGATATCAATGGTTAAGCAAAATGTTTAAGCAAAATGTTTAAGCAAAAGTTGCAGTGATAACCCGTATCACGTAACCATGTTCAAGACATGTATAAATATATTGTAAAAAAATACAAACCTGATAGTTGAGTATTAATGCTAATCAATATATTTTTAAAATGTAGAATTGAAGTTAGTCCTTCAAGGCAATCCTTTGTCTTACACTTCATGAATAGTGGACTTTTAAAATTGGAACAGTGAATATGTGAGTGTGTGCACTGTACAAGGAACAGTGTATTGTGAGTGTTGGTGTACTGTTGATGAACAGTGTAATTGCATTTCTACTGTAGCGGAGGATTAAATTTTGCACGTGGGTGGCATGTGATGGGGATTGTATTGCACCATGTGGGAGGAAAGCTTCTAACCGAAGCTTTTGCTTTTCCCCATTTACTCCGTCTCTCACTTCTCTTCTCTATTTCTTCTTTTTTCTCAACCTCGATTCTCTCTCTTTGAATCTGTCCATCTCTCATTTCTTTCTCTCCGAATCAAGGATGAACATGATGATGTGTTCGATTTTCAAGTCGGTGATGATGATGTGAAGGAAGTGGATCGGTTTGATGCTGCTGGAGTTGTTGATGAGAGCGATGGAGGGAAAGATCGAGGGAGAGAATGTATGAATGGCATGGTAACTCCAATCACATATCGGGTAGGTATTTTTGTTCCCCTTCTCCTTATAACAACTAACAACTAACACTTTGGTTGCATTCATCATTTCTCTAATTTAGGATTTTATTATTCCATTCAGATTTAGGGCTTTTTCATTTGTTATTTATAGTAGCTTTATGTTGTGCAGTGACGGATTACGGAGCTCCAAATTTCTACTATTAGTTTTTGTTTTTTTTCCTCACATCTCGATGCTTGCATAAAAAACTCCTGGAGCAAGCAGTGTGTGTCTGAGTGGTGGTGGTAGCCTGGGAGGAGGGGACCATTGAAATTAAATACAACAACCATATCAACTTTAGATTTTTCAATCAACATTTTGGTACAGGTATCTATAATATCACCAACCAGTGACCTACTACTAATTAACTCCTGTATTATGGCATGAAAAATTGAGTAAAAGTATCAATTAAGTATCAAGAATAGTAGTTTTTATCATTTGTCCATTAATAGATTCAATCCTCTTTGGTGTTAAAATTGTTATGTCATTAATAGACTTGGTTTTCAAGAACTGTAGTTCAAGTGATAGTTTTCATGTCGTAACTTTATTAAATTCTTTATTGACTCTTGCTTTTTAAATTCAAAATACAAATCCTTGAAAAATGTTTTGGGTTTGGAAGAATGCAATAATGGTGGTTGATGATTTCAGCATAACAGGTTATTCCATTTTCTTAGCCTACTTAGTATGTGAGTAGTTAATATATTTTTCAAGAACTATGCTTCTGGATATTAGTGATGCTTCTGTTAGGTAACTGAGTCTCATGCTCATGCTTCATGTTGTTTACATTGGCAAGGAGCTGTTGGAAGCAAAGATGTTTGAAGAAGAGAATGAGAGAAAATGGTTTGGCTTACCTGGTGTATTTATTATGTTATTTTGTCTTTCATTTCTAGCGCACCCAACCTTTTTAAAAATCTGCTCCCTTTTGCAGTATAATGACTTTGAGAAAAGCACACAAAGAGGAAGAGAGAAGGGCCAGAGAGAAAATCAGGCAAAAGTTGGAAGAAGAAAAGGTTTACACATTTTCTAACTTTCTTGGTTTTCCTTTCATTCTTTCCTCTACCCTGTTCCTATTTGAGTTTATCCATCATCTTTCTTAGTTCTTTGACTACTATTTTAAATGCACACTTTATATGAAAAAGGAATACTTTTTGCACACCTTTTGTTTGACAGAGGAACTTTGCTTTACTTGGACTACCATATTTAGATGCAGTGAAGAGATCTACCATATTTAGCAACCAAAATATTTTTTCAGCCTGCCCTGCTTGAAAAGATTCACACTATGTGTTTGTTTAGAATTAATTCAATTTAGAACTTAGAAGCTCTATTTGGTGAAGCCTCAGTAACGGTTTTGATTTATTTATTTAGAACATCACCCTTCTAAGCTCTTACTTAGAAGCATAGGCCCTTTCTTATCTTTTACTTATTCTTTTTTAGAAATTTTCTTTACTAACATATTTATGAGGTGACTAAATGAATATGCTTCTCTTTTAAATTGTATGACTTTCTTTTTTTGGTGATGTTCACGTTACTGCAAGTTAGACTATTATTTGCAAGTTAGACTATTGCAGATTAGTAAAAACAAGGAATTACCCTTACACATATGTTTTCATATAGCAGATTGCAAGTTTGAAAATTGGCAAATAATAACATTATCGTTTAGGAAGAGACTACTCTTTGTGGAGTTTTCCTACTCTTTGTTCTAGAGTTTAGTTTTTCTGTGTTTACATGGAACGAGCAAATGACTAAGGTCTTTTAAATTAGTTTATGCATGAGTTTCTACTTTTTTACACTTTTAAGGTCAGTTATTTGAGAACTCTGTGAATGTGCAAGGAAAATGGTTTCAAACTCATATTGTGATATCTTTTTTATAAAGTAAAAGTCTGGTGCCAAATATGAAAAATAATAATTCTGCATAATAATAATAATAATTTTGAAGAGGAAAGTTTGTGTCATTTCTACATAAATTTTCATTTTTGAGCTCATCCTTGAACTACTATCAAGATATTGATAAATGGGTTGGACATGATTTTGTGTTTGTGTTTGTTCTTTGATTTGATTGGTTTGTTCGTGCTTTGTATTTCTAAGTTATGGTGGTCAGTTCATATAGGAGTGGCAGTTAGTCAAGCATTTTGCTAATGCACGTCTTTTGGAAAATTAAGAGAATCCAGGGAAGCTTATAAATATTATATTTTGATTGCCTAAATTTCAACAGTGTTTTTTTTTGTTTTTGCAGATTCTATTACCTGCAGTGGAAGACATGGGCTGGATGTTTAATACAAGTAGCTTGGCGTAGGTACTGAAAAAAAAATTAAAAGGTCATTGCGTGAAGCAGAATACAAGCTACAAGATTATGCTCTTAATTTCAAGATGCCATATATCTGTGCTATGAATCACATTTCAATTTTCAAAGTAGGAGGTATCTTTGGTTATCTTAGAATTGACGAATTAATTTATACCATATAAGTTTTGTGTAGTTCGATTGGTGTATGAAATTGTAATACAACTTTTCTAGATACATATATTCATATTTTTTAGTAAGTTTACATCTTATTTCATTTTGTGTTTTAATTTAGGAGAGAATTCGCATTGGCAAGGAGCTGCTGGAAGCAAAGATGTTTGAAGAAGAGAATGAGAGAAAATGGTTTGGCTTACCTGGTATATTTATTGTGTTATTTTGTCTTTCATTTCTAGCGCACCCAGCCTTTTTAAAAATCTGCTCCCTTTTGCAGTGAAACTAGGAGTTAGGTGGTGAGTGTGAGAATTGCAGAGAAAATTACCTTCGGATCATTTTTATCATGATTCACAGGATGTGTTTTGGACACTGTTGTATCATTTTTATCATGGTTTATCATTTTCTTTTCTAACTTAATTGTCTCTTTCTTTTTTGTGCACAACTAGAGTAGAAGAAATCAGAGCAGATAACAAGAAACCAGGGGAAGCTAAAGACATGATAGACCAAAAATTCCAAGAAACAGCATGTATCCTGGTAGGATTTCAGATGACGTAAAAAGTGGAATGCATTGTGGTAAGTTTCACAATTTGGATCCATTGTGTTCATGTGCTTTTCTTCTGCTATGGGCTATGGCTATTTTGTATGATGGGATTTGTGATGTCAATGATTCTAAGATTTTCAGTGAATACCTTTGATCTTTTCCTTTCATATTTTATCAATCTATCACTTGATTTTGATTTCTCCAGTAGGATTTAGAATTTGGATTTTGGATTTCATTTGTATTGCGCTCTCACTGTCGTAATTCGAGTTATCAAGTCCTTTCTTTTTGTTTTCATGCCTAGATTTTGGGTGGAGACATTTATTTTATGGAATGCTTTCTGATCTGTTTTGCAGAACTGACTTGGAATTGAAAATCTATGATAATTGAGATACAGATGTGCAACTCAATCTACCCATATTCAGATTGAGCTGGTGAACTTGAGGGATATTTATATTTGAGGATTAGAATGCATTCTTTTGTTTCCTTTTCATTTATATTTTTATGCATTTGAGAATTTTAAAGTATATCTTGCAAGTTCATTATCTTTTAATATCTTTGATAACTTATTTTTCAAACAGCTCTTTAGCTTCGCGATATGAAAACTAAACTTTGGTTTCTCACTTATTGTTATATGTTCAGGTTACTGACTACGGTAAAGAACTCCCCGACAGAGTTGGGCAATCTGATTGCCAAATTCTATATAGCTAACTAGCTGCAATGAGAAGGCCTAGCTGATATGACCCAGACTTGGAGGTGTTACTAAGTCTTGAGTGTATGTGCGTGGAAAGGTATTTTTTCCTAACATGCTTCATCCATTTACTACATCGTCCATGAACTTTTACCAATGTGCTTTTTCATTCTTTATTGAAACCTTATTTCTACTTTGTTACTCTACTTCATTCTGCATGTTCCGAGACCAAAATCACAAAAGTGTGGAAGAGGATGAAATTTGAGAGGTAATTGATGTTGTTGTTGGATCTATGCTTGGTTTATGTGTTGCCTTTTCAGCATTTTAATTTTTTTCATTATGCTTTTGATAACAAGACTGCTTTTGTATTATGTTTTCGTCTAAATCCTCTGTTTGGATATTAGGTTGTGTTTGGAGGCATGGTGCTCCCCATGTAGTTTCCAGTGTGGTTGGAGACTGGGAAATAGGTCAGACCATAACTTTTCAAGTTGTTTTCGTTGTACATGTTCTAGGAAATGCAGCCAATAAGCAAAACACAAATCCTTTTGGTAGTGAGATTCTATAGGTTTCAGTAATTATGAAGCCAACAACATGTTGATGCTTCCATTTTAGTCACTTCTGTTATTGTTACATATATGTTTTGTGGTGTAGTTATAAGTTCTACAAGAGTAAGAGCCACACAAATTGTATGATTGACAATAATTCAGAATTAACAAAAATTTATTTTGATGACTGACTTAGCAAACAGAATTGTCATAACCTGCCTGCAAAATTGCCAAACAGAATTAGCAAACAGAGTTGGCAATGTATCACTTGGTTTTGCTGAGTGATGATCAATCTTTTATTAATTATTATCAGTCTGATATATATTGTCATAGCTATACATTACAATTAATGGCGATGTTATTTCCTGTTATATAAGAGTTATCTGTTTGCTATTGTATTTTCAGATTGTATGCTTTTTGAACCTGATTTTGTCTTTTCTTTTGGAATGTTAGTCTTGAAGGTTAGCCGTCCAAAATGGCCATTTTCTCTATCCATTAAGGATGAGACTTTTGATTGATTTTTTTCCTAGAATTCAATGTGATTTGCAATAATTATTGAGAATGACTAAGTGTATTTAGGTGACATGTTTGTTGTGACAAGTAATAAGAAATACATCATATTTCATAATTTTTGCTATTGTTAGATCATGTTTATTGTCCTATCCCATTTGACAGATCCCATGGCCACCATTCTCGCTTTTAGCTCAACTAAGTATGTCCCTATGACTTCATTCATTGTCCCTTTTGTTTTATGTCCTTATGACTTCAACTCTCTGCTACTTGCAGATAGTATTTTCTTTCTGAGATGTATAAGGCCGCTTTGGCACTGTTGGTTTCTTTCTTAAAATATCCCAAACATCTGTTCTTGCACAGGTAACTTGGCTAAGAAATTAAATTTTGAACAAAATTCATATACTCATGTGAGACGTTGCTCAATTAGACCAATTGTGAGAGTTCTTTATAATATGATAAATTGTCATATAAACTAACATTTAACCTATTACTTTGCCTATTGCAGTCTTATAAATGATAGTTATTTTCAAAATTATTGGTGTAAAATAGCTTTAAATATATTTTGTGTATAATTAAAATATATATGTTTATTTGGTTATAAATTAAATCTATACTGATTATTTTATTACAATAATGAGAGATACAATATTTAAATATTTCTAAATTAGTATGATGCCAACCAAAAAATGACATGAAAATTAAAAAAATAAAGAGTAAGTGAGATCATTTATAGAATAGATTAATGTATGTACTTAAATTATTTGATGATAATTAATTTTTATCCCCGTGCATCGCACGGGTAAATATACTAGTTACATATAATTTCAATAAAAAAAAGAATAACATATGATTAATTTATTGAAGACGTTATAATTCAATGTAAAGCCAACATGCATATCCATATATTAGAAGCCCTTTTAGCACTGGATCAAATTGGAAGATCAAACACATATGAAACTTATGTAACATTCTAGCAAAATTGATTTGTTTTTTATTAGCAATTACTCATTTGATTTATTAGAAGAAATTACCTTATCGATAACCATCACATATGAAATTATTAATTTTATGGTTTTTCATTAGCTTTTTGCAAAAATATCATTAAAATAAAACTATATATAGAGTATTTATTATTTTCGCTACGGTCAAGAATACTTATTACTCCCTCGATCGGTTTCATAAAGATGATAAAAATGGCAAAAAAAAATGTCTCGAACTAAAGGTAAAATAATTAATGAAAATGCTTAGAAATTGTAAATTTTGAATTGCGATTGGTTGATCATTCCAAAATGCATTAAATTAGTTGTTTGATAATTGGTTGATGTGTTAGACAAATCATTTTTTTTTGAAACTTAAATACTTTATTCAAAACCAACGAAAAGAATCAAACAAGAAAAGCAGGGGGGGTGGGGTATTAAACCTGACCCTACTATCAGAAGCATGCACAATCCAGTTAGCTAAAGAATGTGCAGCTTTATTGCTCGCTCTACCAACAAAAGAAAACGAGCAAGAATCAAAAGAATTAGCTAGACTAAAAATAACACTTTTTAAGTTCCCTAACTCAGAAATATCTTCTCTTTTAGAAATCAACCCATCCACAAGGACCTTGCAATCAGATCTGACCAACACTGAAGAGACATTCAACTCCTTAGCCAGTTCCAAGCCTCTAATTAAAGCAGCAGCTTCTTGGTATATTGGTTTAAAAAGTTGATTATTTTTTTCAGCTCCCCCAACAACATACTTGCCTCTCTTATCCGTAATAACATAGCCCAATCCACCAACCTCTAAGCTTGGAAAGAAAGCCCCATCTGAGTACACCACCATCTCATCCCCAACATCCTCTGTAATGGTTCGGTTCATTTCCTCCTCCCTGCTGCAACCCGCCACTTGAATCTCATCTGCATGAACAGGAGCAGCGCGCCTCGGCCAGCTACACACCTCCTGGTTCTACTTCAACACATCACTCCAGAAGCTGGTAATTTGCAAACTCACCTCTTCTATACTCTTATTGATCTGATTAATCTCTCTTGAATTTCGGGCTAACCAAATGAACCAAACTGTTGAGATAGCAAAACCCACCAATTCCTTTGTTGTATTCTTGCACAACCAATCAAACCACTGCTCACAATTTGTGAATTGTACAGGAGTCTGGAACTCACCGAAACCGACGAGCTCCCTCACTGCCCCGGCGAACGGACAACCAAGAAGACAATGAAACACAGATTCCTCATCTTCCTGACAAGCCGTACTAGTAAGTAGGAATTTGAAGCTTCTTTCTTAACAAATTATCTTTTGTGGGCAATATATTTCTCATAGCTCTCCACCAAAAGATTTTTATTTTCTCCGGAATTTTTAAAGACCAAAGATAATTCCACAAATTAGGACTCTCATTTGAGGAAGAACTAGCACCCCCCATAGAAACCTGAAATTGATACTGAACAGCTGTACTGTAACCACTTTTTACTGAGTAAATCCCATCATCGTTGTAGTGCCAAATATACTCATCAGGATGAGAAGGATATATTATTGGAATACTCAGAATAATCTCCCTGTCACACGGTAAGAATAGATCAAACACAGCTTGTCTATTCCAACCTGTTTTGTTGGAAGATAAAATATCAGCAACCTTCTGAAATGGACCACTAGAACGCTTAGGAGAGACCGGTTTGAAAGACCAAGCCTTTGGAATCCAAGGGTCGTCCCAAATCCGAACATTTGAACCATCCCCCACTTTCCAACGCAGACCCATAGCCAAGATAGATCTACCTTCCAACACACTCCGCCACACAAAGCTGGAATTAGTCCCCACTATTGCTTGCATGAAATCAACATTAGGAAAATATCGAGCCTTGAGCACTCTTGCCATTAAACAGTCATGAGATTTCAATAACTTCCATCCTTGTTTAGCAAGAAGAGCTAAATTAAAGGATTCTAAGTCTCTGAAGCCTAGCCTGCCACTTCTCTTAGGTTGACACATCTTTTTCCAGCTCATCCAGTGAATCTTCCTTTCTTCCTCCGACGAACCCCACCAGAACTTGTTAAACATACCATTCAACTGGGAAATAAAACTTGCCGGAAGCTTAAACACACTCATAGCATACGCAGGTATGGCTTGAGCTACGGCTTTGATAAGAATTTCTTTACCAGCCCTGGACAACAACTTCTCCTTCCAGCCTTTTATTCTCTTCCAAATCCTGTCAATAATTGGCTGGAAAGAGTCCTTTTTAGACCGGCCCAAAAAGGTAGACAAGCCTAAGTAGGATTCTGAAAAAGCCTGAGATTGAATCCCAAAACAATTCATAATCTCCTCTCTTACGGCTTGAGAACAGTTTGGGCTAAACATAATGGAGGACTTATCAAAATTAATTATTTGCCCAGAAGCTGCACTGTAAGAATTAATCACCTGTTTCAACTCCAAAGCCTCCTGAATATTAGCATTTGCGAACATAAGGCTATCGTCTGCAAAAAATAGGTGAGATACCGCAGGACCATAGAAGGAAGCTTTTGCTCCATGAATAAGCCCAGAGTTCTCTGCATGGGTTAAAAGATTTGACAAAGCTTCTGCCACAATAATAAACAGATAAGGAGACAAAGGATCTCCTTGACGAAGGCCCCTTTTGGGCTTAAAATTGCCAAAAACTTTCCCATTAAGAATTACAGAGAAAGAAACAGAAGTAACACATTTCATCACCAGACAAGTCCACTTATCTGAAAAACCCAATTTTCTTAGCATAGCCTCCAAAAAAGACCATTCAACTCTATCATAAGCTTTACTCATATCTAGCTTAAGAGCAAAATGACCTTTCTTTCCTAACTTCTTGTTCTTGATCATATGCGTTAATTCATAACCAATGATCACATTATCAGTGATATGTCTCCCCGGAACAAACGCACTTTGGGATTCAGATATAACCTTTGGCAGCACTGTTTTAAGCCTATTAGCTAATGCTTTTGATATAATTTTATAAAACACATTACACAAACTAATAGGCCTAAAATGCTTCATGTCATCTGGATTTTTCAACTTTGGAATCAGAGCTATATGCGTATAATTTAGATCTTCAAAAAAATTACCTCCATTTAGAAAAGATAGAATACTCTCCGTAACATCCAGGCCAACCACGTGCCAATAATTCTGAAAAAAGAATGGTGGAAACCCATCTGGACCAGGGGACTTAGTGGGGAACATCTCAGAAATAGCAAGTTTAACCTCTTCTTTTGTAAACGGTTTCTCCAGAAACAGGTTCATCTCTTCAGTCACCTTTAAATCAACAACTTCTAACACTGCAGACTCCACGCAGGGGTTACCCGTTTCAAATAAGGAAGAAAAATATTCCACCGCAATAGCTCCCATCTCCTCCTCTTGAACACAGAGAACATTCTCCGCATTCTTCAATTGTTTTATAGTGTTCTTTTGATGTCTCTGCGAAGCACGTTGATGAAAAAATTTAGTATTTTTGTCGCCTTCCTTTAACCAATGCACCTTAGATCTTTGTTTCCAAAGAAGCTCCTCCTTCTCTAAAAGTCTGTTCATTTCATCAATAATCTTTTGTTTTTTTTGAAAATCAATTAGAGAAGGATTATATACTGAACACACCTTATCTAGTTCTATCTGCAATTGTTTCAACTCCTTTGGAATACTAGGAATTTCCTTCTTACTCCAATCAGCTAGATTCAAGCTTGTAAGATGCAACTTTCCAGCCACCTCCTTTAGAGACCTCCCTGAATTGTCTGAGTTCCATGAGCCAGTAATGATTGATTCACATTTCTCATACCCAGCCCATAGAGTTTCAAAGAAAAATCGATCCCCCTACCTTTGAGTCTTCTTCTCTGCTGAACAAATTCAAAGTACATAAGAATAGGAACATGATCCGAGACAGGTGCTGAGAGATGAGAAACCAAACACTTCTGCATTATGTTTCTCCAAGATAAACTGACTATGAGTCTGTCCAAACGCTCTCTTACAAACTGGCCCTGTCGGTTTTTTCTGCCCCATGTGAAGGGATTACCCCCAACTTCTACCTCCTCCAGTCCACACTCATCCAGAACCTCTCTGAATCTGTTAATATGAATCTGATCCTTTCTGGCTCCTCCATCCTTTTCCCAAGACCACAAAATCTCATTAAAATCACCCCAAGAAGCCAAGGCAAATCAAACTGCCCTGATAGGAACCGGATCAGATCCCAAGATTGTTGTCTAAGAGCTTGAACATGATTACCATAAAAGCCAGTAAAACGCCAATCACCCACCGCCTGATCCAGAATCTTGACATCAATATGCCCTTTAGAATAGGATTGAAGAGAAACTTCAACCGAATCCTTCCATAACAAAGCCAGTCCACCTCCTCTGCGCTCACTACAATCCACCGCCACTCCATTGTTAAAACCTAGTCTTCTTTTCAAAGATAAAATCTCTCTAGCAAAAAGTTTAGTTTCCGAGAGAAAAACTAAACTGGGAACTTTCATCCTAACAAGAAGGATAATAGCCTGAACTGCACGGGGATTCCCAAGCCCCCTGCAGTTCCAACATAGCACTCTCATAGCTTTCGGTGGGACTGGTTTCCAGTCCTCGCCGATTCAGTCATCAACTCGGTCTCCTGCTCTCCAATCTTTTGTTTCTATTTACCCCCTTGACTCCCCTCCATACTACTTGCACCACTTCTTTTTTCCACCCTCTTACGCTTTGGACTAGTAAAATGAATTCCTTCAGTTGCCTTCTGATTTTTCCCTATGGGAAGAGAGAAAGGTTCCATCTCAGTTTGCTTTCCACTAACCTCAGCGTTTATGATTCTTCTTTCCTGTGAGCAACCTTCAGAGGGTACTTCAAACTTAGACCTCAACAGATTTGGTACTAAGTCATCCAGATTACGAACTCCCGCTACACCTAAAGCACTTCCCGCATCCCGCACCTTACTAGCCACAAACCCCGAACCTGCAGAGACCTTTAAAAAATCCCCATACGGTTTCAGCCCCTCCACCAGCGGAGCCTCACACTCTCGCTCTCCATGTCCTATCACCCCACAGTTGAAGCAGAACCCAGACATCCTTTCATACTTCACCCAGAACCACTTCTTACGCTCCTTTGGATCAGTAGCTAAAAATATCCCCCGACACAAAGGTCGTGTAATATCCACTCTAATCCTTATCCGAAGAAAGGCCCCGAAAGCAATGCCATAAGCATCTGTATCCACCTCTACCACTCCCCCAATGAGTTCTCCAATTGATTCTCCCACCTTACGATTGAGACAACCAATTGGCAGGTCATACACCCTTACCCATAGCACTACATATCAGAAGTCTAACTCTGAAATGCACACTTTAGGATCATACTCCTGAAAAGCAATCATAGCTTTATCAAAAGTCCAAGGAGAACCCTCTACTACCTTTCTCTTATCACGTAGAGAAGAGAATTTAAATATGAAAATATTTTCTCCTAGGGCTTTAATAGTAACTTCTGAATGTAGCCTCCAAATCCTTTTCAGAGTATCCCCAAAACCTACAGCATTCACAGCCTTACCAGACAACACTTTTCCAACCAGTTTATGCAAAGCATCTTCCGGTTCCTCAATGACTTCACTTGTCACTGTCAACCCTTCACACCCCTCTTCCGTTAACGTCATTTTACTCCAAAGGGCTTCAAGATCTTCAGCCATGCTGCCTACACGATCCAGAAGACTAAATTCCACACTGGAAACTGATCTCGTATGAGCCTAATACCATGCACGCAGGAATCCTATTTTTTTCTTAGAAACCCTAGCAGAGCAGTAGGCAAAACGAGACTTCTTTTTTTTTTTTACTTTTTATTTGTTTGTATGTTAGACAAATCATTAAATGTTTGTCTCCTTAATATTTTTTATTTTTTTGATTTGTTACCATCCTCGTGGGACGAAAGTCGGGAGTATTTCCTCAATCCTAAATCTAAAATCTTTATGAGAAATTTACATCCATCATGAAGGTATTAATTTTGTTAGTAACATTGAAATTGTACAAATTTAATATACTTATTTAAAACTATCTCTAAAGTTATTATTGACATTTTAAAAAGTGTTGACTTAATAGAAATATTTTTTAAAAGAAGTTTTTTTTATAAGCGTTTTTTTTTTGTGAACTTTATAAGAGTTTTTTGGAAAAAGGTAATTAAGTTTTATTAGAAATTGAAATGAGCCTATGCAAATTGAAAAAATAAAACTATAGATACAAATGAATAAATATATATGAATCAAATGATAATTTTTTACTTTAATATTTTGAATGGAACTTTTTAGTGTAAATTTCACAGACATTGCAATTTCTTGCTAAATATTTGGGATATATATATTATTAGACTTTTTTTTACTATTTTTTACCTATATTTTTTTATATTTTTATTAGTCTCGTTTAACAATATTGTGTAGTATATTAGATAGATAGATAGATAGATAGATAGATAGATAGATATAGAAAATATTATTTTTTAAAAATAGTTTTTTATTTAGATTTAATATTTTTTATCCTTAATATTGATTGATAGAATTTATTATAAATGTGTAGTGAAGAATACAATAATATATAGAAAAATATTTATTAAAAAAAGTTTTTTTATAAGCAAATTTGGAATGTGATAATTAAGTTTTATTATAAATTGAAATAAGCTCATGAAAATTGGACAAAAACTATAAATATAGATTCATTATAAAAAAACTATAGATATTGATAGACATATAAAGATGAATAATTAAAATGATAATTTTTATTTTAATATTTTGAATAAAACTTTTTAGTTGAAATTTCACATGTATTGATAATGTCTTGCTAAAATATTTCGGATGTATATATTTTTATTAGACTTTTCTTTTATTATTTTGTTTAATTTATATTTTTCTATTATTTTTATTAGTCTCGTTTAACGATATTATGTAATGCATTATATATATATATAAAGTATCATTTTTTTAAAATAGTTTTTTATTCAAATTTAACATTTTTTTTTTGGTATACAAAGGGGCTAAAAGCCCAAACAAAGAAAAAGAAAATTAAGCTAGAACATCACGAGGAAGATGCACTCCTCTACTGTCATTTGCTAAAAGGCTCCTTAGAGGCATATCAGGAGTAAGGATCTCTTGAAAATCAAATTGCATCCGAAGGCTAAGATTAGCAAGATAGTCCGCACAAGTATTGCCTTGTCTAAAAGTGTGATTGAAGGAGACACTCCAGTCCCGAGAAATTAACTTGAAAATCTTCGTGAGGAGACTATTGATACTGGTTTCCTGGCTGCTCGAAATTAATCTGTTGTTGATGAATTGCACAATCGAATTTGAGTCGCACTCAACGATTAAATTTCTGAATCCCTTCTTCCAAGCCCACTGAAGACCCGTCAGGACTCCCCAAAGTTCAGCTTTATAAGCAGAGCAAACTCCAATTTTGTAGCAGTAACCTGTTAACCACCGACCATTAGCATCACGGATAAGGCCACCGCATCCTGCCACCCCTGGATTGCCTTTGGAGGCGCCATCAGAGTTGAGCTTCACAAGAGAAAGAGGGGGAGGGAGCCAGCAAATATTAATAGTGATCTTCCGCTTGACTTCCTCCTCTTTGCTACATCCAGAATACAGGTTGATTTCTTTAGTGACATTGGACACAAACTTGCATTTTTCCTCAAGAGAAAATGAAACTCCTTCTGCAACATATTTGTTTCGCCAATACCACAGCAAGTAGAGAATAGAGAAGAAAAAATCCAGCCAACTGGGGATGAGCTTCATGATTTTACTGGTTTGAATATTAGATCTGAGCCACGAGTACAAATCCTGGGAGAAAAAATTTGCAAGCTCAGAATAAGGAACAAAGCAATTCCAAACTTGCGCTGCCATATAGCAATCTCTCATAACATGAAGAGAGTCTTTAGCAAGACCAGGGCAGAAGGGACAATCTGAGGAAGATAAACCCCAGGAGCTCTTCCTTTTATTGGTTAAAAGCCTGTCATGACTACATTTCCAGAAATGAAATTTATACTTTTCGGGGCCTTTCCAATTCCAAATTGTAACCCAAGGCATGTGCGGAACCCAAGCTTTTTCATTAGCCAACAGACTATAAGCACTTTTAATAGAAAAAGACCCACTATCATCAGTAGACCAAATTAATCTGTCCGGGCCAGAGTCTTCGTCCGGATGCGGAATAGCACGGATTTTATTAGAGATATGAGAAGGGAGAATATTCTCCAGAAATTGAAAATTCCACTCTCCATCGTCTGTGGTAAGCTGATTGACCGAAGCATTAATAGAAAAAAGGTTGGAAACTGGATCATAGAACTCCTAATATTGATTAACATTTTTTATCCTTAATATTGATTGATAGCATTTATTATAAATATGTAGTGAAGAATACAATAATATATAGATATAGAAATGAAAAGATTAGAAATGATATGGATGGATGTGATTTACTTGCAATGGATGACTGAGATTAGAAAGAAAATTAGGAGGAAAAAATATCATTTGGAGGGAAAGTAAGATTTACCCTCAACTTCTCATATTTTATAATATATTGATGTTGATTACCCATATTGAATCGGTGCCATTAAAGAAGGAGTTTGTACCGGTACATACTTCTTACCAGTACATAATTTAAAATGTTCCTATTAAACAATTTCATTTATCTTTCTTAGGATTTATTTCATTAGTCATTTCCTTCTATGGAATTCCTTGGCTCTGATGTTGACTCAATCAGGAGTGGTGACACAAGTGAATTGTTGATAGGTATCTTGGTGACATCTGTTTGTGCTGGATTTGATAAGGTTGATTTGAACCCTATGCAATTCAAGCGTAATTGGATGAAGCCAGAGAGGAGGTTGTTTGGTCAAAGGGGGTGAAATTCAAAGGAAATGCTATCAAACTAAACTCAGATTGATGATCCAATCTTTCCAGTTATTAGCCATTTGTTAAATTTTCTGGATTATAAAAACAAGATTTTACAAGTTAAGTTTTAGCAAAAGCCAAAAGTAATCGATTACTTAGTGTAAATAATCAATTACTTTTGTAGCATCATATAAAATCCAAAGAGTTTTGAATTGATTACTTGAACTTGGTAAATCCATTACTTTTGTAAAAGAATAATCGATTACTTATTAAAATTACAAAAACCAAAGGCTCGATCTTGATTCGATTACTTGAACTAGGTGAATCAATTACTGAATCAAATAATCGATTATTTTCATTGCATCATACAAAGACCATAGAGCAATGAATCGATTACTTGAAAGGTTGTAATCGACTACTTTTATTAAAATAATCGATTACCTAGAAAAGTAATCAATTACTTTTTTGAAAAATTTCAAAAACGATTTTGAATCAATCATATTTATTTCTCGATTGATTTTTTTTATTTCTTTCTGATTATAATTTCGAATTAAAATAGGCTGATCATATGGTTTCTTTCATTTACTTTTCTCTTCTCAAAAATCAATCATTCTCCTAGTTTTTCTAATCCTAGTTTTTGAAAGAAAAATTACTTTTACGTTCTATCGTTTTATTATCCAAAACTCTGATAGGGTGCATATATCATGAGTGAAATATATACCTTTGCCATTAGAGCTTTAAGTTGTTTATTTTGCACTATTAAAAATGTTTCTCTTGTATTCGAGTAATCCTACTTTTTCATCCGTGAGAGTCATTGTTAATTGTTGTAGGGGTGTGGTAACCCACAGTTATCAGGGATAGGCTATCCTAGTAGTGAGAATATGTGGCACCTTTATTGGTATAGGGTGAGATACCCAAGTATTGTTTTTTGGTAGAGGTCCTTTACGAACGAGTGGAACACCTAATAGTTAGGCTACCTTAGAGTTTAGGGAGAGGCGTCCTTAGTGTGAGGATATGACATCCTATGTGTATTAGAGTGAAAAACTCTTGTGTGTGACTAAGGTCCCTTTCGAAAGGTCAAACCGAATAGTTTGCAAGAAGCTCTAAGTGTATTGGGGTTTGTACTTCCAATTGATTAATAACAACAAATACGAAGCACGTATTGATAGATTGAGCATAGGCCTTTCCGAAACACCCAACGTGTATGTGGGACTCACCACCGGGAAGCTAATGAATCAGTATAAAAGTCTGCTTTGCACTTTCTCTATCCCTTAACTCTAACATATTATTGTTGCTTTTATATTTGTTATTATTGCACGTGTTTCTTTATTGTTATAATTATCTTTTCTACAACGTAACTATTATTTTATTGATATTTTAATTTAATTTTTTTAATTAATTAATGTGGGATAATGTTTACATAGTTATTTATTTAATTGCCTACACAGGTAAGTTTTATTAATCGCTTAAATATAATCGTTTTTAACATTATATTGTGTTTTGTTGCAAATATTTTTTTGAAATATTCGAAAATGATTTAATTTTACAATTTGATAAAGATTTTGTAAACACCTAATTCATCCCTGTTGGATGATGGTTGTCAATTGCCAATATGAATAATACGTATAAAACATAGAGAATAAGGATTAGATAATGTTTCTTGTAACAGAATTTTTTAAATTTTTATTGTATTAAATCTAGTTATTCTTTCAACAATTTATTTCTAAAATTATTTAACTCAATATTTTTATTTTATTTTTTAACTTTAGTCCTAAAAGTAAATAAAGTAGGTTATATGAAAAAAAATTGTAATATTTAATAATTTGTGAATAGTGAAAGTAGCTAGCTCGTAAGTGGGGTGATGCCGCCACACTCCAGTTTGAGTATTGCTTGCCATGTTTATTTATTTATTTATAGTAATTGATCTTGTCTCTGACTTTGTAAGCGTCGGTCAAATTAGTCCCTGATTTTATCAAAATAGCAATTTAGTTCCTGAGATAGGAGAACGTCGATCAAGTTAGTCCCTGCCGTCATTATCGTAGGGATGTATTTGCTTTAAAATGGGATAAAGACATGGACGTATGTGAATTAAAATACTATCTCAGGGACTAAATGCTATTTCGATAAAGTCAGGAACTAACTTGATCGACGCCTACAAAGTCAAAGACCAATCTAACCAATTATTTTTTTTTTCATAGGCAAAAGAATTCATTGATAGGAGTACTAGAAGCACTCAGCCTAAAAATAAGGGTAAAATCTTACATAGTTAAATATTGTTGATAAAAAAAAGGGTAAATATATATGCCAGAAAACTTGGGCACTTACACCTTCATATAACCTTTTATATATTATGAAATTTGTCAATCCAACTGTTGAATTATATGTTATTATCAAGTAGATCAAGTCTACAAATTTTCATAGAATATAATAATTTTTTGATACTTCATCCGACTATCCTATTTTAATGGATAATACGTTATTTAAAATATAAGTAAATATGCATTATTAGATTAATACCTATGAATTTTCGAATGATCTGAAATTTGATATTAATGATCGTCATGATAATAACATATAATTCAACAGATGGACTGAAAAATTTCATAATATATAAAAAGTTATGTGAAAGTGTAAGTGTCCAAATTTTACACATGGTATCAGCGTATCCTAACTCAATATACCAATGTGAAAAAGAAATAAGGTTCTTACTAAAACCCTATCCTAACCCAACATACCAATGTGAAAAAGAAACAAGTTTCTTACTAAAACCCCCCAACCAGAGGCATGAAGTGACTTTAACAATATATAAAATGCCCACAATATCAAAAGTCCCTGCACTAAAGTCTAAAGACTACATTGTTAAATTATATAAAAAAAAAAGACTACATTGTTACGTATCTTCCAACTTCCATATTGCTTGTCCAAATAACCAACAACCAAAGAGCAGAGCACCATACCTCCGAGGGCCCTTCCCCTTGAAAACCAACCTGTGCATAGAAAGGAATTCCTCAAAGGAGGCTGAATTTGGGTGTTGCACACCAACCCAAGCATAAAAGGAGTCCCAGACAGCAAACACAAAAGGGCACGAACATAAAAGGAATTCCTCCAAGTATTGCTTGCCAAGTTGCCATGCTGAGGTTGCTTCCATTTTTTATTATTATTTTTTAAATGTAAGGGATAAGTTAGAAAACACATTTTGGATTTTTTTTTTCTGATATACTTCGGTTCTTATTATTTTGACATGATATTTGTTTGTTAGTGCACATAGTATTTGTTCTGTCGTAGGATTACAGTACTTAGACAATTCGGTCTAAGAATCCAGCAATCCCACTCTTGATGTCAGACGCGAAATGAGCACCTTGAATACCAAGATACACACTCTCTTGTCGTTTTCAGCTTTGGGGGGTGGTGTGTGTGCTTGTGTGAGTTGAGTTAGTTCATACCTGTTAGCTTACCAGGTATCTTATACACATACCAGCATTGTCCGTATTGATGACCGCTTTCATGTGGCGGGTAAGATTCCTCCAAACGGCTCTGATATGATGGCTGGTATTAAAGTGTATGGAATCCTATGCTAGTGGTGTGAATGGGATTCCTTCAGGCTTCTTAGTGCACATGTCCAAATTCATACCGGTATAACGGTCTTGAGACCATATCCGAATCCATCCTTCAAGATTCGCTCTAGGTATCGTATCTGGTATCCTGTTTGGATAGTGCCTCCCAACTCAATCCGGATTCAGCTTTAATGGGCTACTCCTAGCCTCAATTCGGAATCCGATTCCTTTGGTCAATTCGGCCTCAATCCGGCGGTGGCCTCTAGGCCTAGTGGACCTCGTCAATCCGGCCTCAATCCGGCGGTGGCATCTGGGCCTAGTGGACCTCGTCAATCCGGCCTCAATCCGGTATTTGAATCCGGCCTGAATCCGGCCTGGTTGGGCCTCTCAATGTCCCAATCCGGTATCTGAATCCTGCCTGAATCCGGCCTGGTTGGGCCTCTCAATGTCCCAATCCGGTATCTGAATCCGGCATACCGGTTCCGTTTACATGGTCCATAACAGTAGCCCCCCAAGTCATGGTTTATGAATATGAGCCATGAGTTTCAAGTGACTTCATCAATTCAATCCAGTTGCACTGATCATACCGGATTACCGACTTCGAGATGCTGGTTTTGTCTTTGTGTATCCATACAATTGTTGATCCATGGAAATCCTATTCTAGCCAGCGAATGGTTTTCCATTTAACTTATTAGTCTTTTACATTCAAGACTAACAGGGACCATACTAGATACATGGGTGGTGTTCATTTTGTACAAGAACATCTTCTACCCATTTCTCTCCTTATCTGATGGCTAGTCAAATAAGTGGTGTATTTAGCTTTGGATACTGAATTCTTATATCCGGATTTGGATTTTTTGACCGTTTTGCCGAATTCATGGTATTAACAACTCATGTTTTAGACCGAGATGTCGAATTCCTGATGCTGATATGAGGCACTCTTTGAATCTGAAAAAGATTAGACTTACTCATGGGGTCTTTGATTGAAGGAAACCGGTCTGAGACGACCAGCTCATGGGGGTATAACACTTAATTCGGCTTTTCTATTAACCCTGCAACTCATGGAATTTTCAGGATTCTTATTAATAAAATGGAAACTACCATAACTTGGACGAGACAATGGTCCACATGACCTTCTTTCAAAACAGAAACAAACTAAAAATACGACAGTGGTCTATAAGACTTTCTTGGCATAACTATCCTGAGCTTTCTGGTACTCCTCTAATTTGATGTATTTTTCAGCCCTTTCCATCACCTCGTCCATATTTTTGATCTTGTGCATCACCAAATAGTCTGTAAAATTTCCTAGCCTCAGAGCGCGCATTAAGATATGAAGGGCCACCGAAGCCTCTATGTCACTGATAGACAAATACTCTGTATTAAAGCGAGTGAGGAAGTCTCTCAATGGCTCCCCCTTTTCCTGCTTAATTTGAGATAAGTGGTGTTCGGACTTTGGCTGCCCTTTACTTGTTGTGAAGTGTCCCAGGAACTTGCCAGCCAAATCCTTCTATCCTGTTATCGAATCAGGTTCCAATTTAGAATACCAGCGCAAAGCCGCTTTTTTCAGAGTCACGGGGAACGTGCGACACTTGTACGCATCCTTAGCCCCTTGACATGTCATTGCAACCAGGAAGCTGTCAATATGTTCCTGTGGATCTGAGTTCCCAAAGTATGGATCTACGTTGGCTGGAGCTTTGAGGTTCTCGGGCATGGGGAAAGCCATTATGTTTTCTGAAAATGGGTGATCCTTTTCCTCAGGTTCCTCCACCAGTTCCACTTCATTTCCTTTACCCACGCCTGACTGGGCTGTTCCCTTTCTTAATTCCTTCAGCAACTTATCCTGTTCATCCAGCCATTTATGCAAACGAGCCAGTTCTGTTTCCATGTTGGCTTTCCTCTGCGAACACCCACCGGATGACCCCTTACTCTCATGTCGAGAATGCGAAGGGCTTCCTCCTCTAGTGGGGGGCCTCTGTCGCGATCTTTCCTGCTCCTGCTGAGGTTCCTCTTGTCTTGAACGCTCCTGTTCTGCCCTTCTCCTTCCTTCACTCAACCGCTCCCTGAGGTCCCTCTGACGAGAAGGTGTTTGTTCTCCATTTTTCCTCGCTTCCTGCATGCTATGGTGGCTGGGTTCAGCACGTTCCTCTTGTGACTGATTTGCCATGGACTTCTTCAAAAGGTGGTGGGAATGAGTTTCTCGCTCCCACTGTGGTCGCCAATGTTCTGTCGTAGGATTACAGTACTTAGACAATTCGGTCTAAGAATCCAACAATCCAACTCTTGATGTCAGACGCGAAATGAGCACCTTGAATACCAAGATACACACTCTCTTGTCGTTTTCAGCTTTGGGGGGTGGTGTGTGTGCTTGTGTGAGTTGAGTTAGTTCATACCTGTTAGCTTACCAGGTATCTTATACACATACCAGCATTGTCCGTATTGATGACCGCTTTCATGTGGCGGGTAAGATTCCTCCAAACGGCTCTGATATGATGGCTGGTATTAAAGTGTATGGAATCCTATGCTAGTGGTGTGAATGGGATTCCTTCAGGCTTCTTAGTGCACATGTCCAAATTCATACCGGTATAACGGTCTTGAGACCATATCCGAATCCATCCTTCAAGATTCGCTCTAGGTATCGTATCTGGTATCCTGTTTGGATAGTGCCTCCCAACTCAATCCGGATTCAGCTTTAATGGGCTACTCCTAGCCTCAATTCGGAATCCGGTTCCTTTGGTCAATTCGGCCTCAATCCGGCGGTGGCCTCTAGGCCTAGTGTACCTCCTCAATCCGGCCTCAATCCGGCCTCAATCCGGCCTCAATCCGGCGGTGGCATCTGGGCCTAGTGGACCTCGTCAATCCGGCCTCAATCCGGCGGTGGCATCTGGGCCTAGTGGACCTCGTCAATCCGGCCTCAATCCGGTATCTGAATCCGGCCTCAAACCGGCCTGGTTGGGCCTCTGAATGTCCCAATCCGGTATCTGAATCCGGCCTCAATCCGGCCTGGTTGGGCCCCTCAATGTCCCAATCCGATATCTGAATCCGGCCTGAATCCGGCCTGGTTGGGCCTCTCAATGTCCCAATCCGGTATCTGAATCCGGCATACCGGTTCCGTTTACATGGTCCATAACAGTATTATTATTATAAGAGTTTTTTTTTTTAATATGTGCCTAAGACAATGTTAAAAAAATTATATTGAACAATTCTCTCTCTCTCTATATATATATATATATATATATATATATATATATTTAAAAATTTGTGTGCATTGATTATATCAATTCTCGATGCAAATTTATCTAATAATATGATTTTTTTTAATAATCATGTTTTTTTAAAGTAATAATCATGTTAATATTGTATTATTATTAAAAAAAATCTAATGTGTAACTATGACATATGTTTAAAAAATCAATTTGGATTAATATACATCAAAATTGATTTAATTAATGCACACGTTAAATTCGTTAATTTCCAATACAAACTTACTGAATATAATTTTTTTAAAGCATGCCATAAAAAACATATTAGAAAAATCAGGTCAAAATAACAAAAATATATGTACATAAAAAAACCAAAAATATATTTTTTAAGTTGCCTGATACATTATTAAATAAAAAACACAATCCACCCGCAGTAACTAAGAGCATCCACACTCATGATCTTCATTTTTGTCCTTAAATGGACCCTACCACATTATTTTATCATTTTTCACACTTTTCTACACTTTTAAGGACAAACACATTTTTTTCACATTCATGAACTCACTTTTGTCCTTAAAATTGGGACTCACGTACTACCCCACACTTTTAATATTTTACAATAAATAAAAACCACCATCAACTAACTATATTTTTCCCACCAAAACTATAACTATAAGTTAAAACATTCTATATTATTCTCTAACTGTTACCTTTTGTAAAAATAATTTTTTTTATATTTTCCGCCTTAAATAAATACCATAATAAATTTAAATGTAATAAAATTAAATTTAAAATGCATTAAAAAATAAAAAAATCGCAATAAAAATTGTAGAGAAATAAAAAACATAAAATATATTAAAGATTAGAAAAATAAAGAAATACATAAAATAAGTCACACCATACACAAAATAAGAAGAATGAAAATACATTAAAGGTAAGATAAAAATACAATAAAGATTAGGAAAAACAAAGAAATACATAAATTAAGTCACACGAAACAATGCTCAATATTAATCATTGACGCCATCGTAATGATTCCAAAAACATGTTCAATCAAATCAGCTTGAAGTCGTTGATGAATAGACCTATATGAAGACTTGATCTCAAACGAAGGTACTCTTGAAAATCATGATGATCGTCGTTAAGTACTTCCGGATCGTCCACGTCACTAGCATATTCGTCGCCAAAATTACCAACAACATACATATCTCGTTCATCTTCAACAATCATGTTATGCAATATGATGCATGCATATATTATATTAGATAATTGCTCCAAATGCCACTGTCGAGCTGGACAACGTATGATTGTAAATCATTGTTGCAATACTCCAAAAATGCTCGCTCAATATTCTTTTTGGCATATAGATACTTTTGACAAATACAACCTATTGAGGATAAATATGATCTGCAAGATAATAGGCTCATATTGTAAGGAGTTTGATTGACTGTGAAATTTACCTGAGATGCTTGACCAGTAAGAACATCATTGAAGATTGGATCAGTTCAACACATTAATGTCATTGTTAGATCCCGCAACTCCAAAAAAAAGTGTGCCATATCCATAAATCAGCTGAGGTAACTGCTTCGAGCATCACTGTTGGGTTTCCGTGATCGCCTCGACTAAATTTTCCTTTCCATGCAACTACACAATTCTTCCATTCCCAGTGCATGCAGTCAATGCTGCCTAACATGCCTGGAAAGCCACGATTGCTACCGATTTGAAGTAGCCGCTGAATGTCATCATTGTTGGGCCTTCTCAAGTACGTACCCCCAAATACATTGATCATTTCCCTTGTAAATCTGTCGAGGCATTGAAATAATGTGGTCTCGGTCATTCTCACATACTCATCGAGACTGTCAGCACTTGCCTCATATTCTAGCATTCTAATAGCACTACGACATTTTTGTAGGGGATAATGCCCAAGCATACTAGTTGCGTCGGGCTTCTGTATGAAATACTCGTCATGCATGGTAACGACATCTACAATTCTGTTGAACACATGCTTACGCATTTTGAACCTGTGACGAAAATGATCATTCGTGTATGTTGGATGATCAGAGAAATAATCATTAAACAATCGAGCAAGCCCCTCTGCACGATTTATTTGTATGTTTGGTCTTTTCCTTCTGCGGTTGGTGGGAATGTTATCTTCTTCGTCACTACTATCAAACAAAATGTTAATAGCTCGTTAGACAATGTTGTTCTCCAAATTGGATGAATTTGTGAGATCCATTTCGAGTAGTAAAAGATGAATACTTATAGGCAACTTGGATGCTACTAACGGCTAGTTTTGTAACGACTAGTTTTGCAACAACTTAGACGAAAACAAATTTCATAAATAAAAAAATAAAAAGAAAATACATAAAGCTTAAAAAATCTACAGAAGCTTATAATGGAATAAAACTACAAAGAAAATACATAATGCTTAAAAAAGTTACAGATGCTTATAATGGAATAAAAATAGAAAGAAAATACCTAATGCTTAAAAAAGTTACATAATGAAATACACTTACACTAAAATAAATATCATATCAAATACCAAATTTTTTCCTGATAACGTCGCAAACCTTTTCATGAGCCCACTTTTGTATCTCGGTCATCCATGAAGTATCTCTGAAAAGTATCTCATACTCATTGATCATCAACTTTTCTTCCTCCAAAGCCATCTTTTTATTCTCCAGTTCCAAATATTCAACTTTGAACTGGTTAAACGCCTCAACTTTTGTAGAAGATGTTGCACCTTTTGTTGATTTTCCCTTCCTTTTTGCTACTTTTTGTCCAATTGGTCGTTCTATAAAGAGGGTTTGTGGGTTGTCTTCACTTTTTGGTGTTGGCGGATTAGATGATGAAGTGTATGCCCCAGATGCAGAGGTCTTTGTTCTTTTTGATGACCCTCCAACATCAGGTGTATTAAACCATCTCGGTTTATCTTTTACTAATCGCCAAACGTGCTCCATGGTGAACTTCTCTTTTTGATCGTGACGATAAATTGACATAGCTTTCTCCATTAGATCTTCATTGTTGCTCCTACTAGTCTTTGACTCCAAGGCATGTTTGTAACATCCAACAAACTTGGAAGTCATTGCTTGAAGTCTGTGATATCGAGCTTTTATTTTATTCACATTTTTAGCCTTTGTCTTGTTGTTGAGAAACTTATTGTATTGACTAGTTATCCTTGCCCAAAAACTTCCAGATTTTTTATCAACCCCAACAATAGGATCTTCAGAAACATTGAAAAATGATTCCACCAACAGTTTATCTTCCTCTATTGAAAATCTTTCTCGATTCTTCTTTGCTTTTGCTGTGGAACCTTCTTCTCCTTCATCGAGATCAATAGCTTCCAGACCATCTTGAGTGCAGAATGGTGGGTCTTCAGACTCATTAATCGACCTTATTAGTGTTACTGGATCTTTGTCCAAGGATTGCATTTCACTACTATTTATGACAAGTTTGGTTGTTGTATTTGGAGGATACATTGGATGTTGGTAAGGGAAGAAGTGGTGATTTGGAGTGGATGAGTTCATTTGTGTATTTGGGTAAAATGGATTAAATGGGTTTTGTGGAGCAATTTGAGGATTTGGGTAAAAAGGTGTATGAGAACTTTGAGGATGTGGGTAAAAAGGTGCATGACCACTTTGAGAATTTGGTGTGTGATGAGGATTTTGAGAGAGCTTGATGCATGAAACACACTTGATAATAATTTTCTAGGAGCTTCTAATTCAACTTGAGCAGTATCCATTAAAATAAAATTATGGACTTAAAAAAATTGAATGTGAATGAGATGAGAACAAGAAAAATTATAAAGAGATTATAGTGTAAAAATTGATTAAAACAAGAACTAATTGAATGAAGGTATTGTGTGAATTGAACTTCAAAATTACTCATGTATATATAGTAAAATTCTTAATAGCTAGTTTTATTACCGTTGCTGCAATTGCAGCGATAATAATTTAGAGCATCTCCAATGCCAAGAACCTATTTTGGATCGTAGGTGGTCCCCACAAAATTTTTTATATTATCTCTTACTTCCTCATATCCAAAGCAACTCTAACACAATTTTGTTCCAACCTCAAAAACCCAACCATGGTTCTTGGATCCCACACCCTATCCCATATTACTTTTTACGTATTATTAAATATTACATATTATAATAAAAATTAAATTATAATTAAATTAATACCAATAACTCAACAACAATAATTTAAAATTATTAAAATACATTAAAAACCAATACTACATTCTACATTCTTCTAAAACTAAGCTAATTTATTATATAAAAAAAACCTACGTCAAAAACTAAGCTAATTTATTAAAAAAAAAATCTGACATCAATCATGGGACGTAAAACTATGCTAATTTATTATTAAAAAAAAACCTACGCCAATCATGGGACATAGGATCCATTTAACTTAGGGTGCTTTTAGGGGCAATTTAATACCTACGTCTTAGTTGGGACGTAGGGTGTTTAAAAAAAATGCCCATACGTCGTAGCTTCGACGTATGATCTGTAAAAAAATTGCCCCTACTCTCAGGTGGGACGTAGAGTGTTTAAAAAAATTAAACTATACGTCTTAGTTGAAACGTAATGTGTTTTTTAAATAAACTAGTTTAGCTTGCCCGTGCGATGCACGGGAATGGACCAATATATTAAATTGCAAAATGTTGTTATATATGATAATTATTTGAAAATAAAAATTAAATAAATATTTTTTAACTGAATTGTATAATTTTATTTATGAGAATTGTTAATAATTAAATTGAATCAATCGGATTTACATTTGCAAAAATTTCTCGGTAAACTACATTGATAGTGCAGTTTTCTTGATTTTCTAAGAGTATTCTCAAACCTGCTTTACTCCTGACACTTAATAGTGCCACATATAATTGTCCATGAGTGAAAACTTGTCTCGGTAGATACAAACCAACTGTAGACAGCGTTTGGCCTTGGGACTTGTTAATTGTCATAGCGAATGATAGAACTACTGGAAACTGTCTTCTTTGAAACTTAATTGGAAGTGTTTCATTGTTTGGAACCATCATCATTCTAGGTATAAGTACTAATTCACCAACTCTATTTCCAGTTAAGATGAGACATTGAAGCACATGATTTCCCATTTTTCTTATTTGAAGCCTAGTCCCATTACATAGACCATTTGATTGGTCCACATTCCTCAGTAACATGATCGGAACTCCTTCTTTTAGTTTGGCTTGATAAATCAGATGCTGAAATATTTGGCCTAAATCCATCTTCTCCATATGGAAAAAGTAATGGATATTGTAGACCAAGGTATGAAGGGTGGTTGACATTTATCCTTTGAAGTCGTTTTGATTGTGTTTCTAGGAGAATGTCTCTATCAGCAAGCGATCCATCTATATCTCCAACAATAAGAGCAGCAACTTCTAAAGCTGTTTTCTGGTCCCAAATTTGTCTATTCTCCATGGCATGTACTGAATAGCAAGTCACTATCAAATTAGATGCAGTCAAGTATTGATCACCTTTTTAATTCTCCATGGCATGTACTGAATAGCAAATCACTATCATATTAGATGCAGTCAAGTATTGATCACCTTTTTAATAGCATATAAGCTGAAATTAGAGAACAGTTTGTTGTTTTTAAGAAAATGACTGTATGGTACGACTGATTGTTTTTTGTTTAATGGCTTCAATTATTTATAATTGAAATTCTAAACTTCCAATTTGAATCATTCTGTTAAGCTGATTAGAATCTTAATATTTCATATATAGCAAATATTATTTTTTGTTTATTAGCTAGTTTTGTTCATTTTAGTATCATATTATCCCTTTTTTTTTATAGGAATCAGTATTAGTTTATCATATTTGAGATTTGATTATCTTTTGGATTATGCAACTTTTCTTCAATGGCATAGGTCAAATATCTTGTCTGGTGTATATAATCAGAAACGACCAATGAATAGTTTTTATTTAAAAAAAATTAAAAAAAGTAAAGAGACAAAAGGACTTTTCCTTATTTCCTTAATGTGATAAGAACATCATTTACGGTATAGTGGAGGAGGTCAGTTGTGTGGTGGACTCGGCTTAGCCGAGCTCTTCGGAACTCTCACCCAAGGCCTAATGACCCTTTAGGAAGCCCTCTGTGTGCTTGGCCGAGCTCAAGGCTCAACGGCCGAACAGACACCAGACACGGGCCGACCTTAGGCTCTTACCAAGGTCCGACTTCCTTGTCCGACATCACGTAGAGAGTCCGATATCAAGAACAGGATGACGTACGCACCTTATCTTCAAGGACAGCTCATCCACTCATAGCTCACTACAGGCTGGCCTTACTTGGGCCCCAAGCAAGCCCATTAGGGCAACCAGCTCCCCCCTATAAGTAGCTCCGTACTACATGGGGCTCAGGTACGTCCTCTAACCTTAATTGCCACCTTCACACACCAGTGATTAGGGTTACGTCTTGGCCTTCTACCTTGCCACCTGAGGACACCCATAAACATCACAGATAAACCCTAGACAGAGGCTTCCTTAAGGTCTTCTTCCCATACCTTGAGGTCCTCTCAGTCTTGGACACCACATTGGCGCCGTCTGTGGGGAGAGAAAAACTTCATCCCCACCCAAAGAATCTACCATGACTGATATACCGCCAGTTCAGAGGAGGAGGAGGGGGTATCCAAGGAGGGTGCCAACAACAGAGGACCTGCGCCTTCACCTTGAAGCCAATAGAGTAGCAAGGTCCCCACAACCACCCCCTCCACCACCTCCACCTCCTCCCCCACCCCCACTCCCACCACCACCGCCACCTCCACCTCCCCCACCACCCCCAGAGTTAACCCACACTCACAGTGGACCTTACACCATCCACACTGGAGATACCTCAAATCCAACTCAGCACCAGGAAGGAGGTCAGCGCGTTCAGCTACGCTCCCAACTTGGGGAAACCAACACAGAACAGCACTGCCAACACGGCAAACGTGCCCACTCCATCAATACTACACATCGTTCTCACTCACGTCAATCTTCACGCTCTCGTGATGCAGAGATCTTGGCCATGATGAGACAACAAATGAGGATCATAGAGCAGCAAGGCCAAGCCATAGCAGATCTTCAGCACCTTACCATGCAGCGTTTGGCTGAACGGGCCGTCATACAAGCTCCAGCCCCAAACGAACTTCCACAACCTTTGGGACTTCCAGCTGAACGGGACATGGTGGTACCCCCAGCTCAAAACTTACCACCACCACCGCCACCATTAACACCACAAACGTTAACGACACCACATACCGTCATCACCCAACTAACACATACACCACCTCTCCATGACCATCAACAACCCAACTTAGATGACTCTCACCCTGGACACCCTTTCGCAGCAGCTGTTATGTCGTATGAACCACCACCAGGATACCTCGGACCCAGCAACATACCTAGGTATAATGGCTTGACAGATCCTCAAGAGCACATACTCTTACAAGGGAGCTATGAACTTATATGGCGGTGGAGATAGGCTCAAATGCCGAGCTTTCTCCATGACCCTCCAAGCTCCAGTGCTCCGATGGTATGCGTCATTACCTAAGAATTCTATTAACTGCTGGGCAGAGATGAAGCCCGCGTTTCTCAATAGGTACACTGCTAGCTGTGTGCAACCAAGATCCGACCACACACTAGCAACAGTGACACAAAAACCTGACGAATCGCTACGTGCTTATCTACATAGATTTCATAACGAGTCCAGCTCGGTTCCCAACTTATCTCCCGAAGTGGCCATCCTTCTTTTTACTCAAGGTCTTGCAGAGGGTGGGTTCAAAGACTCACTAATAGGTAAGCCACCAAGATATATGGCCAAGCTCAAACAAAGATCCAACAAGTATATCAACCTGGAGGAGTTCAGCAAAGGTCAAACAAGCAGGATGGAGAAGGCCCAAGCTGCTTCACAGAATGCCCTTCCTCGAGGTCGCCCTCGAGGAAACAGGGACGACAGAGGTGGAAGGATGGACCAAGGTGACCGGCGACGTCCTCATGTCGGCCAGCAGGATGACCGCCGACGTCCTTATGTCACCAAGTATGATAGTTATACCCCACTGACAGTTCCGAGGTCGCAAGTATGGAGGGAAACCATGTAGACTGAACTCAGACATGTACCCAGACCACCTTTCCTTAGAAACCAAAATAGCATCAGAGACAAATCTAAGTACTGCAACTTCCATGATGGGTATGGCCACCATACCGACCAATGCACCTGGCTTCGAGACGTTATCGAAGACATGGTGAGACAGGGTAAGTTGCAACAGTACGTACGAGAAGCTGTGGAGAGAAGAGGCCGAAGATGGTCTCGGAGCCCGAACAGAGACAAAGGAAAAGCCAAGGCTGACCCATCTCCATAAAAGAAAACCGAAGAGCCACAACGAGTGAATATGGTCGTGGTGCAGGATTTGGATAAGTCACCGGAAAATTTCAGAGTTGAAACCATCTTGGGAGGTTTCGCCGGTGGTGGTGAGAAAAGATTAGAAAGGAAGAGGTATGTCAATCAAGTGTTAGCTGTTCATCATAAACCCATCTGTAAGAAACCATCTCGGAACATCCCCATTATCTTCTCCGATCAGGACATGGAGGACATCATCCCGGATCACAATGACCCAATGGTGATCATGCGTTGATTGGTAACTTTGAAGTCGCCCGGGTATTCATTGATCAAGGAAGCTCGACCGACATTCTTTTTCTCCACACCTTTCAAGCACTAAAGTTGAGGTCAGCTGACCTCGTCGAATTTGAAGGCAATCTTATTAGCTTCACGGGAGAGGCGATTCGCCCCCTAGGAGCCATCCACCTCCGGGTGACTTTAGGTAAGCAGCCTTCGGCCCGAACGGAGATCGTTAAGTTTCTAGTTGTCAATTCAGAATCCCCCTATAATGTGATACTGGGAAGAACTTGCCTGCAAGCCTTTGGGGCGGTTGTTTCAACGGTGCATTTAGCTATGAAATTTGTTGGTTCAGACGACAAGGTCGTCACTGTCAAAACCGACCAGGTCAGGGCCCGACTCTGCTACAACGCGAGTCTACGGGAAATAAAAAAGTAACAAGAAGAGCTGACTGGTCCGACGTTGGCCAAAGGAAGAGTTTTATTAGCTTAGCTGGATGTTCGGGCCGAACAGGATGATCTTAGACCTTCCCCTCAAGGGGAGTGGTTGGCAATTCCCATTGATCCTTCCGATCCCAGCAAAACTGTTAAGGTGGGAGCTGACCTCCCTTAGAAAATCCAAGACGAGATCATCAACCTGTTAAGAGCCAATCGAGATTTGTTTGCTTGGACCTCGGCCGATATGCCGGGAATTGATCCGAATTTCATATGTCACAAGCTCAGCGTGGATCCGAAAGCAAAGCCAGTAGCACAAAAGAAAAGAAGAGTTGGAGCAGAAAAAGCAAAAGTGATTCAGGAGAAGGTCTCCGAGTTACTCGAAGCTGGGTTCGTCAGAGAGGTGCCATATGCTGAGTGGGTTGCAAACACAGTCTTGGTAAGGAAGGCAAACGACAGTTGGAGGATCTGTGTGGATTACACCGACCTCAATAAAGCCTGCCCCAAGGATCAGTACCCATTGCCGATTATAGATCAGCTCGTTGATAGTTCGGCAGGCTACCAACTGTTGTCATTTACAGATGCTTATTCAGGATACAATCAGATCCCAATGTATTCTCCTGACCAGGATAAAACCACATTCACGACTGGAAAGGCGACATACTGCTATATTGTTATGCCTTTCGATCTGAAGAATGCGGGAGCAACGTATCAAAGAATGATGAACAAGGTCTTTGATATTATCATTGGTACCACCATGGAGGTTTAAATTGATGACATGATTACGAAGAGTAGGAAAAAGGAAGACCACGTCCGAGATCTGACCATGGTACTGAGAAGGGTAAGGGCACACAGTATGAGGCTGAATCCAGAAAAGTGCACCTTCAGGGTCCCCGCGGGCACCTTCCTCGGCTTCATGCTATCTGGAGGGGGATAGAAGCAAACCCCGACAAGTGCCGAGCTATCTTAGAGATGAGGAGTCATGCCGATCTTAAAGGGGTGCAACAGTTAACAGGCAGAATGACAGCACTGTCAAGGTTTCTCCCTCAAGCCGCAAAAAAGGCTTTACCCAGGTTCTTAACCTCGAATAATCAGGCTGAGTACGAAGCGGTCCTTGCTGGCCTCCGCATGGCTAAAGAGCTCGGAGCAGTTGAAGTTCAGGTACTAAGCGACTCCCAGTTGGTGGTTTCCCAAGTCATCGGAGAGTACCAAGCCAAAGAGCCCATTCTTCAAAAATATCTTGATAAAGTTAAGACTCTGGCTCAGGACTTTGCCAAATTCACCATCACCCACATTCCCCGTTGCTCAAATTCCCGCGCCGATGTGCTTTCCAAGCTGGCGAGCACAAAAGGAGAAGGGAATAACAGAAGCCTCATTCAAGAACAGATTTCGGCTCCTGGTGTAATAATGGCTATTGCTGTATCACCGAACTGGATGCATTCGATCAGGGCATATTTAGAGCATGGAATACTCCCCGCCGACCAGAAGGAAGCGAAGAAGCTGACTAGAAAAGCGGCCGAGTATGTCATTGTTGATGGAATCCTCTACAGGAGAGGAATGTCTTCCCCACTTCTTCGATGTCTCACCTTCGAGGAAGCCCAAGAAACCTTGAACGAGGTTCATGGAGGAGTGGGGAGCCACCATGTGGGAGGCAAGTCCTTAGCAAGGGAAGTATTAAGGACTGGTTATTTTTGGCCTACCTTGGTAACAGATTTCATCGATCATGTCAGAAAGTGTCCTCAGTGCCAATTTTTTAGTGATATATACCAGAAGCCCGCTGAGGAACTCCATTCTCTTACTTCCCCTTGGCCTTTCAGCATGTGGGGAATGGACATTGTAGGACAGTTCCCAACAGCTCCAGGTCAGCTAAGGTTCATTGTGGTAGCAGTAGACTACTTTACTAAATGGATTGAGGCCGAACCATTAGCAACCATCACTTCTGCAAGAATCCAAAATTTTTTTGTAAAACAAGTCATCTCTCGTTTCGGACTTCCACTCACTCTGATTACTGACAATGGTAGCCAGTTTGCTGCCAACAGCTTCCAAATATTGGCTGAAAACCTCGGAATCTCTCATCGGTTCTCCTCGGTCGAACACCCCCAGACTAATGGGCAGGCCGAAGCTGCTAATCGGGCTATTGTTGATGGCCTCAAGAAGAGAATTATACAGGCTAAAGGAGGGTGGGCCGATCTACTACCTGAGGTCCTCTGGTCGATCAGGACCACAGTACAGACCTCAACAGGGGAAACTCCTTTTAGACTCACTTACGGCTGTGACGCAGTCATCCCCATCGAACGAAGGATCCATACCTTCCGAATGAGGGACAGGCTCGAGGAAGAAAATGAGAATCTGATCAAAGAAGACCTAGTATTAGCTGAGGAGATCCGAGAAGCCGCTTCAATTAGAGAGAAGAAAGCGAAAGAAAGACAAGCAAAACAATACAACAAGTCAGTGCAACCCAGGTCCTTTGAGGTCGGAGACCTCGTACTCCGAAGAGCAGACATTGGGCTCAAAAATCGAAGGGACGGAAAGTTTGCCCAAAATTGGGAAGGCCCCTACAGAGTCGTTTCAAAAACTTACTCTGGGGCATACAAGTTAGAAACCCTCGAGGGAGTCGAGCTCATGAATTCCTGGAACGTTGCGAAGTTGAGAACCTATTTCAGTTAGGATTGCCCCGGATATCATCAGCAATCACCTGCACCTTCAATTCAAGTTCAAGTTTAATTTCATTTTAGTTTCTGTTAAAGTCTTCACATCTGCTTCCTTTGTTTATATCTTGTTCCATTGTTATATACTCACTTTTAAATTCCCTAAATGGCAATGAACTCTTATTTGTGATCAATGAAATAGTACAAACTTGCCCTTACTCAAGTGCCACAGTCTTATATACGTACGTACTAGCTTCTCATTTAGCACTAGCCACCTAAATGTTGCATGGCGCTATGTATAGTCAACATCTTGTAAATGAGATCGGCTCATAAGCACAGTGTACAAGGGACACCCGATAAAGTACAGCTTGCTGTGAAATGTTCTCACATAACTTCACTCAGCAACCTCTTTCACATCGGGGACGAGGATACTCACCTTGGCTATGGTGGCTGGATCCGAGATCCCTACCGTATGCACTTATATACAGTACCTTTTTTCAGAGGAAAACTTATAAGATTACTGCACTTACTGAGTCGTCCGAGCACAACCTAATTATTTATTTTAAGTTTTAACGAAGGACAACAAAATTGTCTTTATCATGTGTTTTTCAGGTCCGACTAAATCCGAATACAACAAAAAAAGGACTTGTATTCTTAAAAACAATTTTACTCGGTTACCTAACAGCTGATCACAGCTCAGGTCCGACTAAGTTCGATCACAACAGGCAACTAACCAAAATGCAACAAGTCTCAAAGACTTGCGTTTTTAACAGAACAAGTTTCCTTGATAAACCGACAACTAATCGCAATTCGGATCCGAGGTATCAATAGCGAACATGCAACGAGTTAATAATATAAACTCGCATTGTGCAACAAGTTAAAGAAAAGACTTGCATAAAAACAATCTCGGATACAGTATATATGCAACAAGTTAAAACAAAAAACTTGCATAAAAATGACATGATGCACCAAGTTAGACAAAATAGAACTTGCATTAAACAGGAGGAAATGTTATACAAAGACAAAACCAGCGTAATAAAACAGTTCAAATGCTGTCAAACATGTCGTACAAAAACATTGACAAAATACAAGCCGCCCAGCATAAGGGACTTACACTGCATCATCTTCAATATCGGAAAGCTGGACCTTCGTCGGATCGAACTCTTGCTCGGGTTTCTCTTCCAAAGGATTGGGAAGGCTCTCTGCAGGTTGGTCGAGATCTACCTCGGCTCCGTCGTTGTCAAAATCCACCATCTTCCCATCAATGACCCCAAACCCAGGACTGGCGCCGACAACCCGAACTCGGATCTCCTTGTTCAGAAATTGAATCTGCTCAACAGCACTGGCAAAGATCTTACTTCCCCCCTTCTCAAAATCGACGGTTGCCTCTGCCGCATCTATCTTATGTTTCAATGCTTGAGTAGCCCTTTTCTTCAGCATAGATCTGACTCTCTCAACCTCGCCAAGGCCTTCCTGCCGACCTGCTTCTTTAGCAACCTCCTCCGCCTTTTGGGAATCTTCTTTAACTTGGGCCAACGCCTCCTCATGGTTTTTGAGAAGCTCCTCCATTTGTTGATGGTGCTTCTCCTCCAATTCGGCTAGTTTCTGGTCGGCAGAATCTCAATTTTTCCTCAAGTCAACCACCTCAGCCGCCAACTCAGCCCTGGCCTTCTTCTTAACAGGAGATAAACCTTCAGCCACATCATCCGAGACCTCCGCCAACACATTAAAAATGGTGGTCGACCGCTTCAGTTGGCAGGCAAGCTCCTCGGCCATTTTCTTCCATTCCACCCCGGACATCTTTATCAAAGCGTCCTTAACCAAGGGTTTGGCAGTGGTGGTTGGCGGCCTTGGAAGAATATCAGTTCCCTTCCTCGGACCTGACGATGAGGGAGGGGGATCAGCAACAGTAACCACCTCGGTGTTAGGGATCGGAGACCGAGGAGGAGGAGGGGCAAAAATCACTGGAGGAGGATTAGGTCGCGACCGAGGAGCCGAGTCGGTGGAGGCCGTGTCAATAGAGAATTCAGCAGACATAGTTTCGTTGGAAGATCTGTCCGTCCTCTTCCTCTTTCGGGCCTCCATGGCAGCTTTGAGCGCCTTCGACGACATGTCCGACCAGTATTCGTCTGAAAACAAAATAATAAAGAAAATCAGTCAGGTGGTTAAAAGAAAAAATACAAGTGCAAGAGTAAAGTTAACTACCAATCTTTATAACGACTTCATTATCAGAACACTTCATAAACACCCCGATGTCAAGCTGGAACTTCCTGGCCCGGTACTCGGACTGGAAGTGATTGGCCGTTATAGCTTTATCGGCATCAAGAGTTGTAGCCGACCACCTCTGCGGCGTACCAACGTGGCGAGTGAAGAACACCTGGGTCCATTCCAAGGGAAACTTCGGTCCCGTCTCGGCCCGAAACCAAGGTTGCCCCGTACCCACATATTTATACTTAAAGAATCTTGGCTTGAAATGCTTCCAAGAGTCAGTGAACATGCCGAAGAGCCCGAAATGACCTCGGGCCTTGGTCGACACCCAAAGCCGACCAGTTACCCCTTCTTTGTTACTCACGAAAGGGTTGTACAGCCATAAGAAAAGCCGAACTGTACACACTAATCCTTTGGCTCCGCAGTATTTTTGGAAGGCTCGAAGAAATGACCAAGTGTTGGGATGTAATTGTGAAGGAGCCAGTCCGAGTTCATTTAAAACCCTCATCTCCAAGTCAGTGAAAGGGAGGGTCACGCCGAGGTTGTGTATCAAGTCGGCATAGAAGAAAAATGAGTTCTCATCGGTCCGCGAGCATATCCTATCATTCACGGAGCAAGGCAAAACTTCATAGGAGCTTCCAGTAGTATCCCCAGAGCATGGCAGCACAACCCTCTTTACATCCGCAAGTTTGTCCTCGGAATCTAGGCTGGACCGAACTCCTTTGGGCTCAATATCTACCCACTGGTAGTGATCAGCATCAGGAGGTGCGGGGTAGAGCTCGGGGCGAGTGATGCACTTCCGGGGTGGCATGTTACCTGTGGAAGAACAGGGGAGCTCGGCATTAGTCCTACAGGTTATGAAAAATAACCCCCCCTGAAAATCCCCTCGAAGTTGTTCCGAGGGGCGAGCATCTCCCCTCTCTCACAGGAACCCCCCGCTCAAACAGCCTTTCTCTGTTCATCATTTCAAAATCGTAACTCTCCCTACCATCGATGAACTCGGCCCAGGCATATTGTTTCACCCACTTTCTCTGCTCTTTCCAATCCCGAGGATAGATGACCTCAACGGGATCGATCTCCAAGATTTGTCTCTCATACTTCTGCTTATACTCCTTCCGACGATGAAGCATCTCATCTACCTCCGTCGAGGAGCAGGACGAGGAGGATGAGCCGTCCTCCTCCTCACTGCTGCTGGTTGACAGGGAAACCAACCCAGCTCATTTCCTAAACCACTCTCTACTCCTACTCATCTTCCCACTTCCCTAATCCACTCCTCTGGGTTTCTGAAAAATAAAAACAAAAACAAAAACAAAAATCAACAACTCTCGAAAAGCGTAAACACTCCAAACCTAGGAGCGCCTAATCCCCAAGACTATTTCCCAAAACCAAAATCTACAAACTCTCAAACCCAGGATCTTAGCCACGAAACACAAAACAGCCAAGAAAGTACCAACCCCTTCCATGCAAACCAGAAAGCAATAAAGAAGGAAGAAAAAAGAAAAGGAAGAAGGAAGAGAAGTGAGTAAGAAGCAGTACCTTAAAAGAGTAGAAGCGTGAAAGAGAGTTGGGAACTTGTGCTACGGGCAAGATCAAGAAAGGAGGTTGCAGAGAAAGAAAAACTGGGTCGGAGTGAGAGAGGAACGGTTGCGAGTATGGGAGAAACGGTTGTGATAATGGGAGAAGCGATTGCGAGTATGGGAGAAGGAGAAGCGGAAAAGTGAAAAAGGAGGTAGAGAAGGGGTGGGGGGGGTTTAAATAGGGAGTTTCCCCCTCTTTTCTGCGCTGTGGGCTCGACCCAACAACCCAGCCCAGCATGCAACCATATACACAGAGACGCGTGGCACGAAGCGAGTGGAATGACAGACCTCGAGCAACGTTGTAGTGATGACAACGCTTCGTTTAACGTGGTTTCTGACACGTGTCAGATGTGGGGAAAGCAAACGTCGCGTCGGAGCAGGTGAAAGGACAGCTTTCAATTCTGCTCCGTCAAGGTGAAAGGACAGTAGAGACAGCTGGATCCAGCTCTCGGCAACTCCTCTTCCGAACTCCCTGGAACCTCGGAACAAGGCCTGAATAGCCTTGACCGAGTTGGGGGGCTTATGTGGTGGACTTGGAAAAAGGACCTGACCCAAGACCTCGGAGCAAGGCCTGAATAGCCTTGACCGAGCTGGGGGGCTTATGTGGTGGACTCGGCTTAGCCGAGCTCTTCGGAACTCTCACCCAAGGCCTAATGACCCTTTAGGAAGCCCTCTGTGTGCTTGGCCGAGCTCAAGGCTCAACGGCCGAACAGACACCAGACACGGGCCGACCTTAGGCTCTTACCAAGGTCCGACTTCCTTGTCCGACATCACGCAGAGAGTCCGATATCAAGGACAGGATGATGTACGCACCTTATCTACAAGGACAACTCATCCGCTCATAGCTCACTACAGGCTGGCCCTACTTGGGCCCCAAGCAAGCCCATTAGGGCAACCAGCTCCCCCCTATAAGTAGCTCCGTACTACATGGGGCTCAGGTACGTCCTCTAACCCTAATTGCCACCTTCACACACCAGTGATTAGGGTTACTTCTTGGCCTTCTACCTTGCCACCTGAGGACACCCATAAACATCACAGATAAACCCTAGACAGAGGCTTCCTTAAGGTCTTCTTCCCATACCTTGAGGTCCTCTCAGTCTTGGACACCACAAGTTGTAGGACGTGGAATTTTCTTAGAATCTTTATTGTTTATCAGCTAGTATTGTTCATTTTAGTATCATATTATCCCTTATTTATAGGAATCAGTATTAGTTTATCATATTTGAGATTTGAAACAATATCATGTAAGAATATTACTTTTATTTGAAATTTGAATTTTCTGATTGTTAAGCTGATGACTAAGTCGATTGGTTAGAAGACTTAGAATCTATATATTTATCAGTTATTATTTTTCATTTTTGTATCATATTATCCCTTATTTATAGGATTCAGTATCAGTTTATCATATTATTTATAAGTGAAATTCTAAACCTTTTTTTTTAATCATTCTGATCAGCTGATTTGAATCTTTTTTTTGGTAGTATTGTAAATTCGAAATTCTGGTTAACTGAAATTTAACAGATAGCAAGCAGAACCATGTCTAGAATATATTTTTGACTTCCATTTCTAGTAAATGTTGATTTCCAGAGTCTTATTATTCGAACCCTAATTTTACATGAAGTCTTGGCATTTACTGTGTTAATATCTTTGATCATATGTTGATCTGTCTTTATTAATATTGGATGTAGTTTTGATTCAACTTTAAGTTGGAAAATATTATTTATAATTGGAGAGCAAGAAGAAGCCTTATTTGAATAACAATAAATTGAACTCGTGCGATCTACTATTTAAATTGATCTTATCAAGTTGGTTGAAAAGTTTAAATTGATTTTATTTCGTGTAAAGTTTAAAAAATGAGGGGCCACCGTGATAGGAGTAAGAAGATGCCTTATTTAACAGTTTAAATTGATCTCATGCACAGGTAACGTATCTTATTTGAATTTTGAATTATTTTGAATTAATTTTAAATTTATCTTGTCAAGTTAGTTGAACAGTTTAAATTGATTTTAAATTGATCTTATCAAGTTAGTTGCACAGTTTAAATTGATCTTATCAAGTTGGTTTTTAAAATTGGAGAGTAAGAAGATGCCTTATTTAACAGTTTAAATTGATCTCATGCACGAGTAACATATTTTATTTGAATTTTGAATTAATTTTTGTAATAAAAAATTGGCCAAAATTATGAGGAAGTGACACCTCATCAATTATTGTTTCGAAGGTGTTCTCTTTTTATTTGAATAACAATAAATTGAACTCTTGTGATCTACTATTTAATTGATCTTATCAAGTTGGTTGAAAAGTTTAAATTGATTTTATTTCGTGTACAGTTTAAAAAATGAGGACCACCATGATAGGAGTAAGAAGATGTCTTATTTAACCGTGTTTAAATTGATATCTTGCATGGGTAAATTAATTTTAAATTGATTTTAAATTGATCTTATCAAGTTAGTTGTTGTTCTTTTAAATTGATTTTAAATTGATCTTATCAAGTTAGTTGCACAGTTTAAATTGAATCTATCTCATGCACAGTTTAAATTGATCTTATCAAGTTGGTTTTCAAAATTGGAGAGTAAGAAGATGCCTTATTTAACAGTTTAAATTGATCTCATGCACGGGTAACGTATTTTATTTGAATTTTGAATTAATTTTTTAATAAAAAATTGGGCAAAATTATGAGGAAGTGACACCTCATCAATTATTGCCTTGAAGGTATTCTCTTTTTATTTGAAAAACAATAAATTGAACTCGTGTGATCTACTTTTTAAATTGATCTTATCAAGATGGTTGAAAAGTTTAAATTGATTTTATTTCGTGTACAGCTTAAAAAATAAGCGACCATCGTGACAGGAGTAAGAAGATGCATTATTTAACAGTTTAAATTGATCTCAAGCACGGATAACATATCTTATTTGAATTTTGAATTAATTTTATATTGATTTTAAATTGATCTTATCAAGTTAGTTGTTGTTCTTTTAAATTGATTTTAAATTCATCTTATCAAGTTAGATGCACAGTTTAAATTGTAGAATCAAAGAGATTTTGATGATATCAAATATATACGCTCGGCAGAATCAATGATGTTGATAATGTCAAGTAAATTAGAGCTCGGCATGGGGACAATGTCAAAAGCGTCAGACTTAGTTCTGTGCATGCATTCCACCAAAATCAGAAGCTCGGATATCTGCTTTTGATGTTTCAGCTCAGATTGAGCTTGGCTCTTGATCACGGTCGGAGTTCATCCAAGTTTGATAGCTCAGCTCTTTACTTCAAGACAGTACGCTCGGATATTGATCAGCTCGGCATACGCTCAGAAGACTCGAATATTGAACTAAGCCACAACATAAGAAAGATCAAATTAGCTCGGATTGAACATGCACCCTGAGCAAAGAACAGTTACTTTAAGTTTCAAGTCTGGTTGCCGAGGAAAGCTCAAGGCTCGGCAACTGAAATCTCAGACCAAATTCGAACAAAGTTCAAGGCTCGTCAACACCAATATCAGACCAGGCTCGAACGAAGGTCAAGCTCGACTGTCTCTGTTCACTCTTCAACAACACATCTTCTTCAACCTTCAGACTCTGCTCAGTTGTGCCGTACCTTTTATTACCGTTGAGTCTGGGTAGAAGTTCTAGGATTTTAACTCCAACATAGTAACAAGTTTGAAATTCAAAATGAGTTAAAATCAAAGGTTGGTGAAAGGGTCAACATCACTGCTCTGCTGTCAAATTGTAGCCGTCGAAAACCCCATGGCTTTTCCGTACAACCATCCTTTTCTTATTTCTGGAAAGACAGGGAAATGCCTTTTGCAGTACGGCTCTTTCTCTCTCTCTTTTATGGAAATCAAGAGATTATAAATAGGGGTGTTTTCAACGGTTACGGAGAGTACACTTTGCTGAACAATTTTTTGTTGCAACTCAATTTCATTCTCTTTCGAAAAACAGAGCAGAACTTAAAAACTCACAGAGAAGAAGATCATTTGAATCTTCTCACGAACTTAGAGATATAAACTTTCAAATCCTAACTCTAAGTTCAACTTATTTCTTCTCTGTGATTACCCCTCACAAAATCAACTCCCTCTTGAACTTCATACTTTCATACTCATTCGAAGAGTGTTTCGAATTGGAGCCATACTCTTTCATAAATCTTGTTCGTTGTATTTTGCTGGAGTGAAAAGCTGGTCTCTGGTCGAGAAAGTTTTTCCGTTTTGAAAAGGTTCCAAAGAGGTTCTTTGGTCATCGATTTGTTGTGGGTAGTTTGTCACGAGTTTGGTACACTCGTTTGACTGGATAGGTGTAGAGGGGTAGTCTCTTGTAAATCCTTTTGTAACCCAGAAAATCGATTTTTAGTGAAAGCTCTCTAAAAGGTTTTTAGAGGGGACTGGACTACCTCTCAGGGTGAGAGTGAACCAGGATAAATCTCGCGTGTTCATTTTATTTCTTTATCGCTTTCCTATTGCAGTATTTGCTTAAGTGTTTTCCGCTGTATTTCGAGCATCCAAGTTTTCAATCGTTAGTCTTGTAGCTCGGACTTGAGTGTTGTTCTCAAAGCTCGGGTTCTAAGCAGCTTGGTTAACTGATTAACCAATTTGTTCATCTTTTTGGTTAATCATTTAACCCTGTCTGCTCGGTTATCGCTCGGCATTTATTTTCATACCTGAACAACATTCAGTTAAGTTTTCAATAAATCGTAAAATTGTCATATTAGCCTCAATCTCCTATTCACCCCCCCTCTACTCGATTGTTAGGCCTCTTGTTGGTTTCCAACTAGTGGTATCAGAGCTCGGTCGAAAGATCGAGTGTAAAAACTTTTTTCGAAAAGATCCTTGAGGAAACCGAATGGGTACTAACAATCCCTTCGGAGGTGAAGGCTCTTCCATAAATAGACCACCACTATTCAATGGTGAGGGTTATGCTTATTGGAAAGCTCGAATGAAAATTTTCATTGAAGCTATAGATATGGAAATTTGGAAATCTATTGAAAACGGGCCATTTGTCCCTAAAAGAAAAATTAATGAAGAAGTTGTAGAAATCCCATGGGAAAATTGGGATGATGATGATAAACGAAAAGTATCCTTCGATTTAAAAGCCAAAAATATCATCACCTCAGCTTTATCCTATGATGAATTTTTTAGAGTATCTAGTTGCAAATCTGCAAAAGAAATGTGAGATATTCTACAACTTACTCATGAGGGGACAAGTGAGGTCAGACGAGCAAGGCTAAACACTCTGATGCATGAATATGAGTTATTCCGAATGCTGCCAAACGAAAATATAAATGATTTGCAGAAGCGGTTTACTCATATCATAAACCATCTAAATGCTCTCGGCAAAACATTTCAAAATGCCGAGATAACTAACAAAGTGCTTAGATGTCTTAGCAGAGAATGGCAGCCAAAGGTCACTGCCATTATGGAAGCTAAGGACTTGGACACAATGAGCATAGCCACTTTGTTCGGCAAACTGCAAGAGCATGAGATGGAGCTCGGCAGACTGACCATGCATGAAGAATCTGATAAGAAGAAAAAGGGAATTTCTCTCAAAGCTGCTATAAAGGAAACCAAAGAATCCTCTGAAGATGAGTCCAGCTCAGACATGGATGAGGAAGACTTTGGTCTCATGGTCAGGAAGTTCAGCAAATTTTTCAAAGGGAAAAAGAACTTCACAAACCGAGCAAGAGATACCAAAAGCACTCACCACAAAGGCTCAAGTTCAAAAGACCGAGTTAGATGCCATGAGTGTGGTGAAGCGGGACACATTAGAACATACTATCCAAGATTGCAAAAGCAAAGTGGTGAAGAAATGAAGAAGAACAGGGACCACAAGAAGAAGAGAGCTTACATAGTATGGGATGCACCCAACAACAATACCAGCTCAAGCTCCAGTTCAGCCGACGAAGAAGAGAAAGCAATTCTGTGCTTGATGGGAAGGGAAACTGTGTTCAGAAGTCCAAACCAAACTAGTTCCGAGCAAGAATCATGCTCGATCTGTGAAAAGGAAGTATCAAGCTTTGTACTCAGAATTGATCAAGACCTTCCTGTATATGACTCCTGCTCGGAGTGTGAAGATGAGGAACCATGTTTAAATCTCAGATATGCCGATCAAGAAGACTCATCTAGCTCGGCACTTGGGTCAACAATGCAACAATCAAATTTCAAATGCTTAATGGGCAAACACAGCGAGGAAACCTCAGGTAGTCGATCAGTGTCCGAACATAAAAACATTGAGCTAACCTCGACATCCGATTCTGACTCTGAATTCAATGACACTGATGAATTGTATTCTGCTTATCTTGAAATGCAAATCGAATTCAAGAAGCTTGCTAAAAATTTCATTAAGTTGAAACTGAATCTTTCAAACTATAAAGAGCAAGTTCTTGAGTTGGAAAATTCAATTGAAACTCTGAAAAGCAGAAACAAGTCTTTGGAAAACACCATCACTCAATTGAAAAATGAAAATCTTGACTGCTGCACTAAATATGAGAAAGAAATTTCTGAACTAAAATTTAAAAGTGCAACTGTCAACAAGAGTGATGGTTTGTTTGATAGGCTGTTAGCCGAACAGAGAAACTATTCAAACAAAACTGGGCTAGGCTACACTAAGACCAAGAATAAAATAGCAAGGAAGCTCGGATACGTCTCAAACTTTCATAACTCGAAAAAGCCGAGCTGCTCCTACTATGGTCTTCATGGTCATACACCAAATGAATGAAGAATCCGACGTTATGGTGTAGCTAAGGGCAATTTTGTTTGGGTAGTTAGGAAGAAAGAACCAACCGCTAACCCCCAGGGACCCAAAATATTTTGGGTACCCGAATCAAAGAAGTAATGTTTTTATGATGCAGGTGTGCTTCCGAGCAAAAGAGAGCAGATGGTACCTTGATAGTGGCTGCTCGAAGCACATGACGGGGGACAAAAATTTATTCACTGAACTTTCACATTCAGATAAGGGCTACGTCACTTATGGTGATAACAACCGAGATAAAATATTGGGTGAAGGTAAAGTCAGTAATTCTGCCAACTTGGTTATCAATAATGTTTTACTTGTAAAAGGGCTAGAACATAATCTGTTAAGCATAAGTCAACTCTGTGATATTGGTAACCATGTTGTTTTTACCTCTACCCATTGCATTATTAAAAGTGACGAGGACAAATCTGTCAAATTTGTTGGAAAACGATATAACAACACTTACTTGGTTGATTTGTATGAAATCACCTCTTTGATAACCACTTGCATAGTCAGCAAAGAAAGTGATACATGGTTATGGCATAGAAGGACAACTCATATACATGTAAATCAGTTAAAGAAACTACAATCAAAAGACTTAGTGATTGGTTTACCAAAGCTGAATTTTAATATTGAGGGGGTTTGCTCGTCTTGCAAGAAGTGCAAACCAACCAAAAAGAAAAATGATTTTTCATCTAAGTTGATGGTCTCAACAACTCGACCCTTGGAAATGTTACACATGGATTTGTTTGGACCATCACAAGTAAAAAGCTTTGGTGGCAATCTCTATGCTTTAGTAATTGTAGATGACTTTTCCAGATTTACATGGACTTTATTTTTAAAATCAAAAAGTGATACTTTTGAAAATTTTAAAGAGCTTGTCAAGCAACTCCAGAACCGAGCTAACCAAAAAGTAGTTGTAATCCGAACGGACCATGGTGGTGAGTTCGAGAACTACAAATTTGACAAGTTTTGTTCCAAGCTCGGCATAGAACATCAGTTTTCTGCTCCTCGGACTCCCGAACAAAACGGAGTTGTGGAACGGAAAAACCGAGTTCTTGAAGAGCTAGCCCGAACCATGCTTAATGAATACAATTTGCCACATTATTTCTGGGCCGATGCGGTAAACATAGCTTGCTATGTAATGAACCGCATCCTCATCAGACCAATTTTAAAGAAAACTCCATATGAACTTTACAAGGGTAGAAAACCAAAAATTTCTCATCTCCATGCATTTGGTTGCAAAGTCTTCATTTTAAATAATGGAAAAGAGCATCTCGGCAAATTTGATTCTAAAGCCGATGAAGGAATATTTTTGGGTTATTCTACTCATAGTAAAGCATTTAGAGTTTTTAACAAAAGGACCTCCACTGTGGAAGAGTCCGTACATGTGGTATTTGATGAGTCTCCTCGGAGAGACATTGTTAGTTGTGCAGATAGAGAGGATCAAACTATGGCAGAACACGATCCGTGCACAACAACTGAAAGAGCTCAAAAGGATGAAACTGCTGAAGATAGAAATCAGAGGGACGAGCTTGTTCCGAGCAGAACAAACAAGGAACAAACTGAACTCAGTCCGAGCCAAACTCTCAATGATCAGTCGGAACCCATTCCAAGCCAAACAGAGCATCTCGAGCTGAATCCAGCCTGGAAGAGAGTCAAGGACCATCCGATAGAAAATGTGCTGGGCGACATGTCTAAGGGTGTTTTAACTCGTCATTCTATTCAGAATTTTTGCAATTTTGTTTCATTTGTTTCTCAAATTGAACCTAATTCGGTCGATCAAGCCATTGAAGATGAACACTGGGCAATTGCTATGCAAGAGGAACTGAATCAATTCATCAGAAATGATGTCTGGGAATTGGTTCCTCGGCCCAATGATCACATGATAATCGACTTAAAATGGATTTTCAGAAATAAAACAGATGAATTAGGCTTAATTATAAGAAACAAAGCAAGATTAGTTACTCAAGGCTACAACCAAGAGGAAGGTATCGATTATGATGAAACCTTCGCTCCAGTTGCTAGGCTTGAAGCAATCCGAATTTTGCTTGCCTTTGCATCTATTATGAATTTCACCCTTTACCAAATGGATGTAAAGAGTGCATTCTTAAATGGATTTATAAATGAAGAAGTTTATGTAAAACAACCTCCTGGTTTTGAAAATTTTGAATTCCCAAACCATGTGTATAAATTGAAAAAGGCTCTTTACGGTCTGAAACAAGCTCCAAGAGCGTGGTATGATCGATTGAGCTCATTTCTACTTGAAAAAGGGTTTGAAAGAGGAAAGGTTGATACAACTCTATTCATTTATAAATCCAAAAAGGATATATTGTTAGTACAAGTTTATGTTGATGATATAATTTTCGGTGCTACTAACATGTCTCTTTGCAAGAAGTTCTCTGAATTAATGCAAGGTGAATTCGAGATGTCAATGATGGGAGAACTCACATTCTTCCTCGGGCTGCAAGTAAGGCAAGTTGAGGGTGGAGCCTTTGTGCATCAAGGAAAATATTGCAAGGAACTCCTCAAGAAATTCGGGTTGGAAAATTGCAAAGAAGCTGCCACTCCCATGAGCACTTCCAGCTATCTCGGCAAGGATGAGTCAGGTAAAGCTGTAGATGTAAGCAAATATAGAGGCATGATAGGAAGTCTTTTATATTTGACTGCATCCCGGCCTGATATTATGTTCAGTGTTTGTTTATGTGCTCGTTTTCAAGCTAATCCCAAAGAATCTCATCTTTCGGCGATTAAAAGAATTTTTAAATATTTAAAAGGAACTGTGAACACTGGTCTATGGTATCCTAGGGATGTCAATCTTAGTTTGGTTGGGTATTCGGATTCCGATTTTGCTGGGTGCAAGCTTGACCGAAAAAGCACAAGTAGAACTTGCCACTTGCTTGGCAGTGCCCTTGTGTCTTGGTTTTCTAAAAAGCAAGCTTGTGTTGCCTTGTCAACAGCCGAAGCCGAATACATTGCCGCTGGTAATTGTTGTGCTCAAATTCTTTGGATGAAACAACAGTTATCAGACTTTGGCTTAATTTTAGATCACATTCCTATCAAATGTGACAATACAAGTGCAATCAACTTGACTAAGAATCCAGTGTATCACTCTCAAACAAAACACATTGAAATTAGGCATCATTTTCTACGAGATCATGTTCAAAAAGGTGACTGTGTCATTGAATTTGTTAGTACTGAAAATCAATTAGCCGACGTGTTTACAAAACCTTTCCCGAGGGAAACTCTTTATAAAATTCAGCGTGAGCTCGGCATTCTGGATGAATCCAGTGTGTGCTCGACGTAAGCTCGGCATCATGGATGAGTTCAGGATATGCTCGACGCGAGCTTGGTTTTTCAGTATATCATAAAATTGATCACCTTCATAATCTCGTTTGTTTCATTCAATTGTGTATTTGTTTAAATTCCTGAAATTTTTCATCCTCCAACTCTTCTTCCTCTCCTTTAAATTATCTTCTCTTTTCGAGACGCATGCATTCATTTTCCTTAAAAGGGGGAGAAAGGTGTTGGTTTATGCTTATATTAGAACTTTCATATTTTAATATTCGTCATTCTCTTCTTTTTCATTTATCTTCTCTGTTGAGAAGCATGCTTTCACTGTTAAAGGGGGAGAACGATGAAAATTTTCTTCCACGATATTTTTTAAAATTCTTCAGGGGGAGAAAATTTTTTTAATAATTCAAGCCTTGTTACCATCAAATGGTATCAAGCAACTTATTTCTCTTTTGGCAATTGTACTTAATCTTTGGCTCCTTTTTGATCATGCCAAAAGGGGGAGAAAGGTGTGTTGTTGTTTTTTGCTTGTTGCAGATATTCAATGGAGAGAGATATGTGCGAGCGACCATTAATTGGGAGAAAGGTGTACGAGCATAAACTCAGGGGGAGTACTTAACGAGCGGCTCTAAAAATTGTCAAACTTTTGTTCAACAAATGATTTCAACAAGTGGTAGCATTATTGAGCAACAAGTACTACAAGTAGGATCATTTCGACATGTAGTACACATTCTGATCTGAGCATTTTCATAGCAACAACAAGTGGTACATTCTCGAGCAAATTCCGATCAGTGCTGAGTCCAATTAGTTTATGAGCATACAGTCAAAGGAAGAACACAAAAAGCAACAAACTTTCTAGAGAATATTTGTCATCATCAAAAAGGGGGAGATTGTAGAATCAAAGAGATTTTGATGATATCAAATATATACGCTCGGCAGAATCAATGATGTTGATAATGTCAAGTAAATTAGAGCTCGGCATGGGGACAATGTCAAAAGCGTCAGACTTAGTTCTGCGCATGCATTCCACCAAAATCAGAAGCTCGGATATCTGCTTTTGATGTTTCAGCTCGGATTGAGCTTGGCTCTTGATCACGGTCGAAGTTCATCCAAGTTTGATAGCTCAGCTCTTCACTTCAAGACAGTACGCTCGGATATTGATCAGCTCGGCATACGCTCAGAAGACTCGAATATTGAACTAAGCCACAACATAAGAAAGATCAAATTAGCTCGGATTGAACATGCACCCTGAGCAAAGAACATTTACTTTAAGTTTCAAGTCTGGTTGCCGAGGAAAGCTCAAGGCTTGACAACACAAATCTCAGACCAAATTCGAACAAAGTTCAAGGCTCGTCAACACCAATATCAGACCAGGCTCGAACGAAGGTCAAGCTCGACTGTCTCTGTTCACTCTTCAACAACACATCTTCTTCAACCTTCAGACTCTGCTCAGCTGTGCCGTACCTTTTATTACCGTTGAGTCTGGGTAGAAGTTCTAGGATTTTAACTCCAACATAGTAACAAGTTTGAAATTCAAAATGAGTTAAAATCAAAGGTTGGTGAAAGGGTCAACATCACTGCTCTGCTGTCAAATTGTAGCCGTTGAAAACCCCATGGCTTTTCCGTACAACCGTCCTTTTCTTATTTCTGGAAAGACAGGGAAATGCCTTTTGCAGTACGGCTCTTTCTCTCTCTCTTTTCTGGAAATCAAGAGATTATAAATAGGGGTGTTTTCAACGGTTACGGAGAGTACACTTTGCTGAACAATTTTTTGTTGCAACTCAATTTCATTCTCTTTCGAAAAACAGAGCAGAACTTAAAAACTCACAGAGAAGAAGATCATTTGAATCTTCTCACGAACTTAGAGATTTAAACTTTCAAATCCTAACTCTAAGTTCAACTTATTTCTTCTCTGTGATTACCACTCACAAAATCAACTCACTCTTGAACTGCATACTTTCATACTCATTCGAAGAGTGTTTCGAATTGGAGCCATACTCTTTCATAAATCTTGTTCATTGTATTTTGCTGGAGTGAAAAGCTGGTCTCTGGTCGAGAAAGTTTTTCCGTTTTGAAAAGGTTCCAAAGAGGTTCTTTGGTCATCGATTTGTTGTGGGTAGTTTGTCACGAGTTTGGTACACTCGTTTGACTGGATAGGTGTAGAGGGGTAGTCTCTTGTAAATCCTTTTGTAACCCAGAAAATCGATTTTTAGTGAAAGCTCTCTAAAAGGTTTTTAGAGGGGACTGGACTAGCTCTCAGGGTGAGAATGAACCAGGATAAATCTCGGGTGTTCATTTTATTTCTTTATCGCTTTCGTGTTGCACTATTTGCTTAATTGTTTTCCGCTGTATTTCGAGCATCCAAGTTTTCAATCGTTAGTCTTGTAGCTCGGACTTGAGTGTTGTTCTCAAAGCTCGGGTTCTAAGCAACTTGGTTAACTGATTAACCAATCTGTTCATCTTTTTGGTTAATCATTTAACCCTGTCTGCTCGGTTATCGCTCGGCATTTATTTTCATACCTGAACAACATTCAATTAAGTTTTCAATAAATCGTAAAATTGTCATATTAGCCTCAATCTCCTATTCACCCCCCCTCTACTCGATTGTTAGGCCTCTTGTTGGTTTCCAACATAAATTGATTCTATCTCATGCACATTTTAAATTGATCTTATCAAGTTGGTTTTCAAAAATTGGAGAGTAAGAAGATGCCTTATTTAACAGTTTAAATTGATCTCATGCATAGGTAACGTATTTTTTTTGAATTTTGAATTAATTTTTTAATACAAAATTGGGCAAAATTATGAGGAAGTGACACCTCATCAATTATTGTCTTGAAGGTATTCTCTTTTTATTTGAATAACAATAAATTGAACTCGTGTGATTTACTATTCAAATTGATCTTATCAAGATGGTTGAAAAGTTTAAATTGATTTTATTTTGTGTACAGTTTAAAAAATGAGGGACCACCGTGATAGGAGTAAGAAGATGCCTTATTTAACAGTTTAAATTGATCTCATGCACGGGTAACGTATCTTATTTGAATTAATTTTAAATTGATTTTAAATTGATCTTATCAAGTTAGTTGCACAGTTTAAATTGATTTTAAATTGATCTTATCAAGTTAGTTGGACAGTTTAAATGGATAGTATATCATGCACAGTTTAAATTGATCTTATCAAGTTGATTTTCCAAAATGGAGAGTAAGAAGATGCCTTATTTAACAGTTTAAATTGATCTCATGCACGAGTAACATATATTATTTGAATTTTGAATTAATTTTTAAATAAAAAATTGGGCAAAATTATGAGGAAGTGACACCTCATCAATTATTGTCTTGAAGGTATTCTCTTTTTATAATATATAATTGATTGATTGATTGATGATTGATTTATAGGAATCAGTATTAGTTTATCATATTTGAGATTTGAAACAGTATCATGTAAGAATATTACTTTTATTTGAAATTTGATATTTTGATTGTTAAGATGATGACTAAGTCGATTGGTCAGAATATTAATTTTATTTCAATTTACTCATCTCTATTTGATTTGTATTAGTGGCTCTTTGAGGGGCCATTGACATTAATCAATGTGATTTGAAACAGATAGCAAGCAGAATGAGTATATCATAAGAGACTGCTGAATGACTATAGGGGAAGGAAGGAAGAATGAATTTGAACACTTTGAGGTAGGATAAATTTTTTTCTTTCTTTTGATTTTGGGCTCTTAGACCCTTTATGCAACCCAAAAAAAAAAGGTACCATTTAACAAAAAATATATGTGATTGAGATGGGTAAAATTAATCCCTATATCTTATTGATTATAGTATGATTTTATACTTAGGTGATAAATATAAAACAGCAAGTTAGGATTTTAAAATTAGTTATTGAGTTGATAATTTTTGCAAGAGTTCTTATCTAATAAGGATTTTATAGTTATTAAGATAAACCAATCATGAATTAATCAACTATTCAAAAATTTGGATTGATTTTTGTATTATAGTATTTAAAATAGTTATTATCCTCCTTTTCTCGGTATAAGTAAATGGAAGAAAGACCCACAAAATATGATAACAAAAGGATTAAATGGTTTTTCATGAAAATGAATGGTTGGTGCATAAAGAGTTATAATGAGAAATAAACAATAAAGAGTAGAAAAGGCCAAAACAAAATTGAGTTTTTCGATAAAAGATAAAGGTGAAATCTCATGTATGAGATAAATCACTTTTGAGATCCACGTGTACATTTGGAACATTATTCAGTCATTGGTAACAGAAATGAGTCCAATAGAGAAAAAAAATGTTTAACACAACCTTATTTAATAAACATTCATAATCCAAACTACCTAGAGCCAAATTTTTGCAAGGTTAGGAGCCATCATGTCTGCTCAATTTTGATTCCTTTCTTTCCCTGGGTTGAAGACATATTAAACTCCTTATCAATTACTTCGCTGATATCTATAGATGTGTCTTCAATTGGCCTTTTTGAAGGTGTAAGATATGAAGCACTATCTTCTTGAGAGGCATTATCAGCTACCTCCGATGAAACTCCCTACATAAAATAAATGTTATTAAATATACAGTATAATGATAAGGTTTTTTCACAAAAATATCTAAGGTGTAATATTTATACCTTATTTGCAACAGATGATTCGTCAACACCGGTTAATAGCTCAGAGTTTTGTGGTTGGAAGTTGCATTGTATTATCAAAAAATGGTTTTAAGAGCCATAAGTACATGTTTTTAAGTGTTATTAAGTGAATAGATTTAAACTTGATTTGAATACTGATGTGTGCGTAACATACATATTATTTCCGTATTAGTTTGTATTCATTTTAATAAATATTCATGCATTTTATTCTAATTTAGCATGCATTTAATTCATATTTCACTTGTGTTATGGACCACATAAACAGGACCGGCATGCCGAATCCGGATACATGATTGAGGCCTAAGAGGCCCACTAAATCTGATTCCGGATTCCGGATTGAGGACCAAGAAGTCCGTTAAGACCGGATACCGGATCGAATCCGGATACCGGACCGAAGCCGTGGGAATCCGCTGAGTACCAATCCGGAAACCGGATTGACACCCAAAGAGGTCCACTGGGTCCGAAAGCTACCACCGGATTGAGGCCAGAATGGCCCAACAAGCCAGATTCCGGTTTAAGACCAAGAATGGCCCAATAAGCTGAATCCGGATACCGGATAGAGTTGGAAGGGACCACCCGAACCGGAATTAGGTATTAAACAGTATCCAAAGCGAATCTTGGAGGCTGGATTCAGATATGATCTCCAGAAGTCTCCATACCGTTATACCGGTACGAATTCGGACACGTGCACTTAGAGACCTGAGGGATCCCATTGTCCACACCAGCATAGGATTCCTTTCACTTTAATACCAGCCATCATATCAGAGCCGTTTGGAAGAATCTTACCTGCCACATGAAAGCGACCATCAATTCAGTTACTGCTAGTATGAACCTATATTACCTGGTAAGCTAGCAGGTATGAACTAACTTATCTCACACAAACACATACACCACCCCCCAAAACTGAGAACGACAAGAGAGTGTGTATCTTGGTATTCAAGGTGCTCATTTCACGTCTGACATCAAAAGTGAGATTGCTGGATTCTTAGCCGAATTGTCTAAGCACCGTAATCCTACGACAGAACATTGGCGACCACAGTGGGAGCGGCAAACTAATTCCCACCACCATCTCTGAACCGTTTACAATCATAGTAGTCACGCAATCATCCTGGCCGATATTCATCAATTATCAATAGTGGAACTATTTTCTGCCATGGCAATGGCAAACCACTGCATTGCTACCAAGAAGAACTGGAAGACCATTCAACAAAGAGAGATAGAAAGAACCGTATAGAGGAGGCAGCAACATTGCCACCACGGTTGTGCGACCACCTAAATTACCTGTTGTGCAGAATAACAACTACTATTTATGCTCATTCACAAGTGTTTTTCAACAGAGGAAAAAAAATTAACTACAAAACTGGAAGAGAGAGCAGTAATACTGCCCCAAATTCATCATTTGTTTTGTTCATGGTGTCCTATTAATGTTCATATAAATTACCATGTCCTAATTGCTACCCGCACAACCTAAGTCCATGGCCCCATCATCATGATCTTAATCGTTACGGCTACACCATGGCGATCCCATTATGTCATGACCAGTTCATGCACCGCCTTTGTCCGACTCCGACTCGATCCGTTTAGGTTCCTCTCACAAAGCACCGGCCTCCATCTTCCTTCTCACTTGCTCGCCGCCGATGGGCAAGAGCCATGGAAACATCGCACCGTCGTCTCCACTTGGAAGGGGTGCATACATGACCCGTTTCATTGTTCTTGTTGCATCATTCTCCATCATTAAAGGAATATGAGGATTCTAGAAGAAGAGAGCGACAGAAGATGGGGCACAATGAATAAGAAAATGACTCAAGTTTGAACCATTTCAAAATAAAAAAAGAATAAAAAAAAGAGGTGTGACAAGAAAGATGGTAAAAACTTCATGGATCCAGCATTAACCAAAACGGCCCAACCAGGGAAGAAACAAGGCTGAAAAATTCCAGGGAAGGAATTCAATATATTATACGTTACATTAGTTTATTCAACTACATAATTGCATAGTTCAATATATCATTTAACTTGATGCGGTTATTTTATTATATTCACGGAAACTTATTTTTATATAAATTATTATTTAATATTTTAATTGTTATTTCCAATTGAAATGTGCAAACATGATGCCTCAATTTCCTTAGGACTAGTCTAAAAATGACTATGAGATTCTTGTCAATGGACTATAAGCTTTTCAAGAGGAGAATAAAAATATTACCCATAACAATTATTCTAGCCCATGAGGTTTCCTTAATGTACCACCCCCTAATTCGACTAACCATCGATTTAGTAGCGGTTAGAGAGATACATGATTTTTTACGATCACTATCTCAAGAGTACTCTACGAGGACATAACTCTGATATTTTCTTCAATATTCAACGAGTTTCGAAAGATGAGGAACACGTTGCTATATTCCCTTACCTGGACTCATTTGTTGACGGCGAGGAACCTTGTGTCGAGTTTCCCTATTCGCTTTAGGGTTTAGAATGAGAAGAACTTCATGTTGAGTTCTCCTTCCCGGACTCTTGCCAAGAGTGAGGAACCCTCAATTGGGCTTCCCCCTTAGGTCTTGTATCCGACAAGCAAGGAATCTTCATGCTAGATTTCTTTCTTCGAGCTCACTAGGCAACTCGAGAAACCTCGCAATGAGTTTCCCTCTTCAATCTCTGGTTCTGGATAGGGAGAATATTGTTTTGTTTTCCCTCTTTTGAAATCAATTGAAAGATTTGAAGAATTTCTTCGGAGTTAAGGATCCGTTTCATAGTCACAAAAAATTCAACGCTTATACCGGTCTTTCCTATTCATACCTCGACGCTCCTCCTTACGTTACAGCACCGAGCTGGGGGACTACTGTTATGGACCGGTATCACAGACAAATAATAACCGGTATCATGGACCAACAAGCATCAATTCGATATACCGGCAATCCGGCATCAATAGCCAATCAATGCGTAACCGTTGTAACGGTTAGTTATTATTGCCGCTCATCATGGCATTCATGGAGCCGTTACAACTGCCACTTTAATGGCCCATCATGGCACATCATACCCTTCACCCTATAAATACAGGTAGTGGCTAAGGTATGACAAGACGCTCTCAACTCTCTCATTTCACACGGCACACACATCACCCCAAATATCCCGACTCGGTGGCGGAGTTCTTTAACTGAGAACCCGTTATCATCGTCGTACATCAACAAACCGGCTTGTCGGTACATGTGGGATAACACCCCACAACAATGGCGACCACAGTGGGAGAACGCCAAAACCTGTTACATAGCTAGTCTGAAAGCAACAAAGGAGAACGCCAAGAAGCAGGCGAAGGCGAAACAGACTAAAGGTTCAGCTTCATCTTCTAGGGTCATGATGGTAGACTTGGACATGTGTGATGATATCAAAGAAGAGCGACCCAAGCCAGAGGGGGAGTTAGAAAAAGTTCAGATTGGAGATTCACCGGAACAATGGACTCAAGTGGGGAAAGACTTATCAAATGAGGAAAAGGTCAGGTTGGTTGCACTGCTGAAAGAGAACAAGGATTTGTTTGCATGGACAACAGCCGATATGCCAGGGATAGATCCGGATTTTATCTGTCATCGACTATCAGTTGATCCCAAATTCAAGCCAGTGTCACAAAGAAGGAGGAAAATGGGCAACGAACGGCAGAAGGTAATCGCAGCAAATGTAGAAGAACTTTTACAAGCTGGATTTATCAGGGAAGTTCCTTACACTACCTGGCTTTCTAATGTGGTCTTGGTCAAAAAATCCAATGGCAAATGGCGTATGTGCGTGGACTACACGGATTTGAATAAGGCCTGTCCCAAGGACACCTATCCTCTTCCCAACATTGACAAGCTGGTTGATAATGCTGCTGGATACCAATTACTCTCGTTTTTGGACGCGTACTCAGGTTACAACCAAATCCCCATGTTCAGTGATGATCAGGAAAAAATCGCTTTTATGACTGATAAAGCGGCATACTGTTACACAGTAATGCCGTTCGGTCTAAAAAATGCAGGTGCAACGTACCAAAGGATGATGGACAAGATATTTGGAGAGCTGATAGGACCAACATTGGAGGTTTACGTTGATGACATGATCGTAAAGTCAACAGAGGCAGGGAACCACAAGCAGAACTTGGAAGCCGTCCTTAGTAAGGTACGCCAGCATAATATGCGTTTAAATCCACTGAAATGCGCTTTTGGTGTCACAGCAGGAAAGTTCCTAGGATTTATGCTTACTAGCAGAGGAATAGAAGCTAACCCTGAAAACTGTGATGCAATCACGCAGATGAGGAGCCCAAGTTCCGTGAAAGAAGTTCAGCAACTGACTGGTCGCATAGCAGCATTAACAAGATTCCTGTCGAAATCCGCATACAAATCTCTTTCCAATTGCTCAAAAAGGACCAGGAGTTCAGGTGGACTGAGGAGTGTGAAAAAGCCTTTCAAGATTTCAAGCATTACCTTTCCAATCCTCCGATCCTTAGTAGACCTGAACCAGGTGAAACTCTCTATTTGTATTTGGCTGTAAGTAATGAAGCAGTAAGTGCTGTTTTGGTCAGGGATTCAGAAGAAGGACAGAGGCCAGTATATTTCGTCAGTAAAGTATTGCAGGAAGCTGAAAGAAGATACCAGAAAATTGAGAAGATGGCATTCGCACTAGTGATCACGGCAAGACGTCTTAGACAATATTTGCAAAGCCATCCCATCGTCGTCAAAACAGATCAACCCATTCGGCAAGTTTTACAAAAACCGGACTTAGCAGGTCGCATGATCGCTTGGTCAGTAGAATTGTCCGAGTATGGGATCAGTTACGAGTCAAGAACAGCTATCAAATCACAGGTGTTGGCAGACTTCGTCGTAGAGTTGGCACCAAAGAAGGATTCTGAAGTCTGGACCCTGTTTGTGGACGGTTCATCCAATCAGACAGGTGGTGGCGCTGGAGTGATATTGGAAAACGCCCAGGGGATATCAATTGAGTATTCGTTGAGGTTCGATTTCCCTACTTCTAACAACCAAGCTGAATATGAAGCCTGCCTGGCGGGGATGACGATGGCCAAGGACTTGGGAGCGCGCTCAATTGTACTTTACAGCAATTCGCAGCTTGTGATTTCCCAGATTAAAGGAGACTTTCAAGCCAAAGAGCCTTTACTTCAGAGGTACCTCACCAAGTGCAAAGAATTGGCAGGAGGGTTTGACAGCGTGGATTTTCAACACATTTCCAGGGATCAGAATTCCAGAGCTGATGTCCTATCCAAGCTGGCTAGTACCAAAAAACCAGGGAGTCACAAGTCTGTAATTCAACAATCCATCTCTCACCCCAGTGCAACATTGGCAGTGGAGGATGAAGAGTCATGGGCTTCCCCTATCATATCATTTCTGCTTCAAGGAATCCTTCCAAGTGATGATGAAGCCGCAAGAAAAATCAGAAAGATGGCTCCTCACTTTGTCATGCAAGATGGATTGCTCTATAGGAGAGGCTTCTCTTCGCCTCTACTCAGATGCCTGACTAAAAAGGAGTCCGAATTGGCCCTGAAGGAAGTGCACGAGGGGAGGTGCAGTCATCATCTGGGTGGAAGGAGTCTGGCAAGGAAGATATTGAGAGCAGGGTTCTACTGGCCTAGTATATAGTTGGATGCCATGAAACATGTGAAGAAATGTGACCGGTGTCAGAAGCACGCTGATGTTCACTTGGAACCACCAGAGGAGCTCCATTCGATATCTGCTCCGTGGCCATTCTTTCAGTGGGGTATGGACTTGTTAGGACCATTTCCACAAGCAGCAGGACAAGTGACTCACTTAGTGGTGGCTGTCGACTATTTCACCAAGTGGATCGAAGCAAAAGCGGTCGCCGTTACTACCTCTACTCAAATTGTGAAATTTTTCAGTAATCAAGTTATAACACGCTTTGGAGTTCCAGCTGTTTTAGTTACAGACAATGGTACTCAGTTTACTAGCAAAGCTTTCAAGGAGTTTCTCGAGAAGATGGGGATTAAGCAACGCCTATCCTCTGTGGAGCACCCGCAAACAAACGGGCAAGCCGAAGCAGCTAACAGGTGTATACTGAGGGGGTGGAAGAGAAAGCTAGAGGATAGCAAAGGTAAGTGGGTAGATTGTATAGATACGGTCCTTTGGTCCTACAGAACCACTCCCCATTCTACCACTAGAGAGACGCCGTTCAAGCTTACATATGGAAGTGAAGCAATGATTCCGCTGGAAGTTGGGTCCACTAATATGAGGTCAAGGTACTTTGATCCAGAAACTAATGTGAGGCTCATCAGAGAAAACTTAGATCTCTTGCAAGAATCCAGGGAGATGGCAACTGTCCGCATGACAACAATCCAGCAGCAGTCAGCCAAGCAATATAATTCAAAGGTGGTTTCCAAAACTTTCAACGAGGGCGACTTGGTGCTGAGAAGAGCCGATGTGCATGGTACTGAGCCTGCGCATGGGAAGGTGGCAGCCAATTGGGAAGGACCATATCGAGTCCTATCAAAAACTGGAAAAGGAGCGTATTATCTGGAAACACTGACTGGCAGAGGCATTAAGAACCCATGGAATGAAGCTAAGCTTTGCCTATATTATAGTTAAATTCTGTTTTCTGTTGTTTTATTTCCAAGAAGGTCCTGCAGACCATTGTCATTTGTCTAGTTTGTTTCCGTTTAAAAAGAAGGTCACCTATAGACTTCTGTTTGATTTAAATTACGATTGTATCTGATTAGTAATTACGTTTGGCTTTCTATTTTATGAATGAGAATTTTTAAGTTCCAAAATTAAATCTAATACCCCAGTGAGATGGTGTACTCAAAGTATCCCTTTCCATTCCAGTATAAGAGTCCGGTATCAGGAATGTTATCAGGAAATGGATATCAAAAAAAAAATATCAGGATCCAGTATTCGGATCCGGTATCGCAATCCGGTATCAGGATCCAGTATAAGGATCTGGTATCAGGATTCAGCTGGTGCTTTGGGGAACGTGAAAATTCGGATAAGCAATCCGGTATCCCTATCCCATGACTGAATTCGGCATCAAGGTTTGGTATGAGCAATCTTATACTTAGAAGGACTTAAGAAAAAATCCTAAGTATCCAATAATGATTACACCACTTATCTGACTAGCCATCAGATAAGAAGAGAAATGGGTAAGTAGATGTTCTATGTTAAAATGAACACCACCCATGTAAGTATAATGATCCCTGTTAGTTTCAAACTAATAAGGTAAATGGAAAACCATTCGCTGGCTAGAATAGGCTTCCATGGATCAATAAAAATAAAATGGATACGCAAAGGAAATATGACATAAAGACTAATCCGAATACATTAATGAGAAAGTGCATTACGAGTTACAACCAAGGGAAATCAGAAACAAAGTACAACTAAGGAAAGCACAAAGCAGAATTCGGAAAGGGAAAAACAAAATACAGAAACGACAAAGCAACAGGAAAAAACTCGAAAATTAAACTAAACAACAGCATCTCCATCATCCTCATGTCCTTCGGCGCCCTCATCTTCGGAGTCTTCATCATCCACAGGGGCTAAGGGATCAGGGCAGTCTTCATCATCCAAATTGACGGGCACCCTACTTCCATCTTGGAGATACTTGTAAAGTACTCCATCTTCGACCTTGTGCAAAAAATACATGCCTCGGGAAGAGAAGTCACTGTTGAGGAAGTTAGCTTGCTCCACTGCGTTCATAAAAGAAGATTGGACTGATTCAATCCATTTCTCTTTGTACATATCCCTTTGTTGCTCAGCTTCATTAAGTGCTTCCCTCAGTGTCCTCAAGGCAGCGTCATTAGCATCATTCACCTCCTTTAGCTTATCATTCATCCTCTTTGCAAATTCTTCCTCAGCTTGGGAGAGTGCTTGCTTAGTCTTCCTCAATTCGGCAGTTTGGGAAGCGATCTGTTCAGCCATTTCCGCTTCCTTTTGGACATGAGGAGCCAAGTCCACAGCCTCTTGCCCGACAAACAGAACCTTCTCAGCATTATCCTCTAAGAACTGGAGTGTGGAGGCAGCACGAAGTTGGTGTTTCTTTAGGGACTTCATCAGATTGACGAATTCACGACGGGTCATCCCTTGGAAGTGATGGGAATCGGTATCCGTGACCAGCATGCGTCCAAAATGTTCACTCAGGTTTTCCTCCCATACTGAGGAAGTGAAGCCAGAAGACCCCTGTCCAGCATCGAAATGGGTTCCAGTAGGAGAACCGGATTGGAAAGGTTCCTGATCTTTCCTCTTTAGGGCAACACCTTCAGGGCTGTCAAGGATGATAGTGGCTGAAGGAGGACGGCTGACACTGGTCTTACTACGCTTGGGGGGCCTCCTTGGAGCATTTCCAATAGCAGCAGCAAGAGCAGCCAAGTCTTGTGGGCTCGCCATTTTTTCTGCATAAAAACAGTACGAAAGCATTAATAATTCTAAAGGTTACGAAAATAAGTAAAAAGTACGCATCAAGTATCCTACCGAATTCCGAACGCAAGGAATCCGGCTCTGCATCAATTATCTTCCTGGTATTGATGTACCCGAGTCGTTCATACCAGGCAAAGAAAAATGTTATTGTTGTTCGTTCTACATCGGTAAGGACATTGTTGGGAGTAAGGAAAGAACGCGCTGGAATTTTTGAGTTTTTATCAGACCAAAAGAGAGGGAAATATGGATTTCCCCCATGATCAAAGAAGAAAGGCCAGGAATGTGGAGCTCCTACTATCTTGAAGTTTTCGCTTTTAAATCCTTTCCATGTCTCAGAGTAGGTTTTAAAGACTTTCTAGTTGAGACGGGATTTCAGTGTAACCCAAGACCATTTGCCTTTAACTTTACTTGAGGCAAACAGTCCAAAGAAAGTGAAGAACACAGGGAGAGTACAAGCTAAGTTGAAGTGGTTGCAAAAGAGTTGGAAGGCCCTCAGATAACACCAACCGTTAGGATGGAGTTATGTTGGGGCAAGTTCTAAGTGGCTAAGTACCCTACATTCAAAGTTAGTAAACGGAATTCGGACTCCGCAAGTCTCAAAGAGAACCACATACATAAAAAAGAAATTTTCAAGGGGACTTCCTATGGAGAAAATTCGGTTTTGAGAAGAAGGGGCCTCTAAAGCATAAAAGTTTGGAACAACTCCTGGTCTGGCAAGTTCAGCATTGTTGTGGTACCTCTTTAAACGTTGGACATCTACAAAGATGGAGGGTCTACCTAAAGCATCAAGATCTACATCCTCATAACCAGTAATGACAACAGGGAGGATGAATTCCTTAGGGTTTGTTTCAGACCTCTTCTTCCCCATTTCGGATTCCTGAGAAGAAGGGTAGAAAGAAGACTTAGAAGGCATGCTGGAGACTTCACTATACATGTCCCTAATGATCCATTGCTTCACTAGTTCGTCTAAAGCCTCTTTTTCATGCTCAGAAAAAGAAGAGTTTTGAAGGCCACTAGGTCGGCTAACAGAGTTACAAGGGTGGGCAGAAATGGGCTTTGACGAATTAGAAGAAGAGGAGCATGGGGGTTTATTGGAAGGAAATGATTCCATGGTAAAGGAAAAAGTAAGAGATAAGAAGTAGTATACCTGAAAGAGAAGAGAATACTGGAAGAATGCAAGGAGAAAAGAAGCAAGCTTGTCTTGAAAGTAGAAGGTATGCAAGTTGATTTTTGCTGAAGGACTCCTCTGCATTTATAGGAGGAGTTCGGTTTTTACATTGGGTAAGTGGAAGGGTGCTTGCATTGAGAAAGGTGTTATCCAAAGGTTGCATTAAATAGATGACCACTCAGAAGTCATGTCAGTTGGGAGTAAGAAGTCATAATGCTTGAAGTGAAAAGGCATGTCAGTTGAACTGAATGGTCACTATAGTTACAGAGAGAGGTCACTTCTTTTCATCCTCCCAAGGAAACTGATGATCAGTTATTGCATCCCCTCGGAGGTTTGAATTGAACAGTTGAATCTGAATTCATGGCTGGATTGAGTATAATACAAGCTAAGGTTCGATTTCCCATAACTCTCTAAAATCAAGAAGACTACAAAATAGTTCAGACAAGACATAAAGATAGACATAGGGAATTCTGACTCGTGTCAGGTTAAAGCTGGGTCAGGAAGTTTCCAATGCTGAGAGGCATCACCTCGGGAAGCAAAGCAGACATAATTATGAAGAAATGGGAATTCGAAGTCTTCAAAAACTGGACCTTGGGAGCTTCCGGATTATGGAAGCAATTGGTGGACATAGATAAAACTAATATCACGAATTCGGCAATTCGGTCTGTACAGTGCATTGAGAAGCCGGATTACGGATTGATGAAGCTACACAGAAAATCATGGCGCATTGCATGTACCATGACTTGGGGGGCTACTGTTATGGACCACATAAACAGGACCGGCATGCCGAATCCGGATACAGGATTGAGGCCTAAGAGGCCCACTAAATCTGATTCTGGATTGAGGACCAAGAAGTCCGTTAAGACCGGATACCGGACCGAATCCGGATACCGGACTGAAGCCGTGGGAATCCGCTGAGTACCAATCCGAAAACCGGATTGAGACCCAAAGAGGTCCACTGGGTCCGAAAGCTACCACCGGATTGAGGCCAGAATGGCCCAACAAGCCGGATTCCGGTTTAAGACCAAGAATGGCCCAATAAGCTGAATCCGGATACCGGATAGAGTTGAAAGGGACCACCCGAACCGGAATTAGGTATTAAACAGTATCCAAAGCGAATCTTGGAGGCTGGATTCAGATATGATCTCCAGAAGTCTCCATACCGTTATACTGGTACGAATTCGGACACGTGAACTTAGAGACCTGAGGGATCCCATTGTCCACACCAGCATAGGATTCCTTTCACTTTAATACCAGCCATCATATCAGAGCCGTTTGGAAGAATCTTACCCGCCACATGAAAGCAGCCATCAATTCAGTTACTGCTGGTATGAACCTATATTACCTGGTAAGCTAGCAGGTATGAACTAACTTATCTCACACAAACACACACACCACCCCCCAAAACTGAGAACGACAAGAGAGTGTGTATCTTGGTATTCAAGGTGCTCATTTCAAGTCTGACATCAAAAGTGGGATTGCTGGATTCTTAGCTGAATTGTCTAAGCACCGTAATCCTACGACAGAACAACTTGGAAAGGTATCTTGTGCTTTTAATGTGTAGATGGATTATTTTGAGGCTTGGAGCATTGGAAAATAAAGAAATAAATCAAAGAAGATATGCTAAGAGATATTGTGAGTAGAAATCTAGAAAAAGATAGAGATAGAGGCATGTGAGAGGAAGGAGATTGCTTATGGATTTATTTTGCTATTTGGGCCCAACACTTGGAGGAAGGAAAATCTATAAAAAGGGGAAGATAGAAACCCTGTAACAAGAACATTAGTCATAACATGTAGTAGTAGAATTTTAGTAGTAGAAGTAGTAGGATTAGAATTAGAATTAGGATTATTTCTCTATCATAGCCAGAAACAAATTAGAAAATAAGGATTCAAGGTTGCACAACTTTCTCCATGAAGAACTAGAAGACGTTTGAAGACGGAAGAAATTCCTCATCTTTCATCTTTTGGTTATTTCTACCTTTTATTCTTATTTTTTGGTTTGTATTATGTATATGATTGAGTAGTTTTCCGTTTCTAAGGATTAGGATTAGCCCATGGAGACATTGACATGATGATTTGATTATTTTCTCTTATTAATATTTATTTATTTTAGATTTAATTATGGTGTTCTTAATGCTTGTGATTGTGTTGGATCCCACTATTGCATGATCTCAGATAGTACGGGAAGAACCGAAAGGTGAACCTTAGTATTAGAAAATACATAATTAAACTTAAGGTTTTAGATCACGAAAGTAGTTCTAATCCTTGATAGGATTCAATGAATTATCATAGAACTTAATGGATTTAATGTACCCTAATTACCACGAAAGTAGGAATTAGTGCCTCATTAGGTACGGTGCTAAGATTCTGAAAGGAACTAGTATTCTACATTAGGATAATTCACCTTCATAGTAAATCTAATTTAATAAGAGACATATCTTTAATTGATTGTCAATGTTGATATGTGGTGAAACTAATCCTTAGAAGATTTAATTCTTATCTTATCTCATATCTTTAGATATATTTTATTTTATTTTATATCTCAATCCAATCTTTTATTTTATTTTTTCATATCTCTAATAGATTCGTTTAGCTAATCTATACTTGTAATTTGTCGGTAATTAACAAACAAAATCCCTGTGGAAACGATATCTTTTTATACTACTACTTGACATAACCCGTGCGCTTGCGGGGTGTATCAAATACTCACTGCATCAACATTATATTTTTGATCAAAAGCTAGGATGATTTCCTCTTCGCAACATAGCTTTATTATTCCAATTTTGTATGGGTAAAAAGAATTGAGATCTAGAATATTTAACTTAACTTTGAACAACATCCTCTTTCCTATGAAATCATTAATCTTCTTTGGATAATTTAATTTTTGAATTATGTAATGCGTGCCTTTTAATTTTTAAATATAAATTTAAAAATGTTATAATACATACTTTAGCAATTTATTTAGATCATAGATCATTTGCACTTATTTGCAAAAACCTTGCAGGCTCGCATCATATATAATAAATGTTCCATAATCCGTGTCGTCCCCGACAATTAGCTTTATGCTATATCTTTTTTTCAATATGAAACAAATAACACATATTAGTATTTTTTTTATATTTTTTTTAAAAAAAATTAATAAAAAAGAATATGCTCATGTACCTAGGGATAAAGGACATCGGATAGTTCTCACATTTATTACTGAAAAAGCTTGTTGGTTGCTCAACCAAACCTGTTTGACATTTTTTGCAACCTTTGTACCACCAGTTAAGAGGAAATTGAATGTCTCTTATAGTTCCAACGGTGACAAATACTCCATCCTAAGAAATAAAATAAGTTAGTTTTATGGGTTTGAATGTTTTTTTTTTAATTTTAAACTTTAGACAAATTCAAATTCATAGAATTAAATAAAATAATACCTCAATTGATTCCTTTATACAACCTATTGTCTTGAAAACATTTTTATTGAGAAAATCATCTTCCATTGAATACAATGATGTCTCAGGAACGATTTGTGAAATCTGAATTCTATCCGAGTTATCTTTAATCAAAACCCGATAATTAAAAGAATAAATGTTAGAATAAATCTGAGTAGTGGTAGGGGTAAAAAATGAGAATATAATTGAAATAAGATAAAGCACTTCTCACATTCTAAAAAAAAAGAAAATTGTACCGCACGCGTTGGTGCAACGTGGGATACCTCCCAGCAGATAGTATTTTCTTATTAAACTAAGTATATTTTTCCATTCTTTTTATAATATATATTTTCCATCATATATTTCCACATAAAATAATGTTAAGTTTGAAATACTATTAATTAACAACTAATTTTTTAATTTATAAGCAAAATTTAGAAAAGAAAAAAAAAACCTTTGACGAAACTGGGTAACTCTGGCATATCAGCATTAATATAAAGCAGGCTGTTATACGTTGTATTCGACACACCCATTGTCCCTATGCAAAATTCAAACATTTTAACACTATTAAAAACATTGATTAATGACCATAAAATAAATATATGATTTAATTTACAACATATGAATGATACATACAGTTAAAAAACTTCATTTTTCCAAATTGGACCGAGATGATATATTGGGTAGTAGGATGTTGATCAAGATATGCAACGAATTGATCTACATAAGAACCCCATAATGTACACCGGAGCTTTCCCTTGTCCCTGTCATTAATTTTAACCATTTTGTTCATTTTTTAAATAGGTTAAAACTAATAAATATTTTAGAATTAAATAATTATTTAGAACTTACTCAAGATCATCAAATTCAAGAACAATATATTTGGTTGCTTGAAAAGGAGTCACCTTTCCTCGACCAGATAACAAACCAATAACATCTAGCAATAACATAAAATAATGTTTATTTCATGGTAATAAATATACATAAATTAACATGAAAAAAAATTAATTAATTAAAACATACCAACTAAATGAGCATCATCTTTTGTTGAGTTCAAAATGTATCAAAATGTATTCATTTGACAAAAATGAAAATCCATTTTTGTGGAATACGGGGATCTTCCAAGTGAGTAACATTAGTGTATTTTGTGAAGTATAATTTGCATTCATGCCGTGTAGGCTTGAATGAAGCTCCATTTTTTGCCACAACGAATTTATGTAAATCATATACTTTTCCTTCTTCTAAAAGATGCTCAAAATTGGATAGGTCTTCAGATTTTATGGTGATTCCTATCTGTTGGGACTGTAATGTAAAAAAGAAAATTGTAAAAAGAAAATGAAACGAAAAAAAATAATAATGTGGTAGTATTGTTCATTATTGCATTTTGAAACATTAATAATTATAATAAAAGAAAATGAAACGAAAAAAAATACCTCTTCATCAAGAAGAACCATGTCTATAATAGATTTTTGACTTCCATTTCTAGTAAATGTTGATTTCCAGAGTCTTATTATTCGAACCCTGATTTTCCATGAAGTCTTGGCATTTGCTGTGTTAATATCTTTGATCATATGTTGATCTGCCATTTTTAATATTGGATGTAGTTTTGATTCAACTTTAAGTTGGAAAATATTATTTATAATTGTAGAACAAGAAGAAGCCTTATTTGAATAACAATAAATTGAACTCGGGTGATATACTATTTAAATTGATCTTATCAAGTTGGTTGAAAAGTTTAAATTGATTTTATTTCGTGTACAAATTAAAAAATGAGGGACCACCATGATAGGAGTAAGAAGATGCCTTATTTAACAGTTTAATAAATTGATCTCATGCACGGGTAACGTATCTTATTTGAATTTTGAATTAATTTTAAATTGATTTTAAATTGATCTTATCAAGTTAGTTGCAAAATTTTAATTGATTTTAAATTGATTTTAAATTGATCTTATTAAGTTAGTTGTACAGTTTAAATTGATTCTATCTCATGCACAGTTTAAATTGATCTTATCAAGTTGGTTTTCAAAATTGGAGTAAGAAGATGCCTTATTTAACAGTTTAAATTGATCTCACGCACGGGTAACATATCTTATTTGAATTTTGAATTAATTTTAAATTGATTTTAAATTGATCTTATCAAGTGATTTTAAATTTTAAAAACAAAAAATCATAGGAATTATTTGTTGAATTTTCAATTATTTTTAAAATATAAAATTGTCAAAATTCTATGGAAGAGCCACCTCAACAATTTTTGAATTGCAGGTATCCTCTTTTTATAATATATAATTGATTTTCTTTTATTGTTTTTGTTGTTGATGATACTATTGCCTTTTCCCTCCTTTTTAGCATATTTAATTAGTTTATTAAGATTTCTCTCTCCTCCACCTCTCCATCCTCTGACACTTTTCAGTGTTCCAAAATATGGACAATATCTAATTAGGGACTAAAGGCAGCTGCTCCACACCGGTGTCCCAAATTATTGACGGTCCCTAAAAATTCTCGTGACATGCAGTGTGGATGCTCTAAGCTTTCCGGAGCAAGGAAAGCACAAGCCTCGTAAGTGGCTTTTTTTTTGTCAGATCATTGGCTTTTCAACTATGTTGCATCGATAGAGATATGGTATCGGATATAGGTACATTATCGGGATATAGGGTATGACATTTTCTAAATAATTAGGATACGGGTACGACAATATGTAACAAGTGCAAAAGAGGAAGGGCAAATCAGTCAAGTGGCTAGTGGAGTATCTCACTCAAACAGCCAAGGCAATTCGGTTAAGGACAGAGGACACCTGACAAAACCTCAGGGTCTGAATAATTAGGAAAGGCTCACATGAAAGAGGGTGCCTAGCACACGATTGAGAGGTTTCCAATGGGGCTGAAAATAGAATATATTGGCTAGTGTAAGGGAGGAAAAGTTAGGCAAGGATTTGAGTGTTGGGTTTGGCCTCAAAATCTCGAGAGGGGGATGAATCGAGTTTTATTAATTTATTGCAAAATCCCTTACAAATTAAAAAAATTGTTTTGCGTTGGAGAGATTAGACGTTTGAGAAGGAGAGAGAAATCGATTGATTAAAGAATAAGAGTAGCGCGGAAACGTAAATAAATGAAAGTGCGGAAAATAAAAGAGATAGAGATAGAAAAGCTTGCACCGAAAATTTTATACTGGTTCAGCCTTCCCGTCGAAAGGCCTAGTCCAGTCCCCAAGCGACCCGCTTGAGAGTTCTATAACCAGCAATTGAGCCACACCCAATTTCAACCAAGAGCACTCGCACACTACTAGGAACCTCCGTTCGCTAGGGGCCTCAACAACACACAGCATGGTTCCTCACCCTACGAACACCACAACGTTCAACTATGGGATTCTCTCCCTAACTACTAAGGTTCAGTACAATTGAAATGAGAGTGATTACAACAAGTATAACGTGTTCTCAAAACACAGATTCAAAATCAAAGCTCTATGATAATGAAGTTCTCTTTTTGAAGTCTAAAGGCCAACAATAAGTTTTAGAGTTCTTCCAAAAATGTGAGCGTTATGTTCAGAGAAAAATAGGAGAAGAAGAACACGTGAATTCAGAAAATTGTCAGAAGAAAGAATGAATAGAATGTTGGAGTGATTTTCTAAAACATAACTTTTATAATTCAAAAAGGATTTAAACCAACAAATCCAAATCAATTTTAAATCAAAATAAAATAAAATATGATTTTGTAATAAGTTTTAAAATAATAAACAAATCAAAATGATTTAAGAAATAAAATAAAGATTTGATTCTTAAAACAAATAAGGAAATAATTCAAACTTAAAATCAATTTCGAATTTTTGAAAATAAATCAGAATCATTTATATCAAAAACAAATCTGGAAATAAATCAAAACGATTCTGACACGTTTTTCAATAAAAGTTGAAGTAATCGATTACTTTAGGAAGGTAATTGATTAACCCTTCAAAAATAGAAACTTTTAAATTCTTTTGAAAAACTAGTAATCGATTAGAACAATAATATTTAATCGATTACATCACCCCTGTTCATTATATGATGCAACTCATATAATCGATTATCACTAATCAAATAATCGATTACTGAGCCTCTGGTTTGCATATGATGCAACATCATGTAATCGATTACTACAAGACATGTAATCAATTAATTTGTCTTAGGAAAATATATGATTCAACAATTTTAATCGATTACTTGATCCAGGTAATCGATTACTCTCATTCAGAAAGTAATGGATTAGCAAAGTTCACTTAATCGATTACAAGCTCTCTGATTTTTCTATGATGCAACAAAGTTAATCGATTACTTTAAGCAGGTAATCGATTACTCCTTCTTGCATAATCATAAAAATATCCAGTTTTGTTTCATCAAGTATTTTCACAGAAACTAAGATAGAAAAACAGATTTTCATGAAAACACTTTTTCTTCTCCTTTAACTGAAAAACTTGTTGGCCTTTTAACTCATTAAGAACAAGAAAAACTTCATTACCTTACATTATGTCCTAAGGGAAAAGGCTTCTAGACTTATATCTTTGCTTGAATCTTCAACTTGAACTTGAAGGAACTTGTGAGCTTGAATCTTGAGTTTGTTATCATCAAAACAATAACTTGAATTTTGCTTGAAGTCCATGAGAGAGTTTGAAGAATGTTTTCCAGCACTAGCTTGACTTCCAACACTCCCCCTTTTTTATGATGACAAACATCTATTCTGATTTATTCTCGAATATCTGCATCACAAGTGTTATACAAGCAAAAATATATATACAAATGAAAAATAACATTCCCTAGAACAGTATAATATCATCTCATAGCATCTCCCTCTGCATTGATGCATAAAACATCAAATAATTCTCATAATGTCATCAGAATATTTCTCCCCCTTTTGTCCTCATCAAAAAGAGTCTGCTAACTCCCCCTGAAACACTGAGTAAACACATTAATAATAACAAGGGAGATAATAAACAATCACATATTCAAAACAGGTGAGAGGCAGAAGTTAGACCAATTTCTCTACGAATAAAAAAGAAATTTTCTTTAAGAAGCGGTTTCGTAAAGATATCAACTAACTGCCGCGAAGTATCAACATACTCAATAACACAATCACCCTTTGAATATGATCGCGTATGAAATGGTGACGAATCTCTATGTTCTTAGTGCGAGAATGTTGCACAGGGTTTTTGGTAATACTAATTGCACTCGTGTTATCACATTTTATGGGAATGTGATCTAGACTTACACCAAAGTCTAGGAGTTGCTGTTTTAACCATAAGATTTGTGCACAACAGCTTCCCGCAGCGACATATTCAGCCTCAGCTGTGGATAGGGCTACACTAGACTGTTTCTTGCTAGCCCATGACACTAATGAATTTCCTAGGAGGTGACAAGTGCCGCTTGTGCTTTTCCTATCTACTTTGCACCCAGCAAAATCAGAATCGGAATACCCAACAAGGTTACAAGAGGAACCTTTGGGGTACCATAAGCCCATATCAGTTGTGCCAGAAAGATATTTTAGAATTCGTTTGGCAGCAACCATGTGCGTTTCTTTTGGATTCGCTTGAAAACGTGCACATAAACATACGCTAAACATAATATTCGGCCTACTTGCCGTTAAATAGATAAGGGATTTGATCATACCTCGATATTTAGTGATTTCTACAGATTTACCTTCTTCATCTTTATCCAGATAGCAAGATGTGCTTATTGGTGTTGCTACTGCCTTAGCCTTATCCATGCCGAATCTTTTCAATAGTTCCTTGCAGTATTTTGTTTGGCTAATGAAGATTTCATCCTTTGCTTGTTTGATTTGCAATCCTAGAAACAAGTTCAGCTCGCCCATCATAGACATTTCGAACTCTTCCTGCATTATACTCGAAAAATCCTTGCAAAGGGTTTCATTAGTAGCACCGAAAATAATATCATCTATATAAATTTGAACTAAAAGAATGTCCTTTCCTTTCTTTTTGATAAAAAAGTGTGTTATCAACCTTCCCTCTTTCAAAATCATTTTCAAGTAAAAACTTGCTCAGACGCTCATACCATGCTCTAGGAGCTTGTTTGAGTCCATACAGAACCTTTTTCAGTTTAAAAACATAATCAGGGTGTTCAAAATTTTCAAAGTCGGGAGGTTGACTAACATACACTTCTTCATTTATAAAACCATTAAAAAAGACACTCTTTACGTCCATTTGATATAATTTAAAATCTAAAATGCATGCAAAAGCTAAAAGCAACCTAATGGCTTACAACCTAGCAACAGGGGAAAAAGTTTCCTCATAATCTATCCCCTCTTCCTGGTTGTAACCTTGTGCAACTAGCCTAGCTTTGTTTCGAACAATTAGATCAGCCTCATCAAGTTTGTTTTTATAAATCCATTTAGTTCCAATAATTGGATGAGAATCAGACTTAGGAACAAGTTCCCAAACCTGGTTTCTTTCGAACTGGTTTAATTCTTCTTGCGTAGCTAAAAGCCAATGTTCATCAACTGAAGCCTCGGAAATATTCTTTGGCTCCACTTGAGAAACAAAAGCAAAATAGTTGCACAGATTGCTAATAGAATTGCGAGTACTTACACCTTTTGAGATATCACCTATAATTTGGTCAATTGGATGGTGTCATGATGTTCTCCATTCCTTAGGCAAATCTGAATTAAGCTCCATGGACTGTTCTTGATTTTTATCCTCAACTGATTCATTTGGCTTTTCGTTGCATTTGGATTGATCCTTTTCTTTAGCATTGGGCTCTTCATCCTCATCAATGTATAAATCTCCAAGGATACCTGAAATGTCATTAACAGATACCTTTCCCAGCTTTCTGGGATCGGATTCATCAAATGATACATGAATAGATTCTTCAATAGTATTACGAGATTTATTGTAAATCCTATAAGCTTTGCTCGAAACAGAATAGCCAAGAAATATGCCCTCATCAGCTCTAGCCTCAAAACTTCCTAGATTGTCTCTACCATTATTATGCACAAAACATTTACATCCAAAGACTTTAAAATGGGAAATATTCGGTTTTCTCCCCTTGTACAGCTCATAGGGGGTTTTCTTTAAAATAGGCCGTATCAAAACACGGTTCATAACATAACAAGCTGTATTCACTGCATCGACCCAAAAATATGCAGGCAAGTTCATGTCAATAAGCATTGTTCTTGAAAGCTCTTTTAATGAACAATTTTTCCTCTCCACAACCTCGTTTTGCTTTGGAGTTCTTGGAGCTGAAAAATAATGCTTAATGCCATGTTTTTCACAAAATTTTTCAAAAAATTGATTTTCAAATTCTCCACCATGATCAGTCTTAATGGATGCAATGCTCAAATGCATTTAGTTTTGAACAATCTTAGCTAGCTTTTTAAATTCATGGTATGCATCATTTTTATGAGTAATGAATAATGTCCATGTATACCTAGAATAGTCATCCACAATAACCAGACAGTAATAGTTGCCACCAAAGCTTTTTGTTTAACAAGGTCCAAAAAGATCCATATGTAAAAGTTCCAAGGGCCTTTGAGATAAAACAAGATTTTTAGAAGGAAAAGATGCCCTTATGAATTTTGATTTTGAACACGGATCACATTTTTCAGAAATAGAAAAATTTTGCTTTGGCAAACCAACTACTAAGTTTTTAGAAGAAATTTTGTTCAAATGATTCATGTGGATGTGACCTATTCTACGATGCCATAGCCACGACTCATCCTCTTTACTTAATAAACATTTAGCATCATTTGAGGGTATTGAGTTAAAATCAATTACATATACATTATTTATCCTGCGAGCAATTAGCTTTATAAGATTATCAATTTTACCCTCAATAATACATCTATCAGAATCAAATATAACCCTATTGCCCTTATCACATAACTGACTAATACTTAGCAAGTTATGCTTTAGGCCCTCAACATGTAAAACATTTTCTATGCAAGGGTTAGGAGGAGTACCTATTTTACCCACTCCAAGAATTTTTCCTTGGTTGTTATCTCCGAAAGTCACATGTCCTTGGTCCTTTAGAACGAGATGTGAAAATTTAGATTTGTCTCCCGTCATATGTTTTGAACATCCACTGTCCAAGTACCACCACGATTTCCTTTCTTCTGGAGTAACCTACAAGAATAAGATTCAAGTTTTCTTTTTAGGTACCCATATCTTTTTGGGTCCTTGAGCGTTAGTGTAACCATAGTTTGCATCATGCCACCTTTTAGTTTCATTGTTCGTTTTAACGAACTTCACTTTTCAGTGTACGCACTCATGTGCACCATGGCCTTTTCTACCACAAATATGACATATAATCAAAGGCTTCTTATGATTGCTAGCAGAGACAAAAATGGTACTTAATTGTTTTTGATGTCTACCGGGTTGATATCCTAAACCGGCTCTACTAAAGAAACACTTTTGTCTCCCTAGCATTAAATTTAAAGTATTTCTACCTTTCGTAAATTTTGCAAGCGTTTCTTTTAAATCTTCTACTTCTTTAACTAAATCCTTGCAAAACTTACAAGAAGAAGAACTAGCTTTAAATTTAACTTCATTACTTGAGGTGTTTGAAGAATTTTTCAAAGTAGAATTCAGCTCCTTATTTTGTTTTTTCAAAATTTCTTTTTCTTTAGTAAGCTCTTGGTTCTTTTGTAAAAGAGAAGCTGAATTTTTCTTTTCCAAAGAAATCAATAAAGATAACCTCATTGATTCCTCAAATTCCTCAAACGCCTCTTGTAATTCATCATAAGAATGTTCAAGTTCAGAAATTACCTCATCTCCATGTGCCATCAAGCTTATGTTGGCTGTTTCCTCTTGTTCGTCTGAATCCTCGTCCGAACTTCCTTCGTTGTCTAGCCACGCCAAGTGCTTGATTTCCTTTCCTTGGGTTGGATGTGCTTCTTTCTGAATTTTCTTTCTTTTTCAACTGGTAGCACTCTGCTCTGATGTGACCGGGCTTGCCACATTCATGACATGTAATGGTTGATCCTCCACCTTTGTTGTTGTCTCTTCTATTTTGGGTGTTCAAATTGCTTTTCTTCCTCAAAAACTTCCCAAACTTTTTAACCAGAAGTCCCATGTGTTCATCATTGATCAGTTCTTTGTCCGAGTCACTCTCAGTTGCTGGAGCTTCAGCCTTGAATGCTAGACTTTTCACCTTTTTGCTTTCCTCTTCGTGTTGAGCTAATCTTTTCATTTCACTTTCATGCTCTTGTAGCTTTCCGAAGAGAGTCGCCAGCGTCATAGTTGAAAGATTTCTTGACTTAGCAATTGCCGTCACTTTGGGCTGCCATTATCTTCCCAAGCATCTTAAAACTTTGTTGATAAGATCCTCATTGGTGAATTTCTTCCCCAATGTTGTTAGTTGGTTGACAATCATCGTGAAGCGCTTTTGGATCTCCTGAATTGATTCCCCATTCTTCATTCTGAACAATTCATATTCACCTGTCAGAGTGTTGATTCTTGACCTTTTCACTTCATTTGTACCTTCATGTGTGACTTCTAATGTATCCCACATTTGCTGCGCAGTCTCACACGTAGATATCCTGAAAAACTCATCATAGCTCAAAGCAGATGTTATAATATTTTTCGCTTTCAAATCGTACTGGACTCTACGTTCCTCCTCTTTCGTCCACTCAGCCATAGGCTTTTCGACGGTGTTACCATTAACTACATAGGTAGGAACATAGGGACCATTTATGACCGCATCCCAAACCTTTAATCCAACTCCTTGAATAAAAATTTTCATACGGGCTTTCCAATACGCATACCCTACCCCATCAAACATGGGAGGACGATTAGTAGAACTCCCTTCACCACCAAACAGAGAGTTTGAAGCCATACTCTTGAGACGGTTAAGTCTTAACACAAGAGACTAGATCTGATGCCAATTGTTGGGTTTGGCCTCAAAATATCGAGAGGGGGGGGGTGAATCGAGTTTTATTAATTTATTGCAAAATCCCTTACAAATTAAAAAATTGTTTTGCGTTGGAGAGATTAGACGTTTGAGAAGGAGAGCGAAATCGATTGATTAAAGAATAAGAGTAGAGCGGAAACGTAAATAAATGAAAGTGCGGAAAATAAAAGAGATAGGAATAGAAAAGCTTGCACCGAAAATTTTATACTGGTTCAGCCTTCCCGTCGAAAGGCCTAGTCCAGTCCCCAAGCGACCCGCTTGAGAGTTCTATAACCAGCAATTGAGCCGCACCCAATTACAACCGAGAGCACCCCGCACACTACTAGGAACCTTCGTTCGCTAGGGGCCTCAACAACACAAAGCAGGGTTCCTCACCCTACGAACGCCTCAACGTTCAACTATGGGATTCTCTCCCTAACCACTAAGGTTCAGTACAATTGAATGAGAGTGATTACAACAAGTATAACGTGTTCTCAAAACACAGATTCTACAATCAAAACTCTATGATAATGAAGTTCTCTTTTTGAAGTGTAAAGGCCAACAAGAAGTTTTAGAGTTCTTCCAAAAATGTGAGTGTTATGTTCAGAGAAAAGTAGGAGAAGAAGAATACGTGAATTCAGAAAATTGTCAGAAGAAAGAATGAATAGAATGTTGGAGTGATTTTCTAAAACATAACTTTTATGATTCAAAAAGGATTTAAACCAACAAATCAAAATCAATTTTAAATCAAAATAAAATAAAATATGATTTTGCAATAAGTTTTAAAATCAAAAACAAATCAAAATGATTTAAGAAATAAAATAAAGATTTGATTCTTAAAACAAATAAGGAAATAATTCAAACTTAAAATCAATTTCGAATTTTTGAAAATAAATTAGAATCATTTATATAAAAAACAAATATGGAAATAAATCAAAACGATTCTGACACGTTTTTCAATAAAAGTTGAAGTAATCGATTACTTTAAGAAGGTAATCAATTAACCCTTCAAAAATAGAAACTTTTAAATTATTTTGAAAAACTAGTAATCGATTAGAACAATAATATTTAATCGATTACATCACCCCTGTTCATTATATGATGCAACTCATATAATCGATTATCACTAATCAAATAATCGATTACTGAGCCTCTGGTTTGCATATGATGCAACATCATGTAATCGATTACTACAAGACATGTAATCAATTACTTTGTCTTAGGAAAATATATGATTCAACAATTTTAATCGATTACTTGATCCAGGTAATCGATTACTCTCATTCAAAAAGTAATGGATTAGCAAAGTTCACTTAATCTATTACAAGCTCTCTGATTTTTCTATGATGCAACAAAGTTAATCGATTACTTTAAGCAGGTAATTGATTACTCCTTCTTGCATAATCATAAAAATATCCAGAGTTTTGTTTCATCGAGTATTTTCACAGAAACTAAGATAGAAAAACAGATTTTCATGAAAACACTTTTTCTTCTCCTTTAACTGAAAAACTCATTGGCCTTTTAACTCATTAAGAACAAGAAAAACTTCATTACCTTACATTATGTCCTAAGGGAAAAGGCTTCTAGACTTATATCTTTGCTTGAATCTTCAACTTGAACTTGAAGGAACTTGTGAGCTTGAATCTTGAGTTTGTTATCATCAAAACAATAACTTGAATTTTGCTTGAAGTCCATGAGAGAGTTTGAAGCATGTCTTCCAACACTAGCTTGACTTCCAACATCGAGAAGATTCTCTTTCTCTCTCTGTGTATTCTTCTTATATTCTTTCTTCTTTTCTTTCATTGCTGAGTTATCAACCTTATAGTGTACTAGTGTACTGTGATCCCATTTGAATTCACAGTGGTGTTAATTCCAGTGATTTCCTTTCAGTTCTTGTTTTCCACGTTTCTATCTTGCTCTATATTTCTTAGTTAATTGCTGTGCTAAAATCACCTTCGTTACATTGGTGCTTTCATTCTCCATGGCTGATAATGCTGTTTCGGCTGAGTTGAAACAAATCTTAGAACTGATGCACAAACAAGACCGTAACCACGCTGCTGATATGCAAGAATTAAGAGACTCCATAACAGATATGAGAGACAGCATTCCCAATGATGGCTTGAACTCAAAACCATATGCTGGATCATTTCAAATTTGTAAGAAATCTCAAGCTAGGAGTGAACAGTTTCTACAAGAATTAGCTCAACTCAAAGAAAAAATCACAACCCATGAGAAGAACTCAAGGGTGGAGGTTGATCAAATTGTTGCTTGTCCGATCCTCTCTGTAGTGATTCCACCAACCGAGGAAGTTGTGGATCATACAGATGATCACGCAGAAGCATATTTGGAGTTGTTGCAACCCCTTTCGTGAGGAGATCATGGAGTTGACAGAAGCCCTTGCCGATTTTAGATCAGCTACAGTTGTTGAAGATCAATTGATGAACCCTTTCGGTGAGGAACCTCTGAATACGGTGGAAACAACAATCCAGGACATCATTCCAAGTGCAAAATTTCCATATCCGTATGGTGTCTATAGTGGGGTCACTCCACTTTGTCCTACCAAAATGCAGCAAGGTATAGTTCTTAATCACTCCTCACTTACTATTAGAGTACTGCAGTGGCATCTGAAAAAGAAAAATGTTAGTTCCCTGCAATTTTTGTTTAATGGGAACATAGGTGCAACTATGAAAACACATGAGTATAAGGTGTATGACACAATGCCCAATTTATGTAGAAACAAGGGAATGCAGCTAGGGACCTCCCTTACACCACCACCCAAGCCACCGGACCCGTATGTTGTCTATAGTGGGATCGTTCTGCTTTATCCTATCACATTGCAACAAGGATCTCCACCACTAGTCATAGCACGTGGTGGGTTTTCAGGGATATTTCCATATTCAAGTGTAGCAACCTCCAATTTGGCATTAAACACAAGTGTGTCAAATGTGATCCTATGGTGTGATGTGTAGTTGACGAAGGATGAAGCTGGTATCTGTTTTTCAGAGTTGAAGTTGGACAATGCCATTGACATCTCCCTCCTTCAAGTATTTGTATCAGACCTTGTTAAAGATGTTCCATTAGGCTACAATTTCAGTTATGATCCTCTTGTTGAATGCTTGGTTTTTTTTAACAATGGTAAATTCTCTGTTGATAGTTTGCTGTCTGACTTCCCAATAGAGACTCTTGATTTAGTTTGGGTTTTTGCTATTGGTTTACTTGTTCAGTGCTGCGACATAGTAAGGTATGTGGGCAAACTTGAATTTTGTCTTATCCCAACTCCCTACTCGACAATGAGGGAAGCTATAATTGAGTTTACAAAGGCAACATATTCCTTTATTATATTCAACCATGAACTTCAGAAAGTTGTCAAAATCTTGCAATCATTCTTGTATTTTGTTATGGATCTATGAACACACTCTATGAGTTGCATAGTTGTACTACGCTTGGCTGCAAAGTACCTTGAATGTGTAAGAAAAGTTACCCTTACTGCACCCCCATACTCTTATTTTGAGGGAAATGATGCTTGTTTAACTGCACTTGCAAAAATTGCTGGAAAGAAATTGTGGTCCCCTATACCATTTGGTTCTTCATTTATGTCATGGCATGAGCACTTGAGTCAATGTGTTTGCCTTGTATTTTACAGAAATAACAGGATATGGGGAACAAGCTTACTCTACCATGACCTTGAGGACAAGGTCATTTTTAATGGGGGCGGTAATGTAATGACTCTCTTGGCGTATGCTGCAGTAGGCCTTACACTGAATATCAATGCTTGTTGTTTGGCCCTTGATGCACATCACCTATTTGACAGCCCCATGATTAAGATACCAAAACTAATGGCATTTATATACAAGGATCAAAGAGTCATGCTTAGTCCTAACATCTCCAAGGTCTACTATCTTGATCAAGCGAAAGCAACCTTTATAGTCGTACTTCAATATTACATAGTTTGTGTTATGGATGCATATCAGATCCTTTTTCTGGTTGCTAATGCAGAAGACATGGAGGTTGCACTTTACCTGCTGATGTCCTTGAACCCATCACATGTGGTAGGAATTGCCATTGATAACATTGAACTTCACTTGATTAAAGTTGTTGTGCAGATTATTGTTATCGGGATTAATGCGTTGCCTTCGCTCATGCCAAAACCTGCTGCTAAAATTTTTTGCAGCAACTAACACTGCTAAGAGGGTGACTTGGGCTGAAAGAACTTAGTTTCCTCTAACCTTCACCTTGAGGACAATGTCATTTTTAATGGGGGAAGTATTGTAACAAGTGCAAAAGAGGAAGGGCAAATCAATCAAGTGGCTAGTGGAGTATCTCACTCAAACAACCAAGGCAATTCGGTTATGGACAGAGGACACTTGGCAACACCTCAGGGTCTGAATAATCAGGAAAGTCTCACATGAAAGAGGGTGCCTAGTACACGATTGAGAGGTTTCCAATGGGGCTGGAAATAGAATATTTTGGCTAGTGTAGGGGAGGAAAAGTTAGGCAAGGATTTGAGAAGATTCTCTTTCTCTCTCTGTGTATTTTTCTTCTATTCTTTCTTCTTTTCTTTCATTGCTGAGTTATCAATCTTATAGTGTACTGTGATCCCATTTGAATTCACAGTGGTGTTAATTCCAGTGATTTCTTTTCAGTTCTTGTTTTCCACGTTTATTTCTATCTTGCTCTATATTTCTTAGTTAATTGTTGTGCTAAAATTACCTCTGTTACACAATATAAATTCAAATTTTATAAATAAATATATATAAACAAGGTGTAAATAAACGATTTTGACATTGAAATAATATGAGTATCATAAAATAAGATGTTGATGCTCCAAATAAATCAAAATATAAGGCCGAAAGATTGATTATAACATTAAAATATAAATGTTAAGGCAAAAATTACATTATTAGTATGATACACATCTATAATATACCTTACCAGTTACAAGTATTCAAGAGTATGATACTCGTACTAGTACTCAAAATGTACCCGTACAGGATACGTCACCGGTTTACTAGGAGTATGCATCTTTCAGAGCTTTTCAATTTTCAAGTCCTTGGTTCGAAGTTGGCAGATGAATAGAGAAAATACTCGTAGGTTCTAATGAAATTTTACTGTTGAGGTTAAGCTTAAAATTCGACTCAATGTAAATGCATGTGTTATCGGTTTCAGGTCAAAAGTAGAAAAGCCTACACAACTTGGTTTTTCCTTGGAAAATGCTGGGCTGCACAAAAGTATCAGTCAAGAATGGTTGCAAAACAAGAATGGGAGCTGCCCAAATAATTATCAGTCAATGATGGGGGCAAAAAAAGAATGGCGCCGCACATGTATCCTTCAAGTTTGTTTTTTTTTTCTTTAGTGATCCTTTAATTTTATTTTATTATCACTGTTGATCGCTAAAGTAATTAAATTATTTTTTTCTCCTATAATCTTCTTACAAACTCCCAATTTTTTCATCGAAAATTCCATTTTTTTTTTCTAGCAAAGGTGAAAACTCTCACACAAGCAACGAAAATCCCCTCTTCCATCCTCAACTAAACTCTACTTTATGAAAGAAAAAAAAAACGATACCAAAAAAACAACTATTGCAGGTCTAACTAACTGCACAATATTTAGTTGTCAAGGGAGCTAGTGTGTGCACAGGAGTGGGTTCAAAGAGTAATATTGTAGGGAGAGTGTCGTGTCTAACTTTGAAATAATAGAAATTTTAAACATATTGAACAATGTAATAAGCTAACTTATAATTGCAAGATGATCACCTTCTGCGATAAAAGAATTCCAGAATAAGAAGCTTTAACTTTTTTTAGTTTAAATATTTAAATGTTAATCTCTTTCAAATTAGTGTTTACATTTAATTTTTGACTTAATTATGTTTTCGGTTTTTGAAATTTTGGGTCATTTTGTCGCATGCCCTTTTTTTTAATGTCTGATTTTCTGAAGTAATTTTTGGGTTTGACATATATCCCTTCTATCAATTTTAGCCAAATTTTATTGATATGTCACATCAAAATTCTAGTCAAAGAGAAGAGATTAATTATGTGGTACCACAAGATGTCATGTGGGTGAAGATCCTATTTTTGAAATTAAATAATAAAAAATTAATATTTTTATATTTTTAGTTTAAAAATAATAATAAAAAATAATTAGAGAAAGATGTTATCTTCGTCCATGTTGCCCCACGTGATTAACCTCCTGTATCTGACTAGGATTTCGGTATAATATGTCAGAAAAATTTGACCGGAATCTATTGGAAGGGTATATGATGACAAATTCATAAGTTACCCGGAGAGCCAAACATTGAAAAAAGAACAAAAACTTATGACAAAATAATCTTAAAGTTCAAGAATTTACACATAGTTAAGCCTTTATCTTTTAGCTTTGGTCCCTGTTTTTTGTGTTTTGGTTTTGGTTTCCATTATTACTATATATTTTATATTTTTAGTTTTAATTCATCTTCATATTTTCGTTTTAGTTTTGGTTCTCATTATTAATTATATATTTTTGGATAATACAAATGTAGTTTGATTTTGTTCCTCATGTCAGCATTTTCATCCATAATTAACGATAAAGTTCAAAACCAATACAATCAGAAAATTAGAGACCAAAACTCAAAAACAATAAAAAGTAAATACTAATTTAAAAGAGATCAATATTGACAGGATCAATATAATATTTAATTTTATTTTTAATAATTTTAAGAAGTTTTAATTTACTAGAACGAAAGCAATTACATGATGCATAGCTTTGAGAGATGGTCTAGCATAGTAGCATATGGTGTTGACACCAAGATATAGCGAATGAGTAAGCACTTCTGATTTTTGAAAAAGAAGTTTCTAGCATATGCATATGGTATTGACACCAAGATATAGGGATGAGTAAGCACTTCCGAGAAGAGACATATGGAAGGGAAGAAATTGAACAGAATTGAACCAGGTGTATCTAAATTAGGTGCATTTGGTAACTTTTTTTCTAGAGGGCATTTGGTAACTAAAAATAAGTGCATTTGGTAACTAAAAATAAGGTGAATCATATATATTGAAAAATGATTTAGAGACTTACAAGCCTATAAACTTACACATAAGATTATGATATTTATTATTTTCAAATTAAAAAAAATTAAATAAAAAAACTTAAATGACAAATGTCAAAATCCTAATAGGTAAGTTTATGAATAGTTGTTTTTATGTAAGTCTTTCGATCATTGTTTTTTAGAATATCAACGGCATGAAGATTATTCTACAAAAGTAATTAATTTTCGTCGGAACAAATTAGAAGGTTGCAGAAATAGATGACCACCGGATTGAGAAATATATAATATATTTATTATTTTTGAAAAAGAAATGTCGTGAAAGACAAAGTATAATAACAAAATAAAACTTCATTAAAAAAAAATTCAATTAAATGATGGTACCAAAGAATTACTGGAGTAGCTATTTATTACGTGTCATTCTATTTGGTCAAAAATGGCAGGTTTCATGATACCACAACACAACTCTCCTGAGACATTGCTATTTATAGCTGCCGAGTAGTTTTGGTTGCTGATAGTAAAGCGGTGCAACAAAAAAGCGTTTTGTTTTTCGGTGGAGAGTTCTACTATATCAAATTCAAACCTGCCTACTAGGCTTATTCACTGATATACTGAAGTGGTGCATCAAGAATAATGGGGGCTGCATTGTCATCATCATCAGAACCATCAGAACCAGCAACACCTACAGCAAAAGTTTCAGCCATTTTCATATACCCTGTTAAGTCATGCCGAGGAATCTCTGTTCCTAGTGCTCCTCTCACTCCTACTGGTACAAATATGTATACTGTATACACTTACGTTTTTTTTTTTTTTTTTTATAATATTATCTAATGTTTCTTCAAACTTTGGGATATTCTTTGTACTATATAATATATATATCATCCTAATATCACAAGATATTATTATGTGACATGCAGGATTTAGATGGGACCGACAATGGTTGGTGGTGAACTCAAAAGGGAGGCCTTGTACTCAAAGAGTTGAACCAAAGCTTGCTTTGGTTGAGGTTGAACTGCCTACTGAGGCATTTGATGAAGCCTGGGAACCTACAAAGGATTCCTACATGGGTACATAATTTCATTTTCTTGGTACACATGCATCGATGTACATATATAGAAAAGAGTACATTGTCTAGAGGATAATAAATAAGCAAATAAAAAATATTTACTCCCTCCCTTTCTATTTATCTCCTATTTCAAACAAAACACATCATTTTAGAAATTTAATCATTACCTAAATTTTCAATACATTAATTATGTTTTTTTCCATTATACCCTTTCTCTTTCTATAATCATTAATTTTTTCACTACTTACATAAACTAAGACTTATTAATAGGGGCAAATATGGAAGACAACATTTATTACACTCTTGAAATTCTCAATAAGATAAATAAAAAGAAACAAAAAATATTTTCAAAAATGGACAGATAATAAAGAAGGAGAGAGTAATTAATATAAAAAAATAAAAAACGGACTCTTAATACATCATCAAATACAATAATCCATGAGTCTCATAAGTTATGTTTATATAGGTTTTTTATTTTGTCTTATAATTATGTTCTTTTAAAAACTCTATACTCATTTATATTTCTTTTTTCAAGCATGTTCTTGTTTATTATATCATCTTTTTCACCACTCATTTCTCTATCTCTTTTCAATATAATTTTCATACATTTGTTATTACCCTTTCTCCTATTATTAAATGGGGGCATTTTAGTCTAAACATATCAAATTCTTACACATCATTTACTCATTTCTTGATTTATATGAAATCTCTAAAAAAACTTAACTTATGGAGCGAAGAAAGTACCTTTTAAGTAAACTTTAGAATTATAGTTCTTTAAACATTGTTTTTTTTTATAACTAATAAATAAAAATTTTATTCACAAAAAGGATTTATTAAGTATCATAGTATACATGAATCCCACCTTCTATGGGTTTGAACATGAGCACAAAATCATGTGCTCAAATAGACCAAAAGCAACCAAAAGCGAATATGAGTCTACCTCACGAGAATCTAAAGCAATAGATACAATTCAAAAGCAACATGAAACAAATGACTCGAACATTGCTTACCAAGACATTACTATGATCCCTACCTTTTTAAAAATCTTAATAGGAAAAAACCTAATGAGAAAAATCCTAAAAAAAGAAAAAGAGTATAACAAATCCTAGCAAACCCACCCTGTGAATCACAACACAACGTAATTAACCAACTCTATCTTTACATTGTATGGGCGCTATGCACTAATCAGGAACGAAATAACTAGGCACCTCAAGCAGGAAAACCAAGACCAAGATTTAATCTTAATTGCACCAACCCAGCCTAGAATATCAACATCACTATTATTGAAAATAATAGAATTTTTCTTGATCCACATAGTCCAACAAACGCACATCCAAATCATGCCTATAAAATTTATGCTATTCTTTGTCTTCCTTACATTATTGTGCTCCAAAAAGAACTCAAGAAAAGAGCTAAAGTTCAGTGTATCACATCCCAGCCAATCATAAATCACACCCAAATATCTCCAGCCAGCGGACAAACAACGAAAAGATGATAGGTTGTTTCTACAATAGATTGCTACTCTTAAAAACATGAGATAATCACCAATCAACCATTTCTCTCAAAAGCTTAAGTTTTTAATTGACCTACACAAATAGTATTAAATATCTAACTTGGACCTACGAATCCTACAATAGATTGCTACTCTTAAAAACATGAGATGATATGCGATTTTAGTTTGTGTAGTTTGTTCTCTATTTGGTGTTAATACTTCATTTTTCATATGACAAATGACTGCGTTGGGTTTTAATAAAAATTATAAAGTTGAAATGTTGATTGAATTTTGTTTTACTTATTCTTCATGATCATGATTATTTTTCTATTTGTTAAAACAATGAATATATCTTAATATTTCAGTGTTGAAAGCACCTGGGATGCAACCTCTTAAAATTTGTTTGAATAAACATCATGAAGTAGCAGACGATGTCTCAATATGGGAATGGTCTGGGTCTGCCTTGGACGAGGGAGCTGAAGCATCAAAGTGGTTCACAGATTATTTAGGGAAACCTAATCGACTGGTCCGCTTCAACTCTGGTAGGCCTTTAAATTACTGAAATCCTTAAGAAAGAAACAAAATTTTTTAAAGCACACATTACTTTAGATAGATTTGTACTGTAATGACTCAAGCTATTTCGAGAACACATGAACATAGATAGGATTAACATAACAAATTGTACTATATCGATATGCATTGACTCATAATGATGAGCACATATTAAATTTTATGTAATTCTCATACTTGTGTTATTTGTTAAGCATGGCCAAGGGCCCAAGGCAACAAAACCCTTGTTACATTGGGAATGAGAGGGCTGGCCATTTTTAATATTCCTTTCTTCTACGTTGTTTCTCTTTTTATTTTTGTTTTTATGTTTTGATGAAAAGGCTGGCCAGATTTGTTGTCTGCCTCCAACTGAGGCTGTAGTCGCTAGCAACTACAGTATATATCTTATACAGTAACTAATAACTAGCCAAGCATGCATGTTGCAACCATTATGACACCGTATTTTAAAAATAAAATTTGTTAGCAAACTTTTATTAATCTTGTGACCAAGAAGAGGGAAAACTTTTGAATTCGTAGGTCCAAGTTAGATATTTAATACTATTTGTGTAGGTCAATTAAAAACTTAAGCTTTTGAGAGAATCAGTTCATGGAAATCAGTAATTCATAAATGAGTTTTATAGTAAGATTCATAACTCAAATTTTGAGTTTTATATGGTGTAAAAATTTAATGTTAAGTTATATGATTGATACATTTGGAGTTTTTTTTATGATTGTTGTAGTTAATTAATGTGTGATTGTGTATGTGTATGTTTTTAACAATGAATGAAGTTTGTGTGTGTATGTGTGACTAACTCTACCTCTTTATGATGTTTTCAAATGCAGCTTCAGAATTTAGAGTTGTGGATACTGATTATGTTAAGGGACATCAGATCAAGTTTTCTGACTGTTTTCCATTCTTATTAGCATCTCAGGTTAGTCAAGTTGGAAAAGGAAACTTAAATTTACTAATGTGTTGAATTTTTACTCAATATTATTTGTCATTTATTTCAGGAATCATTGGATGCACTTAACAAGAATATCAAGGAACACATATCTATTAATCGTTTTAGAACCAAGTATCGATTTTTTCATGTCATTTGATATACTCCTTTGATTATCTAATCACTTCACTAGAAGGTGATTCTTCTAAATGGATTATTAAATACCATAACTGAGATATGGATGGTTCTTGATGCAGTATCAACGTTGAAGGTTGTTGTGAACCATTTTCAGAGGACCTATGGCAGGAGATAAAGATAAGCAGGTTTTCTTTTCGGGGTGTGAAGTTGTGCTATCGTTGTAAGGTGAAGCTCTCTTTTGTATAATTTCCTGCTTATCATATTTCCCATATGCTTCATAGGAACATGTACCAAGTGACTTGTGCTAGAAATTTTAGTTTCTAACATATACTAAGAATAATATACATATACTTATGCATTGGTTGAGCTTGGATTTAAGTCTTTCATTAGCTAAAAGTATGAGAATGGACAAGTACATTTTCATTTTGGCTTAAATACTTTTTTTAGTCTTTTTATCTTATTTTCAGGTTTTAATTCGGTCCTTTATATTTAAAATGAGTCAATTTAGTTTTCTATATTTTCATGTTTGTCAATTTCATTCTTCTGCAATAACAATGTTAGATTTTTATCGGAATATATTGATTTTGTCGAAGATTCTCTTTTCTGATCAGTTGGAATATGTATTTTCTTGTCGAGAACTGCATTTTCCAATGTATTTAATATTTTGATTGAGAAAATGTCAATGTTGTTCCACTTTTTTTGGGGTAAAATTTTATCCATATTTTTGACTTTCTTGTTTTAAAATTGAAAATTCCAATGACAAAATACAAATTTTATTGATAAAAGAAGGGAATTATGGTAAACTTAATACATTCTGGTGAATTTCTAAATCTGTCATGACAGAAGGATGAAATTATCATACCTTATAAATATAAGGACTAAATTGATTGATTTTATATATTAATGACCAAATTAAAATTTAAAAATAAGATAAAAGACCGAAAAAGTATTAAGCTTTTTTATTTTATCAGGGACAAGAAGGACTATTAGTCTCGATTAAGGTTGTTGGGTGGTTTTTGTTGTCATCATTTCTATGTCATTGTAAACCATTTCTATGACTTTACTAGAATGTATCACTATACCATAACTTGGATTTTCTTTCATAATAGTAATAGATTATAGTGTTAGAAAATTAATAGAAGATATTAAATTTAATAAAGACATATTCATGTCAAATTATAAAAAGGAATGCATTCAAAGTGTACCTCTATATATCCATGTAAAAACATGTTATTTATCTTGTATCCGAATGCATGACAATGTCTTTCATGAAGGATTAAGATTATTAAACTTTTTTATTTTTATTTTAGCTAATCAACAAAACAGAAATAAAGCTTTGATACCTATACATTATAAAATTCATATCAAATGGGATGTCCGCAATCCCTTTATATTAAGCATTAAAAAATCATTATAAAAAGGTTAAATAATTATGATAGTATATATCAATGCTATGTAGGATCATATATTAGATAAACATATGAGGGTATCAAAATGAGAAGATCAAATGTTAATTTGAACATTTTCACCATTTATACATATTTTGTATATTAAGAATCCATCAATGTTTGAAAATTAACGCTTCTCACTCTAGATAGGAAGAGTGGGGAAATTACCATAATCCATCTATCATCCATATTATAGTCTTTGATCTAAAATCAAGGCTTCTCACTCTAGATAGGAAGAGTGGGGAAATGACTATAATCCATCTATAATCTTCTATCATCCATACGTTAGTCTTTGATCCATCCACTACACCATTTATTTCCCATGTTATGTTTGGTCGTATAGATCAATTTACATCTTTTTAGTAGTTTCTTGGTCTAATTTGATGGAAAAAGAAAATTAACCTTAATTGAACGTCTCTCTCTAATCTAAGCACGAGATTATCTTGGAGTATTACTGATATCGTTTGTGATGGCCAGGTACCTTCTATAAATCAAGAAAATGGGACTTTTGAGTCCGAGCCAAAGGAAACTTTGATGAGAATTAGGTCTGGAAAAGTCATAAGACCTAATGATGGAAAACATAAAAACAGGGTGAGTCATTCAGTTATTCAATGAATATTTCTTTTGTTGAATGGTGCAAAATGATATTGAGTTGTTTCTTCTGCAGATCTACTTTGGTCAATATATGGTATGGGACTGGAATGATTCTTCTCTTAAAGGGGATGGAAAAATCATTAACGTGGGAGATCCTGTTTATGTCCTTAAGAAAGTTTCTTCTGCGGATGAAGCAGCTGCTTGAACGAAGTGTATATGTTGAAGAGATATGCGTGCAAAATATTTTATATGTGCTATTTCTGATATACTCTCTTTTACAGTCAGAAAAAAAGGCGTGTTAAATAAAAATGTGTGTTGGTAGTATTTCTTTATGAACAAGTTGCATGGATTCTATATCAGAAATGTAAAGTTTACATGTCATGAACTTTATCAGTTAGGTAAACAGAGGTTACTTTTGTTGCTTAACTTTGTTTCGGATAGTTGTAATGCATGTATTATATTGGCTAAATTATGTTACAAGTCCCTAAAGTTTGGAGTACTTTTGTTAAATACTTTTATATTTTTTTTATTCAATGTTTACCAATTCTGATGCCGCATGATGTTATACAGGTGAAGACAATCTCTCTCTTCAATTCTTTTTTTTTTTTTATTTAATTAAAATTATAAAAATATTAAGTTATTTAGTTTTTTAAATTTTAAAAACAAAGGATCTTCACCCACAGGGTACCAGGTGCTTAACCTTCTGCATCTGATTATGATGTTACATGTCAGCAAAATTGGTCAGAATTGATAGTAGGGGTATATGACAAACCCAGAAGCAACTTCGGGGAGTCAGATATTGAAAATAAAATAATGAAGGTATCTGGCAAAAGTATTCTAAACTTCAGGGACTTGTGACAGAATTAAGCCTATTATATTATACAATATGTCTTTGATCCCAAATATTTATATAACCTGTGGTAGTTTTGGAAAATGGGACTTTTAAGGACACAAATAAAGCTTGTGTTTGTGCAGAAACTCACGTTTTTATGTTATCACAAAGGTTTCTTGTAAGATGATATTGTAATTGAGATAAAGGTGGATGTGATCATCACCAAAATGTTGATTTCTTAATTCAGCTGAGTTCTTCGGATTTTAGTCCTCTGACAAAATTTGTTGAGGGCTAATCAATGAATGGTGTAGGACTCAAAATACTTATCACGTAAATACTGTAAATTATTTAAAAAATCCAAATTTCTTCTGTTTCTTCTATTTTAAAGGTTGTACGCATGATAATAATTAAAGCAAATATGATAAATATTATTTGGGAATGTATCTATATATTCTTTCAATTCTACAAAGTGTATGTATCTTTTCTTTCAATTCTTCCAAGCTAACAGAAGGCCATGGAGCACGGCTAACAGCTCCATATGAATATTATTAGACACACCAACATGTCCAACAAAACCACATAGCCACTCCCCTTGAGCATTACCATGAGGATTAAGGTAGTATAATTTTTTTTTGAAAGAAGCAAAACTTATATACAAGGAGTACAAGGGGTACTCATCCATATACAAAAATGGATTTAAGTAACATTAGGATTACAAAGGGAAGAAATACACGAGACATGATTAATACACCAGGATGAGAACTCCAAAACCTGCTTATTAACCCTAGCACCTAACCACATCCAAGTCCTAAGCTTAATCAAGTCCATAATTTGTATAAAAGCTACCCCCTTCTCTTGAAAAATCACATAATTCCTCATTAACCAGATTGACTAGACAGAAGTGCACCATAACAACCGCCAAACTTTTCTCCCTTTCGCAATATGACAAAATCCATCAAATTGCATAAAAAAACTCCAACAGGTTGTTAGGAAGGGTTGTGGATAAGCCAAGCCACCCCAATATACCTTGCCAGACATTCAAGGAGAAAGAACAATTAAGAAAAAGGTGGTCAATAGACTCATCAACAACATTACAGCAAACACAAGAAACAGAGGCCGAATTTGGAAGAAGGCCTTGCCTCATAAGAGCATCCTTTGTTGGGATCCTCCCAAGGAGGAGCTTCCAAGAAAAACCACTAATCTTCATTAAATCTGTTCCAAACTTTGTAAATGCAAGACTCAAGGGCAGGAGAAAGGGAATTAGGGTCCAATTGTTGTTTCAAATCAAAAAGGGTGGTGTAAGCCGAACGAACAGTGAAATCTCCATGAGAATCACCTAACCAGTGTCAGCGATCATTGCAATCAGGATCAAATATGCATGTATTTACAGTATCTAATAAGGAGGTCAAAGACTCCTCCTCCCAAACAAACAAACGTCTTCTCCAAGAGAAATTCCAGCAGCAAGCACCTGGTAGACCAGATCTCACACAAGAAACCAAAACATCCTTATTTACAGCCATCGAGAATAACCTAGGAAAAACCTCTTTAAGAGGCCAATTACCAACCCACACATCGTACCAAAACCTAGTAGTAAGACCATTACCCACCACCCTTCTAATTGACAAATTGAACCAATCTCTAACCCCTCATACCTAACCTCAATCTTCCCTAAGTCTTTCCACCAAAAAGAACCAGCCCTAAATAAATTAGTGCTGCCATCAACAAGAGAGGTACCACAAGGACCATACTTAGCCTCGACTACTCTAACCCATAACGCTCCCTGGTCATGCAGAAGATGCCATTTCCACTTACCCAACAAAGCCTCATTAAAACAACCCAAATCTCTAACACCTAGACCACCTAACTTTTTAGGCAAACAAACTTTAGACCAACTAACCCAATGAATTCTTTTACTACTCGACTTTTTTCCCCAAAGGAATCTACGCTGGATACAAATAATCTTTGCAAGAACGGACTTAGGTGCTTTAAACAGAGAAAGCATGTAAATAGGAAGATTAGAGAGGACCGAGTTGAGGAGAGTGATCTTCCCCCCGAATGAGACATGCTTGCTCTTCCAAGTGTTGAGCCTTCGTTTAAGGGTTTCCACCACCTTGTCCCAAGAAGATACCCTCCTAGAGTTGGCGCCCACAGGAATCCCCAAGTACATAATTGGTAAGGAACCCACCTTGCAGAAAAGCAAGTTGGCCGCCGCATCTTTTAGCTCTTCATCGACATTGGGAGCAAACAAATTGCTTTTCTTGACATTGATCTTAAGACCCGAGACAAGCTCAAAACATCGGAGGATACTTTTAATTGTCCACAGATTTGAGAATGAAGGTGAGCAAACAAGGACGGTATCATCTGCATACTGAATATGTGAGATCTCTAGCCCTGAAGAACCAAAAGTGAAACCTTCCAGTAATCTCAAATCCACCGCCCTTTGCACCAACCCACTAAAGCCTTCAGCTACCATGAGGAACAAGAAAGGCGCCATAGGATCACCCTGTCTAATACCTTTAGAGACCGCAAATTCCTTTGTAGGGCTCCTATTTACCAAGACGGAGATCGTTGTTGAGGCCAAGCATCCTCTAACCCATTTCCGCCATTTAACATTGAACCCGAAGCGCTTCATCATGTAATCAAGAAAACCCCAATTAACTGAGTCATACGCTCTCTCAAAGTCTACTTTGATAATAAAACACCCTTCCGGATCCTCCGAAGCACTATGAATAACCTCATTAAGGACAACCACTGAGTCAAGGATATGCCGACCAGCAAAGAATGCCGATTGCTCCATTGAGATAATAGATGGTAACACTTTCTTTAGTCTGCAAGCTAAAATTTTAGATAGGATCTTATAGAGGGATCCTATGAGGGAGATGGGTCTAAAATCTTGGATATGTTGGGGACTACAAACTTTGGGAATTAGGGTGATGAAAGAGGAATTGAGACCTTTTGGAAGCACCCCGTTAGCTTGGAATTCAGTCACAAATTTACAGATGTCAGATTTTATGAGATCCCAAAACTCCTTAAGGAATTTGAAGTTAAAACCATCCGGGCCCGGGCTCTTGTCACTAGCACAATTCCATACTGCTCTTTTTATTTCTTCCTCTACCATGGGAGCCGTGAGATTTGCAATTTGCGCGTCAGACAGACGATTGAAGGGTACACCATCAAGTTTAGGTCTAATCGAACGCTCCTCTAAATAGCTCTATTCAAAAAAGGTCATTATTTTTTCAGGTAGCAAGTCACCCTCCTCCACTCTAGACCCATCAATATCCAAAGAAACCAGCCGCCCTTGAGACCTTTTGGCTTTAACACAAGCATGAAAGTACGCTGAGTTAACATCCCCTGAGTTAACATCCTCTTCTCTTAGCCACCTCGTTTAGCCTTCTGCATCATTAGGCTATCTTTGTAATTCAAAGCAGTCCAAAAATCACACATCCTCCTTCTCCTCTCATCAATTTCCTCCAAAGATAGCTCCCTCAACTCACTCAACAGATCAAGATTGTTGATGACCGACAAGGCTTCCTCAATTGAGGCATCAATGGACCCAAAAGTAGAACGATTCCACACTTTTAGTTCATATTTCAGAGCTTTAAATTTTTCATAACCAAAAAGCGCCCCAGCCACGAAAATCAAAACTATTCCACTTGTTTTCAATGAAAGGCCTAAACTCTTTATGGAGAAACTAGAAATTGTTTACCTTAAATGGAGATGGGCCAATGTGTGAATGATTGTATCTCAAAACCAATGGGCAGTGATCTGAAATCTCTCTTCTAAGAACCCAAGTTGAAGATGTAGGCTAGTGATCTAACCACTCCTCTGAGAGCAAAATTCTGTCAATGCGACTCATCACGTCACCATCAGCTTGGTACCAAGTGAACCTGCGACCAATTAGTGGAAGTTCTAAAAGTTGCATCTCAACCACCCAATCATCAAATAAAGAATTGCCAATATTTCTCCTCGAGAGGTTACTGCTTCTTCTTTCAGAATTAGTGCGAATTGAGTTGAAATCACCAAGGAACACCCACAACCCATTACCAAATAAGCCACTGAGGTAGTCCCACAGAACAATTTTTTCATTAAGCAAGCATGAAGAATATATGTTGACAATGGAACAGAAGCTATTGTCTACACTCCAAACACCCTGAATCAAAATAAAGCCATTACCGCGAACCACATTAGATCGCACAAATTTTGATTTTCGCCAAAGACATGCCAAGCCACCTGATCTCCCCACAGATGGAGAAGCTTCCTAGTCAACATTTGCATCTCCCCATAACCTCTCAGCCAATACAGAGTCGAACACCTCCAGTTTTGTTTCTTGAATTCCTAAGAAATCAACACCCTGAGAACGAATTAAATTGAGAACCCCCTTTTTCTTGGTCCTCCCCCCTAAACCACGAACATTGAATGATGCACAAATCATTGAGCATGAACAATAATCCTGTTGTCAGCGCTATGAGTAGCTTGCTCATCTTTGTCCTCAAGATCTTTCAAGGCGTCAATCATCACTGCTTCATTACCAACATAAGAGACTCCCAATTGTTTCCCTATTTCCCACATACGTTCAATTTCTCTGGCCCCTCGTCGTGTGCTTTGCTGTGGCCACAGTGGATTACTTGTACAGGGCTTGGCACTTTCCATTACTGTTTCAGCTTAATCACCGTTTTCCGCCGAAGAAGAAGAAGAAGAAGAAACAGTAGAACATCTTGATCGAGAGAGGCCTTTCAACTTGGAAGATGCTTTGGGCACACCTAGTTCCTTAGCCCCTAGCCTTCTCTGAGCCTTCGTCAACATTAATCTTTGGATAAATTAGAAACTTTCCTTAATATTATACTACCTTCATCTTGTATTGACAAGAGAACATCTTCATCTTGTATTTTTCTTGGAGTCATATAGTAAACGGTGAGGATCCCACCACTTTACCATTCAAGTCAAGTTAAGAATCCTTACTGATCAACATTGGTGACCACAGTAGGAGCGAAAAATTCATTCCTACCACCTTATAGTCGAAGATGGACAATTGGTCTAACGACGAGCTTGCTGAGGCAATTAGTCATAGTGGACCCGACTTGCGGGATCGAATGAGTAATGGGCGAACTCATTATAATAGCTATGATTGTTTTAAGAGTTAATAGTCATTTTGGTCCCCGAAAGAACCATTGGTCATCAATTTAATCCACAAATGATTTTTGGCATCAATTTACGAAGTGTAAATTTTAGTCCCCGAAAAATTCATATAGGCATCAAATAATTCTCTAAAAGGACCAATGTGGTGCCATATTAATCTTTGGGGGACTAAATTGACGTAAAAAATCTTTTGGGGACTATATTGACGACCAATGTAATTTTCAGGGACCAAAGTGACTATTAACTCTTGTTTATTACTCTTATTTCTTTGAATAAAGGGCACCATCCATCCATATTTTGTGTATTAAGAATTCATCAATTTTTTAAAACTAAGGCTTCTAACTCTAGATAAGGTGAGTGTGGTGAAACAACTATAATCCATCTACCTTCTTCTACCATCCTTATGTTAGTTTTTATCCACCCACTACACTATTTATTTCCTATATATATTGATTGTCTAATGGAAATTGGAAATATAAACAATTCAATTCCAATTAGGTGAAATCTTGCTGCTATGTTTGGTCATATGCACCAATTTACATTTTTATGTAGATTCTTAGTCTAAATTAATGAAAAAAGAAATCTAAATGAGGTTAACTAACTTCAGTGTCTCTCTCTAATCTAAACACCAAATCATCTTGGTGTATTACTGATGTATTTTGTGATGGTTAGATACCCTCTATCAATCAAGAGACCGAGATTTCAGGACCCGAGCCAAAGGAAACTCTAATGAGAATTAGGTCTGAAAAAGTTATAAGACCTAATGGTAAAAACTAAAAGGGAGATATTATTAACAATCGCTTCATTACTACTTGCATCCGATTTTTATAAATTTTTGTACTTATTTACCGATATTACCCTTATATTAATACTTAGATTCATATATCTAATACTCACACCCCTATCCTATTATTTGCACTCATACTTCTAAAAACCTATTACTTAGGCAATTTTAATACTCACACCCACCACCTTCAACCTCTCATTCTTCTCATCCAATTCCATGAAAATTATTATATCTAAAATTTGATAAACAATTTTTTCACTCTAAAATATTAATTGTGGCACAAAATTAACCAGGAATGACTTTTAGCCATTGATCCATTACTGCGTGCTCTGCTCCATAGGTAATTGTTAAGCATTTGCCAGTAGCAGTCTCTATACAACCACAAGTGCTCACTACAAACCACTGATTATTGGAACCAATAGATAATAGTATGTTATTGGACAATTATTTTATAGCTGAATTGGACTGAGGTTTTATATATGCTGTGACGGGTTATCGAAGGAAGCGGCTGATAATTAAACATGGATGTGTGAATATATATATAAGGTTGTCCACGATAAATGACTCTGCAACTAGATGGATTTTGGTTGTTTTAGAGACAAGCCTTGATCAATGGCTAAAAGCCATTGGTTACTTTTGTGTTCGGTTAATGATTTATGTGAAAAAATTGTTTGTGAAATTTTAGATCTAATAATTTTCATGGAATTTGATGAGAATGATGAGAGGTTGAAGATGATTATGGGGTTGATGATGAGAGGTTGAAAGTGGTGAGTGTGAGTAGTAAAATTGACTAAGTATTAGGTTTTTAGGATTATGGGTGCAAATAATAAGATTAAGGGTGTGAGTATTAAATATATGAATGTAAGTATAAATATAAGGGTAATATCGGTAAGGAAATGAAAAAATTTATAAAAACCGGATGCGAGCAATAATGAAGCGGGTATTAATAACATCTTCCGAACTAAAAACTATAAAAACAGGGTAAGATATTCAGTTATTCAATGAATAATTCTTTTGTTCAATGATGCAAAATAATGTTGAGCCACTTTTTCTGTAGATCTACTTTGGTCAGTATATGGTATGGGCTACAAGGATTCTTTTGCTAAAGGGAATGGAAAAATCATTAACGTGGGAGATCTTGTTTATGTCCTTAAGAAAGTCTCTTCCGCTGATGAAGCAGCTGTTTGAACTAAGTATACATATTGAAGAGAAACGCTTGCAAAACACTTTTACATGTGTGCACTTTCTAATATACCCTCTATTTTTGGAGAAAGTATACAATGCACTCAAAAAAAGAGCGTCTTACATTAAAAAAAAATTGTGTTGATGGTATTTTATACACAAGTTGCATGGATTCTATATCAGAAATTTAAAGTTGACATGTCTCGAACTTTATCAATAAGTACTAGATCACTGGATTGGTGAACTTTCTTTTCGGTAGTTGTAATGCACGTATTATATTTATGTTGTAGTCTTGGAAAACGGGACTTTTAGGGACTCAAATAAAGCTTGTGTTGGTGCAAAAACTAAAGTTTGTCCTATTTTCTCAAAGGTTTCGTGTTAGATGATATTGCAGTTGCATATCATGGTGGATGTGATCATCACCAAAATGTTCATTTCTTAACTGTTTCATGGTGGACGTGATCATCACCAAGATGTTCATTTCTTAACTAGTCGAGTTCTTCGGATTCTCATCCTCTTATAGAATTCATTGAGGGTTAATGAGAGGTGTAGGAACCAGAATATAGGCAAAAAAATTTCAAGTGAAGGGATCATATACTTATCACACAAATACTTTAAGGTTCCAAATTTCTTCTATTTTAAAGGGTACTTAAACAATTACCCATGTTAATTAAAGCAAACAACATTAATTTAGAGTGCTATTGTTCTCTCAATTCTACAATATGCAGCACCCTCATTTGGTCTCTGAGTAATTATGTAAATCATTAACGATTACTCGAAAATAGTATGGACTTGTTATTAAAATAGAATTTAAGGAAGTAATATACATTTCTTTCATAAAATTCTAATGGGTCGGATGCGCGTTCACAAAGCATTGGACCTCGGAGATAAAGTATGCAGTTGTTAAACATTGGGTTCAGCATTTGAAAACATTAATGAAATAAACTTAAACTCTTAGAAATAAAGATTGAGATAGCATACTCTCGATATAAAATAATTGGTATGATTCCCTAGTTAAAAACTAATAGTAATGCTATCTCTTGTCATTTTAGAACTCAAGTTATTATCCTTCGTAAATAACATAGCTGAATCCTTTATAAAAGATTATCAGAGTAGCGGAAAATCATTGGACTATGAGCAGTAGTAAATATAAACATAATATATACATCAGCAATAGAAAAGATACATAGTTCAGTGAGTCGAAGGTAACCGGGTCCAAATTACAAGTCTATAAAACAGGAAAATATAAAAGTTGATAAGTAAATCACTCTCTAGAGCTCTCCCAAAAATATATACAATATATAACATCTTAAAAATAATGGGCTCTAGAGCTGATCTAGTAGTAGTCCAAGTCACCGGATGTTCATCCTTCATCTAAATAAGGTCAACAGCAACTGCTAAACGAGTCCCTGACCCTCACCACCCATACTCTGCACGTACCTAAGGGTCATCATCCCTTCACTGGCTCCCAATGGAGTGTTCGATTGGATCGTCTCCACTCCTTGCCTTGACAGGATCCTCCTCTACCTCATCCGATGGGGAAGGTACCCTAGCACTGGGTACGGGATTAGGTGATGGTGCAAACCTGACTGGTGCAACCCTGACTGGACTCGTCGGATCAGGAGTAGGAGTATCCTCTCGGACAACTCGAGAGGAAAAAGGATGAGAGCGGTAAACTAATCTAAAACGAAAACTGTGAAAAGAACAGGCAGGTCGAGCTGGAGGTGGTCCATGATAGGTATAGAAAAGGGGTACATGCATAATATAGATAATGGGGATCCTGAATCTACGAGGACGAATACGGACCAGTGGATTAGGGTGATAGAAGGTCAACTCCACCTCACCCTCATACACTGCTCTATGGTCCTCATAGATCCATACTCCACTAGGGAGAGGACGGATCTCGATGCAGGCAAGATAGCGAGACATCACCTACAAAGGGCATGGGGATAAGCAGAACATACACATAATCAAAAGAGAGTAAAGGGATATAAACCACATATGCAAAATAGATATCAACTTGGATAGAAGAAGAAAATAATATAATCATGTATTTAGAAAGTAAATGAAATAAATTATGTTTTTATCATAATTGGCATTTTGAAGTATTATATATAAGGGCAACATAGTCATTTTTCATCTTAAATACTTAATTATTATTTTGGTAGGAAGAGAATATAATATTATATTTTGAATTTTTAAAATTTTAATACTGATAATCGATTATTAGGGCAGGATAATCAATTATCATGCTTTGAAAATTTTAATTCACTGTGAGAAACAACTCGATAATCGATTCTCAGGCTTTAACAATCGATTATCAGGTATCAGTCAGCCCAAAATCAGTGTTTTCAATGGCGGTGGAGGGCAATTAATGCCCCTTTCAACCTAATTTGCCACCTCCTACAACTCTAAAAACCTTATGTACATGTCTAAGGCCACCTTTCCTGTGCAAAAAGGTATTCAACCACCTAAAAGTCATTAGGATTGCAATTTGGGTATGTTTTTGATCATGAACCATCATTACACCAAAATATTTTATGCATTCTTTCTCCCTATAAATAGCCCATTTCCCTCAACATTTTTCCTCACAAATCACTTCCAAACACAAGCTTGCAACACATACATCAATTGTGTTCAAGTTTCTTTGAGAGTTCCGTAGTGTGTGAGTTGAGATTCTACCTCAAAGTGAGCTAAAAAATTGTTTTGAAGTGCTATTGAAGTGTCACAACATTCCAAAGTCTCCACTTTGCTTCATTCGTTTGGTAAGCTCTATGCTCCAAATACTCTCAAATTTGATTCTAATTCATGTCCTCATAGAGATGTTTTGATTCTGATTTATTTCAAAAAATTTCGTTGAGAAAGCATATCAAATCTTGAGTTCAAAGTCAACCAAAAACTATTCCTATTTTTCCTGATGAAAACATCAATTTCAATATGGTTACTTCGCACTAATGCCATGATCAAATCAGTTCGTATTATGCTTTGAATTTTGATTCTAATTAAAGATTTCATGGCATAGTACATGTTGTAATTGGTGTTTTCCGTTTTCATGACAAAATCATGTCGAAATTTTGGTTTAAAGTTAGGTAAAAAGCATTATGTTTTTGCTGTAAAATCAGCAGATTCAGCATGGTCACTTTACTCTATGATATGATCATATCAACCCATAATAGGTCCTAAATTTTGGTTCTAATCATAGACCTCATAGCATAGTATATGTCTTGATTGATTTCTCTTATTTTCGTAACAAAACCATGCCAAATTTTGATCGTAAAGTTGTTTCAAAATTTACTGTCTTAGAGCATATTGATGTCCAATCTAATCTACAACCCAGTTTGTGCATCAATCAGTTGTTCTCTAAGATTCTCAGGTATGGGAGACTTCATTCATGTCTCCAGGATAGTGATTGATGGTTATAAGTTGTAGTTCAAGTAACAACCTTAAGCTTGAGGGAAATTAATGGTGAAATCAAGAATCAGTTAGATGATTTGGAGGTCCTCTTAAGCAATGATTGATTTATGGACATGTTTTGAACAATGTTGGTAAGCTTAATCAAGAATGAATTTGGGTTAAGGGCATGTAAAATAGAATTCGTCATGCTAAGTTGTTGAAATGAGAAATATGGTGATTCAATGTTATATATGAACTATTTGATTATGATTATACATAGATGATACCTATAATCAGCTTAATTATATGTGGTTGATGTTCCATGATAGTTATTATGTTATATCTTAAGTAAATGGAAGAAAATGAAGTTGAAAACAATTGATTTTGGCATCAGGTCCTGCTGATAATCTATTAACCTGGAAAGATAATCGATTACCGAGCCTCTCTAATAAATTTCAAGTAAAAACTTACATTGAATAATCGATTACTTGGGTAGAGTAATTGATTACTCAAGTATGACTTTGTATAAATTGATTTTGAATGAGTGGATGATCAATTAATAAGGATTAGTAATAAATTATTCTGTCATAAAACTTAAGGAACAGATTGCATGTTTACGAGTTCTACTTCAAATTTTAAGTCTATATCATGATAATTAATATATGTGATGTAAAGAATGTTATTCATCATGTATCATTCGTGGAGCCAGGTGATTACAGTGAGATGCAGGGTTAAGATACATGAGCGTTCCGGTGGACCGTAAGTGGAAATGAAAGTTTGTTTATTGTGGGTAGGACGGTCCTGCAATGGGCTGATTAGCTAACCTCGCTTGAGATAGTCTTGCGAAACTGCAATAGTTCTATATGTAACTCACCCATTTGGGATCGTGGAGGGTGGTTATCAGTGTTGGAATTAATGGCATTCTCGTTTTAATCCGAGTAGTTGAGCAACTTGAACCAAACAGCTGAGCGCATTGGTGAAGAGCTTGAACCGAGCAGCTAAGTGTGAATCGGTTTTTAACCGAGTGTAAGCCAAGCTTGAAATAGATGAGGTTTAGTCGAGCTTAAAGCTTTAGTCAAGCTACGTTGACCTCTTTGCTGTGAGCTTGTCAACCAGCCGAGAGTGATCTAGCCGAGCATTATCTGTTAGCTCGTTAACCAGTCGAGCTTGATTTACCCAAGCTTTAGCATCTAACCGATCTTCAGCTCGACTTTATGTATGTTTGAATCAACCCGTTGCATTCTTTATGGGCCTTTATATTGGCAGTTTCAATTAGGCTTTAATAGTAATATATTAGCCATAAATTTCTTGTCTGATGGGTGATAGGGAGCGGATGATGCTGGGAATTGGAAGTATGTCACTGGCAAGTGGTTGCAGTTTCAAATGGTGGACGACAAACCAATAATGGAGCAAGTGCACGAGTATGAGAATTTGGTTGCAGATGTTCTCAATGAAGGAATGAAAATGTGTGAAATTTTACAAGACAATGTTTTGCTGGAAAAGTTTCCCCCTTCATGGAGTGATTTCAGAAATCATCTCAAGCATAAGAAGAAGGACTTCAATTTGAAGCAATTGATCAGCCACATGAGAACAGAAGAAGCAAATCTTCTCAAAGATAGGATACAAGGCTTATCATTGCTAGGCGCAAAAGAGAGCCGAGAACAACAATAACAACAATCCGAGGCAAGCATCGAACCTGTCGGCGTCGAACCAGTCGCGTCCTCAAGCAAATCTAGCCGAGGAGGATGAATCGATTGTTGCTGTTGTTGAGGAAGTGAATCTGGTAAGCAACGTCACTGAATGGGTTCTTGACATTGGTGCAACTAGGCACATATGCGCAAATAGAGAATTCTTTCTGGACTTTGAGGAAGCAACATATGGTGACATAGTCTACATGGGCAACTCGACAACTGCTGGAGTATGCAGTAAAGGAAAAATTCTTCTCAAATTAACTTCTGTAAAGACTATAGCTTTGAACAATGTGCTTTATGTGCCACCTATGCGTAGGAATTTAGTTTCTGGTGCTTTGCTTAATAAGGCTGATTTGAAAATTGTTCTAGAGGCTGATAAAATTGTAATAACTAAAAATGGGGTTTTTGTGGGAAAGGGTTATCTGAATGGTGGACTATTTGTACTCAACTCCTCTGATATCAATGATAATATTTCCTCTTATGCTTATTTCGCTGAGTCTTTTGATCTTTGGCATAATAGATTAGGACATTTGAATTTTGGTTCTATACAAAAATTGAGGAATATGGGGTTATTGCCCACTTTATCTGAAAGGAAAAATTCCAAATATCAAATTTGTGTAAAGGCTAAATATTTTAAGAAATCGTTTAAAACTGTATCTGCTCGGCAAACCGAACTTTTAGAATTAGTGCTTTCTGACTTGGCAGATTTTAAAAGTTTGGAAAGTCAGGGTTGGAAAAAATATTTTATAACATTTGTAGACGATTTCTCAAGGTATACAAAAATCTACCTCTTAAGATCAAAAGACGAGGCTGAGTCAATATTTGTGAAATATAAGGCAGAAGTGGAAAATCAGTTAAATCGGAAGATAAAGAGACTTAGAACTGATAGAGCAGGAGAATACTATACAAACAGTCTTAGAGATTTTTGTGAAAAAAAATGGTATTATACATGAATTCTCTGTCCCTTATACCCCTGAACAGAATGGCATTGCCGAAAGGAAAAATAGAACTTTGAAAAATATGATGAATGCTATGTTGTTGTCTTCCGGTATGCCTGATAATTTTTGGGGTGAAGTTGTTTTAACTGCATGTTATGTTTTGAATAAGGTACCTCATAAAGCTTTAAATAAAACACCCTATGAAATGTGGAAAGGTTTTACACCTAATCTGAAATTTTTGAAAACATGGGGTTGTTTAGCTAAAGTTGGGTTACCTGATTTCAAAAGGACTAATGTTGGTGCTAAAACCATAGATGCTGTTTTTATTGGTTATGCCCTTAATAGTGCTGCTTACAGATTTGTGTCTCTAAGTGATTGTTCAGTCACAAAATCTAGAGATGCTGAATTCTTTGAAGATATTTTCCCTTAAAAACAAAAATTGATTTCTCAACCTGGTAGTTCTACTTCCCAAGGTACTTTTGATGCATCTTTAGACTTGACTTTTCCTCCAGTTATGCATGCTTCTGGTTCAAATATTATTGATAAAAAAGTTGTGGTTGATGAACCAAGAAGGAGTAAGAGAAAAAGAACAGAAACTAGTTTTGGTCCTGCTTTCTTAACTGAAAATTTTGATGTTGATCTTTTATCTGAAGAAATTGTTTTCGCTTATATCTTAGAAGAAGATCCCAAAACTTATTCTGAAGCGATAAAATCAGTAGACTCTAGTTTCTGGAAAGATGCTATAAAAAGTGAATTAGATTCAATTTTGGGTAATCATACTTGGGAGTTAGTGGAGTTGCCTAAAGGTTGTAAACCCATTAGTAGCAAATGGATTTTTAAAAGGAAAATGAGACCTGATGGTTCCACAGAAAAGTTTGGTGATTAGAGGTTTTACTTAGAAGAAAGGTGTAGATTATTTTGATACTTATTCACCAGTTACTAGAATTTCTACCGTGCGTGTTTTAATTACTTTGGCTGCCACTCAAAATTTGATTATACATCAAATGGATGTAAAAACTGCATTTTTAAATGGCGATTTAAATGAAGAAATTTATATGGAACAACCTGAGGGTTGTGTTTTGCCCGGAAAAAAAAATCTGGTTTGTAAACTCAAAAAATATTTGTATGGTTTGAAGCAAGCACCTAAACAGTGGTATGAGAAATTTAATAACGCTTTGTTAGAATATGGTTTTTCTATAAATACCTCTGATACATGTGTGTATGCAAAGATGTTTGACTCTGAATGTGTTTTAATATGCTTATATGTCGATGATATGCTGATTTTTGGTATGCATTTAGATGTGATTAATGAAACCAAAAGATTTTTGAGTTCAAAGTTTGAGATGAAAGATTTAGGAGAAGCTGATGTGATACTTGGAATTAAGATCAATAGAACTGAAAATGGAATTTCTCTAAATCAATCTCATTATGTTGAAAAAATATTAAAGAAATTCAATAGTTTTGATGTTACACCTGTAAGAACTCCATATGATTCTAGTTTTCATTTGATGAAAAATTCTAGTGATATAAGTGTGTCTCAATATGAATATGCAAGAATTATTGGGAGTTTGATGTTTCTTATGAATTGTACTAGACCTGATATTGCATATGCTATTAGTAGGTTGAGTCGTTACAGTCATAACCCAAGTGGAGATCATTGGATTGCCTTATGGCGTCTTTTAAAATATTTAAAAGGAACTATTGATTGGAGTTTGCATTTTAGCAAGTTTCCTGCTGTTTTAGAAGGATATTGTGATGCAAACTGGATATCTGACAATGATGAGGTGAGTTCCACCAGTGGTTTTATTTTTACCTTAGGTGGAGGAGTTATATCTTGGAAATCGGCTAAACAGACTTGTATAGCACGCTCAACTATGGAATCAGAATTCATAGCTTTGTAGCTGGCAGGGCAAGAAGCTGAATGGCTTAGGAGTCTCATGGCAGACATACCTTTGTGGGGGAGAATTGCACCAGTTTCACTGCATTGTGACTCTCAAGCAGCGATTGGAGTTGCAAATAGTAACACATACAATGGAAAGAAGAGACACATTCGTGTCAGACATGGTAGTGTTAGGCAGTTAATAGAAAATGGTGTAATTACTCTTGATTATGTAAAGAGTGAAAAGAATTTAGCTGATCCCTTAACAAAGGGACTACCTAGGAAAGTTGTCCTGGATTCGTCGAGGGGGATGGGCCTTACGCATTGAGAGGAGGAAAATGTGGTGGACACCCTTTTTATCGGTCAAACGAAGCCACGTGAGTACTATAGTGCATTACATGCTTATCCCTGTGACTAAAGGTAATGCTCGGTGTAATAGATACATAGCCCTAGTGTTTGGGTGGTGCTATGACAGTTAGCATTAGATTTATCTATTAATAAAATCTGAAAATATATGGTACATAGCTCATTAAATTGAGTAATGCTGTAGAGACGCATCTGATGTACTTACTAAAATGGTTAAAAAATTATATAGCCCTTAAATGGGTGGTGCTATAGAGACGCACTTGATATATCTATTCCAGTGAATAAGTACTTGTATGAAAGACTTAGGCAATCTTTCAAAGACACTCATATACTATCCAAGGTTTTGGTTTATAACAGAGTTGTTATAATTGGTTGTTTAAAATTACATCGCAGAATCTCACAAAAGTATAAGGTTATGTGCGCGTTGTGGGGGTCTCAACTAATTAAATTTTATAAAGTCCAAGGGAACTCCAATTTATAGAATATATTTGTTGCCTCATATCACTACGTGTTAATTCAAATCCTATGGATATTAACACTTAAGCATAAAAATAACCTAAGGTCGTTTTCCTTCTCTGATCCTTTCTTTTCTTTTCTTCCTTTGTGATTGCCATTAGTGGGGGATTGTTGGAATTAATGGCATTCTCGTTTTAATCCGAGCAGTTGAGCAACTTGAACCAAACAGTTGAGCGCAATGGTGAAGAGCTTGAACCGAGCAGCTAAGCGTGAATCGGTTTTTAACCGAGTGTAAGCCGAGCTTGAACTAGAAGAGGTTTAGTCGAGCTTAAAGCTTTAGTCGAGCTACGTTGACCGCTTTGCTGTGAGCTTGTCAACCAGCCGAGAGTGATCTAGCCGAGCATTATCTGTTAGCTCGTTAACCAACCGAGCTTGATTTACCCAAGCTTTAGCATCTAACCGATCTTGAGCTCAGCTTTATGTTTGTTTGAATCTACCCGTTGCATTCTTTATGGGCCTTTATATTGGCAATTTCGATTAGGCTATAATAGTAATTTATTAGCCATAAATTTCTTGTCTGATGTGTGATTTTAACCTAAGGTTATATAAGTATGTTCTTTCCTTCTGGTTTGCGGTGTGAATCTTCCCCTTTCTTCTACCTCTGTTTTTTCTTTCTTTTTTTCGTAAAACGACCTAACTTCGTGAGATTCCAAGTTCTCTGCCTCGAGTGCACGAGTTAGAGAACTGTTGTGCTAACCTTGGGAGCAAGAACCGGTGTGTGTAGTTGCACCTCGGCTACCCGGAAATCTTGTTTTTAAGGCAGTGGCTCATACCACGACACAGCCATCATCAATCAATTTTTATCCAACAATCAGTATACGTTAATCCCGATGGGATTGTATACACGGTGATGGGAACTTACTCCCGATTGCTTATCCCCAAAATGTTCATTTTATGGAAGTATTGAATGTTAAAGGTGGAAGTTTTACTGTGAGACCGAGCATAAATAACATTCACATAAGTGAGACAATGGCTATGTTAAAACATTTGTTTAACCATGCATCAAATTGCATTATCCTTGTATTAAATGTGTTTGTTTAACTTATAATTAATCAATTACTAATCTGATAATGTGATATGACAATTACTTACTTTCATTTCTCTAAATGTGTGTTAGTTGATGATGGAGTCAATCCCATCTTTGGAATGGATGGGACTGAAGTTATTCCTCCTTGGGAGTAAAGCATTAACAAAGTCGACAGTCAAGAATGACGCTATGTCATTCGAATCCTTGCCATAAGGATTAGAGTTTTGGAATATTGCTCTGGGTGTAAAATGGTTTTTAAAATACATTAGGGCTTTATTCTATCTTTTGGGAAAGTAATGATGTACAAAACTTTTCTTGTGAATAAATAATGTTATGAATATGTTTTCTATTACTATCATTTCGAAAAGGTTTTAATTGGTTCACCTTTTCAAATTATTTCACACAATCTACCAATGATCTATTTCATATTTTGGGATTAGAAATCGGGGGGTTACAAGTGCTATATAGACGCATTTGATGTATCTAGTAAAGTTATTAACAAATATATAGCCCATTAAATTGGGTGGTGCTATAGAGACACACTTGATGTATCTGTTTCAGTGAGTGAGAAGTATTAAAGCCAACTTCTATGAAAGAATTGGGCAATTTTTCTAAAACACTCATGTGCAACCCAAGGTTTGGTTAGACTTAAAAAATTGATAAAAATATATAATTGTTGTTATAATTTGTTGTCAAAATTATATCGCGGAATCTCACAAGTGTTTAAGGTTATCACATGTTGTGGGGTCTCAACTAATAAAATTCTGTAAAGTACAAGGAAACTCCACTTTATAGGATATAGTTGTTATCTCACATCACTACGTGTTAATTCGAATCCTATGGATATTAACACTTAAGCATAAAAGACCTAAGATTGCTCTTCTTTTACCCTTTTCTTCCTGTGTTTTCCATATTGGGGGATTGTTGGAAGTAATGACATTTCAAGAAAAAAAACCTTTGGGAGATGTTATTAACCCCCGTTTCATTACTACTCGCACCCAGTTTTTATAAATTTTTACACTTCCTTATCAATATTACCCTTCTATTACTACTTACACCCATATATCCAATACTCACACCCTCAATCCTATTATTTACATCCATAATCCTAAAAACCTAATAATTAACCAGTTGTCACACTCATACCCCCACTGTCTCAATAATCTTGCTCACCCAAACCTTTCCAAAAACTGTCATTATTTTTTTCAATCCCAACATTCTTCTTCTGCTGGACCGATGATACAAGAAAAGGAACGAATGATTTGATCTATATTGATTTGTAGATGATACAATTCATTATAAAAAAATACAAAAGGCATCAATTCCAGTCTAAAAATATACCATATAGTGTTTCTGTAGCATGACTTGATCTCGCATAGTCGCATGTGTTTCTGCAGCATGCCTGCCTGAAAACATGGATTTACTTCAATCAAATTAGGTGCAATTATTTTAACAACAGTATGTGTGATGCTCTTGATCCAGTTTTTGAATTATTGACACCACCCAATTGTGTGAAAATGGTGGGCAGCAAATCAACAATACACTTTGATGAAATAATTTAATTTTCCTTGAATGTCCGGTTGATGTATGAAGGAAGAGGAATGTGAGTGAATATCATTAGAAGACATTGCTGAGAGTTACGTGTTCATATAAATAAGTAAATAAATTAATAGAACAATTTGAAGGAGAAGAGTTAAGACTTAAAAATGGTGTGAGAAGTATAATAGATTTGAGAAGAGAAGTTTGAGTGTGGGAAGGGAAAAGAAGGATTTGGGAGAGACGGTGGGTGTTAGTAAAAACGAAGAAAATAGTTAATATTAAGAAAAGTTTGTAAAAAGGATAAAATTGGTAGATAGATGCAAAATATTTTTAAAAATGGGTGTATATAATAATGTGATGGGTGTTAATAAAATCTCCCAAAACCTTTTATCCCACCTATTTTATTCTTAGCCGTTGCACTTTTAATGGGCCGTTAATGAGTCATTATTCGGTTGTTTCAATATGGTCATTATTCTTGATTATTATGTTTAATGGTTAGAAATAATGACTTATTAATATAGTGGTTGTGACACCCTTCCGAATTACCCAGGTATAATATAGTACTTAAGCTATTATATTGGATAATGTATGGACTTGTGAGTATTACGAAATTATGAAAATAAGATTTTTCATTAAAAAGCGGGTGCACGAATCGGCACTTGAAATTCTTGGAGAAGAAACTCCAAAGCATTTTAAACTGTTGTTTCGAATTCGGCGATTTCTAAAACCTTTTCAAGAATTGGGTAACATCCGTCTTTTGAAATCGTATTCATATATTAGAAAATAAATGAAGCTACCCTTGCTTTAATTGATAAAACTGATACTATCGAATACTTTTCACAGCCGAACTCATAAATAGATAAAATCAGAGTAAGCGGAAATTATAGGACTATGCGACTAATAGTAATATAAACATAGGTATACATATATTAAAAAGAGTCATAAGTACATAGTCCCATATCAAAGTCTCCAAGATCTCAAAATACAAGTCCATAAACAGATCTACCTAATAATATGACCAAAGCCCTAGAGTACTTCAAAAGTATATCTACAATATGTATATATATAACCAAAACATAAACTCCAAGGGTGGTCACGTAGATCTGGCAGCATCAGATGTAGTAGTAGTGATAGCAGCAGTCTCCAAGGAACATAAGTAGTAAGGTAGTAGCATCATCACCAACACAGCAGCAGCAAAGTATCCTCCACAGAAACTCCACATCGGATCCTCCATCCACATCATACACCATATACATATACCTAGGGATCATCGTCCCTCCAATCGCTCCCAGTAGAATGCACGACAGGCTCGCTCCCACTCTCGTCCTCCACCGGATCCTCCTCGATCTCATCCGAGGGAGAGTGTACCCTACCACTGGGTACCGGGTCAGGTGATGGTGAAACCCTGACTGGGCTCCTCGGATCAGAAGGGGGAGTCTCCTCGCGGACGACTCTAGAAGAAAAAGGGTGTGAGTGGGTAGGTCGAAAGCGGAAACTGTGATAAGAGCGAGCTGGTCGTGTGGGAGGTGGTCCATGGTATGTGTAAAACGGGGGTACATGCATAGTGTATATGATGGGAATCCTAAATCTACGAGGACGGAATCGAATCAACGGGTTCGGGTGGTAGAAGGTAATCTCTACCTCTCCCTCGAACACCGCGCGATGGTCCTCATAGATCCATGTGCCACTAGGAAGTGGCCGGACCTCGATGCAAGCAATGTAATGAGACATCACCTACAAGGGCATAGGGGTAAGCATTTCTATACACATAAACAACAGGGTATAAATTTGCACGATATGAATATGTAAATATGCAACAATGAACAACAATCACATTTAGCACTTAGCAAGTATTGAATGCAAGTAGGATGCTCACACTTGTTTCGTTCATCACACTTAATTTAAATGAATGGCATGATGCATGAATCTAACTCTCAAGCCTATCTCCATCATTCTATGTCACTCTCTGACGTCCATCCCTGACAACCCAGCACTCACCAGTGCGTTGTATTCCTAGGTATACAACAATTCGTACATTCACCTAGAATGTACACGACAAGCTTGGAATCTGTGCCACCCGAGCACATCCCGTCATCCAAACGGACCGTCATCCAAACGGTGTAACCATATCGGCATCCACTAAGCCGACCACGTCTTCAACGTGTCATCAAGCAAGCGTATTGGCACTCCCAGAGGCCCTCCTCATGTTACCAAAACATGATAAACGACTTACCATCCAAACTCCAAATGAATGCATCATTTTTAAGATTAAAGGAAATTGGTTAATATATAACGTGCCACCCGAGCACATCCAGTCATCCAAACGGACCGTCATCCAAACGGTATACTTATATTAATCAATTTGTTTTAAGTCCAGGATCACTGGGTTTATTGTCCTTTAAGTGTTAACAAAATGACTTAGAATTGAGAATGGTATTTTTAAGCTTCTGACTAAAATACTCGAGTGTTTTCCTTAATACTCGAGTAGTTCATCAGTTTCCAGATTTTACTCGAGTAGTTCATAATTATACTCGAGTCGTTCATGTCTTTTTAGAGGTTTAAGTTTTCAGATCTTCATAAAAATACTAGAGTAATTCTTGAGATACTCGAGTAGTTCATTACCCAGAATACTCGAGTAGTTCAGATATTACTCGAGTTGTTCATCAATTTTTACTCTTGTTACATCTGAAATACTCGAGTGCCAAGCCTGATTCTCAAGTTGGTGGGCTAATTTTCACACTGGTGCACCACGAAATACTCGAGTGTTAAGCCATATACTCGAGTATTTGCAGAAAGAACAGACTGAAAACTTGGTTTTTACATACCATTTTCATTTCTAAACATTTCTAACCCAAACCAATGATCAAAACAGTTCGTATACCATATATTGAACATGTTATAACCCTTATCACATATCAAATTACAGATTTGACAGAGAGATTGTTAATGCATAAAACATACTATTTAACAACTTAATACCTCAAATTGCAAATTTATCAACAAACTCATGAAATAGTGTTCATTACAGCTTGCATGCATCATATAAAACTTGCTCACAACAACCATAGAGCATGACTTGGTCTCCAAACCAAAGTTCCTATTCAATCTAAGCCCTTAGAGCCTCTTGGTGGCTCTCTAATGAAAATCATGGATTTAAACCCTATCTAGTGCATGAAATTACTTCCCCTTACCTCTCAGACGTGAATCAACAAAGAGATTGCAAGAAAAAGCCCCACAGCACCAAGAACCACTTCAAGCACCAACATGCAGAGCAGTTTGAGTGCACCACCAAAATTGAATTGGTTCACACATGAAACAGAGATACAAATTGGGGAAATTAGATTTTCTAGACTCTAAGCAACACATACTAACTAAGGGATTCGAATGTGAGACTCAAGGACTCGTGAGCTTACCAGAAATCGAATCCAAAGTAAGCTCCAGACAACAGCTTGACCAAGAACAGCTTTACTTCCAATCCTTGAATCTTCCACCACAGTCACTCAATCCTCACGATTTTGGTGTTTACACAAAGCTCGTGATGTGAGCTTTGTATTCGTGTATAGTTTATCGCTCAAGTCAACACACAAAGGAAGAATCGAAGGGCACAATCCAGAAACCCTACTTGCTCATCAAACCCAAACTTAGCCAAAATTCTTCACGAATTCGGTGTTGCTGAGCTTTTATAGACATGGAGAAGGCCCATGCAGGGCGACACGACACCATTGAGCTGTTGGTGATGGAGTATTCGTGGCAAGAAGAGAGAATCGTTAATGGTGACTCACCAAACGCACTAACTCGTGCAACTCTGTCCAGAATACTCGAGTTTTCCGATAAATACTCGAGTATTTTGTCCCATTTTTGAAAAATAATTATTTTATTTACTTTCCCTCCAAATTCTTTCCTATAATTACCTCTAGGTCCCAAATCAAGGACTAATATGCAAAATATTTATTTATGCATAAAATAATTACCAACATGAATTCTAGCAATATAAACTCAGGTTTTGATCAAAGATTAAAAATAGAAATTTAATTATAATAAACTTTATAATTAATTATTCATTAATCGGGGATTAAAATTTTGGGGTGTTACAGTGGTTATTTAAAATGATGTATTTATTTGGTCGTTGTTTGAAATAATGTCGTATTAATTTGATTGCTATTGTCCTCAATGACAAAAAAACCGTTTTTCTTGAGTTTTTGACAATTTATTACTCATTATGTTTTGGTCGTTACAAGACTTATGCTTTTGGCTATATAAATGGTCTTTGCTAAGACCAAGTTGAGGTTAGAAAACATAGAACAAAAGCTCATTCCTTAGCCTTTTATTTATTCTTCCTTTCTCTAGGTTGAGCAACCTACCTTTGTGAGAATCCAAATTCATTTCCTTGAGTGCACAAGTTAGAGAACTGTTGTGTTAATCATGGGAGTAAGAACCAGTTGATATAGTTGCACCACGGCTATATCCGAAAATCATGTTTTTAAGACGGTAATATTTTCACGACACAATCATCTTCAACTCTCTTTTTCCAACAGCAACAACTTGCAATGAATGTGTCTTTTTTAGTTGATCTAATGTAATTTACATTGAAGCATGTGTGATCAATTAAGGAACAAATCTCTGAGTTTTGTTTATTAAAAGAAAATAGTTTTTACTAATGTTTAGTTGATAGGATGTACTCTTAACTAAAAATATTTCGGAAACAAATGAATCTCACTAAAAAAGAACTAAAAATATTGTCATTGATCCAAATACTTTTATACGAAATTTATGTATATTTTGTTTAACTAGGACCTATGCCCGTGTGATGCACGGGCCGGTTGTTTGGGTTTTGTTTATTTAAGAGTGGGAAAAATTAAGTGTATATTGAAAATTTGAGTGTGATAGCAATATTATTAATGATATTATCAAAATTGTGTTAATTAATTTCTATATTTGGAAATGAGTCTAATCATTCCCAAAACTTAAAATTTTTAATCTTTGTGAATTATGAGTTATGACTTTAATGTCTTAAGTTTTCTTAATCTGTAACTTTATTATTTTTCAATCAGTTTTGAGTCATTAGAAATACAATATTAATGTACTTAAATGTATTTTATTTTTAGGATCATCAAACTTTTAGTTATAATGCAAAATACTTACACACATTAACCCACAAATGAGTGGTAATAGTATTATATGAAAAAGAAAAACAAGAAGGGCTAAAGTTTTTGGCGGACTGGTTGGGTAGAAAAGGAGAGGAGGAAGATTCTCCAATTTTATATATAGTGATGATATTGTAAATTTGGTAATGAATTTTTCTTTATAAGTTTCGCTATATTATTTTTAGTAGAAGTTTTTGAAGAACTATTTGGTAAGTTTTGCTATATTATTTTTATTTTTTTGGTTTACATGGGAGGTCTGGGACTAGAACCCATGACCTAGGGGAGGGGGAAATCCTAAGTGTCCCTGTAGCCACCAACTGGGCTGTCTTACGATTTTTAGTAGAATGATATTTGCTCCGGGTTTCAATGCACCGGGGCAGTTTTTTTAAAGGTAAATTTTTTTAAGCAAATTTACTCAGAATATTTTTTTATACAAATTTCTAATGCAGATTTACTAAAGTATATCAATTAGTATTGCAGATTTACTTAATATAAATTTTTTACCTGTGTCAAAAAGCAGATAGAAAAATAAATTCAAATCCAAATAATTAAAAAAGACATATTAGTAAAACAGAAATCTCAAAACATATTTTTAATTTACTGGATTTAAAAAAAAATTGCCCGAACTATTGAAACCACGAACATAATAGCATCACCCGAGTTTCAAATATTAAACCTCTGTATGAAGCTCTCCTCGCTGCACGTTTCTTTCTTTACTTTTGTTTTGTCTTTAATTTTTTTTAGGTAAATAATTGGACGGTTGGGATCATTTTAGAACAATATTAAATGGATGGTTGTGATTACTCAAATAATGTCTTTGATGTGACATTTTTGAGTGGGAATTTTAAGAGGGAAGGGAGTAGCTCAAGATCTTCCAATTTTATAGTGATTATCTCTCCAATTTGTACAAAACTAATACAAAATCATTATTTCTGCTATGATATATGATTATATGAACAACATGTGGAATTCTCATTTTACATTCTCGTCTTATCTATCATTTGTGAAAATATACATCAATATATATACATTAATTTATATATTAAAAAATATTTTCAAATTTTTGAGAAGAATATATTTACTCAAACATTTAAAACCACAAGCTATAGCATACTCATTTTATGAGACACTAGATAGCAGCCCGTGCCACGCACGGGACAAATTAGGAAAGCCCACACGTGAAAAGAGATATATTTGATTAAATCATTATTTAGGAAAGTCCAAACATGTAATAAAATGATAATAAGGAAGTGCAAATAATACTTAATTTGTAACAAAGGAGTTAATAATTTTAAAATGTGCCAAATAATACTATATATGTTTGTATACGTTGTTATTTTAATGTGAAAAATAGAAAGGAATGAGTTGGTTGATATGTCTATTGTGTAATAATTTGGATTAGAAGTATGCATTAAAATGGAGAGGTTAATATGGTGGTAGATTACAAAACAACATAGAGATCTATTGATTCCAAGTTAGATATACCAAATCTATAGAGAAACTACAAAATAGCAAACAGAGTGTCTGGGTTTAGGTGTTAATACAAAAACATAACAATTGGAATGTAAAAAGTGAAGAGTAAGAAGCATAGTTTGTTCGGTCCAACAGTGAGCTGTGTTTTTTTGGCATTTCCTGCATGATGTAGAGTAATCAATTGTGAGTAATGGCTGCATACAATTGTTTATAGAAATATCGGATGAAAATGTTTTTTTATTATGTAATATGGAATTGTTCATTTTGAGCAAAGTTATATAATATAGTACCTGAATGTAGGATGGTTCATCATTGGAAATGGGTCAGTGAATTAGGGCATTCCTATTTCTTTGAAAGCAATCATAATAAATGAAAGTTAATGTTTGCATATCTTTGGTAACAATAGTAAAAATTTAATTAGCTTTGTTCATGCAATTGGAATGCAGAATTTCATTTAATAGTTCATATGAATGAAGAACAATTGGAATATTGGTATGACATAATATATAATTTATTTATTACCAGTGCAGTAAATATTTCCTGATTCAGACAGTCTAACACTAAGTCTGATGCATTCTCCGCCAGTGAGATCATGCTCCTTGCAATATTTGCACCATCCATCTGAGAGGTATGCTTCGTTTCGGCTTCTCTGAGACCTCAGCATCTTGCATTTGTATGGCTCTCCACTCTCATCAATGACATTGTAGAATTTCCTGTTGGTTGGAAAAGCAACTTCCACGAATTCATATGGCAGTGGCTAAGAAGTTTGTTCATGAACGTTAGTTGTCGTAATATAGGAAATGAATATTGAAAAATGTCACACCCTCACTTTTAATTAGTTAAAATTAGATTTTATTAAAATTCGTACTTGAAAATTTCGACGAGAATCCAGCAGAGTTTCCTCTGTTTATCGGACCTCACAAAAATTTCATCTTTTAAACCTGCCAAACCAGAATATTACAAAACCTAAAATTATATTTAACTTTGGCTACCTCGAACTAATGCCCTTTAATTTTCAAAAATAACATAAGTTTCTGGGCTTCTAAAAAAAAAATTAAACCATAATAATTACACCAAATTAATTTAGGTTCTCTCGTGACTAAATTACACTCCACGGTGTGGAGTGTGGAGTGTACCCCTGTTCGGCCATGACTTGTGTAAGCTCCACTTCTGTACCTGTAAAAATATAGCAAGAAGGGTAGTATTACACAGAACTTAGGAAATAATTTCTAAGAAGTCATAATAGTAAACTAAGCCTAACATTTATATTTTCATCATAATAATCATAATCATTTTCAAGTATTTCACAACACAGACATGCATCATTCACAATCACAATATGTGGCATTTCCTTCAAAATTATTTTCTTAACTTTCTTTTTCAGTTTTCTTAGTTTTTCTCATCTTTCCTCTTTCTTTTCTTCTTTTCTTTCCTTTCTTGTCTTTTCTTATAATGTACCATTAGGTATTTTTGCATGCACCTGTTAGGATGGTGTCTTCACCCAATAGGATTTCTTACCTTCACCCAGGATTTTCTTACCGCATAGACCATTAGCTCGTTAGGGCCTTTTCTTTGTTCTTTTCTTTCGTGCTTTCTTACATGTCTCATTATTTATTTTATCGATTTACCAGGCAGCTATTGATCTCGCGCGAGTTCCAAACACCTAACGAGACTTTGGATCTATGGGATTTACTTACCTGAGTGAGGACTTCACCTATTGGGAATTCGAGTCTATTCCTTAAAATAGACTCTGTCCTAACAGGGCACCTAATGGGTACGGATACTCGACACGCGATCAATAGCTGCTTCCTTTTGTTTAATTCATTTATTCCAATGAAATCCAGTCCAGTTTAATTCAAACATATTTAATTCACACTAACATGCAGCAATCAAATTTTTACTCCATAATTAAATACCAACCGGATACCATCCATCCAATAATCAATAAAAATAATCAAAACAATTAATCAATTCATAACCAATTTGAGTTCACCAAAAATTAACCAAATAATCAATTAACTAATAATCAATAAAAATAATCAATTCATCGAAACATAAGCATGTTCATTTCTTTAATTTAATAACAGACTTATTATCAACATTAACTACCCTGTTGTTCATTATTCTAATTAATCTTTTCTACTCCTAGCCACCACTATAAACAACCTAGAAATCATGCCCTAAATTAAGGTAATACAACTCTCTTACATGAGATCCTAGCAATAGAAACAATATAACGTTCGCGTCTGCGCCTTACTCGAAGGTCAGGGACAACAATAACGTGTTGGATCTAAACAGGGACACACGTAAAAAATAATTATAACACTAAATATATATATATATATATATATATATATATATATCTAAATATAATAAACTTAATTCATTTTTGTGTCAAAATAATAAATATATATCATTATACAATAAAAATATATCACTTTTTCCCAAAACATTTCTTATTTGAAAATATAGGGATAACAAAAATATTGACGGATCGTCAAATAAATTACATGGATGGGTAGAGGGAGTTGAGAAGGTTATTTACCTAAGACGGATTTGAGATTGAACGGTCGAATCTTGATTTACCCGATTTACCCGATTTTGTGCCCTTCGACCTTCTCCTCTGTTTCTCAATTTTCGTCTCCTCTTCCTCTGTTCTTTCGTTTCTTTTTTGTTTTCTTTTGATCGTTTCTTTTTCTACTTTTTATGGTTTTTTCTTCTTTCCTATGGCCTTATGGCAACATTCTTTTATTGCCTCACGTGTGGCCTTATGGCCACACTTTCTCTTTTTTTTTTTTTTATGGGACGGGGTACTGGGTAGATTAGGAAATTATATATATATTTTAGGTTTTGTTTTTATTTGTGGGTCAATGTGTATAAGTATTTTGCATTATAACTAAAAATTTGATGATCCTAAAAATAAAATACATTTAAGTAAAACAATATTGTACTTTTAATCATTCAAAACTGACTGAAAAATAATAAAGTTACAAGTCCCTTCGGATAGCTATTGCGTAAGAAAAATTATCGAAATTCAAAAGTAAATATATTTTCTCAATCCTGATATTAAACTTGATAAAGTAAATATATTTTCTCAATCCTGATATTAAACTTGATAAAGTATAATATTTATAATTTTGAAATAGAAGATCATTATATATAACTTATACCGGTAATATATTAAACCAGTGCAGAAGCTAAAAATAAAACAGCATCCGAACACTATGAGAATTTACAGGGACGCTCAAAATATTAAATTAAACATATTTTTTTAAAGAAATTATTTGTGAAAATGCCTCTAAGGCTTGTCACTTGAGCTCCCTGTCAAAATGTTAATTAAACTAAATAAAAGTACTATTTTATTTTTGAAAAACGTATTATAACAAATTTATACTTATTTTTTACTAGAAAACATATTTCAATTAAAATGATGAAATAAAAAATTTTATTACAACACTCAAATCTTGAAAATATCATATTAAATCATTTAATTATTTTGCTAAAGATATTAGAAATAGCGGGATGTTACAAAAAATGCAAAAATTTGTAATGCTGTCTATGTATACCAGAATTCCTTTTTTACACTAATAAGCTGTGATTGTTTTCTCTGTGACGAAGTCAAAAGCTGGGGGTATTGCTTGTGCATTTTCGGGCACAATAGGTGGTTGTGGTGGTGGAACATTTTCTGCAACATTGGGTGCCAGTGGTGGTGGGACATTTTCTGCAACATTGGCTAGCAGTGGTTGTGGGACTGCTTCTGGTATATTATCTGCAACCGGGGGAGGTACATTTGCTGCAACAATTTCTGCAACATTTGCTTGGTGATTGCGGAGCACATTTGCTGCAACAAAGTAAAAGTTATATGCCATAAAATTACATGTAATTTCAATAGAACATAGTATGTTATTCGTACCAAGGAAACAAAATGCACATCTGCAGTCATGCAAGACTGTGTGTCTGACTGGTAGAGGATATTGCATTTGAATGCCATTGGTCTTTCTTATGACCAAATCATATTTATTATTGCCCGTGCGGTTGAAGACAAAATGGTTCCGACCCCGTAACCCATAGAAGTCACAGAGGTTGTCCAACCCTTCTGCCACTTTCATTTTTCGTGTATCACCTTTCCCTATAAGTCTTATTTCGTGGCTGTTTCCAATTGGATCTGTGACTCTTAATGTTTTGCATGGAGCATAGCCAACAAATTCAGATTCTGATTGGGTCAGGTTTATGGGACCCTGAAAATTCAAATAAAAAGGTACATGCAGCGAAGAATAAAATTTTATGCAATGACAAATGAACATATAGATACAAAGTAATATACATCTCCTTTGATGTAGTAGAAACTGAAGCCTTCCATAGTGATAGTAGAGGTAATTTGTGAAATATGTGCCTATGAAGAGACAATTTTTGATTAGTTGAAATAGTTTTGGACATGTATAACAATGTGAATGGTTACTTAGAAATAAATTTTATAATATGGAAATAATAGTTTTTTTTTTCATATATGTCAGTGTATATATAGAAAATATTTTTTGACTTAAAGTAAAGGAAATGAAAGAAAGTGTACATGAAGCCTATGTTTTCATGTATGTTAGAATCAAAGATGCATATAAATGGGATGTTTAAGAAGGAAGAGGAAGTTTGTATGAGAAAAAAATGCAATAATTTAAATATATGATAACCATGCTAAATCTTGCATAATATAGCAATGTATTTTGTTTTTCTTTTGAATCAAGTGTGTGTAAATGAATTTAATCTTTTGTTGGGTAAAGTATGTGAAATGTAAGCCAGTGGTGAAGAAGCATTTGTGTTTAAGTATTTGAGGAAGAAAGAGTCTAATAAATGGGATGTAGGAACGATGAACAGAACTTTGTGTGAGCAAAGAAGAATCAGTTCAATATGATCATATAAGTATTGTAGAAGAAATGTACCTTGCGATTTTGCAGGTGTGAAGTAACCCTTGTTTTGGAGTAACCCTTGATTTGTTTTGAAGAGTGAAGTTCAGAAGGAGTTAAGAAGTCGAGCAGTTATGCAAGGGAGGAAGAGTGAGTTTTTCCAATGTATGTTATCCACCTTCACACTCAACAGTCTTTATTATTCTGTAACGTCTTGTCACCTTGGGAAGAGAAGGATTTCCAAATCTTTGATTTAAGAGGCAATCAAAAGAGGCAGTTGAAAAAAGTGGGTTTCTTTTTGGTTGCACCTTTTCATTATGCTAATGGCCCAATAAATGATGAATGAATGGTTCTTCAGCCCAATTTAATAGTAAAGCCCAGAATGACTTTTTTGTTTTTACGTTACATATTTGAGGGAACATATATATTGCAACAAAAATTAATGTTAAAAATATGAGATTAAACAGGCAGCACATATAAATAAAATTTGATAGCATGATGTTAATATAGAATAAATTTTTGCATCTAGTAAGATAGGAAATGATTATAATATAATAAAAAAAGCACTTAAAATATAAGTCTCATTAGTACAGATTAAGTTTTGATTTACTCTTGGCACAACTTGATATTCCTTCTCAAAATAGCAATAACAAAAGATATTTATAACATTCATTAACTTAATAATAAACAAAAGGGTAATGTAATTTTTGGACCAGATTTTCTTTGTCTTAGGAATATCTTGCAAAAGAGCTTGTGGTCTTTGCTGAGTGATGTTGAAAGAGTCTGTCACAGAGATAAAAAAACGAATTAGTGTAAGGAATTTTTCCTTTTGCTTTAACTTTGACATAATGTTGCCTCTATTCTTTTCCTTTATATTTGATGCACTTAATACTAACAATTTTGTAAAAGCATTGAATTGAGTAGAAAGAATTTACCATCATTACTCTTGTTTTGGTTGTTTCTTTTTTCCCGCAGCTTTTGTGTTGGAGAACTATGGAGTTTGCAGTTGAGATAGTCCAGGAATATCCTGTTGATTTTCTGCAAAAGACTTTTTTTTCCTTTGCACGTTGTTGTCTGGTGTCTTCAATGCATAAGGATCATTTTCTGCTGACAGTGAGGTCATTTCCTGCAAGAGCACCAATGTGTAAATTCATGTAGTTGTTGTTGAAGTAAATAATTCAGTTTGTTCATTATAAGGCATATACTCACAATGGCAGTGTTATTTGTTGAGGAAGTGATTAAATTGGATATGGATATGGAGATTGGGCTATTGAATGAAATTCCTGGACAAATTGAATGTATTTATTGAGAAAGTGTTATTCTGCACAAATGGTGTCTCTTAGTACTAATTAATTGCAGTAACAACCTGATTTGTGGTGGTGCTTTCATGGAATGCTTTTATAATATCCCCATCATCAATCATTTGAAGTATTGTGTATGATTCTTTTTTTCGTAAAATATTGTGGCGCAGGTTGACGTCAATGAGGAATACAAATTCTCTCTCACATAGAGTGTAAATAGCAGGTGGAAAGCCATAAGGATCTTCAATCTGTGTTATTTTAGTGTGAATTATGCATTCAATCAGGGAATAGAATGTCATTATTGTACTAAATTATAGCATGAATACAGATATTTTGTAAATAATTGACGAATTTGTATTTATTACCTCATCAAGCTCTTTCAGCATCTCAACAGCAGTCTTATGGAAAGTTTTGAATGCAAGCGAGTCAAAAAGAGTGAAGCATGTCTCATCGGTCGAGTCAGAAACCATTAGCTGAATCTTTTATCTATGTGCAAGTATATATTTTTATTAATGTATATCTGATATTATAATGTCCAGATATTTATGAAATATGTGTTAAAAATGAAATAAGTTGTAAGTCATACTTGGGAATTATGAGATCAGGTATCTTTTTGCATTTATCCTCATCACAAAAGAAATGGGTACAAACTCCATTTGCTATTAAAGAAGTAATCATTATATATGGTTAATTCTGTGTAACTGAAAGTGAAGGGGGTAAAGGTATGTGTTGTTAAAGACATTACCATTTTTCTTCTCAACCACTTTTGTCTTGCATACTCCGCAAGAATTGTAGTACCAGTTATTGTCTTCAATAACATAATCTACAGTTCCAATGGCAGCATATTTCCCCCGGCTTGTTTAGCGGAAAAAAGGAATAATGAGATACTTTCATTGTAGTTAAAGAGAAGTGGAAATTTCATTTATAGTATAAATGAATGATAATGTGTGAATAAAGTGTCAAACCTCCATCCAGCTTTTGATGTCAGCAATTGATTTTCTTATCGATATATCAGTTATTGAAGTGAATTTTTCACCTCGACTTCCAGCAGTAAATTGTGTTGCACTTTGTGTGAGCATCGGAGGCTGATAGTTTTGACTGATCCTGTTCATTTATATTACAGTTATGTTGTCAAATGATAACAAAAATATAGTGCTCAAAAGAATTAAGTAGCTGCATATGTTTACAATGTCTGAAACTCCTCTACTTCTGGGAGTTTAGGATTGTAAAGTATCCTTGTGGCAGTCCAGCAGTTGTTTATTGATATTTGTCCTATATTAATAAGAAGGAGAGAGTGTCAGAATATTTTTTAATATGGACTTTAAATGAAATTTTCAAATGTCATACCATGCCAGTTGTTTATTTTTGCATATTCCATGAGCAGAATTTTAGGGTGGACATCGTTGTTGATAAATTCAGCCATTTCAATAGCTTGGTCATCAAATAAGGACACTTTGACAAAAATTTTGCTGCAAGACCAATGTGAATGTAATTATTATATATAAATCAATGAGGTTACTTGCATACTATAAGAATTGATCAGTAAGATTATTAATGTGAAGTTAAGTGGATGACTTCATACTTGGCATCTGAAATAAGAAACGTTATTCTCTTGGAGATGTTGCCCTTTTTCTGGTAGTCGATCAGCTGTTCATGCTCAGTGATAACTCCAAGAACATCTATATAAAGATATAGAGAATAAGCATAAGTAAATTATTATTAATGAAAATTGTTTATTTGATTAAGTATAGAAAAGTTAGATGAATATGATGTTTAAGCAAATTAATTTACCAATAAGAAATTCTGATTTAAGGTTTTCCTCTGTTTCTGGTTTTAATATGTCTTCATAGCTTTCCAAGTTTAATTTGTACCAAGGCAAATTCAGTTGGCTCCATTCAATCCTGGTAGCATAGGTGAATTTCAGTTTCCACTTGTTCTTTGTTGCTCGGTAAGGTCCATCATTCTCTTCAGTGATAAATTTGGAACATTAGATACATCTTCCTTCTATAAGCCATTTCTCTAGCTTATTGATAGAATCTGGTGAAGACATAGATGCTTGTATCTTGTCTCCTTTTTAAAAAATGGGGATAAAGATATTAATTGATATAGTATTCAGATCTTATAATGTTTAAATCTATATGTAGGACTTTATGAGGAAATGGAGAAAGTAGCATAGTATAGAAGAATATATATTTACCTGTGCATCAATGAGAACAATGTGCATGTATCTTATAATATTTCCACGGTGGATGACTTTCCAAGCTCTATTTACCCTTGCATGCAGTATTCTACTTTCTCTTCCTGCTTTTAGATCTGCTATGGAAATGCTAGCCATATCCTATTTTATTGGAACCAATTTTTAGTTTTTTAGTACTTAATATGTAACTAAAAATATAAATAAATCTTAAATTATCATTCAAAACTTGAACAGCAGATATTAACTTCTTTTTTTTCTTTGACCATTGTCAGCATTGTAAGATTCATATTAAATTAACCTTTACTCAGACCCACAACAGTGAAATAATGAAATTGTTCAAACTCATAATAGAAGATTTAACAAAAAAATGGGTGTCTGTTATGCGAAACAATGCAGCATACAATAATTCCATTAAAGATTGAAAAAATGTTTGTTCTTTTCTTTAGTTATCACTGTAGCAGCAAGAGTCAATTTATAATGTGTTGTACCCTAGGGTTCTTGAGTAAGAAGGGTAGAAGGTGATTGAGTAATCGAAAATTTACCTTCCAATATGTATGCTATTGATCAGATTACTTTTGTTTGCAGAAATTTGAATTTGTCTGTGGTCAAAGTTTATCGATGGTGGTTTTGAGGGAATTAGTTGTAAGTGATAGTAAGGGAATGGGAAGAAACAGAAACTGAGGCGGAAAGGAGAGATAGAATGTGTTGTTTGATTGAGTATAGTCTGTAAGTGTGGGTTGAAGGTAACCATAGTTGAGCAAGTGAATGAAGTGACTATTGCTTTGTGCAGAGTAGTGTTTACCTCTGCACTTGATAAGATGGGAGAGTCTTCACAGTTATTATTAATAAACAATTTAAATTAAGTTATTTATTTAATTTTTTTTTGGAAACTAAGTTATTTATTTATTTATAACATGTTTCACCTTTTTCGTGAAGTGCTTAATTATGTCTTCTTTTTTAATATTTAAAGTTATTTATTTATTTATTTATTTTTGGAAAGTAAGTTATTTATTTACTTATTACATGTTTCACCTTTTTCCTCAGGTGCTTATTTATGTCTTCTTTTTTAATATTTTCTAATAATAATAATAATAATAATATAATAAAAAGGGAATGCTGGTAGCAGATGAGGTGTATGAATCTTTTGTAGATGTTTTCGTTTACTTCAAAATATTTGTATTCGGAAAAAGGTTTTATTTTTTTAGTGGTAGAAAGATTTTATTATTTTTCTTTAATAATATTGGAAAATTTTTGTACCTTTTGTAAGTAATTATTTCTTTCTTAAACTTGATATATAATAGATGTATCCATCGGTTTTTTTCCACTCATGTTATGGTAAATGTTTGGTATATGTGTATTTAAAGTTCCAAAAATGAGGAAGTGAAATCTTTTTTTTTAAGTCTTGATAATTTTTTATTGCAAAAAATCTTTGCAACAACTACAATGATTTTAATTTCTCTTATCATTTTACACTGCACTATTACTACAGAAATTTAATTATAATTGGGAATGACATTTTTTTATTTAATAAAAAAGAAATGAAAACGAAATTTGCGATGTGGTAATAGAAATTATAGATAGAGCGACAGGAAAATAGATTGCATGGCCTTCTTCATTAGATTGAAAAAAACGAAAACAATACATAAGTAGTGAACCATGAAATTATATCAACATAATGATAATATAAGAAACTAAGATTAAAAGAAACTTCATTGCATATCCAGAACAACGACCATGCATTTGATGTTGCTTCATTCAGCATTCTCTGCTGCTGGTTCTCTTATGAACCTGAATTTGGAAAAGCCCATATAATGAAAGATGACCTTATCACCATGGTTTATGTTTTCTTCCTGACAGAACTCCTTCCATCCTCCAAGAACTCGACCAGTGAGTGTAATGAACCCTTGAAGGAAGAAAAATTTGAATTTTCTGCCTTCTGGTGTGTAGATGTTCCAATTCACACCAAGAGAGTTGTGGTGGGCGACCACAAATTCTTTATCAACATGAAAATAGTCCTGGGGGAATCAAACATTTTTATATCGTTAATAATTGTTATATGAACAGTATAGTTGAGCACAATGGTTTATGTGTATGATACGAAATGTAATTTTGGAAAAAGACTCACCTTCTTTGCATCGTAGCAAACTTCCAGTTTCCCCAAAACAGGTGATGTCTCCATTGGTTGATTAGCGGTCATTGTTTCTAATGCATTAAGAAAACAGAAAAGTGTAAGTGCTAAGATATGTAATTGAGACAACTAAAGCAAACTAATTATTTTGATAACAAAGCATGGAGTTCTTCTTTCTTAATAAAGCTAAAGACTACCTTGTTCTGTATTATGAGTTATAGAGAGAAATGTTTGTCTTTCTTGTGAGTTGCAAATGGCATTTGGTGGTATTTATAAAAAAAAACTATTGATATTTCAGTAACTTTTTCCTATTTACTAAGTTGAAATCAATTTAATAACACAATGGGTTGAACTTAGAAGACGCGTGAATTATGTGGTGGCATTGGTTGGGAAAAGAAGCCATGTATCTGAAAAGTTTCTCATGCATTTACTATTATGATGGACAGTTCTATAGGGTGTATGACTCTTATTTTGTTTTCTTTGTTGTAACAGTGTACTGGGTCAGAAAAAGAGAAGATATATTAGTAATTGAATTGAATGCCCACATGAGTTCCTTTAAAATCGCATATATTTATGCTATAATAACAACCACTTAATTTCATAGGTGTTTCATGGTCATCTGTTATATTGATATTGGAGTTCATATTTTAACTTTGTTCCACATTGTATATGAGTGTCTGTGAAATAGAGTGTAAAATAGAAAAAAATTTAAGTTTTTAATTTAGTTTTTATAATTACTGATGAATCAATAAATTTCGATCTCATTTTTCAAATGAAAAAATTGCCTTTTGAAAGACCCCTATTAATGTTTATATCATTTATAGCTTGTGGTGGTGTTGATGACTGTTAGAGTCAATGCAACTTATTATATAAGTAAACCACTTTATGAATGTGTGGGCACATTTTCCACTATATACTTATACTATAAGAGTGGGGAATAGGAGATAACAACTTTTTGTATAAATCTTAAAGTTATAACTTCTTTTGGTATACTTGGTTTATCAATTTGTGAGATTTGGTATATTTCATATTCTTTCGAGAAGACTAAAATCATAGCAATAGTATTGACTTTGTAAGTTAAAATATAATAATAGTAATTTGCAAATTGTTGCATACATTAACTGAAGAAATGAAATACATATAGGATTTATATGTAAAAAGTAACTGACCTTGGGTATATCATTTAGGATGTATTCATATCCAAAACAATTTGTCTTCTTGCACAACAGGACCGTTTTTTGTAAATAGCAAATCCAGAAGTTGAAGGAGCCCAAAAAGTTTGCAAGCATCTTGCTCTGAATCCATTTGTAGTTATTTATATCTTCAGGTGGTGTTGATGATTGTTTGAGTGAATTGGAACTTATTATATAACTATACGACTTTGTGAATATGTGGCCACATATTTTTCTATATACTTATACTATAAGACTGGAAAATAGGAAATAAGAACTTTGTGTATAAATCTTAAAGTTATAACTTCTTTTGGTATACTTGGTTTATCAATTTCTGAGATTTTGTATATTTCATATTCTTTCCAAAAGACAAAAATCATAGCAATAGTATTGTCATTGTAAGTTATTAAAATGTAATTATACTAATTTGCAAATTGGTGCATACATTAAGTGACGAAATGGATTACAGATAGTATTTATATGTAGAAAATAACTGACTTTGCGTGTATCATTTTTGATATATTCATATCCAAAATAATTTGTCTTCATGCACAACATGACCGTTCTCTGCGTATAGCAAATCCAAAAGTTGAAGAAGCCCAAAATCTTTGCAAGCATCCTGCTCTGAATACATTTGTTGTTCTTGGTTTCAAAATGTGTTCCATGATATATCTGTATCCATAAAAGAAGGAAACAAAAAAGACTTCTCCATCACACAGAAGTGAGTAAAATGTATTCAGATTATACCTTATCAAAAAAGACTTCCACATACGAAATCTTAGTTGAATTAGAATATACCTTATCATATCTGCCAAAATGTATAACAGCCTTGATATGCAAAGCTGGTTTTATAGTATATTTTCAAAAATCTCTTTGTAGACTACATTTTTTGTAGTCTTTGAAGGATTCCCATCTTTATCCAAAATCAAAAACTTGAGATCTTTTTTTGATTTGACCCTTGAGACAACCACATATAGCTGTCCATGGCTGAACACGGGTCTTGGCAAGTACACACAAACATTAGCAAGGGATTGTCCTTGGCTTTTGTTGATAGTCATGCAATAGGAAACAATAATTGGAAACTGTCATCTTTTAAACCGGAAAGGTAGTCTTGATTCGGAAGGACTCATGTTCATTCTACTAATAAATATGGTCTCACCCAAACTGCCACCTGATATTACTTTAGCTCCAATTACGTGTTCTGCTAGCTGTGTAACTATCAATCGAGTGCCATTACACAATCCCTTGCTTTGGTCAATATTCCTCAGTAGCATTATTGGAATCCCAATCTTCAAATTTATCATATGATTAGGCATGCCAGATATTTTCAATTCATTCAAAATCGGAGGAGTAATGTATTGAGTTGAAATGTCATAGTCAGCTCCAGAGTTAGCTATAGAATATGAACTTAGATAAGTTTTCACTTGCCCAGGCACTTGAGTTAATACAAATTCATTGACCTCATGCACTATTTCAAGTGTTGGTGCCAAAATGGCTCTATCTTTGAGGTATTCTGCATCATCATAATGTTCTTCAAAATCTGGATATGTTGCTTTGAATACAGCTTGTAGACAATCTTCGTTATGCTCAATTAATAATTCATCTGGTATATCGATTTCAACTTCACCATCATTAGGCTCTGCCAATTTTCCATCTCCAAGTCTTAACATTCATTCAGAGAACTCCCTAATTTCATTCGCATCATTGTTGCTTGATGTACTCTGAAGTCTCATATTCTGTGTCAATTTGAGAATTTTGCAATAGTTCCATAAGTAAGAAGAATTAATGGTAGCAAACACAATATCTGATCTTGTACCAGCAGGAACAACTGGCAGAATTTGGCGAAAATCACCTCCTAGGACAATGCATATGCCCCCAAAAGGTTTCAATTCATGATCTGGAACGTTGCTCTACAAAATGTCTTTCAATGTCATGTCTAATGCTTCAAAACATTTTTTGTTAACCATTGGTGCTTCATCCCATATAATTAGTGATGTTCTCTTCATTAACTCTGCTTGTAAAGAACCTTGATTAATGTTACATGTAGAACTCTCTGTAATGGATATTGGGATGGCGAATCTGGAGTGTGTCGTTCTTGCAACTAGAAGCAAAGTAGCTGCTATGCCACTTGAGGCAACACATAACACGATTTCACCTCTGGATCTGATCTTTGCGGTGAGTGCACGCCATAGGAATGTTTTCCCTATTCCACCATAGCCATTCAAGAAGAACATTCCACCTTAAGAAAAAAAAGAGTTTTCCGTAAAATACTATGAATTATGATCTGTCAATAACTTGTCATTGTAAATGCACTGTTGGAGGAATTAATTTAAAAATGCACCTTTTTTTGTATCAATAGCATTCATTATTTCTTCAAATGCATTGCGTTGCTCACTGGTCATTGTTTGTTCAAGCGACAAAAATTCTTCAGCCAACCTTTCTCGATTGAAGTCAAGTTGCTCTGCAATTAATGTGTTTGACATCATAGCAGATGGATCGCATTGAGATATTGGCATATTTGGAAAATCCTGCAATGTCTTTCCAGCTTTTCTTAAATGTCTGTCTATCTCTACTAATCCCTTTGCTTGGATTTGTTCATTTGTAACTTCCATCTCTTGTCAGGATATAATAAAAGTCATAATGAGATAGAGTACACAGTAATATTGAATAAAAATGTTACTAATAGAAATGAAGTTTACTATTAAATGCTACTATGAATAGTAATATACCTGGGCGTCGGGCTTGTCTTCTTATAGCTTCAACTAAATCTTCACATAATAATTGCCAACATTTTTCCCAAACATGCTCCGGGTTACTTACTGTATTTCACAAAAGTATTGAAACAAACAATGCTCTTAACTGATTCCCAGTTCCCCAATGTGCTGCTTCTTCAATTGCTTCAATAAACTCTCTGTCATCATCAAGTAATCCCAATCTATAGCAAGCTTCTTTGAATGTACCACACTCTATTGTATTCACTGTTCTAATTTGTGCATAATTTTCTGGTCCTTTTATTCTATGTAGCACTATACTCAAGTAAAACAGCTCTCCTGCAGTGGGAGGCACAAAAATTAATCTTCCAATACTGAATCCTTTCTTCCTCGAACGCCATGTCGGTGGGGAGGAATGATACACAAATTTAGTGGGAAATTGTACATAAGTTAAATTTTTAGCTTCAGTGTAAATTGCATTTGCTTCCATCCATGCCAAAAACATGGAAGATAAATTCTTCTCCTCTTCCACAACTTCTTCCAAGTCATCATCATCAGCATATACAACAGGTTGTTCATTTTCTAAATGGAATCCCAACCTCTCAACAACTGGTTTTCTGTAATTGATTTCGAAAACATATATTCGCCAAAGACTTTCACATGGCGAAATATACCTACAATCATATTTGGCTTTGATCTCATCCACCTCTTCACCAGACTGACCTTGGCTTTGTCGGTATAGAGCAGCTGTAACACGATCATTACCTTTACATATATACTTGAATAAATATTTTATGTTCCTTCCTTGATTGCACCATTCAGTGTTACAATGAGATCCATTCTTAACTAATATGGTTGGATTGTAAGTTATATACCATCGATTGTCTAACAGCACTCCACCTTTTTCAACCTGACGTCTATTATCTCTTCTTCTGTACACTGGATACCCATCTTCATTTATTCTTGTCACAGGCTCAAATTTTTTGGGATAATACTTAGAGCATGAACCATCTATCATACACGGTGATGTAGGATTTGCTGCACCACATGGACCGTGTATCATGAATTCTTTCACTGCTGCATACAATTCTGGCTGCTCTTCACTGTCGGGTATTTCTGTGCTGATTATTTTGTCAATATCATCTGGTGTTGGATGCTTAGAGTCTTCAGTAAGGAATAACAATATATGAGCATGAGGAAGTCCTCTCTTTTGGAATTCAATTGTGTAAATAGCTACATTAGAAGAGGGCAGAAAATGTTAATTAAAAGGTATTGTTCTATAAATGCAAAAGAATATAAGAATTTAACAATAGCAATCATTGTTGTTTACCTGCCGTAACATTTCCAAATATTTGCCCGATTGAAAGTCTTTCATTAGTGCCTTCAATTTCATTCTAAAAACTCTGACAACAATATCTGGACGGTCCTCTGGTTTAAGACGTTTTCCTGCTAGCACTCTTGTTATTTCTGGCCATTTGGGGTTGCAAGTGAATGTTACAAAAATGTCCGGGTAGCCATACCACCTACAAATGGCCATGGCATCTTGATAATTTTGGACCATGTATCGAGGACCTCCTGTGAAAGTTGATGGGAGCACAATTCTTTTACCAAGCCCACAACTCTCTGTTTCTCCATGAAACACTGCATCATGCAATCAGTTATAAACTTCGGACCTTAGTCGTTTTTGCTTCTTTCTGAAAAATGACATCCTCCAACTTTCAATCATAATGTTGAATCAACTGCAAGTTGCTGAAATAGTCGTCTTGAAATCAGAATTATTGATTCATCACCATCCCTGTCTTGGTATCGAAATGCAAAATACTCTCTAAGAGTTGTGTTTTTTCCTTCATCTGCATTTTCAGAATTTCTAATGTTATTGTGTGGTATGTTATCACAAAAATCATCTTCTCCATTAGGATGTACCACTGGATATTGAAGAGGAAGATAAAGTGGATGTAGCTCATGGATCCTTTTCAAATATCCAGCTTGCGTTTCAACTATTATGTCTCTATAATCATTTTCATCATGAACATCACCCACCACCAGTGCTGCAATTTCATCAGTAACAGGCAGGTTATACAATCTAGAATCTTTACCTCTTTTTCTAATCAATTTTAGTTTCAAATCCATGACCGGTTCTTCTTGAAGTCTATCCCTTGCCAATCTAAAGACCTTACATATAGGATTACAGCTGTCAAACATATCTTTGAGATTCTAGACAATTTCTGGATCCAGGTTTGATCGACTTTGATCACCATTGTTCCTGAATTATAGAAATGACATGATAATTATATATATATAAGATAAATTTAGGACATACCGAAGGTTATTGTTATCAAAAGACTTGGTTGTGAAAGAACATAAGATATATACCTGAATGAATTCATACGGTTTGTAACTTCATTATCAGTGTCATAAATGTAAAGTTGGGCAAAGTGTGGTGTTTGGCCTCCAGCTGGAAGCAAACTTCCTATACGATGATGATTTTGTCCTGATAGTCTATAGACAAATCGGCCTCTCCCATCATTGATCCCAGCATCAACTTTGACGCCCATTGATGTGAAGGAAAACATCATATTATAAGCTCTGATCTTCTCTTGAAAGTGCTTTGCTTTGGGATTCTCTTGATCAGTTAGCAGCGACAATAGATACTGTGGAGGTTTCTTCATTGGTGGGATTGAAATTTTTCCCTTTGCACAGCATAACGAATATACTGGATACCTTTGAAAAGATGACTTGATCTTTTCATCTAGCCAAAATTTAGCACCACACCATCGGCAAGAGAATTGAGGATCACCAATATCACTATATGCACACTTTGATGCATCGAATGTAGATATCGCATCGATTCTGCGTTGCTCTCGATCGTCATTACCTAATCATGAATTGCCATGGTTATTCCATATTTGACACCTTCCCCATTTTATGAAAGCAAATTACTATTTCAATAGTAAAAAGAAATTACCTCTCTGCCTTGATTGAAGATTCTCAACATGTGCTGAAATTACTATTGCTGTACATTTGTTCCGATTATCAGATCTATCTTTACTCCTTCTGCATGATGGTCGCCGTTTTGATGCTGAACTTATGGGCTTGGCATCATATAAAGAGCTTCGACCGGTTGAAGTTTCTACAAATTATTATGAGTGTGCTTAATTATTATTCAGTGTGATAGAAATTACAGATATTAAGTTAAACAACATTCTGCCGACACGTACCTGGTTTATCGGGAATTCCACGGTTGGTAGCTTGACATTGAGGTTCGTTAAAATGGTCATTCACCTTCTCTCTGCGTTCGACACTTGGGCTGGGATTAGTATCTGGTTCTCTGCCACCTGGATATGTCTTGATTTCATTCTCTTTCACGCTGAATTGTACATCACTTCGTTCTTTCATGCTATCCTTGTTTTGGGCCCCTCGGTTATGACATGTTCTCTGCAAACCACTGCTTTTAATTTGCAACCGTGCATCATTACACTTTATTTCCTTCTGGAAATGTGCATTTGAATAAGTCCATAAAGTCTCCACTGAATCGTGAGAAAATAATTTTTGAATCCTCTCTCGACTTGATGCAATGACATTCGTTATGTTTGATAAAGGGAGTTCACGATCATCAGTGGTATCCATTGGTCGAAGTACAGTTCGTCCTGGCTTCAATTTCCTGAGGCTTTTGTGATTGAAGGATGCACTTTCTGAATGGCAATGAAAAATGATTTTGTTATAAGCTATACCGACATTAAATAAAATTTATGAATACAAAAGAATTTCTGAATCCTCTCACCACTTGATACAATGATATTGGTTATGTTTGATAAAGGGACTGTAACACCCCAAAATTTTAATCCCCGATTAATGAAATGTTAATTATAAATTAATTTATAATTAATGATTTCTATTTTAATCCTTGATTAAAATCTGTATTCATGTAGTTAGTATATGTGTGTGAATTGAGTTAATAAATATAATAATGCATGAAATAAGTATTTTGCATATTAGTCCCTGGGTTGGGACCTAGATGTAAATATAGGAAAGGTTTTGGAGGGAAAGTAAATAAAATAATTATTTTTCAAAATCTGGGCAAAACACTCGAGTATTTTCTGGAATACTCGAGTATTCTGGACATAGTTGCACGAGTTAGTGCGTTTGGTGAGTCACCATCAACAATTTCGTGTTGTTGACACGAAATCATCACCTTGCCACCACCATAGTAGTCGTGTCGACCTGCATGAGTGTTTCCCCACTCTATTTAAGCTCAGCAACACCAAATTGTTGAGATTCTTGGTCAAATTCGAAGTTGTTGGAGCAGCTAGGGTTCTTGATTCGTTTCCTTCAATTCTCTTTCTCTGTGTCAAATTGAACCACAAATCAAACACTAATACAAAGCTCACATCACGAGCTTTGTATAAACACCAAAATCGTGAGGATTGAGTGAGTGTGGTGGAAGATTCAAGGCTTGGAAGTGGAGCTGTTCTTGGTCAAGCTGTGCCTGGAGCTTACTTCGATTTTGATTTCTGGTAAGCTCATGAGTCCTTGAGTTCCAAATTCGATTTCTATAGTTAGTATGTGTTGCATAGAGTCTAGAAAATCTAAAATCCCCAATTCTTATCTCTGTTTCATGTGTGAACCAATTCAATTTTGGTAGTGCACTCAAACTGCTCTGCATGTGATGCTTGAAGCTGTTCTGGGTGTTGAGGAGCCTTTTTCTTGCAAATCCTTTGTTGAATCACGTCTGAGAGGTAAGGGGAAGTAATTTCGTACACTAGATAGAGTTTAAATTCCATTAAATGCATTAGAGAGCCACCAAGAGGCTCTAAGGGCTTAGATTAAATAGGAACTTTGGTTTGGAGACCAAGTCATACTCTAAAACTGTGTTGAGCAAGTTTTGAATCATGCATGCAAGCTTAAATGAACACTATTTTATGAGTATTGTGCTTATTATGCAATTTGAGGTGTTGAGTTGCCAAATTGTGTATTTTAGGCATTAAGGATTGATTCTCTGTCAAATCTGTAATTAGATATGAAATGAGTGTTGTAACATGTTCTATTTATGATATATGAACTTTGTGGATCCCTGGATTGGACTAGAATTGAGTAGAACTGAAAATGGTGTGTTAAAACTAAGATTTCAGTCGGTTCTGCTGTGAAACACTCTAGTATTGGACAGGGTACTCGAGTAAAATGTTTGTAAAACAATGTAATTTGAGCAAGAACACTCGAGTATTGTGTCTAGTACTCGAGTATCGAGTAAGACCTGGGGACATGTTAAGGCAAACCACTCGAGTAATGCAGGGGTCACTCGAGTATTCTGGAAATCATGATGAACACTCGAGTAACCCATGAACTACTCGAGTAATTTAATGAATTTGAAACCCAAATCCCCAGAAAGTCATGAACACTCGAGTAACCCTAAGAACACTCGAGTAATCTGGAAAAGTTGAAAAACACTCGAGTATGTTGATTTATACTCGAGTAATTTACCTGGACCTGAGAAACACTATTTTCAATTCTGACTTAGTTGGTTAAGAATTTAGCTATAATAATCCAAAGGATCTGAACTTAAAAGAGATTGATTAATATAAGTGTACCGTTTGGTGAAGGTTTTTTTTAAAGATAAAATATGCCTAGGTGGCCAGTAATGTATTAATCAATTTCCTTTAAGCTTAGAAAGTGATGCATTCATTCTGGAGTTGGATGGTAGGACGTATATCATGTTTTTGGTAAACATGTGGAGGGCCTCTGGGAGTGCCAATACGCTTGCTTGATGACACGTTGTTGACGTGGTCGGCTTAGTGGATGCCGATATGGTTATACCGTTTGGATGACGGTCCGTTTGGATGACGGGATATGCTCGGGTTGCATGGATTCCAAGCTTGTCGTGCACATTCTAGGTGAATGTACGAATTGTTGTAATATCTAGGAATACAACGCACGGTTGAGTGCTGGGTTGTCAGGGATGGACGTCAGAGAGTGATATAGTTTGATGAAGATAGGCTTGAGAGCTAAATTCATGCATCATGTCACTCATTTAAATTAAGTGTAATAAACGAAATGAGTATGAGCATCCTATGTGCATTCAATAACTGCTAAGTGCTAAATGCGATTGTTGTTCATTGTTGCATACTTACATATTCATATTGTATAAATTTATACTCTGTTGATCATGTGTATAGAAATGCTTACCCCTATGCCCTTGTAAGTGATGTCTCGTTACATCGCTTGCATCGAGATCCGGCCACTTCCTAGTGGCATATGGATCTATGAGGACCATCGCGCGGTGTTCGAGGGAGAGGTGGAGATCACCTTCTACCACCCGAACCCGTTGATCTGATTTCGTCCTCGTAGATTTAGGATTCCCATCATATACATTATGCACGTACCTCCGTTTTACACATACCATGGACCACCTCCCACACGACCAGCTCGCTCTTATCACAGTTTCCGTTTTCGACCTACCCGCTCACACCCTTTTTCTTCGAGAGTCGTCCGCGAGGAGACTCCCCTTTCTGATCCGAGGAGCCCAGTCAGGGTCTCACCATCACCGGACCCCGTACCCAGTGGTAGGGTACACTCCCCTTCGGATGAGATCGAGGAGGATACAGTGGAGGACGAGAGCGGAGGCGAGCCTGTCGTGCATTCTACTGGGAGTGACTGGAGGGATGACGATCCCTAGGTATGTGCATGAGGTGTATGATGTGGATCTGAGGATCCGATGTGGCGTTGCTGTGGAGGAGATTTTGCTGATGTTGCTGTGTTGATGATGATGTTGTTACCTTTTGCTTCTTGGAGACTGCTACTATCACTACTACTATTGATGATGCTGCAGATCTACGTGACCACCTCTAGAGTCCATATTTTGCTATGTATATATTTTGTAGATATACTTTTGAGTACTCTAGGGATATGGTTACACTATGATGTAGATCTGTTATGGACTTGTTTGGATCTTGGAGACTTTGTTACTGGGACTATGTACTCATGACTCTTTTCTCATATATAAATATAACCGATGTATATATTTCTATTAGATGCATAGTCCTATAATTTCCGCTTACTCTGATTTAATCATTAAACGAGTTCGGCTACATGGTATCGATTTCACAAATCAAAGCACGGGTAGTTTCATTTACTTTCTATTATATAAATACGATTTCGAAACACGAATGTTACTCAATTCATGAAAAGGTTTTAGAAATTGCCGAATTCGATACAAATGTTTGAAATGAGTTAGAAGTTCTTCTCCAAGTATTCCAAGTTTTGGTTTGTGCACCCGCTTTAAAAGAAAATTTTACTTTTACATTTTCTAATACTTACAAGTCCATATGTATTATCCTTTATCATAGTTTAATTACTATATTATACTTGATATATTCGGAAGGGTGTCACACTGAGTGGTATCAGAGCAAAAGTCAGATCCTGTAGTTGTGGAAGTAGTTTCAGAAAGGTAGCCATCAACATCAAGCAGGTATCTCCAGGGCATGTTCATTATCTTGACTGTTAGTATCTTGTTTATTAAGCTTTAGATACAATTGACTTGTTTGTATCTTGTCTCTTTTGAGCACAAGACGCAATTGAATGAGAATTTAGAATTTTAAGCTATAGCCTTAGTATAGGTGGTGTAATTAAAGTTTCTTTAGTTTAACATATGTGACCATAAGCCCATAGCGCAGGTCTATTATGGCAACTAGAAACCAAAATCACACCAATGCGATGTTAGAAAGGATCACCACGGTATTGGAGGCTATGCAGCGACAATCTCAGCAACCATCTCAACCGGTTAATCCGCCTCATCAGTGTAATGTGGGCAACACCGAGGCGAAGAGTTTGGCTGATTTCAGGAGTTGCAATCCGCCTAAGTTTGAAGGAGGATTTAAACCGGAAGAGGCCAATAAGTGGATTCATACCATGGACAAGATTCTGAGAACCTTGGAGTGTTCGGAAGCTCAGAAGGTGGCTTATGCAACCTATATGCTGGAAGATGAAGCTGAGAATTGGTGGAATCACACGGTTCAGCTTTTGCAATATGAAGGAAGGGATGTGAATTGGGGTGTATTCATGGAGAAGTTTCTTCATAAATATTTCCCTGAAGATTTGAGGAGAAAGAAGGAGGTGGAGTTTTTACAGCTGAAGCAAGGAAGTATGAGTGTGGGTGAGTACGCGGCCAAGTTCGAGGAGTTGATGAAGTACTCTCCATACTATCAGAACAACCCTGATGAAAGGAGCAAGTGCATAAAGTTTGAAGGAGGCTTGAGGCCCAAGTTGAAGTCGATTTTCAGCTACCAACGGATTCAAAGCTTTCCTGCTCTGGTGGACATGTGTAGAATGTATGAAGATGACAAGAAAGTTGAAGAATTGCAAGTCTCAGAAAAGAAGGACAACCAGAACTATGGACCTCAGAGACGTAAAGGTTTCAACAACCGAGGTAAGGGTCCATATGATCGCCGAGGGAAAGGTAAAAGAAAGGCTGGTGGTTCGGATGGAAGAAATTTTCGGAACGAGGCTCCATTTTGTGATAAGTGTAAGCGCCATCACTATGGCCGTGTTTGTTGGGGAACAAGTGGTTGTTTCAACTGTGGGAAGCTGGGACACTTCGCGAGAGATTGCAAGGAACCGGTCAAGGCTAACTCAAGAGGAGCTGCTGATAGACCTATGGCTCAAGGAAGGGTCTTCACCCTTAGCGGTGTGGAAGCAAACCGATCCTCTGATCTGGTGCAAGGTAAATACTTGCTTAATGATCAGCTTTGTCATGTCTTGTTTGATTCCGGTGCAACACATTCATTTGTTTCATATGAATGTGTAAATCGGTTAAGTTTACCAGTGTCTGAATTACCTTATGCTTTGAAAGTAGAAACCCCTACCAATGCTCCTGTAGTTGTTTCTAGAGCATGTCCTAACTGTTGCATAGAAGTATTAGGACAAACCTCTAAAGTAGATTTGATCTGCTTACCCTTGGCACAATTGGATGTGATCTTGGGAATGGACTGGTTAAGTCAAAACCAAGTAATCATCGATTGTGATAGAAAGGTAGTGACCTATAGAAACCCAAAACCTTCTGGCTACATGTGCCTGTTCAACACTGAATTAGAGGAGAATGGTCCAAGGATGGAAGAGATCCCTGTTGTCAGAGACTTTCCGGAGGTATTTTCTAATGAGATCCCTGGTTAGCCACCAAGAAGAGAAATTGAATTTGGTATTGACCTAGTTCAGGGAGCTGGTCCCATTTCTATCGCTCCTTATAGAATGGCACCACCGGAAATGGCTGAAATGAAGAAGCAGATTGAGGAGCTGCTGTAGAAGCAGATGATCCGACCCAGTGTGTCACCTTGGGGTGCTCTGGTTTTGTTCGTCAAGAAGAAAGACGGTAGTATGAGGATGTGCATCGACTACCGGCAACTGAATAAGGTCACAATCAAGAACAAGTATCCGTTACCAAGGATAGATGACCTTATGGATCAAGTTCGTGGGGCTTCGGTATTTTCCAAGATTGATTTGAGGTCAGGATACCATCAGATCAGAATTAGAGAAGAAGATGTCTCTAAGACTGCATTTCGATCCCGATACGGGCATTATTGTAAGATCCATGAAGAATGTTTTGATAAATGCCAAAAGGTTTTGAACAAGCTACAAATGTGTTGATCAAGTTCAAGTTCAACAAGCAACAACAAACATCAAGTGATGAAGAGAGAGCCAACTAATGAAGACTTAGTTTGGTAGTTTATGTTTTATTGTTTTATCTTTAGTCTCTCAAGTCTCTTAGTTTATGAGTTTGGGTAGAGTCATTAGAGGGTAGTGAATCTCTATCATAGTCATGATTATATCATATTTTGAGTATTCACTTTGCCTAAAATCAATAGGTGGCTTAAAGGTTTGAAAGAAAAGGTTTAGTTTTTGAGAAAACAAGTTTTAATTGATTTTTCACTAAACTAATCGATTAACAATTAAACTAATCGATTAAGGCTTTTGATTACTCGATTAGATTTTTGAAGGCTTGCGCAGTTAATCGATTAACACACGGATTACTCGATTAAGACTTATTTTACTCGAGTAACACGTACAGATCTGGTTTTTAAAATGCGTTTTTCACTTCTCAAAAGCACTTCTAATCATTTCTAACTTTTGGGTATTCTATATAAACCTATTCCTAACCTTTGTGATCATTACCTATCATCTAGAATCATTTTCATACACATTTTACAAAGATCAAAGTCACTCTATTCTCTCTCACTTTCTCAAGATCAAAGTTCTCACTTTTATATTCTTTGATCAAGAACCTTGAATCTCTCATGTTGATATTTTCATAGCTTTTGAAAGAGATTCATAGGATTGTTATTTGTTTTTCATTTTGGTTGTAATCTTTGCAAGAGGCAAGTTATCTACAACAATTGGAAGTCTTGGTTGTTCATCAAGCAAATCAATCAAATTGGAAGTCTTGTTGAAGAACAAGCATTTGGAAGTTTTGTTTTGTTAACAAGCAAATTGGAAGTCTTGGTGTGAGGCATCATCAAGCAAGTGGAAGCCTTTGAAGTATCTCAAAGCAAATTGGAAGACTTGTTGTGGGGAATCGGCAAGCAAGAGAAGAGGTTAGATTAGATTCAATAGGGTTACAAGGCAAGGGTGTGGTATCTCTTGTAGGCTATCAAGAAGGGAGTCTCTAGAGGCATTTACTTGTAATTTGAGAACTCTAATTCCTCATAGTGAAGAATCTCTCTTGGTTGAAGAGGGGACTGGATGTAGCTTTCAAGTGGATGAAAGTGAACCAGGATAAATCACTGTGTCGTATCTCTAAACTCTTAACTCGTTACATTTCTTGTTATTCATTGTGTTCTTGGTTGAAAACCTAGAAAAAGTGATTTTTCATAATTGATTGAATTGAACATTAATTGTGTAAATTGATTTGGGGAAAATCTTTTTCATAACCTAGGTAATCAATAAGAATATTGGTGTTAATCAATTCCGCTTAATCTCTGATCTTATGTGTTAATTGATTGATTTTCGTATTCGATTGAAAAGTGATTTTTCAGTTTTAACATGTATTAATCGATTAACTGTTTGCATTAATCGATTAGTTTTAATCAATCATTCGGCATTAATCGATAGTCTTTGATTTAATCGATTAAAGTTGAAGAAATTTGTAAAAATCATTTGTTTAATCGTTTCGATTTGTTTCCTTCGAAAATCTTTCAAGGTTTATCTAACACCTATTCAACCCCCCCCCCCCCTTCTAGGTGTTCTTCTAGTGTTTCCTAGTTGTTTCACCCACCGATTGTAGTTCTTACAATTATGAGTATGTTGTGATGCCGTTCGGATTGACTAATGCACCGGCTATTTTCATGGACTACATGAATCGAATCTTTAGACCCTATTTAGATTCATTCGTGGTTGTGTTCATTGATGATATCCTTATTTATTCCAAGAGCCCGGAGGAGCATGCTGAACACTTGAGGATAGTGTTGAGCATCCAAAAGGAGAAGCAGTTGTATGCCAAACTTACAAAATGTGAGTTCTGGCTGGAGGAGGTTAAGTTTTTGGGCCATGTGATTTCGAATAAAGGAATAGCAGTAGATCCGACGAAGGTAAGTTCGGTTTTGCAATGGGAGCAACCAAAGTCGGTCACGGAGGTGAGAAGTTTTCTTGGTCTGGCTGGGTATTATAGAAGATTTATAGAAGGCTTCTCGAAGATCGCATTACCTTTGACGAAGTTGACTCGGAAAGATCAACCATTTATATGGGATGAGAAGTGTGAAAGGAGTTTCCAAGAGTTGAAGGAAAGGTTGACATCATCTCCTGTGTTGGTTCTGCCCGATACACAGAAGGGTTTTGATGTGTATTATGACGCATCGAAACAAGGTCCTGGAAGTGTTTTGATGCAAGAGGGGCAAGTCGTCGCCTACGCCTCGAGACAGCTAAAGGTTCATGAAATGAACTATCCAACTCATGACCTAGAGTTGGCAGCCGTTGTGTTTGCATTAAAGATCTGGAGACACTATCTCTATGGCACTACGTTCCGGGTGTTTAGTGACCATAAGAGCTTAAAGTATCTCTTTGATCAGAAGGAGTTGAATATGAGGCAACGCCGATGGATGGAGTTCTTGAAGGATTATGAGTTTGAACTTCATTACCATCCTGGGAAGGCAAACGTGGTGGCTGATGCGTTGAGTCGAAAGGCAATGCATATCAGTGCAATGATGGCCAGGGAAGCTGCACTGATAGAAGAATTTAGAGATTTGAGTTTGACGGTGCAAGTGGAGCTGACAAGTATCAAAATGGGAATGTTGCAGATTGCTAATGAGTTTCTGCAGAGGATTCGGAAATTGCAACACGAGGATGAGAGACTTAAGGAAAAGAAGAAGCTGATGAAAGAAGGCAAGGAGTTGGAGTTCCAAGAAGGAAAGGATGGAATCCTTCGTTTTAGAACAAGGATTTGTGTGCCTGATGATCTGGAAGTAAGAAGGATGATTCTGGACGAAGCACATAAAAGCAAGATGAGTATGCATCCGGGAGCTACCAAAATGTATCAAGACCTAAAGAAGATATTTTGGTGGCATGGTTTGAAGAAGGATGTGGCTGAATATGTGGCATGTTGCTTTGTGTGTCAGAAGGCAAAAGTGGAACACCAAAGGCCAGGAGGAGAATTACTTCCCTTGGAGATTCCGTTGTGGAAATGGGATAGTATCTCGATAGACTTTGTGTCGGGATTGCCAAGGACAACTACTGGTCATGATGCAATCTGGGTGATCGTGGATCGTTTGACCAAGTCGGCGCATTTCATTCCCGTGAACATGCGCTACTCTTTGGAAAAGCTCACTCAGTTATACATCAAGGAAGTTGTACGTCTGCATGGGGTACCATCAAGTATCGTGTCAGATTGTGATCCGAGGTTTACATTGAAGTTTTGGCAAGATCTGCATGGAGCCTTGGGTTCAAGATTGAAGTTAAGTTCTACATACCATCCCCAGACTGATGGTCAAACGGAGAGAACTATTCAGTCGCTAGAGGACATCTTACGAGCCTGTGTTTTGGAAGGTCAAGGGAATTGGGAACAAATGTTGCCGCTCGTGGAATTTACTTACAACAACAGTTACCACACGAGCATTGGAATGGCACCATTTGAAGCGTTATATGGAAGAAAGTGTCAGACACCGTTATGCTGGTTTCAAGTGGGGGAGAATTCTCTGGTTGGACCAGACTTTGTACAAGAGACCACGGAACAGATCAAGATGATACAAGAGAAGATGAAGACCGCTCAGAGTAGGCAGAAAAGCTATGCTGATAAAAGAAGGAAACCCTTAGAGTTTGATGAAGGAGACCATGTGTTCATTAGAATAGTACCCACCAAAGGTGTTAGTAGAGCCCTGAAAACTCAGAAACTATCACCTAAGTTTATTGGTCCCTATCAAATCCTCAAAAGAGTCGGCCCGGTAGCCTATCAATTAGCCCTGCCCCCGTCGCTAGCTAACCTTCACAATGTATTCCATGTGTCTCAACTGAAGAGATATATCCATGACCCCACCATTGTCCTTAGAATCCAACCTGATGATCTAGAAATTTATGAGAACCTAACCTTTAAAGCTATGCCTGTCCGCATTGAAGATCGAAGAATCAAGCAACTTAGAGGGAAGGATATTCATCTGGTCAAGGTCATCTGGGATTGTGGCGATGTGATGGAAGCATCTTGGGAATTAGAGGATAAGATGCGTCAGGATTATCCTGACTTGTTTGTATGAGTTGAATTTCGGGGACGAAATTCCTTGTAAGTGGGAGAGTAGTGTAACACCCCAAAATTTTAATCCCCAATTAATGAAATGTTAATTATAAATTAATTTATAATTAATGATTTCTATTTTAATCCTTGATTAAAATCTGTATTCATGTAGTTAGTATATGTGTGTGAATTGAGTTAATAAATATAATAATGCATGAAATAAGTATTTTGCATATTAGTCCCTGGGTTGGGACCTAGATGTAAATATAGGAAAGGTTTTGGAGGGAAAGTAAATAAAATAATTATTTTTCAAAATCTGGGCAAAACACTCGAGTATTTTCTGGAATACTCGAGTATTCTGGACAGAGTTGCACGAGTTAGTGCGTTTGGTGAGTCACCATCAACGATTCCGTGTTGTTGACACGAAATCATCACCTTGCCACCACCATAGTAGTCGTGTCGACCTGCATGAGTGTTTCCCCACTCTATTTAAGCTCAGCAACACCAAATTGTTGAGATTATTGACCAAATTCGAAGTTGTTGGAGCAGCTAGGGTTCTTGATTCGTTTCCTTCAATTCTCTTTCTCTGTGTCAAATTGAACCACAAATCAAACACTAATACAAAGCTCACATCACGAGCTTTGTATAAACACCAAAATCGTGAGGATTGAGTGAGTGTGGTGGAAGATTCAAGGCTTGGAAGTGGAGCTGTTCTTGGTCAAGCTGTGCCTGGAGCTTACTTCGATTTTGATTTCTGGTAAGCTCACGAGTCCTTGAGTTCCAAATTCGATTTCTATAGTTAGTATGTGTTGCATAGAGTCTAGAAAATCTAAAATCCCCAATTCTTATCTCTATTTCATGTGTGAACCAATTCAATTTTGGTAGTGCACTCAAACTGCTCTGCATGTCATGCTTGAAGCTGTTCTGGGTGTTGAGGAGCCTTTTTCTTGCAAATCCTTTGTTGAATCACGTCTGAGAGGTAAGGGGAAGTAATTTCGTACACTAGATAGAGTTTAAATTCCATTAAATGCATTAGAGAGCCACCAAGAGGCTCTAAGGGATTAGATTAAATAGGAACTTTGGTTTGGAGACCAAGTCATACTCTAAAACTGTGTTGAGCAAGTTCTGAATCATGCATGTAAGCTTAACTGAACACTATTTTATGAGTATTGTGCTTATTATGCAATTTGAGGTGTTGAGTTGCCAAATTGTGTATTTTATGCATTAAGGATTGATTCTCTGTCAAATCTGTAATTAGATATGAAATGAGTGTTGTAACATGTTCTATTTATGATATATGAACTTTGTGGATCCCTGGATTGGACTAGAATTGAGTAGAACTGAAAATGGTGTGTTAAAACTAAGATTTCAGTCTGTTCTGCTGTGAAACACTCGAGTATTGGACAGGGTACTCGAGTAAAATGTTTGTAAAACAATGTAATTTGAGCAAGAACACTCGAGTATTGTGTCTAGTACTCGAGTATCGAGTAAGACCTGGGGACATGTTAAGGCAAACCACTCGAGTAATGCAGGGGTGACTCGAGTATTCTGGAAATCATGATGAACACTCGAGTAACCCATGAACTACTCGAGTAATTTGATGAATTTGAAACCCAAATCCCCAGAAAGTCATGAACACTCGAGTAACCCTAAGAACACTCGAGTAATCTGGAAAAGTTGAAAAACACTCGAGTATGCTGATTTATACTCGAGTAATTTACCTGGACCTGAGAAACACTATTTTCAATTCTGACTTAGTTGGTTAAGAATTTAGCTATAATAATCCAAAGGATCTGAACTTAAAAGAGATTGATTAATATAAGTGTACCGTTTGGTGACGGTTTTTTTTAAAGATAAAATATGCCTAGGTGGCCAGTAATGTATTAATCAATTTCCTTTAAGCTTAGAAAGTGATGCATTCATTCTGGAGTTGGATGGTAGGACGTATATCATGTTTTTGGTAAACGTGTGGAGGGCCTCTGGGAGTGCCAATACGCTTGCTTGATGACACGTTGTTGACGTGGTCGGCTTAGTGGATGCCGATATGGTTATACCGTTTGGATGACGGGATATGCTCGGGTTGCATGGATTCCAAGCTTGTCGTGCACATTCTAGGTGAATGTACGAATTGTTGTATATCTAGGAATACAACGCACGGTTGAGTGCTGGGTTGTCAGGGATGGACGTCAGAGAGTGATATAGTTTGATGAAGATAGGCTTGAGAGCTAAATTCATGCATCATGTCACTCATTTAAATTAAGTGTAATAAACGAAATGAGTATGAGCATCCTATGTGCATTCAATAACTGCTAAGTGCTAAATGCGATTGTTGTTCATTGTTGCATACTTACATATTCATATTGTATAAATTTATACTCTGTTGATCATGTGTATAGAAATGCTTACCCCTATGCCCTTGTAGGTGATGTCTCGTTATATCGCTTGCATCAAGATCCGGCCACTTCCTAGTGGCATATAGATCTATGAGGACCATCGCGCGGTGTTCGAGGGAGAGGTGGAGATCACCTTCTACCACCCGAACCCGTTGATCTGATTTCGTCCTTGTAGATTTAGGATTCCCATCATATACATTATGCACGTACCCCCGTTTTACACATACCATGGACCACCTCCCACACGACCAGCTCGCTCTTATCACAGTTTCCGTTTTCGACCTACCCGCTCACACCCTTTTTCTTCGAGAGTCGTCCGCGAGGAGACTCCCCTTTCTGATCCGAGGAGCCCAGTCAGGGTCTCACCATCACCGGACCCCGTACCCAGTGGTAGGGTACATTCCCCTTCGGATGAGATCGAGGAGGATCCAGTGGAGGACGAGAGCGGAGGCGAGCCTGTCGTGCATTCTACTGGGAGTGACTGGAGGGATGACGATCCCTAGGTATGTGCATGAGGTGTATGATGTGGATCTGAGGATCCGATGTGGCGTTGCTGTGGAGGAGATTTTGCTGATGCTGCTGTGTTGATGATGATGCTGTTACCTTTTGCTTCTTGGAGACTGCTACTATCACTACTACTATTGATGATGCTGTCAGATCTACGTGACCACCTCTAGAGTCCATATTTTGCTATGTATATATTTTGTAGATATACTTTTGAGTACTCTAGGGCTATGGTTACACTATGATGTAGATCTGTTATGGACTTGTTTGGATCTTGGAGACTTTGTTACTGGGACTATGTACTCATGACTCTTTTCTCATATATAAATATAACCGATGTATATATTTCTATTAGATGCATAGTCCTATAATTTCCGCTTACTCTGATTTAATCATTAAACGAGTTCGGCTACATGGTATCGGTTTCACAAATCAAAGCACGGGTAGTTTCATTTACTTTCTATTATATAAATACGATTTCGAAACACGAATGTTACTCAATTCATGAAAAGGTTTTAGAAATTGCCGAATTCGATACAACTGTTTGAAATGAGTTAGAAGTTCTTCTCCAAGTATTCCAAGTTTTGGTTTGTGCACCCGCTTTAAAAGAAAATTTTACTTTTACATTTTCTAATACTTACAAGTCCATATGTATTATCCTTTATCATAGTTTAATTACTATATTATACTTGATATATTCGGAAGGGTGTCACAGGGACCTGTTGATCATCATTGCTCTCCATCGATTGAAGTGGAGTTCGCCCTGGTTTCAATTTTCCAGGCTTTGTTGTTTGAAAGATGCATTTTCTGAATTGCAATGACAAATGATCTTGTTATACAATATACCAAATTACAATGAACGTACGATATGTGTGACTCTGCTTAGCACATCACCTGAAAGCGTGCTTGCAGAAAATTTTTCCTCAAGATTTGATTCATGTGTGCAATCCATTGCCTGTTGGGCATTCTGCTGTGTTCCAAGGGTCATATGCCTGAAGCCACTTCTTCTGCATAAACTATTATCTGAACAAAACAAATATTATTGGCCTCAAAGCATATGACAATTATTTAAGATATTTACAGCAAAAATCACCTGAAAGCGTGCTTGCAGATAATATTTCCTCAAGATTTGATTCATGTATGCAATCCATTGGCTGTTTGGGATTTTGCTGTGTTCCAAGGGTCATATGCCTAAAGCCACTTCTCCTACATAAACTATTATCTGAACAAAACAAAGATTATTAGCCTCAAAGCATATCACAATTATTTACGATATTGACAGCAAAAATCCAAATATAATATATAACACATAAACCTGAAATTCTTATTTGAGATAATGGCTCATCAAGATTTGAATCAGGAATGTTTTGTCCTCCGCTTTTGCAATTCGTATGACATCCAAATTCCTTTAAATTCGCTGACTCTCCTTCATGACAGGTTTCACTTACCACATATTTTCTTTTTCCATAATTGGAGACACTTTGACAGATTATCGTCCTTACAGGAGGAAGAACTCTAAGTTTCCTTTTTGGATCAAGGTTGTTATGACCTTGAAAAACATTTTTGATGACATAAATGAAAAATAAAAAAAATGATAAAGGAAAAGCTGAAAACAATATCAAACATTGTTTGCTCGATGGTAAATTGATAATTGATAATTGATAATCATAATCATCTATGTTTGAAATGTATGCAAGTTAGAGCTAAATTTAATTAATAAAGTCATGAATAAAGAATGAATATAGTGAAGCAATAGAGTGTTGGATATGTCCCTTTTAATATTCGAATACATGCCCAATTCGGTCGTGGCTGAATACGCACAAAACCTGCAATTAGAAATCCGAAGGAGTATACTTTCCCCCAAAATATCTATGAACAAAGAAAAAATATTTGAAGTCTGAACAAAATAAAAAATTCTCCTTGTATCATGAGGCAAACGATATGATGACAGGCCCGAATCAAAATACACAGCCACAGGGTACCCATAGCCCCATAGAGGATGGTCCTCATCTTTGCATCATCCTGCATTCAGCTTGAATATTTTCAAGCTTTTAAATTGGCAAACTCATATATAAGATTTTATACATGCATGGGTAAATATCACTTTGAAATTAATTTTTTTTAATAGTATGACATTATTAAAAGAAGTTAAATATTTATTATACCTGATGTCTCTCCACCATTCAATTGCCTTTTCCTCGATTCATGAAAGCCTTCGCCTTCCATTCACATATCCAGCTCAATATATGCTTCACACTCGTCTTTCAGCTCGTCAACGCAAAGCCCAGCTGCAAAAAATTAATAAATGAACGAATTTTTAGCACTTTAGATAAGGAGGGAATACATGAATAGTAAAGAGGTTAAAGAGAGAGAGAGAGAGACAGAGACATAACCGATAGAGAGTGAGAGAAAGTTGCAAATTATTTTTACTTCTTAAAGCTTCCAGAAGTTCAAACTGTAACATCCCGACTCCCTAACCTTGATTTATTTATTATAATGAAAATAGAGAATAATTTTTCGCAAATAAATTTCAAAATTTTATTATTCAATTGCAGAAGCAAAGCTTCAAGTATTGTCAAGTGCGGAAGCAAAATAATAGAACTTAGTTCGATTAATAAAACACAATAGTTCAAACTAATTTACACTAATAACAATTAGACTCTGAGCTACTTATGACACTACTCGTAACCCAGAGCATGGTTCTCAACTCCAATGGTCGGGAAGGGAATCTCATATCCCTTGCCCTTCCTACTCCCCTGTCTATGAAAACAGGAACTTCATTACCTACAAGGTCAACGAGGGAGTAAGTCATAGCTAATCACGTTAAAACGAATAATAAATAACAGAGGCTAAAAACAACAAACACAAGTATTCAAGTAGTAACAATTTACAAATGCATATACACATGTCAAACCCTTTTTCATCCAAGCAATTGATCTTATTATTAATGGCATGATGCATGCTGATCTCAACAAATTCTCGGGGCATCACAGTTTGGAGGTGGTAGGACTTACGAGCTTCGCTCTGCATAGGACTTACGGGCTTAGCCCTGCACTCATGACTTACGGGTTCCCATCTCCCGGCGTTTGTAGGACTTACAGGCATAGTCATGCACTCACGACTTACAGGCTTCCTCTGCCCAGCGTTAATAGTATGAAAGGGAAAACCCTCGCAAACTGGAGCAATCAATGCATGTATGCATACATAATTTATTACCAATCCTTCTTATCACATTCATTATCATTTCCATCAAGGACATGATCCATCATCTATCTTTCCATTCATTAATCTCATCCTTAACAATTCCTTTCATCATTCTTTTAGCCGGTGCTGTTGTTTTCATAGAAAAATCCATCAGCCACTTTGAGATGGTTTTAGAAATAGTGGTTAATCATTATTTAATAATCCGTCGGGGCCTAGCCTCCTATTGGCGGATATTTATTGCAACGACCCCATTGGGACTCCCTTAGAAAATATCAACCAAGTGAATAAAACTTTCACTGGGACGTTAGGGATAATATCAACCAAATGGGTGTACGCACTTCCGTTGGGACTCCTGTAGGGAAAATATCAACCACTGAATCAAAATTCCAGTAGGACACCTCCAGGATAGTAATCAACCAACGGGATTAAGATATTGTAGCATTAAACAAGTTAATTATAATAAAAATTTAGAAACTAAGTTTTTTCTGAAAATTGATCAAATTACTCGAGTAGTTCTTGAATACTCGAGTTGTTCATGCAAAAATACTCGAGTCTTTAAAGATCTACTCGAGTGTTCTTCCCAATTCCCAGAATACTCGAGTCTTCCTTAAATTACTCGAGTCTTTTTGCTGCAACAGCACCAGTTTTATGCACTTTAAATACCAGTTCGAGATTCTTACTCCTTTAATTCAATCCTGCACCAAACAGGGGTTATTCCTCACATAATAAACATATTGCACATATCAATTATCATCAATTATAACAGGAACATAATCAAATCACAGAATTTCAAAAAACATAGCAAATAACCAATTCAACATATGACTTTGATTTCTACTTGATTTTAAGTTCGAAAATCAATCCAGTGAGCTTCCTTAGGTTCAATTAAAGTTGTTTGAGTACAAAAACTATGGGTTTCTGGCCTCCAAACCAAATTCCCATTTCTAACTTATGTTGCCCATGAACCTCATATGGTTCCTATGAATTTAGCTTATTGTTTATCATTCTAGCGATTAGATAACTTCTCCCATACCTTAGAGAAGCTAGAGGAACGATTGGTTGAAGAGGAAAAGGACTGGATCAAAGCTTGAGTTTCTCAACACTCAAGTTCTATACTTGAACAGCGAACTTTGGCCATCAAATTCACCACGAATAGGGCATGGAAAAGAACGAAATAAGTTAGCTTAAGAAACTAGGGAATGCTAACTTTAATCAGAAACAAATTTGGGATCAAGAGGGTTCCTGGATTAACCAAACCAATTCGAGAAAGAGAGGTTGCAGGTGCTGATTCGCACTCTGTTTTCAGCTTGGAGTCCCTAACTTTACAAGGTTGTAACTTGAGCTACAGGAGGTCAATTTATGTGGTTCTTGATTCTAATTCAAGATTGGAATTAGAACTCGGATTGTGTTTTGGTTTCACAGAATTTGGTTGAGTGAAGAGAGAGAATCGAAGGCACCAAGAGAGCACCCGAAAACAGAGGAAATGTGAATATAATTTGGGGTTAGGAGGATTTGAATGAGTTTGGAGTTTCCCCAATCACCTATTTATACGCTGAGCTTACCCTCCTATGAAGTAAGGTCCAGCTCTGTGCTTGGAACCAAGAGAAAACGCGTTTGGTGCGAGTTTTGAATCAAAACCGACTTATAGACTCAACACCACTGCTCGAACTACTCGAGTCTTTTCCCCAGTACTCGAGTCTTTTTCAGAACGTCAAAGAACACTCGAGTCTTCCATGAAAGATTCGAGTCTTTTGACTCAAATTCAAATTTTTTAAACAGTTTAGGGATTCTACTCGAGTTCTCCCCAAAACACTCGAATCTTTTGACCTAATTTCAGATAATTCATTATTTTGTTCAATATAATAACATTATCATTTTAAATACTTATTTTTATTTATTAAAAAATATAGGGTCTTACATCATCCCCCACTTAAACAGAATTTCGTCCCCAAAATTCGGTTTGGAAAAATAAAACTTATTTGAACAAATACGGATATTTTATCCTCATTCGACCCAAGTGATGTCACTAGCATCACTACGTTCGCACACAACCTTCACTAATCAGGATTTCCTTCCCTCGCAGCTACTTACTCTTCCTATCTTCAATCCGAACGAAACCAGTTTCGAATGTCAGGCTTTCTCGCAAGGGCATATCGGTGGATTTGATGGGTGAACTCTCCCCCACTTGGGATCAGCATAGCGGAATTCTATTCGCTCCTATCCTTAAGGCAAACACCATTGCAACCAATCTTGATGGATGTTGGTTTCTTCTTCTACAGACACGGAAGGCTTGCTTAGGTATTCTTTGGTTGTGGCTTATATAGATTTAGGTTTCGATAAGAAGGGTAAGCTTACTACGGCAATCTATGACATGCTATCTACTCTTAGGGTCACATCTTAAGCTTTTCAAGTCGACTAAGGTGATTTTGTTGAGTCTTGCTATTTTACGAACAGGCTTACTATGTAACTACTAATGAATTGATTGGGGTGAACACATCTAGGTTACTTAGCAAAAGCTGAGATCTGAGATTTCAAATTTCAAATAGTTTGCATGTTCTAAACAAAGAGAAACATGGGCGGGTTTCAAAATCAAAATACTTATATAAGATAACGATTCAAAAGACAACTAACTTATTCTAACTCCAGACAACGGTTCAAAAGACGACTAGCTTATTCTAAATCCTCTGACGGATTGGCTTCGCTTTCCATCATCGTGAAAACTTTGACACTGGTGTTGGGTTTGGGTATCGCACCGCCGTGGTTTTTATTCTTTTCGGGACAGTATGGGGAGATGTGTCCTTGTTTTCCACAGTTGAAGCAGGTTTTAGGTTGCGAAGTCCAACAAAATCTTCCACCATGGAACTTGTGGCACTTATCACATTTCGGTATACTACCGTCTATTCGTTTCTCCTCACTCTTCTTCCCTTGTCCGTTCTTATCGTAGGGACTCTTGTTGTGGTCATTATGGTGACGGTATTTCTTTTCGCGATTACGGTGGGGACCATAATTTTGCTGACTTTGCTGCTGTCGCTCATACACCATCTTTGCCTTGAGGTCATCTTCGGTGATACGACAACGTTGCACCAAAGTTGCGAAGTGTCGGATGCATTGTCCACTTACGAATGGCTTAATGTCCGGCCTTAAACCATTCTCAAAACGAACGCACTTAGCATCCTCGTCGGGGCGAAGAGTGAAGTATGGAGAGTACTTCATCAGCTCCTCAAACTTCGCAGCATATTCCCCAACAGTCATGGTTCCCTGCTTCAGCTCCAGGAATTCGATCTCCTTCTTGTTTCTCATATCTTCAGGGAAGAACTTCTCATAAAACTTCTCCACGAAAACACCCCAAGTAATATGTTTGTTCTCATGCTTTAAGGCTTGTTTCGTATACTTCCACCAGTTATCCGCGGGACCCACCAGGACATAAGCAGCATAGGTAACTTTCTGCTCCTCATCACATGGAATTGTCTGAAATATCTTTTCCAGCTCCTGAATCCAGATTTGCGCCTCCTCAGGGTTTGCTCCACCGTGAAACTTCGGGGGGTCACATTTCCGAAAATCAGCAAGTCCCTTGAACTCGGAAGGACCAGTAGCTTGCCTATTAGCCAGATGCTTCAAGATTGCAGCGATACGATCGAGGGATTCGTCGGTATGGCGAGCGTTTCTCGAGGCCATTACTACGTTATGCCATTCATCAAAGATAACAATTATATTTAAAACAAAACAATATATTCATATATTATATCCTGCTGACTTAATCCTAATCTACCCATAACTCAATTCAGAGTTATTACAGCTTATAGCATGTGTGGCCATATTCCATAGGCCGAGAGTTTGAACCATTGCTCTGATACCACTAATGTAACATCCCGACTCCCTAACCTTGATTTATTTATTATAATGAAAATAGAGAATAATTTTTCGCAAATAAATTTCAAAATTTTATTATTCAATTGCAGAAGCAAAGCTTCAAGTATTGTCAAGTGCGGAAGCAAAATAATAGAACTTAGTTCGATTAATAAAACACAATAGTTCAAACTAATTTACACTAATAACAATTAGACTCTGAGCTACTTATGACACTACTCGTAACCCAGAGCATGGTTCTCAACTCCAATGGTCGGGAAGGGAATCTCATATCCCTTGCCGTTCCTACTCCCCTGTCTATGAAAACAGGAACTTCATTACCTACAAGGTCAACGAGGGAGTAAGTCATAGCTAATCACGTTAAAACGAATAATAAATAACAGAGGCTAAAAACAACAAACACAAGTATTCAAGTAGTAACAATTTACAAATGCATATACACATGTCAAACCCTTTTTCATCCAAGAAATTGATCTTATTATTAATGGCATGATGCATGCTGATCTCAACAAATTCTCGGGGCATCACAGTTTGGAGGTGGTAGGACTTACGAGCTTCGCTCTGCATAGGACTTACGGGCTTAGCCCTGCACTCATGACTTACGGGTTCCCATCTCCCGGCGTTTGTAGGACTTACAGGCATAGCCATGCACTCACGACTTACAGGCTTCCTCTGCCCAGCGTTAATAGTATGAAAGGGAAAACCCTCGCAAACTGGAGCAATCAATGCATGTATGCATACATAATTTATTACCAATCCTTCTTATCACATTCATTATCATTTCCATCAAGGACATGATCCATCATCTATCTTTCCATTCATTAATCTCATCCTTAACAATTCCTTTCATCATTCTTTTAGCCGGTGCTGTTGTTTTCATAGAAAAATCCATCAGCCACTTTGAGATGGTTTTAGAAATAGTGGTTAATCATTATTTAATAATCCGTCGGGGCCTAGCCTCCTATTGGCGGATATTTATTGCAACGACCCCATTGGGACTCCCTTAGAAAATATCAACCAAGTGAATAAAACTTTCACTGGGACGTTAGGGATAATATCAACCAAATGGGTGTACGCACTTCCGTTGGGACTCCTGTAGGGAAAATATCAACCACTGAATCAAAATTCCAGTAGGACACCTCCAGGATAGTAATCAACCAACGGGATTAAGATATTGTAGCATTAAACGAGTTAATTATAATAAAAATTTAGAAACTAAGTGTTTTCTGAAAATTGCTCAAATTACTCGAGTAGTTCTTGACTACTCGAGTTGTTCATGCAAAAATACTCGAATCTTTAAAGATCTACTCGAGTGTTCTTCCCAATTCCCAGAATACTCGAGTCTTCCTTAAATTACTCGAGTCTTTTTGCTGCAACAGCACCAGTTTTATGCACTTTAAATACCAATTCGAGATTCTTACTCCTTTACTTCAATCCTGCACCAAACAAGGGTTATTCCTCACATAATAAACATATTGCACATATCAATTATCATCAATTATAACAGGAACATAATCAAATCACAAAATTTCATAAAACATAGCAAATAACCAATTCAACATATGACTTTGATTTCTACTTGATTTTAAGTTCGAAAATCAATCCAGTGAGCTTCCTTAGGTTCAATTAAAGTTGTTTGAGTACAAAAACTATGGGTTTCTGGCCTCCAAACCAAATTCCCATTTCTAACTTATGTTGCCCATGAACCTCATATGGTTCCTACGAATTTAGCTTATTGTTTATCATTCTAGCTATTAGATAACTTCTCCCATACCTTAGAGAAGCTAGAGGAACGATTGGTTGAAGAGGAAAAGGACTGGATCAAAGCTTGAGTTTCTCAACACTCAAGTTCTATACTTGAACAGCGAACTTTGGCCATCAAATTCACCACGAATAGGGCATGGAAAAGAACAAAATAAGTTAGCTTAAGAAACTAGGGAATGCTAACTTTAATCAGAAACAAATTTGGGATCAAGAGGGTTCCTGGATTTACCAAACCAATTCGAGAAAGAGAGGTTGCAGGTGTTGATTCGCACTCTGTTTTCAGCTTGGAGTCCCTAACTTTACAAGGTTGTAACTTGAGCTACAGGAGGTCAATTTATGTGGTTCTTGATTCTAATTCAAGATTGGAATTAGAACTCGGATTGTGTTTTGGTTTCACAGAATTTGGTTGAGTGAAGAGAGAGAATCGAAGGCACCAAGAGAGCACCCGAAAATAGAGGAAATGTGAATATAATTTCGGGTTAGGAGGATTTGAATGAGTTTGGGGTTTCCCCAATCACCTATTTATAGGCTGAGCTTACCCTCCTATGAAGTAAGGTCCAGCTTTGTGCTTGGAACCAAGAGAAAACGCGTTTTGGTGCGAGTTTTGAATCAAAACCGACTTATAGACTCAACACCACTGCTCGAACTACTCGAGTCTTCCATGAAAGATTCGAGTCTTTTGACTCAAATTCAAATTTTTCAAACAGTTTAGGGATTCTACTCGAGTTCTCCCCAAAACACTCGATTCTTTTGACTTAATTTCAGATAATTCATTATTTTGTTCAATATAATAACATTATCATTTTAAATACTTATTTTTATTTATTAAAAAATATAGGGTCTTACACAAACCACTTGTGATGTCCATACACGTGACATTCATGTGCCACTTTTTTATTTTGTTGTACTTCTTTTCTTTTTCTTATTTTTCAGTACAGAGCGGGAAGTGCAAATTAAACTTCCCTCCCTCCCGCTCTGTCCCTTCCTTCTTCTCTTCCATACACGTCATCAAAATATGACATCACCAATTCCCTCCATTTTAATAGCTTCCACAATACTACTCTTTCTCAACACTATCACTCAGCACATTAATGCATATACTTCCGATGGGCCCACTCACTAAATGACCGGGCTATTTTCCCGCCTAATGCACATGAGTGTGGTAGACCCATGGTCTTTTTTATAGTACAGATTACGAAGATCAAAAACCCAAAAAAACAATCAGAAAAGACAAGTTAAAAGTGGCGTATACTCCACAGTAATCAATAGTCTCTCCTGTAGTGTATAAACAGTAGAGAAATCTTAAAATAGTTTCCCACACCCTTTTTACACTTAATTGATACTCGATTGTCTTTTTTTTTAAAAGAAATTTTTTTTTCCATTTTATCTGTTTGGTTAGAATTTCAAAAGTGTAATAAATGTTATTTTTATGTATGTTTTTATTTAATAGGTCTTGATTTACATAAATAGTAGAGAAAAATTAATGATTATAGAGAGAGAAAGAGTATAGTGGGAAAAAAACATAATTAATGTATTGGAAATCAATGTAATGATTATTTTTTAAAGGATGTGTTTTTTTTAATTTCCCAAGATCTTCACTTCGCAACTAGGTGACTAATCCTTTCAACATTGTCGCTCATTTTCGAGGGATAATCTCTCCCCAAAAATGTGCTTTGTTTAAAATATGACAAACAAATACTTCATCTGTTCCTTTTTATCTGTCATATTTAAAAAAAAAACACGCCCCCTAAGAAAATCAATCATTACTTAGATTTCCAATACATTAATTATGTTTTTTTTCACTATACCCTTTCTCTTTCTATAATCATTAATTTTTCTCCACTACTTACGTAAACCAAGACTTATTAAATAGGGGCAAACATGAAAAATAGCATTTATTACACTCTTGAATTTCTCAATATGACAGATAAAAAGAAACAAAATAACTCTCCAAAAAATGACACTTAAAAAGGAATGGAGGGAGTAGAAACTAATGGAATATTTATTAATCAAAAATCGATTATGATGGAAACAATAATCAATAAATAATTAATCATTGTAGAGATAATGTTGACAAAATGAGTGAAAATATTCCCAAATAAAATAACATTTAAACAATATGCACATTTTAATACATATCTTTATTCTACCTCGGAATACACAGTACTTCAATACTGTTCCACCTTTGCATAAATTCACTGTTGTCACAAGTTTTTTCTATTTTCTTATACTCCCAGTTAACTCGAAATTAGAGGTTAGACATGAATATTTTAGATTCATTTTTAATTTTGATTAAATTATCCAACTCTTCAGCGAACCTTTCCATGACTTCTTCGGGTAAGCAACATACAGCCAATCTACCTTGCTCTCCTTTGGAATTTGTATATGGAACACAGAAAATCGTCAGAATGTAACTCTCGGGTACCCCAGCATATAAAGCTTTGCCCCATCCAAAGTTCACATCTTTATACCCAGCTTTTGTGAGATCTGATACCTCCAATACCGCCAAAGATCCTTCCCCAAAAGACACTAAGCGGGGTCTTCTTTCATTAATCACCATTAGATCTGTCACAGAGTGCACATACTCCTCATTTGCTTCATTCTTTGCTTTCTTTACTAACTCCAAGGCATACCCTAAAGGTTGACTACAAAGTTTGCCCACTGTGGTAATTGCTGCTGGAGACACAAAAGCATTTCCATAATAACCATCAGGCAACGGAGGGTTGAAGCTGCATTGTCCATATCGCGCATTAACAATTCCCAAAAGGTAAACCTCTTGATTTGGGTTTTTCCATTGTAATGCAATTGTACGACAACGCCACAAGAATGCTGTGAGGACCTCAATCGAGGTAGACTTATTAGCAAGATGATAAGGAAGAAGAGAACGGATTGCAGCGATCTCTTTGGGACCGAAGAAGAAGGAACGGTGATGGGGTATGGGAGTGCTTTTGTTTTCAAGTGATAGTTGTTGGTATTCATGGTGAATGAATGTAACTCTTGGTGGGTCTCTTGCACATAGTAGCTCCCTATGCCACACAGGCAGAACAGAAGGATTTGATGCCCCACAGGCTATTTCTCCCAACCCCTTCAAGAACAGAGAAATTCCAGTTGCATCGCACATGGTATGGTTAAAATGGATAGCAAAGATGAAACCACCACAAATGACACGTGTTACCTGCCATTTATATAATGCTATAATAACCCGTGTAATATCAACACTGATATATATATATATAAAAAAAAACATTTTTTACTAATTTTGGATGAATGATTGATTATAAAATGTATTTATCACCTTTTCATTTCAAATAATTGAATTATGTAATTTAATACTTCTTCCGTCTCACAAGGACCGTAAAAAATGGCTAAGTTTTTTTTCCAAACTATAATTAAAATAATTAATAAAAATTTAAAAATTGTAAACTTTGAATTGTAATTGGTTGATCATGCAAAATGCATTAAATTAGTTGTTTGATAATTGGTTAATGTGTTAGACAAACCATTAAATGCATGTCTTCTTAATTTTTAGACTTTTGAATTTTTTAATCATCCTTGTGAGACGAAAGAAGTATAAGTGAGTAAAATTAATATTGATATATTCTTCAACGTTAATAAATCTAACAAACAAAGTCTAAAATTTTATCATCTTTTATGCAGTAGGTGTCATTCCAATTTTTTAATTGTTTAATTTATTTTAGAAAGTGCTAATAAGTGTTTTAAAGATACTTATTATAGATAAAGTTATTGGAAAATATGACTTTCTATATTTTCCAGAGAGCAATGGAGGTGGATTTGGAATTTTTTCTATATGCAACAATTTTAAGTAAGATCCTTTATTCCATAGGATTTCTGTCACACCCAAATTTTACTAATTACACCCATTATTTTAAGTTACAAAATCAGAATACTAGTATAGAAAATATTATTTGAAGAAACCTGTATAAGTATGAGTGGGCAGTCAATTATTCCATCTGAACCATCAACATTGTAAAGGAGCTCCTCAAAGCAAGGGAATGGAGGGTGAAGATCTTTGCCAAACTGATCAAGTGTAACATCTGCATCAGCCCCAACGAATATCACGCCCTCACCAGTACAATCCACCATTAGTTTGCCATTAGAACTTTCCCTAACCCTTCCAGCAAATGGATAATAAAACACAAGTGTTTTGGCTAATGCTTCCCTAATCACAGCAACAGGGTCTTTCTTCCCTCCCACTGAAGAAGAAGAAGAAGGGTAGAAGAATACCAATGAAATATGAAAACGAGTACCAGCTTGGCTATCTAAATCAGAGAGCACCTTAAGCTCACGGGGTGTAGGCTTTGCCGGAGCCACTAGCTCCGGTGAGTGTCGCCGAACTTTAAACACCAGAGGTGAAGTTTGGAAAGCCATGCTTTGTGTTATGTGGAAAGAATAAGAGAAAGAATATGTAGTTGCCGCTGCACTCTTAGCTTCTAAGTAGTTGTGCAGTGGTTGATGTTTGAAACTTGTTATGCGGATATTATATGCCTGTAGAGTAAACAGACATTGAAGGAAAAAAAAAAAAACCCTTCATGAAAGGAAGGGTTGATACTTAAAAAAAATTTATTTGGTTTAATAATATTTTTTTCTTAAAAAAAAGACATTGCATATAAAAAAATAAATAGACATTATTATTAGGCCGCCATAGATAATAGGACAATCATTCCGGCGCATCAAAATTTAAATTAAAATAAAATCAAACCCATGTGCGTTACATAAAAATGAAATACAATATGGCCAAAATACTAAGGCATTAAAAATAATCATAATGATGTTCGCCTAAGTCAGCCAAGTTGATGGTTGTAGGCTGTAGGGACACTTAGTAGTTTAGGTCTTAGGTCTTGGATTTTAGTCCCACCTCCCTTGTAATGAAAAAAATAATCATAATGACCAACATGAGTTGCGACGAGTGATAAGCAATTTGGTCTCGCTTAAGTAAGGTTTAGGGTTTGATTCCTTGTGGATGCAGAGAATTTATGTTGGAATACTCACCTGTCATAGTCAGACACGTGACCCGAGTCGGATTCGAATGTACGTATGTAATACTTGGGAACCTAATGGACAAAATAATAATAATAATAATAATAATAATAATAATAATAATAATAATAATGTTGCATTTGAATACTACCTCCATTTTTAATTACATGCCTTTTTTAAAAATTATCCCGGATAATTAAAAAAAAATATTCCCCGTATTTGTAAATAAGACCCTCCTGCTAAATTCATTAAGAAAGTTGTTTAATTTATTGTAGTTAATTGTATGAAGATGTGAATATTTGATATGTATTTTCAAAATTAACCGTATTAATAGTATTGAGAATCTAAAGAGTATTAAGTAAACAGGGGTGGTTGTAACAAAAAGTAATTAATTGTCAATGAAAATTGGTATAAGATCTTATAAATAGGGGCAAAATAAAAGTCTCGAAAGGATCTTATATATAGGGACGAAGGTACTATATTTTTCTTCTATTTATTTATAAAATCTTATGATAATTTTATATTACATTTAATTAGTATTTGTTTTCTACACATATATTACATTTAATTAGTATTTGTTTTCTACACATATTTTAATAATTACTACTTCTGGTCTTATATATAATACTACCTCCGTCCCTAAATATAAAACCCTTTTGACATTTTTATTTTGCCCCAATTTATAAGACCATATATCAATTTTCAATGACAATTAATTACTTATTTCCATAAACACCCATATTTATTTAATATATTTTAGATTTCCAATACTACTAATAGGGGTAGTTTTGAAAATACATATTAAATGTTCATATTTCCAATACCATTAATGTAACATCCCTAAATTTAATTCCAAGAATAATTAGAATAATAAACAGCTTAGAAAAATTATAATTATGTTCAAGAGTAACTACGTTGATGGATTAGGAGCCCTTTGAGTGCTGTGAAGGAGTTAGGAAGCATTGGCATAGGATATGAGATTGAAAGATGAACAAACGAGTGTCAGAAACGATGTTTTCGATGTTATAAACACCTATATTAGGAAATTAGAAATGAAAGGTTTTCAACTCTAAACATAAATTCCACCGTTGGATGTGAAGGTTAGTATGTGGGGAAGCTTGTTTTCAAATTTGAGTAAGATCCGACGGTTAACGAAGGAGTTATGACGTTTTGATTGCGAGAAGAAAATAAAAGGAAAATAGAAGAAAAATGAAAAGCAAACTACAGTGGCTAATCGATTAGTTAGCAGACTAATTGATTAGTCCAGCCAAAATGTTAAAAATAATAAAATATAAATTGTAAAATTATACAGACTAATCGATTAGTGTGACCACTAATCGATTAGTTCGACTGAAATCAGAAAAAATAAAAAGGGAACCACACACATTTTCTAAGCTTCCTCCCCAAGTTTTAGAGAAAAACTTTTCTTCTTCCTTAGGGCAAACACCATTAACGCCTATCAAGCTTGTTTTAGCTAAGATCATCATCATCCAAGGCTCAATACTCTGCTATATTACCTTCTTCTTAGTTATTATTCGATTTAATGGAGTTCCCTCTCTCCTAATGCCCTCATCATCACAAGAGAAGAAGGAGAGTGCACCTACACCATCGTACTTCACTAACATAGGATTCCCGCTCATTTGATCGTCGCTATTATTCGTTGGCGAGCTAGGCTCAAGCAGTTTCGCCTTTAAACATAAAAGAGAAAGGTTTAAAGCTAGGGTTTGAGGCTTATTCTTCTCTCTCTTCGGTTGAGGTAAGGAGGTGGTATTACCTTGACTTAGGGAATAGGTTCTCGATTGTTTATAGTGGTGACTAAGGGTAGGGGAATAAGTAGAATATTAAACCTTAGGGTAGTTGATATTGCTAATAAAAGGAATATTAAGTGAAAAGAGAAAGAACCCATTTGTAGTTTTATAAGAATTAGTGTATGTGTTTATAGATAGAAAAGGGAATGATTGATTAAGTAGATAGTAAATGAGGAAGTGAGAAGAACAACAAAGTTGAATACTCATAAGGAGGACAAAAGACAAATAAGGAGAAATAATAGAGTGAGAATAATGAAAAGAAATAAAAACTGAGAAAGCGAGATAATTAAAGAATAAGAAAGAAAATGTAAAACGAGAAGTGAAACTAAAAGAGATAGGAATGATAATGTACGAGGCACCCTTACGGAGGGTGAAGTACTAGGAATGATAATGTACGAGGCACCCTTACGGAGGGTGAAGTACTCGGATAGAGGCGGGTATGAGGCACCCTTACGGGGGTGAAGTACTCGGTTAGTTAAGTACTCGGTTAGCTAAGTACTCGGATAGGTAGGAGGCGGGTATGAGGCACTCTCATGGGGGTGAAGTACTCTGTTAGTTAAGTACTCGGTTAGCTAAGTACTCGGTTAGTGTGTCGGATGTGGGATAGTAAAAGTAGACTAGTTGAGTTCGAAAATAGAAGGAATAATAGTGATTGATGAATGTTGTTGAATAGATATAATTGATGACTTATGACCAGGAAAATGAACATGATATAATTGTAAGATTTTAATTAATTTTATAAAGTGAATGGATAGGAGCAACAGATGAATCAATTGAGGTTAGAAAAAGGGACTTAAGCTTATTGAAATTAATTTAGGATGACTAAAGTGACTTAAGCATAAGGGAAGTTAATAGATGTAGAATCAAGTCTCCAATGAGGTGGTTATAGTTTTGATGATGACAATATAATTAAATTATGGATTTAAAGGAAGAATTCAAGCTCATCAAGTCAAGAAGATCAAATGCATCATTAGCTAGTCATTCTCATCTTGTATTAATTGTAATTTTTATGTTTATTTTTATGATTGAGAGTGGGTAGTTTAGGAGTTAATCTCATCCTAGGATAAATAATAAAAATGCTTGAAAAGGTTGGGATTACATAAGATCAATACTTGAGAAGAGAATTGAAAATAAATTTGGAAAAACTTAATTTTTACCAACTCTGATCAAAATACTCGAGTGGTCTGAAAAAGACTCGAGTGTTTTGCTTAAAATCAGAGATATAACCGTTGGTTCAAGTACAAAGGCATCAGTATCAGAGTTTGACCAAAACACTCGAGTGGATCCAAAAAGACTCGAGTATTTTGGTCCTGACAGCAAATTTTTTAAACGTTAGAAGAGGACAAAAATGAGGTTTTAACTTGTTTTTCCTCTCTCATTCCCTCTTACACATACTCTGATCTTTATTGCCTTTATACACTAGGACAAGACAAGCCAAAAACATTATCTTTGCTCATTCTCTCTCAAGTGAACAATTCTCTCTAACTCAACCTCTCATTCATTGTTATTACTTTGTCTTAAGAGTTAGAGATTGTGCTTAATTTGTGAAGAAATCATTGGTTGTATTTCTCCATACACATTCATAGTCCTTGTTTCAAAATCTTGGTTGGAAACCAAGTGTACCTAAGTGGGTCATAGGTTCAAATCAAGACTTGGGAGGTTTTCAAGCAAAAGTCTAAGAGGTTCTTAGCTTGGTGGAGCTCTTGAAGGTTTCAAGGAGCTTAAGGAAGAAGGAGTCTTCATCACCAAAATCAAATTGGGGTAGAAATTCAAGAGTTTGGTACACTCTTGGAAGGGTTAGGTTGAGTGAGGCATCTCATTAATCCTTTGTAATATTTCTAACAATTTGATATTAGTAGAAACTCCTAAGGTGCTTAGGGGGACTGGACTAGCTCTCTATATAGAGAGTGAACCAGGATAAAATTGGTGGTGTCCTCTTTTTATAGCTTTCTTATCTTTCAAGCAAAAACCAACCTAAATTTTCTCAAAAGGGGCTTTTTAATTTGAGTAGTAATTCCGCATTAATTAAGTTGTTTTTAATTAGTTATAGATTTTCTTAATTGGTTACTACTCTGTTATTTATCTGCTCTGGACTGGTTTTATTTTCATTGATTTAAAGTGCCAATTTTTCAGAAACTGTTTTCTGCACCTCTGCACGATTCACTCGAGTGTTCTTCAGAAGACTTGAGTATTCTTGCCATTTCACTCGAGTATTCTTCAGAAGACTCGAGTATTTTTGCCCTGTTTCAGAAAAATCAGTACTAAATCAATTATTCCTTAATTACATCCGAAAATTAGTCACTGTTGCCTTCATATTACTATTCACCCCCCTCTAGTAATTGCTAAGCCCGCTTATTGGTTTCCAACAATAGAGAAGAGATTAATTGAGGATTAGCTAAAATGTCTTAAGCATAAATGAATTAACTGAGGTATAATTGATGGAATTAAGATTGATGGAGGTTAGTGGAAAGAAATTAAGCTTGAATAGGATTCTAATCTATAAATATGAAGATGTAAGAGAATTTAGGGAACGGATAGGAATAATGGAGTTGATAATTAATCATATATAATGAAAAAGGAAATTAAAGTTTGAGGTGAGAGATAAGGAAAGAATAAAGGAACGTGTGTATATATATATATATATATTAATGGATCCTCCATAAAGGAGCGTGTATAAATATCACTGGACCCTCTATAAAGGAGCGTGTATAAATATCAATGGACCCTCCATAAAGGAGCGTGTATATATACCAATGGACCCTCCATAAAAGAGCGTGTGTATATATATATATATATATATATATATATTAAAGGACCCACTGAAAGGTGTGTGAATTTATACTAATGGACCCTCCGTAAGGTGTGGAAAAGATAATAATGGACCAAACCCTAATGGTGCAAGTTAATGGATGAAAGGAAAAATATTAAAAGGAAAAGAATAGGGATAAAGGATAAAGGGAATGAATATAAGAATTGATTGTGAATGGAATTGCATGAGCATGATCTGTTGATATTATTTGTGATAATTGTGTTTGACTTAGTTGTTGCTATGTATTTTTAAAAGTTATTTCCTAAGTTCTGTGTAATGCTACACTTTTTGCTATTTTTTTATACAGGTACAGAGGCGGAGCTTGCACTAGTATTAGCCGAGCAGGATTACCCTCCACCTCGTAGAATGTAAGTAGTTAGTGTTGCGACCATGTCTTGGTCCGGGGTTTTAATATTAAAACTGTATATATATTCTCTTTTGGGAAATTAAACAATTCCAAGGATCTTGTAAATATTCTAAATCATATTAGCTGGTTGTTTTGTCGTCATGAAAATATTTTAATTACAGGTTAATCAGGAAAACTAATTTTTGGAAAGTCCATAAAACAAAGTAAACTCCGTCCAATTTTACGGAGAATTTTTACAAGTAATTAAGTTTTTTTTAAAAAAATTTCAAGTAACTTATTAAGTCTAATTTAAATTTGGGTATTAATTTTGAGGGTGTCACAATTAACCAACTTTCTTAATGGACTTGAAATCTACCAAAAGAGTCTTATGTATAGGGATAAGAAGATGCTAAAAAAAATATAGGGACGGAGAGAGTATTCTTTTGGGATAAATTACGTCCAACAAGAAAGTGGGTTAAAGTTATTACTTATTAGTGTCACCAGAAATGTAAATATTTAATATACTTTTTGAAAACTATCACTATAATTATTATTGAGATTCTAGAAAATGTTGACTTATAGTGACATTTTTGGGGAAAAAAAAAAGTAGGACTTAAGGAATGATAAAAAAAAATAATAAGTAAATAAAAATGCAGTTGAAGAGTAAAGAATTAAATGTTATTGGAAATTGTAGAATCAAATTTTTTTAACTTGAAAGGGTGTTACATATAAAATCAGAGGGAGTAACCAACAAGGCCCAACACAATTATTATATGATTGGGTTCTTTAAACATGATATCAGGGGTTCGATCCCTTTAAAAAATATTGAAGATGAAAGCACTTGACTGTAGGGATGGGCATGCATGGTACAGAGGGGATGCAGGTAGTGCTTACACATAATCATATTCACAAGTATTTAAGAATTTTAAACTTTTATTATATAATTATATATTTTGTAATAGTCATTTACATAAAAATAATTGTAAGATGAATAATAAGATATAGATGATAAATTTTTGTCATTATAATTTTATTTTTAAAATTCATTATAAAAAATATATATATATAAATTTTTTATAAGAAAATGGGTAATGCATCAACAGTGTAAAGTTTTTTACACCATCAATGTATCATTCATCATTCATATGTTTATGGTTGTTGATGTTTAAATTAAAGTAATACAAATGAATGGTGGATAATGGATTGATGGTGTAAAAAACTTTACACCGTCAGTGGATATCTATTAATCTCTTTTTTTATATGTTCTCAAAGTAAAAAAAATATTAAAATATAAATTATTACTCCCTCTGTCCCATAAGGATGATTAAAAAATTCAAAAGTCAAAAAATTAAGGAGACATGCATTTAATGATTTGTCTAACACATTAACCAATTATCAAACAACTAATTTAATGCATTTTGAATAGATCAACCAATCACAATTCAAAGTTTACAATTTCTAAATTTTTCATTAATTATTTTAACTATAAATTAAGACAAAAAAATTAATTTTTTTTACCATTCTTGTAAGATGAAAGGAATAATAAAATATTATTATATATATATGCTAATAGACATGTATCATAATATATATCCCCATATAGAAAAAAAAAATAAAAATAGTGCGGGTAGTTGTCGGGGGTATTCTTACCATACCCACGAGGCCACGAGTATGGGTATTCTGCTTCTTGATTGCCTGGGAAGATGAAAATAAACGTGACAATGTCACTTTGTAACAGAAACTAGTGGCTTATTAGGACGGTTCCAATTTATGCCAACTGTCACACTTGAATTATATAGCCGAAGATGTTCTTACTTACTCCATCCCATCTCGTTGTTAGGAAAAATAACCACCGACACAAATATTAAGAAATAATAATTAGATACATTTAATTTTCTCAAATCCATAAAAAAGTATGTTAGTTTGGTAAATTTGTATTAAGAATAAAACAAAAATTAAATGATTTAACCACTTTATAAAGATATTTTATGAATAATTGTATTGAGAATAGTAAGTTAGATAATTTTTTCTTATAATTGAGTCCGATGGTTATGTTTGCTGCCATCATCTTTGTAATAGTTGCTAATGGCCTAGGATTCCAATTTCCAAATTAAATCTACTAGAAAACCCCGTGCCACGCACGGAGCCAATGCAATAACCCACCAATTTAAGTATAAATTTATTGTGGTGTTAAATACATGATGAGATTTATCGTGGCAATAATAAAATTATTGTGGCTTTAATTATGAATGATTAGTGTCTTAATAATTAGATAATGAAAAATATTTTTGAAGGGATATAAACACCTTCAGCCAATAGAAGAGAAAAAGTAATTATGTAAAATACATGAAACTTTGTTATGGAAACAACGTAAAGCTTTGAAGGGGTATATAAATTGTTCACAACTTATAAATTGTTCCTTGTTAAACTAATATCATGTTTTCAATATTGTAGTGTCGAAACAAAATTTGAAATTTCATCGTTATATTTGAAATATGTTTTCTAAACGAAATAAGTATAAATATGTTACCATAAGCTTGTAAAAAAATAAAAAAGTGCTTTTATTTACTTTAATTGATATTTTAACAGAGAGCTCAACTGGCAAGCCGTAGAGGCATTTTCATACATTGTTTCTTTATAAACATATGTTTAATTTAATATTTGGAACGTTCCCGTATATTTTCATAGCATTTCGAGACTGTTTTATTTTTAACTTTTCCGGTATAAATTATATTCAATGACTTATTAAGTATAAATATGTTATCATAAGCTTTACAAAAATAAAAGAGTGTTTTTATTTACTTTATTAATATTTTAACATGAAGCTCAACTGACAAACCTTAGAGACATTTTCATACATTGTTTCTTTAGAAACATATGTTTATTTTAATATTTGGAACGTTCTTGTAAATTTTAATAGCATTATGAGACTTTTTTATTTTTAACTTCCCGATTGATTTTAATATATTATGGTATAAGTTATATTTAATGACTTATTATTTTAAGATTCTAAATATTACATTTTATCAAGTTTGACATCAGTATTGAAAAAATGTATTTATATTTGAATTTTGATACTTTTTCTTATGCAATAGTTATCCGTAAGGATCGATAACTTTATTATTATTTCAAGATTTTGAATATTATATTTAATCAAATTTGACATCAGGATTAAGAAAATGTATTTACATTTGAATTTTGATACTTTTTCTTACACAATAGCTATATAGGTAAAGTGAATAGAGAGAATGCAAAATGGGATTGAATCCATATTCAACTAGAAGCTCTTCTCCCACCATGCTTGCAAGTACATGTGACATTCATGTGTGGACTAATTTGTTGTCTTAAACTTGTTTCATTTTTTTTTCTTTTTTTTATTTTCAAACATTGTGCTCCTTCTTACTGTACATCCTAATTTCCCTCTCATCACTTTTACCGCTCATTGATGAGCGCCCAATGAAAACTGGTGGACTGGCTTTTCCCTGTTCAAGTGACCGATTGTCTTTTACTACTAAAGTTAGGGGTGACAATGGGGAACACCATTCGGGGATCCCTGCGGGGAACGCCCCATTCGGGTCCCCGATTTCGGGGATTTTTCCCCGTCAGGGTCGGGGATAGGGGGAATTTTTCCCCCGTACAGATTTCGGGGCGGGGAATGGGATAGGTCCCCCCGTCCCCGCGGGGCCCCGTTCCCCGCCTATTTTACATATACACCCTTAGTTTTTAACTTTTATGTAATTAAAAGAATTGGTTTTTTTGGTAATTTCACCTTTCAGCCCTAATTTCAACTACATACCAGCACTGCAGCAGCCATTCGCCCATTCCACTTTCAACTAAATCCCTAATTTCTTCTTCTCCTTCACCGTGCTGATTCACTCTTCCGTCGCACATTTCTCTTCTCAGTCCTCCTTCACCGTGCGACTCCTCCGGCCTCCGCCCAGACCGCGCCGCCCCTTTCTCTTCTCAGTTCTTCCTATCGCGACTCCTCACTGTTCCACCACTGTTCTTCTCAGTTCTTCTCAGCTCGTCACTGTTCCGCCAGTCCACCACCCACCGTTGCCATCTCAGCCTCTCAGGTGTGTGGTTAATGTTGTTACCTTTCTTCTTCTTTTTCTCTCTGTTAATGTAGCTCTATTTTGGAGTTTAGTTCTTTAATTTTTGATTTACTTGTAACTGATTATCTTTGTTTGCTTTTGTCAAAATTGCATTTTTATGTTGGTTCCTGAGAAAAAATTCATTTGAAATGAATCTCCCTTTATAATCTCTCTGTTATTTTTAATAATGTACTTTAGTTTATTTCACTGAAAATTACTATGCATCATTTGAAAATACTATTAAGCATGGTTAATTTTATGACGAGTCAAATGGAAGTTACAATTTTTTTTAAAAAAATTCGCGTATGTTTGGGGACCCCGTGGGGACCGTGGGGAATGGGGATGAGGAACAATTTCTACCCGAGATGGGGTTTGGGGATGGGGATGGGGGAGGAATGGGACCCGAGGATGGGGAATGGGAAAGTACCCCCCGCCCTATCCCCGCCCCGTTGCCATCCCTAACTAAAGTATAGACTTCTTCCGCCGGCTTAAATGATACTCCACCCGTATTTAAATATGTATTAAATAGTGGATTTTGCTTGTCTCTAAATAAGAACACTTATACTACTTTCATTCCAAATTATAAGATCCTCTTGGGAGATTTCACGTCTATTAAGAAAGTGAAATAATTTAGTTAATTGTATAGGAAATGTGAACTTTTGATATGTATTTTCAAAATTACCCCTATTAATATTATTGGGAATCTAAAAAGTGTTAAATAAATAGGGGTGTTTGTGGAAAAAATAATTAATACTCATTGAAAATTAGTAAAGGGCCTTATAAATAGGGACAAAATAAAAGTGTTAAGAGAGCATTATAATTAGGGACGGAGAGAGTATTAATTTTTAATAACATTAATTAATTATTTTCATAAATACATATGCATATTTAGTCAACATTTTTTAGAATATCAATAATAATTACAGTGGTAATTTGAAAATGTATACTCTCTCTGGTCCTATATATAAGCCCTCTTTCAATACTTTTATTTCCTTAATATAAGCCCTATTTCCAATTTTCAATGATATTAATTACTTTTTTTCCACAAACACCCCTATTTACTTAACACTTTTTACATTCCTGTGATGTCCTAGACGGTGAGGACCTCCAAGGGTAGGAGAAAACCTCTGAAGGTGCCTCTGTCCAGGGTTGATATGTGATGTTTGGTGGGAGTCCTCAAGTGGCTAAGGGAAAGATCTAGGAACCTAATCACTGGTGTGTGAAGGTGACAATTAGGGTTAGAGGACATACCTGAGCCCCATGTAGTACGGAGCTACTTATAGGGGGGAGCTGGTTGCCCTAATGGGCTTGCTTTAGGCCCAAGTAGGGCCAGCCTGTACTGAGCTAAGAGTGGATAAACTGTCCTTGTGGATAAGGTAGTGAGTTGTCCTTGTGGATAAGATAGTGAGCTGTCCTTGTGGATAAGGAAAGGAGACGTCACCATGTACTAGGTGTCGGACTTGGGAAGGTGTCGGACCTGGGAGGGTGTCGGACCTAGACGTCGGACCTGAGTGGGAACATGAGGTCGGCCTGTATCTGGCGTCTGTTCGGCCGTTGAGCATTGAGCTTGGCCAAGCGCTCAGAAGGCTTCCTGAAGGGTCCTCAGGACTTTGGCGAGGTAATCTAAGGACCTTCGGCTAGGCCGAGTCCACCACATAAGCCCCCCAGCTCGGTCAAGGCTATCTGAGCCTTTTTCCGAGGTTCTGGTTTAGGTCCTTTTCCCACATCCACCTCATACGGGCCGAGTTCACCACATAAGCCCCCCAGCTCGGTCAAGGCTATCTGAGCCTTGTTTCGAGGTTCTGGGGAGTTCGGACGATAAGTTGCCGATAAGTTGGATCCAGCTGTCTCTGATGTCCTTTCGTTCTGACAGAGCGGGTTTGACAGCTGTCTACTTGCCAGTACCGAAGTGACGTTTGCTTTTGCCGAATCTGACACGTGTCAGAAATCGCGGCCTACGAAGCGTCACCATCATTGTGACGTTGCTCGAGGTCCATAATTTCCGGTGCTGTGTGCCACGTGTCCTAGTATGAGTGGCTGTGCGCTGGGTTGGGCCTTTTGGGCTAGGCCCAAATTTCAAATTTGAGGGGGAAAACGGTTTCTCTTCCCCCTCTACCCCAAAAATCGCTTCTCCTCCTCAATCTATCGATCATTCTCTTTCTCTTTCTCCTACGGAAAAAAGAAAACCTTTCTTTTCTCTCCATAGAAACACTCGTTCCCTCTTCGTATCAAATTTCCCATCGAACCCTATTCCTCTTCTCTGCCCATCGCCTTCTTCCTCTTCAGCAGTAACTCCTTCCCACTTTACCAGCTTCCAATTTCCTTCGCTCCCCTTCTATTCAAGGTACTGTTACACTCGCTTTTTCTCTCTTGTTTTTATTTCCTTCATCTCTCTGGCTTTTGCTTTTTTCTGTACTGCTTCATGATTTATACGGTGGGGGATTAGAATGTCTTGTTTCTGGTTTTTATTTTCATGGCGGTGGGGTTTTTCCCCTTAGGTCTTGTGGCTCTGATTTTGGGGAATAATGTTGGGGTTTGAGGTTTTTCTGGATTTGGGTGTTTTGGTTCTGTTCTGGGGGTCATTCCTGGGGTTTTGGCCTTCTTTGGGTTAGGGGTGTTTTGAGATTTTCGGAGAGTTTTTGATTCATGTTTTTTGTTTATTTTTCAGAAAACCAAAGGAGTGGATTGGGTTCAGTATGAGTAGGGAATGGTTTAGGAAATGAGCTGGGGTAGTCTCCTTGTCGTCTAGCAGTAGTGATGAGGAGGACGGCTCTTCCTCCTCGTCCTGTTCCTCAACGGAGGTGGACGAGGCGCTCCGTCGCCAAAGGGAGTACAGGCAGAAATACGAGAGGCGGGTTCTAGAGGCTGATCCTGTTGAGGTAGTTTATCCTCGGGATTGGGAGGAGAAGAGGGAGTGGATACGACAATACGCCTGGGCCGAGTTTTTTGACGGCAGGGAGCGTGCCGACTTCGAGATGATGGAGAAAGAGGGAATGTACGAACGAGGGATGCCTGTGGTAGAGGGGAGATGCTCGCCCCTCGGGACTACTTCGAGGGGGTTCTCTGGGGGGTTATTTTTCGTAACCCGTAAGACTAATACCGAGCTTCCCTGTTCTGCCACAGGTACCATGCCGCTCAGGAAGTGCGTCCGTCGACCTGAACTTTACCCCGCACCTTTCGATGCCGATCAGTATGAGTGGGTTGACGTGGAGCCCAAAGGAATTCAGTCCAGCCTTTGCTCCGAGGACAAGCTTACCGAGGTAAGGAGGGCCGTGCTGCCTTGCCCAGGGGACACCGCCGGAACTTCTTACGAAGTGCTCCCCTGTTCGGCCAATGACAGGATATGCAGCCGGACTGACAATAACTCTTTTTTCTTTTATGCCGACCTGATTCATAATCTTGGTGTGACCCTCTCGTTCACCGACCTGGAGTTGAGGGTCTTAAACGAGCTCGGACTAGCTCCTTCCCAACTTCATCCCAATACTTGGTCATTTCTCCGAGCGTTCCAGAAGTACTGCAGAGTCAGACGTTTGGTATGCACAGTCCGATTATTTTTGTGGATGTACAACCCGTTCGTCAGCAATAAGGACGGGGTCACTGGTCGTCTTTGGGTGTCGGCCAAAGCCCGAGCTCATTGTGGGCTGTTCGGCATGTTCTCTGAGTCTTGGAAGCACTTTAAGCCGAGATTTTTTAAATATAAATACGTTGGAGCGGGGCTACCTTGGTTTCGGTCCGAGACGGGACCGAAGTTCCCTTTGGAGTGGACCTCCGAGTTCTTTAGTCGTCATTCCAGTACACCGCAGAGGTGGTCGGGTGTAACACTGGACGCCGACGAGTCTGTAACGGCTCACCATTTTCAAATAGAATACCGCGCTCGGAAGTTCCAACTTGATGTTGGAGTTTTCATAAAATGTCTTGACGACGAAGTCTTGACGATGATTGGTAGTTACTTTTGCTCTTGCACTTTTGCATTTTCTTTCAATTCTCTTATACTAATTAAATTTATTTATTATTATTTTTTTTACAGAAGAACATTGGTCCGAGATGTCTTCCAGGGCGCTGAAAGCTGCTTTTGAAGCTCGGAGGAAGAAGAAGACCGAGGTTCCTTCTGCTGATGCCGTGTCGTCCGAGGTTTCTGCTGATACGCTATCGGCTGACTCTGGTCCCCTCCATCCTACCCCTCCTGCCGTTATTATTGCTCATCCTCCCCCCTCCTCGCCGAGTCCTAGCACCGAGGTAGCCCTTGTTGCGGGCGTGCCACCTCCAAGTACTGAAACTCAATCCAGGCTGCCAGCTACCCTTACCAAACCATCACTCAAAGACACTCTTGTCAAAATGTCGGGTGCGGAGTGGAAGAAAAAAGCGGAAGACATGGCTTGCCAATTGAAGAGAGCCACCACCATGTTTAATGTGCTGGCCGAGGTGGCTGATGATGTGGCGAACGGTGTTTCGCCTGCTAAGAAAAAAGCTCGGTCTGCTATGGCGGCCGAGGTGGAAGAACTGAAGAGTAGCAAAAGGTCAGCTGAACAAAAGTTGTCTGAGGCTGAGGAGGAGCACCGCCGACAAATGGAAGAGCTCCGAAAAAGACATGAAGAAGATTTGGCCCAAGCCAAAGCAGATGCGAGGGAGGCTGGTCGGCAGGAGGGCCTTGCCGAGGTGGAAAGGGTTAGGAGTCTGCTTAAGAGGAGGGTTGCCCAAGCTCTTAAGCATAAGGTGGCGGCACGTGAGTCGGACTTCGACCTTGAAAGGGTGGCCAGCAAGGTTTTCACCAGCGCGGTTGAGCAGATTCTTCATATGAATCAGGGACTCCGAATTCGGTACGTTGGCGCATCTGCCGGATATGGAGTGGAAAATGGGAGGATGGTTGACTACGACAGGGGTGGAGCCGAGGTTGATTTGGACCAGCCTGAGGAGAATCTGCCCAACCCTCTGGTTGAGAGGATGGATGAGGAGTTTGACTCGCGCTCGGTCGTCCTTTCTGACGTCGAGGATGATGCAGCGTAAGTCCCTTATGCTGGGCAGCTTATAATTTGTCTATGTTCTTTTATAACATGTTTGACAATGTGGGATTCTGTTTTGCTTATTGTACAACGTTTCTTTTTAATGCAAGCTTAGTGCAGTTTTGGCTTGTTGCGTGTTGTCGTATTTATGCAAGTTTTTACTCTAACTCGTTGCACATGTACTATGTCCGCGGTCAGAGTTATGCAAGCTTCTTCTTCAACTCGTTGCGTGAGCGCAAGTTTTTCTTAACCGGCTTGTTGCATATTTATTCGTTCGACCTCGGGTCCGAACCACGATTGATTAGGTGGTCGTTAGGAAGATTTTCAAGAAAGGATGCAAGTATTTGAAACTTGTTGCATGCTGGAATTTTTATGCAAGTTCTTGCTTTAACTTGTCGCATATATATGGTATCCGAGGTCGTTTTAGAAGTAAAACTATTTTTGAGAATACAAGTCGTTTGCCAACTTGTTGTATTCCGGCCTGATCGGACCTAAGAGAACTTGTACCCAATCATTGGTGTTTGAAATAGTATATTAATAGATCGGACGACTCAGTAAGTGCAGTAATCTTATAAGTGTTCCTCTGAATAAAGGTACTGTATATAAGTGCATACGGTAGGGAACTCGAATCTACTCACCTTAGCCGAGGTGGGTGCCCTCGGCCCCGATGTAAAAGAGAGTGCTGAGTGAAGCTATGTGAAAACATTTCACAGCAGTCTGTTCTTTATCGGGTGTCCCTTGTACACTGTGCATATGAGCCGATCTTATGTGGAAGACGTTGGCTGTGCATAGCGCCATGCAACATTTAGGTGGCTAGTGCTAAATGAGAAGCTAGTACGTACGTATATAAAACTGTTGCACTTGAGTATGAGCAAGTTTGTACTTTTCATTAATTGTAGTCATGAGTACATTGCTTTTTCTTTTGAAAGATGAATATCTCACAATGGAAATTGAAAAACATGAATAGTATTTGAAGGAAACAAAAAATAAAAGGAAGTTGGACTTGAACTCCTTAGATGGGGATGCTGACGGCTGCCAAAATATCTGAGGTAAACCTATTTGAACAGGTTCTCAGTGTTTTGAAGTTTTTGGGAATCCTTGAGTTCGGTAATTACCCAGAGTATGTTTCTAGAACGCCTCTGTTGGGGCTTATCGATCTCGAGCTCAGTTCCCGCTTTTCTGGTCGTTAGGGCCGATATCTGTTCCTCGGGGCGCGAGATGATCGGACTCAGAAGACCCGGGTTGCTTTGCTTTCTTGTCATGGTCGGCTGGCTTTTTCAACGCTATCCTCTTCGGACCAGGAGCGTCTTGTCGGATTTCCTTGTTATGGTCCTCCGAGGTGAGCTGATAGGAAAGGCTGCCGAGATTGTTGGTAATGTTGAAAAGTGAGGGCATTTCCATCTTGAAGCACCCGAGCTTGGGGGGTCCGAAAAGCTCGGCTGAAGACATGGGCAAGAAGGTCACCTCGGCCCTCAACTCGGAGGTGTACCGAACGGAGGGCGGGGTTAGTGAGAACTAGATGAAAGAGAAAATTCTCCCCGTGCAGGGAGTAGGAGAGGACTGAAAGAGAGAAAAGATTTCCTTTGACTGCATTTTGGATTTTTCGGAGGGGTTTGTCATTCATGATAGCATCTTTACTTGGGGGAGAGGTGAAGGGGGGAATTATCACCCGCTCTTCCTGAAGAGAGGACATATGAATATCTCGCTCAGACTGGAATTCGGCCAATAAGACTCTTCCCTTGGACAATGTCGGATCGGCGAACTCTTTTTGCTTCTTTTTTCCCTCCCGTAGGCTCGCATTGTAGCAGAGTCGGGCCTTTACTTGGCCAGCTTTTACCGTAACAACCTTATCATCTGATCCGACAAACTTCATTGCCAAGTGCACTGTTGAGACTACTGCCCCAAAAGCTTGTAGGCAAGTTCGTCCCAGTATTACATTGTACGGGGAGTCGGAGTCAACCACCAGAAATTTGATGATCTCCGTTCGGGCCGAAGGCTGGTTGCCTAGGGTCACCGGGAGATGAATGGCTCCCAGGGGGCGGATTGCCTCACCTGTAAAGCTGATGAGATTACCTTCAAATCCTACGAGGTCGGCAGACCTCAACTTCAAAGCTTGGAAAGTATGCAGAAAGAGAATGTCGGTCGAACTCCCTTGGTCAACGAAGACTCGGGCGACCTCAAAATTGCCAATTAACGCCGTAATCACCATAGGATCGTTGTGATCTGGGATGACGTTTTCCATATCCTGGTCGGAAAAGATAATGGGAACATTCCGAGAAGGCTTTTTGCAGACGGGTTTGTGATGAACTGCCAAAACCTGGTTGATGTATCTTTTCCTTCCCGCCCTCATCTCACCACCGCCAGCGAAACCTCCCGAGATGGTTTCTACTCGGAAGTTTTATGGCGACTTATCCAGGTCTTGAACCACGACCATGTTCACCCGTGATGGCTCCTCTTCCTTCTTCTCTGGGGATAGGTCGGCTTTAGCTTTTCCTTTATCATTATCCAGGCTGCGAGACCTTCTCCGACCTCGTCTTTCCACTGCCTCCCGGACATATTGTTGTAGCTTGCCTCTTCTTACCATATCATCAATGACATCCCGGAGCCATGTGCATTGATCGGTATGGTGGCCGTACCCGTCGTGAAAATTGCAGTATTTGGACTTGTCTCTGACATAGTTTTGATTTCTGAGAAAGGGGGGCGGGGTACACTCCTAAGTTCGGTCTGCATGGTCTCTCTCCAGACTTGAGACCGCGGGACCGTCAGGGGGGGTGTAAGAGTCATATTTGGTGATGTACGGACGTCGGCGGTCCTCTTGTTGAGAGCGACCTCGGTCTCCCTTATCTGCTCTTCCTCCTCTTTCATCCCTGTTGCCGCGAGGACGACCTCGGGGCAGGGCATTCTGCGAGGTGGCCTGAGCGTTTTCCAGCCTGCTCGACTGTCCCTTGCTGAATTCTTCAAGATTGATGTACTTGTTTGATCTCTGTCTCAGTTCGGCCATGTCCCTTGGTGGCTTTCCAATAAGTGAATCTTTGAAGCCTCCTTCGGCCAATCCTTGGGTCAAAAGGAGGACAGCCACCTCGGGAGACAAATTTGGGACCGAACTGGACTCGCTGTGAAACCTGTGCAAGTATGCACGTAAGGATTCTTCTGACTTCTGGGTTACTGTCGCCAGCGTGTGGTCCGATCTGGGTTGCACACAGCTAGCAGTGTACCTGTTGAGGAAGACGCGCTTCATTTCTGCCCAGTTGTTGACAGAGTTTTTGGGAAGCGTTGAATACCACCGAAGGACTGGGGCCTGGAGGGTCATGGAGAAAGCTCGGCATTTGAGCCGATCTCCTCCTCCGTGAAAGTTCACGGCTCCCTCGTAGGAAAGGACATGTTCCTGAGGGTCTGTAAGGCCATTGTATCTGGGGATGTTACTGGGCCCTAGGTACCCAGGTGGTGGTTCATAGGCCATGACGGCAAGAGTGAAGGGATGCCCAGGGTGGGAATCATCCAGCTCAGGTTGTTGCTGGTCGGGGGGTGGTGTAAGTTGTGTGACAATCGTGTGTGGTGTTGCAAAGGTTTGTGGAGTTAACGGAGGTTGTGGTGGAAGAGGTGGTGGAGGGGGTGGTAGAGGGAACTCGTTCGGGGCCGGAGCTTGAACAGCAGCTCGTTCAGCTAAACGTTGCATGACAACTTGTTGGAGATCTGCAATAGCTTTACCTTGTTGCTCTACGATTCTCATCTGCTGTCTCATCAAGGATAAGAGTTCAGCATCCCGAGAGAGCGTAGACTGTCGAGAGTGGGAACGGTGTGTTGTACTGACTGAGTGAGCACGTTCGTCGCGGTGGCGGTGCTGTTCAGTGTTGGTTTCTCCGAGCTCAGAGCGTAGCTGCACGCGCCGACCTCCGCCAGGAAGCTGAGTTGGATTTGCGGTGTCTCCGGTGTGGATGGTGTAGGATCCACTGTGGGTATGGGTGAATTCTGGTGGAGGAGGTGGCGGTGGAAACGGAGGTGCTGGCGGGGGAGGAGGTGGAGGTGGCGGAGGGGGTGGTGGTGAGGACCTCGCTGCCCTATTAGCTTCCAGGTGCAGGCGCAGGTCCTCAGTCGACGACGCCCTTCTTGGACGCCCCCTCCTCCTCCTCTGGATTGGCTGTTCTTCAGACATGGTAAAATCTTCTGGGTGGGGTTGAAGTTTATCTTCCCCACAGACGGCGCCAATGTGATGTCCTAGACGGTGAGGACCTCCAAGGGTAGGAGAAAACCTCTGAAGGTGCCTCTGTCCAGGGTTGATATGTGATGTTTGGTGGGAGTCCTCAAGTGGCTAAGGGAAAGAGCCAGGAAGTAACCCTAATCACTGGTGTGTGAAGGTGACAATTAGGGTTAGAGGACATACCTGAGCCCCATGTAGTACAGAGCTACTTATAGGGGGAGCTGGTTGCCCTAATGGGCTTGCTTTAGGCCCAAGTAGGGCCAGCCTGTACTGAGCTAAGAGTGGATAGACTGTCCTTGTGGATAAGGTAGTGAGCTGTCCTTGTGGATAAGGAAAGGAGACGTCACCATGTACTATGTGTCGGACTTGGGAAGGTGTCGGACCTAGACGTCGGACCTGAGTGGGAACACGAGGTCGGCCTGTATCTGGCGTCTGTTCGGCCGTTGAGCATTGAGCTCGGCCAAGCGCTCAGAAGGCTTCCTGAAGGGTCCTCAGGACTTTGGCGAGGTAATCTAAGGACCTTCGGCTAGGCCGAGTCCACCACAATTCCCAATAATAATTATAGGGGTACTTTTGAAAATAATACCAAATATTTATATTTTCAATGTCACTAACTAACTTTTTTAAAGGGAGTATAATTGGTCAAAATGTGCTTATATTAGGGACCGGAGGGAGTATCAAATAGGAAAATGCTAAAATGTGCCTTAAGGGCATTTGTTAAGACCTCAAGTATGGTTAAAAGTTATGGGAAAATACACTTTTTTAGATTCTAGAGAGAGAAAATATCTTAGACTTATGAATTTTTTCCATTTTTAGTAAAGTAAAAATAATTAATTTTATGATTATTTATTAAATAAGCTAGTTGATTGTATTTTGTTTTCTCAATTTTATATAAAAAAAATAGAGGTATTTTAGAAAAGTAATATTAGAAATGAAAAAAAATAAGATGACAATTTTTTAAAAATCTTTTAGGAAAATGACATTGGAAATGAAACAAAATTTAATAAAATTAGTTAATTTTACTTACATTTTAAACCAAAAAGTAGTATTTTTTTTCTTATAATTATAATATGAGGGTGTAGCTTGCAAGTCTTAACTTGAAGATGGGATTATAATGGCTTGTGAACTGTATATCTCTCCTTTAATTAATTTATTGTTTTTTCTTATTTTTTAGTTTTATATCTTTTGTCTTTTTATAATTTTAATACATAAACATATATTTTTTTTAATTTTAACTCTTTATTCAATCATTTTCTTACTCCTTATTAATTTTAATTTTCACCTCTTTCTTACCTCTAAATTACTATACATTAATTGATAAACATATTTCCTAATAAAAATGAAATACTACTACAAATCTCAATAAAGATTAAATAATGACATTTTAAATAAAATACACATAAAATTTACAATAATCAACATTTTCTTAATAGAAAATGCTAACAAGTGTCTTTAGGGAAATTGTTAAGAAACAATTATAAATAAAAGTTATTGGAAAGTGTGATTTTATGTTTTCGAGAGAGTGGTGAATGTGAATTTATGATTTTTTTCATATGTAGTAATCTTAACAAGTGCCCTTAGGACTTAGGACACTTGTTAGCAAAACCCTTCTTAATTTGAACTCCATCCTGTTTGAAATATAAGCAACAAAAAACATATTTCTCTTGGTTTGAAATATAAACAAAATTAGCCAATTTTTTTTAATTTTGTTTCATTTTCAATGCCACTTTTCTAAAACATTCTTAGAAAATTAGTATTATCTTATTTAATTTTTGTTTCATTTTCAATGCAACTTTTCTAAAATATCTCTATTTTTTTTATAAATTTGAGAAAATTAAATACAATCAATTAACATTTTTAATAAGTACTCCCTCCGATCCTATTTATAAGACCCTTTTGGGGTTTTTCACTCTACCAAGGAGAGTGAATAAATTTGTTAGTGGCATTGAAAATGTGAAAATTTGATATATTTTTTCAAAATTACTCCTATAATTACTATTGGAACTCTAAAAAGTGTTGACTTTATAGGGGTGTTAGTGGAAAGAAGTAATTAAATGTTATTGAAAATTGGAAAAAGGTCATATAAATAGGACCAAAATAAAAACTCCAAAAAAATCTTATAAATAGAACCGGAGAGAATATAAAATTTGTTAATTTTGCTTATAATTCAAGTATGATGAGTATACCCAAATCTAAAAGACTACGTGAAAGTGAAGGAAGAAAGGAAAGTAGTCAACAGCATCATATGGCCTGCAAGAGTGTCAGTGTGGCACTACTATTTATACATGGCTGGATAGGGTTACTAATGCAACCATACAATGTTGCTGATGAGATTTTCGAGAATCACTAGCTTTTTTTTTTTTTTCAGCAAAAAAGAGTGAACATTGTGCTGCTCAGGGTTAATATTACTCCCTCGTTTTTGTATACCGTATAGTATTTCCTCCGTCCCTAATTATAAAACCTTCTTAACACTTTTATTTTGTCCCTATTTATAAGGTCTTTTACCAATTTTCAATGAGTATTAATTATTTTTTTTCCACAAACACCTCTATTTATTTCACACTTTTTAGATTCCCAATAATATTAATAGGGGTAATTTTGAAAATACATATCAAAAGTTCACATTTCCAATACAATTAACTAAATTATTTCACTTTCTTAATGGACGTAAAATCCCCTAAGAGGACCTTATAATTAGGGACGGAGGTAGTATTAGTTTTTGTCCTTTTTGTCCACATGTTTTATATGTTTTATTTTTTTTTAAACAAAAGTTAAGGTTAAGATATACCAAGTTTTGTTTTGATTTTTTACATGTTATAACAGATATACCAGATTATCTTATATCTTTCAAAAAATTTATGAACTTTTATTTTCTAATTATTTTCTACTTACACAATAATAAATTACAAACACACCATAGTTTAAATTAGAATTTATGATTTTTTAAAATAAATAATTATAAAAAAAATTAGCATAGATAATTAAAAAATATAATATGAGAAAAATGATTTATCAGATGGAATAAAATAACATAGTATAACATATTATTGTAGACAAAAATACCCTTATGTGTTTTTTATAGATATGTTAATTAAAAAAATTTATGATTTTTGGAAAAAATTATATATAAAAAAAACTTATAGCATAGATAATTAAAAGTATAATATGAGAAAGGTAATTTTTTGGTTAAAATAGATTAACTTAATATAACAAGTTATTGTAGATAACAATTGTAACATCCTACCTTTTTAAATAAAATATGAAATATATTACTAATAAATTTCTAGTAAAATTTTGACAGGGTTTACTCTAAAAATTAACATTTCCCTTATAAAACAATTCACCTGTCAGATTTCAAATCAGAATCGTTTCAATATACTTAATTATCAAACTTCTTTTCTGTAGTGTCCCGGTATTAATGGAACACCACGATGTGTGTTTGAGGTTGTTGCAGCTGACGAGGGTGACCCCGGTCCTACGTACCCCCAGTATTAAGGGGATCAAACCACACGTAGTTCTTGAGAGTAGGGATGAGAGAACATACCTTAGCCCCTATAGCATGGCGATACTTATAGGGGAAGTTGTGTTGTGGTGCCTTATGGGCCTGTTCGGCCCAGTAGGGCTGACGTGGCTCTTAGAGGATAAGAAGGATGAGTTATTCACCCTTATCCTGTACTAGAGAGCTCATGCTTATCCTGTAGCGGTAGGATTTATTATTGGTTAACCCTACAAGCCCCCCAAGCTCGTATAGGCTCGAAGAGCCTGTGCTGAGCTTCTGAGAGTTGGTAGTGTCATAAAACATTGTTTGCGACTGAGAACTTTTTATTCGGAGGAGTGTCGTGGATGGTCGATTAGGACGTATAAGACTATTCGCAGTCAAGGCCCTTAGCCATGTATCGTCATGTACTGAGTTCAAAGTCGAATTGGACTATTGTTTTTAAAGTCACGATGCTTTTAAGGAGACATCCTTTTATGCGCTTGCCATGGTGAAAGCCGAAAGGCTTGTGCCAATGTATGCCGGCACGACTCAAACTGTTATTTGAGTTTGAGGTGTGCCAAGATTATCACCAATTGGACCGTAACGTTTACGAGGGATTGCTGTCGGAATGACAACCTTAGCCGAGGTGTATTCCTCGATCCGCGATGTATTGGGCCAGATATGAGCCGAGAGGCTAAGCCAAGTTATCGGGTCGCAATCCTCGTTTTCACTTGTAGCCTCGCCGATCTGGCCGGCTAACCGAGATCGTGGGCAAGTGCGTAAGAACATGATCCAAAGTGAGTGAGTGTAACATATGTCCTTAATAAGGAAGGTAAATGATCAATTTGGTGCCTCATGGGACGTGGTGGTCCTCTTTGGCACGACATTTGATCTCGAGTAACTTATGCATCATATAATACCAGTATCAAGGTCGGCCAATGTCAGCTATGTATATGCCTCATCACATGCTAGCCCCCTACTCGGTAAAGCCTGAAAAAGGCTTGTGTCGAGTTCACAAGGTCTGTGAAACGCTCGGGATCAAAGTGGGCCTCGGACTCGATATAGGTCCGAAAGCTCGGTGAGAGGTTCTAAAGATGTGGTGCGAAGGCACCCAAATATTGCCGGAGCATCTGCTGCTCAGGGCTTTAAGTTCTTCTCAGATTATTTTGTAGAGTCGGAGTCCGTTCCTTCCCCGAAGCAGCGAACATCGTGTTCGAGAATAGCCAATCGACCCGAAGAGTTGGAGGCTCGAATTACTTTCAAGACTCGGAGTCCATTCTACCCGTCGAGCAGTAAGCTTCCTGGCCGAATAAGGTCACTCGAGTGGAAGTCATCGGAAGTTTATCGAGCTGATGAAGCGGCCGAGGATGCCGAGAAGGGAAAGAATGAAGCCGAGGAGGCAAGAATAGGTAGAGAAGCCAAGGACGATCATTTCCCTTGAAAGTTTATCGAGCTGATGAAGCGGCCGAGGATGCCGAGAAGGGAAAGAATGAAGCCGAGGAGGCAAGAACAGGTAGAGAAGCCAAGGACGACCATTTCCCTTGTCGGAACTGTTTTGTCAACTTCAATTGTTGAACCCCTCTTGAATCCGAGTAATTAGGGCGAAGGCAAGCTGATAGATCATCATAATAACAAAGCTGAAGCAAACTTTTACTCCATTGCATAACCAACCCCCTTACTTGATAAAGCCTGAAGAGGCTTGTGCCGAGTAAAGAAGTCCTTTAAGGTGTGATAGTTGTTTTCCGCCAATTAGATCGTGTTCATCCAAGCCTCTTTGAGAAACTGTCGGATTCAGATCTGTGTAGGCGAACGCTCAGCGAAGGTTGAATATTTGCGAGTTGTGGGTGGGTGTGGAATCTGCATTGTGTGGTTCCTCGGAGATGCTGGGATCCGAATTAGATCACTGGGTGTTGGCACTGCGGACCGTTCTACCATATAGGTAAGGTCACGATGGTGCGCAAACCAAGGAAAAAGTGATCGGCAACCGGTGTGAAGGACTTGAATTAAGTTGGGTCGTCATACTCGGACTCGAATTAAAATAGGTCATCATGCTTGGCTGATCTGATCGTTATGTTTGTACCCTGTTGAAGGCGCTGTAATATTAGATGCCAATCGTGACTGAGTAGTCTAGCACCGATTAATTTGAGGATATCTTTGGCAGTCGGAAGCTCGAAATGGGCCTTTTAGAGAAATGGGCCATCATAATCGTACCTCGCATGTGTAAACAAAATTAATAATTGGTAATCGTCGTTATTTAACCATTTATTACCATGTATAAAAAATGATAATAACAATTATTGGCAAAGATACGATGTATAATATCGGTATAGAAGTCGTCAAATAATTACAATGTATAAATTAAGATACGATGCCATTGTAGTCAAATAATAATTACAATGATATGTAATGAAATTAAAGGAATACATAAAAACATTAGGAGCATATATCAAAATCATTGTCTCAAGTAAATTAGCAAGTGTACGTAAAATGCCAAGTAAACAAGAGAGTAATATAGGAACGAGAATTCCTCCCCTGAATCGCTGAGGTGAGGAATGTTGGATTGAAGTCGTTTGTTAGTCCTTTCCAAACGAGCTCCCTCGTCAGTTGACTTGGCTAGGGAACATGGTGCGAGGTTTCCACAGTCGTCTTATGAAGCCGAGGTAATGCATGGTTCCCGCTATTCTGAATGTATGAGATACCAATAGGGGGACGCTGTCGAGGGTCCGCGCAGTTGGCACATGTATTCGAAGTGGGGAACCGAGCACGAGGCTCTCTATACTCGGGGACAAGGTAAGAGGGAAATTTGGCGCGAGGGGTCCTTGCCGTTATCACCATGTTCCGAATAGAGTGACATAATTGTATTCACAGAGCTCGGAAAATAATATGCCCATTGATGAAAATCTTGAATTAAGTTGGGTGGTCTAGTAGCTCGGACCATGTACCTCGTACAAAAAAAATTAATTTTAGCGGTTGTCGTTTGACAATTTTCAATAAGAGAATTGCAATAATGAAAATTATTGGCAGGTGGATATAAAATATCATAATAGAAGTAGTGGGATTTAAAAATATCGCACGTAATAAATATACTAATGACAATAATTAAATACCGTGCAATCAGACAGGATTGCCCATGAAAAGACAATAGTTAAATATCGTGCAAATAGACAGGACAGTCCATGAAAAGATGCATAATTTCAGGTATATCATGCACAATAATTGTAATAAATGACATTTATAAATATGCCGGAATATTTAATGACAACAGATCAAATGATGAAAGCATTAATTCATGAAAAATGAGAATGCGCGATATATATATCAAATAATAAGCGACATGTAAAGGAATTATAAGGAACTAAGTATGAAAAGCACATGTCAGAAACATTGCGTCAGTTGAGTTAATATCAACATGTGTGCAAAGTAACCACATAGAAAGCCGAGTAAATAGGAAAATAATATGGGAACGAGAATTCCTTCCCTGATTTAGTGAGGTGAGGAGCGTCGGTTTGAAGTCTTCTGTCAATCCTTTTCAAATGAGCTTTTGTTGAGCATAGAGGCCTGACCTTCATTTTCTTTAAATTAATTTGGGCCTATTTATCCCGAATCAAATAAGCCCGTATAGGTTGGGCCATTTAGACCGTTCACTCACTGGCTCGGGCTATCATACGTGTACCTCGCATGTGTGTACGAAAATAATAATTAATTAGTTATTGTCTTTCAAGGTTGACAATTTATAACCATTAAATAATAATAAACGACATGTAATCAAACTAAATAGCAAAAATATAAATTATTTTTGCCGCTAACTAATAGTCATGTGAGTCAATAAAAGATTTGTGCAATTATTAAAAATTAGAAAGAGTAGCTTCCCTGATTTAGAAGTATTGAGTTGTTGGGCCAATAGAGGTGTTGATAGTCCATTCCTCCTTCTCATTTTTTTTGTTAGGGCCTGTTGAGGCCCCTTTTTTTTGTTAGGGCCTGTTGAGGCCCTTTTTTTTTTTAAAATGGGGCTGCTTGACTTTTTTTTTTGTTAGGGCCTGTTGAGGCCCTTTTTTTCTTTTTTTCTTTTTTTTTTGTTAGGGCCTGTTGAGGCCCTTTTTTTTTAGAGCCTGTTGAGGCCCTTTTTTTTTGTTAGTCTTTTTTTTTTTGTTAGGGCCTGTTGAGGCCCTTTTCTTTTTTTTTTGATTTGGGCCAAAGGCCCGTTAGGGTTGAAACCCTAACATCTCTCACATGGTGCAACAACATGCTGCTGGTTTGCAGCAGCCGCACGCAAGGAAGGGTGCTGTAATGCACAGCGACGGCGGGGCAAGCCTAGATCCAAAGTTGACGGCGGTCGAACGGTGGCGGTGATGAGACGGTGCCGGGTTCGGTGATATCGTGCTCGGCGGCGATGAGGTAGGTGCGACGGAGCGACGACGCCACTCCTCCTTCCCTGTTGCGTGGTGACTGGTCCGCCCTCCTTCTTCGTCGCAGTTATTGAGAGCGTCTAGATCTGGGTCTTGTTTCTGCGTTCGAGACTCGTGGTGGCGGCGTCACGATCACGCCTTCGCTGCTCCGACGCGAGTTCGTTTCCTTACTCTGACAGGTTCGCGACTCAGCAGTTGTTGAGGGTGAAAGAGGACGATGGCGGCGCTCGATCGTGATCCCCTTCTGTCAACTCGGTTACCGTGGGTGGTTTTGTGACCACCGAGGAAGATGGGAACGGCGAGGGTGATCGAGGCTCTTCGTGGGGCACCGCCGCATCGTTCCTCCGGTCGCGCCAACAGCAACCATGAACAGCATTGAACGCGCCGGCATCAACCGTGAACAGCACCGGTGGCAACCACGGTGGATGGTCGCTCACCGTGACCAGCATCCTTCGTTTCTCTTTCTTCTACCCTGCGACGGTCCAGAACTGTATGGCGGCAACGGCTTCCATGATGAGGCTGCCCTCCTTCATCGTGATAGAAAATACTGTTTTTTTTAAGATGTGGATGAGAATCGAAGTTTATCGTCCCCACAGACGGCGCCAATGTAGTGTCCCGGTATTGATGGAACACCACGATGTGTGTTTGGGGTTGTTGCAGCTGACGAGGGTGACCCCGGTCCTACGTACCCCCAGTGATAAGGGGATCAAGCCACACGTAGTTCTTGAGAGTAGGGATGAGAGAACATACCTTAGCCCCTATAGCATGGCGATACTTATAGGGGAAGTTGTGTTGTGGTGCCTTATGGGCCTGTATGACGACCCAACTTAATTCAAGTCCTTCACACCGGTTGTCGATCACTTTTTCCTTAGTTTGCGCACCATCGCGACCTTACCTATATGGTAGAACGGTCCGCAGTGCCAACACCCAGTGATCTAATTCGGATCAAGCCACACGTAGTTCTTGAGAGTAGGGATGAGAGAACATACCTTAGCCCCTATAGCATGGCGATACTTATAGGGGAAGTTGTGTTGTGGTGCCTTATGGGCCTGTTCGGCCCAGTAGGGCTGACGTGGCTCTTAGAGGATAAGAAGGATGAGTTATTCACCCTTATCCTGTACTAGAGAGCTCATGCTTATCCTGTAGCGGTAGGATTTATTATTGGTTAACCCTACGTTTTCATATGTAAAATGAACATTAACATAAACTTATTACACAAATATCAAATGTAGATTAAAAGAGGATATTTAAATATCCTTCATAGTTTATTACTAAATTACTATATATGGTTACAGAACTACTATGGTTGCATACATACATATATACATATATATATATGACCCTCGAGTCATATTTAGAAATTACACTCCATCATTTGGAGTGAAATTATCCTCAGTAGGCGGAATAACACTTTCCTCTCCTTTATGAATACCTAAAAATGACAACACAGAGGGTGAGATATTTATTCATAAATTAAAGAAAACATATAATAACAATAATACTCCCTCCGTTTCACTTTAAGTGTCTTTTTGGACTTTTGCACATAGATTAAGAAAATGTTGATTATGATGATTATTGTAAGTTTTATGTGTATTTTGTCAAAAATACCCCTATTTAATATTTTTATTTTGTCAATGCATCATTACTAGTATTACAAATTTCAAAACTAAAACAACATTAAATGTAAGGGTAAATAAGGAAAAACAGTATTAAATGTTGCCTAGATTTGGTAGAAAGACACTTATTTTGAAACAAAATTTTGATGTTAAAAAGACACTTAAAAGTGAAACGGAGGGAGTAAGATATAAGAATACACATATTATTTCATTCCATATTTTCACACATATACATATTCTCAACACATTTAACTCTATTACTGATAACATATAATTATATACAATGCAATGCAATGCAAAGTAATTCTCCATAACCTTTTCCTTTCTTTTCCATTTTTCATTTATCCATTTCATTCCATAGTAGTCATTGCTACTTTCCATTTTCCATTTTTCCTCACGTCGTCCTCCACACTTTAGGAAGGACCAACTAGAAGTAAATGCCCCTCTACCAATGCTAGCTTACACTGTACTTCACGAATCGTCCATCGTACAGTGTTATAGTAGGGACCACCCTCTACTAGTCACGAAGTATACCCTCTACTAGTAACGAAGTATCTAAGTGACAGATAAAACTATTATAGTGTGCACATGACCAATCACCGATTAGCTAGTACTTCACGAAACGTCCATCATATTGGTGTTCTTTTAGGTAGATCAAAGTCCTCTATAATAGTTCCCGCGATTGTTTCAATAACACAATCTAGTCACTATAATACTCTCGTCCATCAATTCTATGAATCTTCACGAACACGTCCATCAATCCGTAGAATCTTCACGACATCTTTCCTAATTCCTAACGTCCACCCCACTTCATAATTTACGTGTTTCTAGTTTATTTTAATTGGTTTATATTAATCAAGTATTTTTATTTAACAATTTATATAAGTTTCTTAATTTAAGGTAATGCAACATAATAATAATGAAATTAATTATCCAATCCATGAAATCAATTTCAATATATTACCAATCATTCCATCATAATCATCATCAACATACTAATCATTCAATCACAAGCATCAACATACTAACATATTTGAATTTAAAGGAATGAACATAAATAACTAATAATCAATTGAACCAAAATAATTATATTCCTGCTATTATTATCATACCATTTCCCTAATTTATGCAAATATCTCCTCTCTTACCTCTAATTGAAGGAGAGAAAGAAAGAGAGCTAGAGAGAGAAAGCCTTCATCCTCTCTTAGATTTCCACTAGTTTTCTCCTTCCTCTTTGTTTTCCTTGTATCCTCATGTTCTAGCTCTTCTACCCCTTTGCTAATTGAATGAAATCCTATGATTTAGGAACCTAGGGATTTGATGAAGAGAGATTGATGATGATGGTGTTCTTTTTGTTGATTTGAAGAAGATTGAGAGTATGTGTATGCTAGGATTGAAGATTTGTTGATGATTTTGTGGATTAAAAGTGAAAGATTTGATGAACTTGAGAGAAAAGGGGAAGAATTCGTGTTTTTGGGGTTTGGGGGTGAGTGTAACACCTCGATTTAGCAACTTCAAATTTCATTTTTATTTTATTCATAAAAATACGGGTCAATTTTTTTTTCTTTATCTGGATGACATGGACATGAGCTTATTCCCGTAAATACCTTTCTTTTTTAAAAATATTTTCATTAAATAAATAATTCATTCATGTCCCATATCATCCATCAAGTTCCAAATCGAGATGTTACCAACACCGCGCTTTGGAACCCAATTTACCATACTCAAAATCATCAAGTACTATTTCAATCGTCAAGTTTGAGAATCATTATTACAAGTACGGGAGTTACATGGTATCCAGCAAAGTTACCAAAGTTCAATAACATACATGATTCATAATAACGTAACTAGAAATAAACTACCTAATGATCCTTGTGACGCTCTCATTTGATTTCCGAAAAAAAAAGGTTTTGCTTGAGTAATTTGGACTTGTAAGGTTTTCCAAAAATCAGGGTGGAAAAAATTTTCTTTTTAAAACACTTGATTGGAGAGTAAAATCAGAGAGTTGAAATCCGGAAGGTTAAAAGAAGTTGAAAAGCAGTCGAGGGGTTTTCGCAATAAATAATATTTTCATAAATGAAACCTTTAGTCCCTCAATTGCAAGTTCTTAAAGAAACGGATGAATGCCAGATTTCAAAACTTATTAAAAGCAAGCGGAATATTGAAATGCGTAAAGTGAACCATAGTTGTAGATAATAGGTCATAAAAGGTCTGATACAAAATAGTTACAAGTTCATTGGAAATAAAACACTCTGACAATACCTCACCAAAAGCAAAATTTACAAAAGGTAAAACTCAAAAAGAAAAGGTATCATCAGAGCTTGTCGTCGGTCCACTGCAGCTATTCCATAGACAGAGATCACCGGTTTCGTCCCACGAAACCTACGAGGACGAAAGCGAACTACGGGATTGGGATGGTAGAGAGGGATCTCTACTTCACCCTCAAAATAGCCCGGTGATCCCGATACTCCCAAGCACCATCAAGGAGCGGGCGGATCTCGATACAAGGCAGGCATTCGACCATCACCTACAAGGGAAGGAGAGTAAGCCTAACACAGTCGCATTATCGAATAAGCCTAAGCCCTAGCATTCACAGCCAGATAAACAGCAGCAATCACCAGTGCAGAATATACATATACATATGAGCAAACACCAATTTAATTATTATCTTCGAGATAAGTGCCATGATGCATGTACATGTTCTCCAACTCTGACTCTGAGGCCTCTATGTCCACCGGGTCCAGATCTGAGGAACGGTGCGTCCCAGACGCGGCACGACTTACGGCACATCTGCCAGCGTAAACGACACGACTTACAGTGTTTCCACCAGCATAAAAGACACGACTTACAGTGTTTCCACCAGCGTAAACGGCACGACTTACAGTGTTTCCACCAGCGTAAATGGCACGACTTACAGTGTTTCCACCAACGTAAACGGCAAGACTTATAGTGTTTCCACCAGCGTAAAAGACACGACTTACAGTGTTTCCACCAGCGTAAACGGCACGACTTACAGTATTTCTACCAGCGTAAAAGACACGACTTACAGTGTTTCCACCAGAGTAAACGGCACGACTTACAGTGTTTCCACCAGCGTAAAAGGCACGACTTACAGTGCGTCCACCAGCATAAACGGCACGACTTACAGTGTTTCCACCAGCGTAAACAGGCATGACTTACGGTGTTTCCACCAGCGTAAACGGCACGACTTACGGTGAACCCTGTGCAGGCTTTCATAAAATATCAAGTTCAGTTACCAAAACAGTTCACAGGTTCACCGGCGTAGGAAAGGCACGCCTTACGGTGTTTCCACCTGCGTAGGTGTTCCTCAGATTGGGACTGGTCTGATAACCTAGCTCATGTCATGTATGTTCTCGATGCAACTCTTGCAATCCTAGGTTATCATGCATATGTTCAAGTTCCAGGTTTATTATTAGTCCAACTATGTCATAATCATTTGACATCAGTCCAGCATGGATACATACATAGCCATAGGCATCCAACATGTATCCCTAAGTATCTAAGCATACAGATGACATAGCAGAGTCGCATTAGTTCTAGATTATGTCTATGTCTGAGTGTTCGGTCAAGGTCCCATCATTTCTTGACCTAAGTCATCTCAAGTGACTAAAACTTGGGATAAGCAAGTCTTAACTACTTAAGACTTCGGCTAAGTGAGTCCTAATCACTTAAGACTAGGTTTAACTGACTTCAGTTGACTAATCATGGACTAAGTTCACTAATCTTGGACTAAATCTCACTAATCAGGAGTTTAGTCTCACTAATCATGAACTAGATCTCACTAATCATGAATTAGGTCACACTAATCATGGATTGAGTCTAGCTTAATTGACTAATCTCGGATTAAATCCGGCTAATCATGGATTAGGTCCAACTAATCGTGGATTAGTTGACTAATCAGGGGATTAGGGTTCCTAATCGAGGATTAAGTCCAACTAATCTTGGGTTAGTTGACTAATCATGGATTAAAGCCACTAATCGAGGATTAGGTCCAACTAATCTTAAATTAGTTGACTAATCAAGGTTAAGGTCACTAATCGAGGATTAGGTCTAACTAATCATGGATTAGTTGACTAATCATGGTTAAGGTCACTAATCAAGGATTAAGTCCAACTAATCATGGATTAGTTGACTAATCAGGGATTAAGGTTACTAATCTTGGATTAAGTCCAACTAATCTTGGATTAGTTGACTAATCACGGTTAAGGGAGACTTAATTTGGTCTAAGTGCTACTTAGTTGTCTAAAACTAGGTTTGATTAACACTTAGTTGACTAAACCATTCTTAGTTATTGGGTCATCTTCCTAATCAAGGCTTAGAAACCTAAAACCGAATTGACCAACACCCTAATTACCTTATCTAATTGTCAATTAAGGCCTAATTGGCTCAATTCCTTTAGTTAACGCTTAAGCCTAGTTCCTTCAAGGATCTAAGCATTCCCTTAACAACATAACCTATGGAATTAATCACCAACACAAAGCATAATCACAAAATTCAGCATAGAACATCTCATTAACAACATAACACAAGTAACATAATCATAAAATTCAGCATTGCACATTCAACAATAACAAGTTATCATTCATCCAAATTCGGCCTCCAAGCCCAAAATCAAAGTCTAACTAGTGCCCTTGAGTCTCATGGTGACTCACCCTAAATTTCTAAGCTTAAAACTTATTCTAGCAATTGTGTAAGCTTCTCTCTTACCTCTTGAAGACACTAAAGAAAAACTTAGAACCTTTGGCCCTCTTTCCTCTCCAAAACCGTGAGCAACACTCCCTCCTTGGACACTTGAAATTTGACTTCCAAGCTTCTAAGACTCTAAGAATCCACTTGATCTACCAAGCCAAATATCTCAAGGCTTTGATGAGTGTTTGGCCGTGAGGTTGGTTGAGGTTTAGAGTTTGATGGTTGAAATTTATTCAACACAAATCTTTACGCAAAAGGCATATCCAAGACCTAAAGTATGAATATGCCAAGGTTTCTTGTGTTCGGTGAGTGTTTAGGTTGATTAAGGTGGTGATGGGGGTTTGGCCGTGAGCTTCTAAAAGAAGGGGAAGGAGTTGGATTTGAGTTTTCTAGCCTTGATCACACATGCATGTTGCATATTCATGATCTAGGCTTAGAGTATGTAAGGATTCTTGGTTTTTAATGGAAGAAAAGGTTAGGATGAGGGTGGCTATGGTGTTGGTCGTGAGGCCTTCAAGGGAAAATGATGAAGATGATGGAGAAGATGGCATGAAGAAAAGAGAGCAAAAGTGGTGGTCATCAACGTATGGCCACTTTTATAAAAGCTTAAGGTCAAAGGTGAAGAGGTAAGGTGGCATAAGGGTGAGTTTTGGTGTGGACACCTCAACTCTTCATGCAAAGGGAGGAAAGATGGTGTTGACACCTAATGCTTTGACCACATGCATGAAACATAAGCTTGACACCTCACTTCCTTCATGCATTCACAAATTCACTCAAGGCTACACATACACACACACACTCACGGCTTTCACATGCACACACATGGGCCATCACACTTTCATGGCCCAACATCACTCACAAGGCCCATTTGGTTTACTTAGGCTTAATCTAGACCACTTAACCCTTAAGCCATTCATAACTAAGCTAATCTAACTCATAACCAAACGATTAGCTAACTAAAACAAATCAACTTAAAACCACACAAGTCTAAACCTAATAGATTGGGTTTGATCTAACCCTAATCACGATTTGCTATCTAAACACGATTAAGCTCTAACACATCAAACTAAGGCAAAACATTAAAGCACGAATTATTTGGGAACTAAAATTCAGGGATGTTACAATGCTCATCGCTAGATGCTGCAGCAGGAACTTCCTCCGGGTCAAACTCCCATACATCAGCATCAAAATACTCAGCTGGAGACGATCCCTCACTAGGGTCCTCTTCAATCTCATCTGGGTCACTCTGGGGCAAGGCCTCAAAAGCATTGTCAAGAGACTCTATATATAGGATCCAAATCCTCGTACACCTCCACCTCCTCAGCTTCAGGGTCAATGCGTGCAGGCATGGTAATGGATAACCACCATGGTAATCTGCTGGTCCTCCGGTCCGAGGATCCACCAAAGAGAAACGACAAACACGGGTGTCAGTCGAATCTCCTCGAAGCGTGTGACCGGGGTCTTTAATAATCACCTCTGAGCCACCTCTCCATTCATAGCCTTGACGATTCACTTCTCATTGGTCGTCATGGTAAATCTCAAAGGTAAACTTGACCGGGTCCACCATCTAATGAGCCATCACAAGGCCAAAAGAAAACCAAAGACAAAAGAGATATAGAGAGAGAGTCAGCATTTCCGGGCGGATAAGCCGACTGTGTGGAATTACAGCAGGTAGACGTATTAAGATAAATAAATAAACAGCAACACATTAAACATGCATTCACATCTCCTGATTTTAAATTATCATTTCCAATATCTTCACTTCTCATTTTCATCTCTTTCTCGTGCTTACCACCGTTCCAAACCGTTTCCTTGCCCGAAGGCTCCCTTGATATACCACATACTTTTCATATTTCTTTTCTCATTATCAGGGGTTGCACTTTTTAGCTTCATATACTTTTCTTATTAAGTTTTATTAAAGCACATCCATCGACGACAAGAGAATTGGGGAAACGTCATCGAGGAGTTTGGTTAGCACACATACATCTCCTCCAATCCTTCCAAGCCTAATCGGAAGCAAACGGGACGTACAAGAACCTTAACCCACACAGGTCGACAGCCGAGCAAACCAACAATATATATCAAAGCCAAAACTGTACAGGCCGGCCATCATAACAATCAATGTTTTATTTTACATGATATCGCAAGGGCCCAAAACCATTCGACTGCCCACCTCGTTCAGGTTCCCTCTCACCGTTTCGAATTTGATCAAGGGGGCGACAATACTTTTCTAGTCTCGAGTGCAGAACACGCTACAATCCCTTGGGTCTTAAGTCCCGATCACATATAGACTAGTTCCGCCTAGAAAAGTACTCTAAGTTACTTGACGTGTCACCCTCATCACCCTCCCCTATCACAATCACTCACTTGAGTATCTGTCGATAAAAAAGGTATCTTCCTCTCCACTACTTCACGCTCAACTCACCGCATTATTCAATTTCTTTTAATGTTTTATTTGTGTTTTGATTATTCTAAGTTTCTATCGAGTCACCCTTGATCATCCCTTCGATGATCCTCGACCTCTAATCGAATCTTTCACATTAAACTTTCCTCAATAATTCATATACTCATTTTCCCTTTTACTCATCGTCATCACAACTGAGGGCTCGAAACCGTGGCATATTGTAACACCCTAGTTACTTTTACCCTTAATTTATTATGAATTTAAAATTTTCTCTTTTAATACTACTAGTTGATTAGGAAAACACTTAGGTATAATTACTTCTTATAAAAATCTCCGTAAAATCGGACGGAGTTTACTTTGTTTTAGGGACATTCTCAAAATTTACTTTTCCTGATTAACCTGCATAAAACTTCTTTTTCAACAACAATGGGCCAGCAGGGCCAAAATACAATTCGGTTCAATTACACTTTTCAGAAAATGATTACAATTCTAAAGTGGGTTTGCTTTCCCAAAATATTATACATTTCAAATTCCCAAAACTGAAACTATTGACCCACAAAGGGTCACTCAACTAACTAAGCAACATTCCACGAGGTGGAGTGCAATCCTGCCCGGCCATACTCGTGTAAGCTCCTTCTTCACCTGTAAAAATATATCAAGAAGGGTAGCATTACACAGAACTTAGAAAATACATTCTAAAATGACATAGAGAACAACTAAGGGATTACTACCCGTTATCACTTGAATTATATTTTCTATTTCAATTTCCCTTGCTTCATTAATTCCCTCTTGTTGTCCATATTTCTTTCTATTCCTTTTTACTAATTCCTGAACCTTTCTTGCTTCTGACATGTCCTCCTACCATTTTTCACATTTACTTACCTACCCTTTTATTCTTACTTAATACTCACTCCTAATGGAGGGTCCTGTTTATATAATAGTCCACTCCTTCATGGTGGTTCCTGATATTATCCACTCCTTATGGAGGGTCATGATACTGTACATACAATTCTACAATATTCCACTCCTCTATGGAGGGTCCTGATATTATCCACTCCTTATGGAGGGTCATGATACTGTACATACAATTCTCACTCCTGCTTAGAGAGTAAGCGGAGGGTCCTGTTCTCACTTCACTTACGATGCAAGTGAAGGGTCATGAATATATCCACTCCCTTACGGAGGGTCCTGATAATATCCACTCCCTTGTGGAGGGTCATGAATATATCCACTCCCTTACGGAGGGTCCTGATAATATCCACTCCCTTGTGGAGGGTCATGATAATATCCACTCCTCTATGGAGGGTCCTGATAATATCCACTCCTCTATGGAAGGTCCTGATAATATCCACTCCCTTATGGAGGGTCATGATAATATCCACTCCTCTATGGAGGGTCCTGATAATATCCACTCCCTTATTGAGGGTCATGATAATATCCACTCCTCTATGGAGGGTCCTGATAATATCCACTCCCTTATGGAGGGTCATGATAATATCCACTCCTCTATGGAGGGTCCTGATAATATCCACTCCCTTATGGAGGGTCATGATAATATCCACTCCTCTATGGAGGGTCCTGATAATATCCAATATCATAATCAACTATTCATACCATTTAATTACCTTCTTCTCTAACCATTAATCCTTTTCTTGATTTCTTTATCGTTCACCTATTTTCCTTCTTATTCCCATTAACTGCATTTTACTCTTCATCATCATTCATGTTCATTCCAATTCCATTCTAAATACTAAAATCAATAACATAACCAACTTCCTAATCACTATATTCATTATTGACTTTCAAACCAGACCATAATCTACATTCATCATCATTATTCCCAATTTTCACATAGTTCAACTATTTGATTATTTATCCCCTTTTTGTTACGCATTCACAACCTACAATTGTTTCAAGTTACCATTAAGTTCTCTATTCCAATTATCATTAAATCCATTTGTCTATCTCATCTCTAACTCTATAGCTCACTTTCATTATCAAACCCACAAATACTTAAATCTAGGCAATTACAAACATACACAATTAAAGTCATATCCATTAACCATTCATAAATCCTATTCTAATCAATTTCCCTAAGGTTCCTCTTTCTATTTTATTCTCTACCCTTAATTCCCCCTATATACAAGCTAGAAAATACCCCCTAAGTAGAGGTAACACTTCCCTTCTTACCTCGGGCTTTCGTTGAAAAAGAATTTGGGTTGTGGCTCGGTGTCGATTACGGCGTCGGTGTTGCTCCTCGTTAGTGAGAACGATCGCGGCTGGATCGAGGCCAAAGCTCCAAGCCTCGGAGTACCCAACACAAGCCCGATGCAATCACGGTCGATAACGACGCCAATGAAATCCGGAGGAAGGAGGGAGAAACCAAATAGAGGGAAGAGAGAGAGAGAGTAAGGGAACTCAAAATCAATAGGGAAAGAGAGAGGAAGGGGTGCTCATAGTGGTGGTGGTGGGTGGTGGTTCGTGGTGGTGGCTGGAGTGGTGGCCATGGTGGTGGGTATGGTGGTGGAGGGGAGAGGAGGAAGTGATGAGGGAAAGAGAGAGAAAGAGATCTAGAGGGAGGAGAGGGAATGAGTGGATCTATGAGGAGGAAGGAAGGCCAAGGGGGTGGGGCGGCTCCGGTGGTGGTGGTGGCTGTGGAGGAGGAGGGAGAGAGAAGGAGGGAGAAGGGGTGGAAGAAAATGGGGTTTTGGGGGAGTTTGGCGCACCATTTATGGTGCTGATACGCATCAGGTTCGTGCCCGCGCGCCTGGGCGAGGCTTCCGTGCGCCTGGGCGAGAAAGTGGCTGTCTGGTGCTGTTTTGTTCCGCTGCTCGCCTGGGCGAGGACTCCTCCCGCTGGGCGAGAGTTTGTTGACTCTGAGTTGACCGTATCATAACTTCTTCGTTAACCGTCGGATCTTGCCCAAATTTGGAGACAAGCTTCTTAATCCCTTAAACTTCATATCCAACAGTGGAATTTAATTTCTTAGCATCCTATAATAAATTCCTAATTTTCTCTTTTCGGTTGATTTCTAACATTTAAAACGCCGATTTAACCCCCGATTTCGATTAGATAATTTTGCCCGTTGCTTCAAATGTCTCCTACACAACCCCTAGTACTTAAAATGGCTGCTCACCTTGCTCACAAAATTCTTTAATCAATTAATCTATCCATTTTCTACATTCTAAACATATTAACTCACTAATTATGCTTGGAATTAAATTTGGGATGTTACAATTCTCCCCCACTTATTGGAATTTCGTCCCCGAAATTCCGTTCAATTTCTTTAATGGAGAACCATCCCAATGCAGGGTCCTTTGACTACAATACTCACTTCCCTTTGGTTCCACTCCCCCACTTGGAATTGGCATACCACTTTGCAGTAGTACGCCACTAAGTTCTTGCACTCGGTGAAAAGTACGGACTACTGTTCAACTTGATTAGCCTCGACGTGGAGACTCTATGAGATTTTTATGGTTGGTTTTTCTTGCGGCTAAACGTTCTCAAGAGTCTTGCTAGTAAGACTCCAAAAGGGGTCTTGGATTTTCTAAAACCAGGTTTAACTCTCCAAGGAAATTGGAGATGGTTCATTGGGTTCATTGGGTTCCTTCAGGAATTTTGCAGCAGAGGTTTGGAAAAGGTACTATTCAGACTGATTTCCTTTCTTCATTGTCGGATTGGTTTATGTTCTTCTTAAAAACTTTCAATGACATCAGCCATTAATAAATGCAAAGATCGAGGTGGTCAATCTCAATCTCACATTCATCAATGGTAATATCACTGTCGGGTTTACTGATGATATCGTCACTTAACAGTTGTAAGAGCCAGGACGACCAATCCTACTCTTACACTCCATTAAACAACAATGCCACCATGGGTTTGGTTCTATTTTACCCAGAGTTCTACAATTCCTTAACCATTCCTAAAAACTCTAATCAAACACACACATCATTCAAGCTTACATTGCAGCATTTCACATCAACACATACACAAATATCAAAATGAACGCTATCAATTCATATTCGCACATTAGTTACTGTCTACCTATATGCCCTATTTTACTTATCCTAGTGTTGTCCTACCAAGTCTTTCTCTCAAACTTTATCCTAGTTCATTATAATTCTATCCTACTTGAGAATTCACCAATAACTAATACCACTAATTCATACATAACAAAGAATAACATACATATGCATGCATAGCTTCACACATCTATATATTCAATCATAATCCTAATAGGATTTCTACCTCGACTCTAACACTTGGACATCTAACTTTACATCGGTTACTCGCTTGATGAGTAACCATTGGAGTAATGAGTAACTCCAATAGGCCGAGGAAAACTGCTCTGATACCAAAATGTAACACCCTAGTTACTTTTACCCTTAATTTATTATGATTTTAAAATTTTCTCTTTTAATACTACTAGTTGATTAGGAAAACACTTAGGTATAATTACTTCTAATAAAAATCTCCGTAAAATCGGACGGAGTTTACTTTGTTTTAGGGACATTCCCAAAATTTACTTTTCCTGATTAACCTGCATAAAACTTCTTTTTCAACAACAATGGGCCAGCAGGGCCAAAATACAATTCAATTCAATTACACTTTTCAGAAAATGATTACAATTCTAAAGTGGGTTTGCTTTCCCAAAATATTATACATTTCAAATTCCCAAAACTGAAACTATTGACCCACAAAGGGTCACTCAACTAACTAAGCAACATTCCACGAGGTGGAGTGTAATCCTGCCCGGCCATACTCGTGTAAGCTCCTTCTTCACCTGTAAAAATATATCAAGAAGGGTAGCATTACACAAAACTTAGAAAATACATTCTAAAATGACATAGAGAACAACTAAGGGATTACTACCCGTTATCACTTGAATTATATTTTCTATTTCAATTTCCCTTGCTTCATTAATTCCCTCTTGTTGTCCATATTTCTTTCTATTCCTTTTTACTAATTCCTGAACCTTTCTTGCTTCTGACATGTCCTCCTACCATTTTTCACATTTACTTACCTACCCTTTTATTCTTACTTAATACTCACTCCTAATGGAGGGTCCTGTTTATATAATACTCCACTCCTTCATGGTGGTTCCTGATATTATCCACTCCTTATGGAGGGTCATGATACTGTACATACAATTCTTCAATATTCCACTCCTCTATGGAGGGTCCTGATATTATCCACTCCTTATGGAGGGTCATGATACTGTACATACAATTCTCACTCCTGCTTAGAGAGTAAGCGGAGGGTCCTGTTCTCACTTCACTTACGATGCAAGTGAAGGGTCATGAATATATCCACTCCCTTACGAAGAGTCCTGATAATATCCACTCCCTTGTGGAGGGTCATGAATATATCCACTCCCTTACGGAGGGTCCTCATAATATCCACTCCCTTGTGGAGGGTCATGATAATATCCACTCCTCTATGGAGGGTCCTGATAATATCCACTCCTCTATGGAAGGTCCTGATAATATCCACTCCCTTATGGAGGGTCATGATAATATCCACTCCTCTATGGAGGGTCCTGATAATATCCACTCCCTTATGGAGGGTCATGATAATATCCACTCCTCTATGGAGGGTCCTGATAATATCCACTCCCTTATGGAGGTCATGATAATATCCACTCCTCTATGGAGGGTCCTGATAATATCCAATATCATAATCAACTATTCATACCATTTAATTACCTTCTTCTCTAACCATTAATCCTTTTCTTGATTTCTTTACCGTTCACCTATTTTCCTTCTTATTCCCATTAACTGCATTTTACTCTTCATCATCATTCATGTTCATTCCAATTCCATTCTAAATACTAAAATCAATAACATAACCAACTTCCTAATCACTATATTCATTATTGACTTTCAAACCAGACCATAATCTACATTCATCATCATTATTCCCAATTTTCACATAGTTCAACTATTTGATTATTTTTCCCCTATTTGTTACGCATTCACAACCTACAATTGTTTCAAGTTACCATTAAGTTCTCTATTCCAATTATCATTAAATCCAATTGTCTATCTCATCTCTAACTCTATAGCTCACTCTCATTATCAAACCCACAAATACTTAAATCTAGGCAATTACAAACATACACAATTAAAGTCATATCCATTAACCATTCATAAATCCTATTCTAATCAATTTCCCTAAGGTTCCTCTTTCTATTTTATTCTCTACCCTTAATTCCCCCTATATACAAGCTAGAAAAATACCCCCTAAGTAGAGGTAACACTTCCCTTCTTACCTCGGGCTTTCGTTTAAAAAGAATCTGGGTTGTGGCTCGGTGTCGATGACGGCGTCGGTGTTGCTCCTCGTTAGTGAGAACGATCGCGGCTGGATCGAGGCCAAAGCTCCAAGCCTCGGAGTACCCAACGCAAGCCCGATGCGATCACGGTCGATAACGACGCCGGTGAAATCCGGAGGAAGGAGGGAGAAACCAAATAGAGGGAAGAGAGAGAGAGTAAGGGAACTCAAAATCAATAGGGAAAGAGAGAGGAAGGGGTGCTCATAGTGGTGGTGGTGGGTGGTGGTTCGTGGTGGTGGCTGGAGTGGTGGCCATGGTGGTGGGTATGGTGGTGGAGGGGAGAGGAGGAAGTGATGATGGAAAGAGAGAGAAAGAGATCTAGAGGGAGGAGAGGGAATGAGTGGATCTATGAGGAGGAAGGAAGGCCAAGGGGGTGGGGCGGCTCCGGTGGTGGTGGTGGCTGTGGAGGAGGAGGGAGAGAGAAGGAGGGAGAAGGGGTGGAAGAAAATGGGGTTTTGGGGGGGTTTGGCGCACCATTTATGGTGCTGATACGCATCAGGTTCGTGCCCGCGCGCCTGGGCGAGGCTTCCGTGCGCCTGGGCGAGAAAGTGGCTGTCTGGTGCTGTTTTGTTCCGCTGCTCGCCTGGGCGAGGACTCCTCCCGCCTGGGCGAGAGTTTGTTGACTCTGAGTTGACCGTATCATAACGTCTTCGTTAACCGTCGGATCTTGCCCAAATTTGGAGACAAGCTTCTTAATCCCTTAAACTTCATATCCAACGGTGGAATTTAATTTCTTAGCATCCTATAATAAATTCCTAATTTTCTCTTTTCGGTTGATTTCTAATATTTAAAACGCCGATTTAACCCCCGATTTCGATTAGATAATTTTGCCCGTTGCTTCAAATGTCTCCTACACAACCCCTAGTACTTAAAATGGCTGCTCACCTTGCTCACAAAATTCTTTAATCAATTAATCTATCCATTTTCTACACTCTAAACATATTAACTCACTAATTATGCTTGGAATTAAATTTGGGATGTTACACATACAGCTCACACGGCCAACACTTATCCTCAACCTAGAAAGCACATAACAAAACCGTGCGCATTAGAGAGATTCACTTTCACATTTCCATAATATCCACAACAATTCATCATTTCCAAAAATGCTTTCTGTACACTTCCACTTTCATTTACCACTTTCCTTTAATCAGTTACCCAAACTCTTGCCATCAATTAATCACATATACTTTCAATATTATTACATTATTTTTATCAGCGTCATTAATCAAACAGAGTAGCATTTTATATAGCATGAATACTTTCAATTTCAGATAAAACTCAACAGGCATAAATTATCAGATCATACCTGTAACACCCGCATTTTCCTCAATCAATTTTAGTATTTAAAAATGGAATAGAAATCTATTTATTGGATTTATTGAATGATATTTTAATTCCATAATTTAATTTAATCAGTATTTGATTTTATTTTTTGTGGATTTATTTAATTGTGATTTTTGTGTTTTATTTTATTTAAAAACCGTGGAGTATATTATTTTATTTAAATTAGATTTTTATTTTGTACTTCCTTTAAAGTGGAGAAGGAAAATTTTATTTCCCCTCTTTGTGTGTGTGCCATGGCCAATCATGAAGGAGGGAAGGAAAATTTTGAGTTTAAGAGCCAAATTCAAATTTAAAATATACCCTAAAACCCTAAGGAGAGTATTTATTGCTCTAATAAATTATGTTCCCCACTAAGATTAGCATCATAAAAACCTAAGGTGGTTGTAATTAAAAACTAACCTATTTTGTCTTGAACCTACATTGACTAAAATTGCACATGAGCCCTTTTTGCCTCTTGATAAATTGGAACCCCCCATTTTAGTGATCAACCCCAATTAAAAATTTGCAACCATGCCCTTATGACCCCTTGTAAGTTTCAACCCCCTCTTTTAGTTTCATGACCCCATTTTAGTTTTGGTTATAAATACCTCATGTGTTAAGACTACCCCCTCTTGCATTTTCATAGTCTTAGAAACAAAAAAAAAGAGAAGAAGAGAGGAGAGGGAGGAGAAACCAAGGAAGAGAAGAAGAAGAGAGGAGAAGGAAAACTTGATTTCTTGCCCATTTTTCATCGATTCTTCATAGGTAATGACTCTAAGATTCTTATTCTTCATCTTTTTCATTTTATTTTTTGGTTTCTTCAAGTTTTTCAAGCTAGAATTTTTGTTTCAAGATCAAAGCTTTATGCATGTGTGTTCTTGAGCTTTCTTATTCTTTTCTACACTTATTCTTACTTCTATTTGAGATTGGAAACAAAAAAATGGACATGCATCAACATCCATGATGCTCACGATTTTGGTCCCCTTTTTTATTCAAATAATTTTTGATCTTTGATTTAAATTTTTATGCTTGATAATGAGTTGATTTATTGTGTTCTTGAACTAATTGAAATTTATTTGCAAAAATTTTTCCAATTTCCCCTATGCATGTCACAGTTAGGGTTTGATTTAGGGGAAATGGTTTTTGTTTTGTTTTGCATGTAATTGATTCATGAATGTTGATATTTATTTGATGTATTTTTGATTTCTAAAAAGGATTGCATGATAAAATGAAATTTTGGTTGGATGTGTGTTGTAACTCCCCAAAATATTAAGTAGAATAAAAAAAATGCGAATTAATAAAAACCTTTTTTTCAAAAGAGTGTGAAAACCAAAAGCATTGCTTATTAATATCATATTATATTACAAAACAATCTGAGTGTAAATATAATAATATCAAATTCCCCAAAAATCCCTCTTTACACCTAGAGCATGGTCTTCACAACTCTATCCTTCAAAAAGAGGATTCGGACAACAAGATGTCATCCTGGCTGTCTCTGCTATCGTTCCTTTAACTCTAACAGGAGATCAAGACCTTTGACATGTCATTCAAAAGAACCTACCACCACCGATGTGGTAGTATGGGAGTAAGTCACTTGTCATATCGCGCAAGCAGATTATATGATTATTTAAACACAAGCATCATAGATATCATTTCAATGTTATGAATGCATGCTCAAGTGTCTTAACAATCAATAACAAATATCATTAATCATTCATGCAATGCATGTACGTCTCTCAAAACATTCTTTTCATCACTTCCATAAAACAACACTCTGGGATGGACAATCGTGCGCTTGATGTTTCCACAACCTGTATAGCGGCCACACCGTTCTATACTAGAACCCCATCTACCACGATCCCAAAATGAACAAGGGGATGATCCTTGAACCATTGTCCGCCAATAGTTCTAGGTCCTTGTCATTTCAACTGTGGCGGCCACACTGTTCCAACCGTCTCATATAGCGGCTACACCGTACTATATGGTTTCCCAATCCCGCATGCACCTTACTCATTTTACGATTCTCGTAACATCATCCATGAGATGCATATTCCATATATTAATTATCAGCATTTTCATTATCAAGAATAATCATCATCATTATACACATGGCGGCCACACCGTTCCATGTCTTCATATAGCGGCCATACCGTACTATATGGAATCACACACATATGGCGGCCACACCGTTCCACATGTCTTCATATAACGGCCACACCGTACTATACAAAATCACACACAAATGGCAGCCACACCGGTCCACATGTCTTCGTATAGAGGCCACACCGTACTATACAGAATCATCTAAGCTCAGGGTCTCATACTGGAGCTATTCATTCAGGCTCACAACCTCATATCAAAGCTAATACAAGCTTCACGTATCCAAATTAGAGCAACACGCATCAACATATTTAGATCAGAGCTATATAATCATCATGCATCATCATGCTCATATTATCATCATTATTCCTTCATGACATTCATTCAAAGTCTAATACTAGTTCAATAGTATTCCATATCATTCATGTATTAATTGTCAAATTCATGGAGTCTCCAGTCAATAACCAACTAGTATAACGTCTATGCAAAGTCCTCCATGATTATTGCAATGAATTTAGTTATTTATTCATTTCTCTCAGGAATTAACCGGTTACAAGATCCACTAACCGGTTAGTGACAGCAGACCTGAGAGTAAACTGCACTGATTTAAAGTCCAAAACCTACCAAACTAAAACTAATTCCTTTCTAACACTTATGCAGAGTCTAAAGTATGTTTCGAAGGTGTTTTAGAGTATGATCTTAATATATTAACTTTGGATAATTTCTCTAATAATCTAAGTTTATTATGAACTTAATCCATGAACAAAACATCTAACATATTATGCATAAGCCATACGTTACATTATCCTTTCTTAATTGGATTAAATCTTAATATTTTACTCCATACATCACCTTATTTATAATTAAGAAAATTCTTTAAAGTCCTAGGTTCCATATGTCAAGCATTGAGCATTAGTTTGGCTCTTCAGGGTCACGGTAACCGGTTATTATTCCTCACTAACCGGTTACTATGACAGGTCTGAGAACAAAGACTTATCTCTTTACAAGTCAATCCCATTATAAACTCATTTCTTTTTCTTTGGACAACTTAGGATTGATGTGAACATGTTTACAATGAGTCACAACACCAAATTAATGTAATTAGCATTCCAATTTCTTGAGATGCATTCATGTAACAAAATTCTTAACATATGCCTTTGAATTAACTTATATTTATACTAAGTCTTTTCACAATCTAATCATTACTTTAATCACTATTAGTTAACACTATATAAATTATTAAACATCTATTCCTAGTTCAATCATCAATCCTAGTGTAAGTAATAACTACCCTTTGTGATTGCCATACCAAACACAATCAATTGATGCAATCTGTCAAGCACTAACCGATTACTGAGACTACTAACCGGTTAGTGTATGCAGTTTGACAGCAAACTGCACTTCTACTTCCTCAATTCCTTTTTGTAATCTAGTTATTACTTTTTGTTAACATCTGACAATCAACCTATGGCATTTAGACACCATTCCTTACTTGTTACAGATAGTAAATCAAAGCATATATCATCAAATCAATTCATCTAATCATTTCATATTATGCATAATTCAGGACATGCACTCATTCATATCAATTAATTTTGTTCCAGCCTAATTCTCAATTACATTAATTGTAGCATACACTTCATAGGCTATACCAAGTTGCATAGGAGGAATTCTCATTAATTTCACAGCTCAATTCAAAAGCAAGAGTACATATCACATGCATTAGAAATTTAAATAACCAATTCATCATGATTCAATCATTAGTTCAACCATTACTTTAGTCTTTAACTCAATTTCATAGCAATGGGGAACCAAGGATTGCTTCGGCCTCTAAGCCAACCAATTCTTGTCTTGGTTCCAACATCAAGATTTACACATATCATTATACAAACCCACAACCATAAATCCTAGCGATATGAATGAGATCTCCCATACCTTGCACGAATTGGACAACACTAAATCAAGCTCAAACTCAACCTTGAACAACAACTAACACAGCAACAACAACAACCAACACAGAAGTAACAACCACACCAGAAACAGGGGCAAGAGCAGCACCAACTCCTTTGATTTACAAGCTCTCACACTCACTAATCACAAGCTTGATGTGCAGCAACCAAGGCTAGTTACTTGCACGAATTTGAGGAGGTATTTGGACAGAGTTTTGGCTCTGAAATTCGTGAGGAACATGAACAAAACAACAACCCACAACAAGGTATTTATAGAGAGGGAAAAGAGAGGGAATGAGGCAAGGGTGGAGCAATTCATGCCACCAAGCCCTTCCCCATACCACACACTTGTCATAGGATGCGCCTAAAGACGTTCCCAGAAGAAAAAATCGAGTTTCCACGAGTTTCCTTGCTTAAACCGACTTAAAATTATGCAGATATAGATGTCATAACCGGTTACTAGTTTCACTAACCGGTTAGCCCACTGCTAAAATTCAAAAATACATTTTTTGTGCTGAAAAATTAATTTAAAAATATTTAATTCTCAAAACTAAATTTTCACCGTTGGATGTCAAGATAAAATCATTAGAAATCTTGTCTAAAAATTTGAGTACGATCCAACGGTTAAAGAAAGAGATACAGTCCAATCTTTACATGATATTTTACCAAAATATCACTTTTTTTTACATATTTCATTTAAATCTTTCTTTGCCAAAGCTATTTTATTTCCAAAATATGTTTCCTTATGCTTATTTTTCTAAGATACCTTTCTTAAGAACATTCTTCATTAATAAAATAATTATTTATCCTTTTTAATAAAATGAGGGATGTTACATGTGTGTTAGAGGGCATTCGGTTTTTGGCCCCTTTGTGTTTAAAATAATTTTTGTTCATTGATTTTAAATAAGAATGCTTGAATATAAGTATGTTAATTTTGTTTATGAGTTTAGTGTATTTGATTTGCAAAAATTTCCTTCATTTTCTCTATGCATGTCACGGCCTAAGGGCTTAAATGAGGGAAATGAGTTTGTTTTTATTTGCATGTAATGGATTGATGATTATTGATATATATTAAGTGTATTTTTCAGTTTGTGCATGAACTACATGAAAGAACGAATTTTTGTGTTGATTTGTTTTATTTTGGGCTATACGGTTTTGGCTTGGAAAATATGCAAACGAGTTTAATAATTTTTGTTGTGTGATTTTTGCTAATGAATATGCATAATCTAAGTGTGCTTATTTGATAAAAAAATGTATATGCTTTTATAGATGTAATTCGGCCAAACCATGGAAAAATGAATAAATGATTTTTGATTTTCAAAAGTTTGAGTTTTTGTTCTTGCATGTATATGTGTATTCGGTTTAGGCATGAAAAATTAGGTGAATGGGTTTATTTTGCATACATGTTAATGATTTGTTAAGTTTAATTATTTTCTTGAGTATATTTTTGAATTTCATGAAGAAAGTGAATAAATATATTTGTTTGAGGAAGTTTTGTGCTTTAATTTGTGTATGTGTGTGTTTTAGGTGTTTTAGGTTTGTAATTTTTAGCTTGTTCTCTTTTGATTCAATTCAGCCATGTATAAAAAATATGCTTAGGAAGTTTTGTCATATGAAAATAAATTTGTATATTGATTCTTGAAATGATTAAGTTGTTTAAAACAAGGAAAACTAAATGTGTTTGGTTTGTTTCTTTGGTTAAATTCGGTTTGTAAGTGTATGTATGTCTAAGAGGTTTTGTTTTTTGAAAATGAATTGTATGATGATGTTCCAAATTGATCTAGTTGATTTAAAGTGTTTGAACTTGTAATCTTTAGTTTATTTGATTTAGTTAATTCGATTTTATTGAAATTAAGTAGGTAAATATGAAAATAAATTTGTTTTGAAAATGATTATGTGTTCTATAAGTGATTAAGTGTTGGTTAATTGATTATGTGCTTGAATTTAAGTGATAAAATGTTGTTTCAATGCTTTAAGGTTTGTTAGAAAAATTTATGAACAATGTTTTGCCTTTGTGTATGATTCAGCCATGGTAGGATTAATAGGATAGGGATTTATTTTGCTAAGTGTTAATTGATATTTGAAAAGTGTGCTAGGTGATTGTGTGAATTGATTTGTTAAAGTGTTGTTATCATTTGAATTTTAAACTACGTTTGGAAAATGTTTGGTTATGAAAGTAACTTTGAAAACTAATTGATTTTAAGTTTGATTTCTTTGAGTTATTTGGATTTGATGGACTTGTTTGGTGGCTGTCCAAGTTTTGTTTGGTGATGAAAAGCTTGAATTTTAAAGTGTTAAAGTGTTGGTTTTATATTAAGGAACGTTTGGAAGCAAAAAGTACTTTTACGTTGTTTTCGGAAATTTTAAAAAGTGATTTTAGAAAACAGTACCTTGCTGTCGAGAATTGTTTGGACTTGTTTCTCAATTTTAAAAATGTGTTTAAGTGATTTAAAGCAAAGCTTTTAAGTGGTATTGGATTTAGGAAAAAGTCGGATTGAAAACGATGGATTTTTCGGTGTTTTCGGAGTTGTTTTGAGGTGCTGTCCAAGGCGGACCAGCAACCCCTATTTTTTTTAAAACCTATTTATGGATTATTTTGAAAGTGTTTTAATGTACTTAAGTTGTAGTTTTACTTTGGAACAATCATTTGAATTTTAAACTACGTTTGGAAAATGTTTGGTTATGAAAGTAACTTTGAAAACTAATTGATTATAAGTTTGATTTCTTTGAGTTATTTGGATTTGATGGACTTGTTTGGTGGCTGTCCAAGTTTTGTTTGGTGATGAAAAGCTTGAATTTTAAAGTGTTAAAGTGTTGGTTTTATATTAAGGAACGTTTGGAAGCAAAAAGTACTTTTACGTTGTTTTCGGAAATTTTAAAAAGTGATTTTAGGAAACAGTACCTTGCTGTCGAGAATTGTTTGGACTTGTTTCTCAATTTTAAAAATGTGTTTAAGTGATTTAAAGCAAAGCTTTTAAGTGGTATTTGATTTAGGAAAAAGTCGGATTGAAAACGATGGATTTTTCGGTGTTTTCGGAGTTGTTTTGAGGTGCTGTCCAAGGCGGACCAGCAACCCCTATTTGTTTTTAAAACCTATTTATGGATTATTTTGAAAGTGTTTTAATGTACTTAAGTTGTAGTTTTACTTTGGAACAATTCGAGAAAAAGGAAATTGTATATTAATATATTATATTTGGTTTGAGGAAATAAAGGTGTTGCTGTGGATCGTGATCGCGGAGATCAGAGTTTCGTGAATTCTCAGGGAGTTTCAATTCGTAATCAAGGTGAGAATAATAGCTTATCTGGAATGTATGTCATGGGTAATTTTGTTTAATTTCGATTTTTTAAATCGGAACCGTGATCGGACAAGGTTAAGTAGTGTAAGAGCAATTGGTCTGTTGATTGTCTGGCTCCTCGCATGAAAGACTAAGATCACTATTGCATTTATGTGTTGTTATTTGATTGAGTTATGTGAACATGAGAATATGAGTATATGATGCCTGCTCATGCATAATTATTCATGTTGTTATATTATGTTTAGCATGATGCATGACATGGAGACATGAAAATAAAGTAATTAATAAATGTGATGTGTGACGAAAGTAAGTAAAAGAAAAAGTAATAAGTGGAAAAGAATTCCCTGTTAAGTGTTGAAATGGTTATGGTTATGATTTATAAGACGAGTGGAGCTGGCCACTTGTGCAGTATGTCGTGGATCCGAGTCTTGAACAGTTAAGCAAGTGATATTGGAAAAGATTGGACGCTGAGGAAAAGTTGTGTAATTAGAGGTCGAGGATCACCGAAGTGATGGATAAGGGTGACTCGTCTGACCATAGGATTAATAAAAGCTTTAATAAGACTGATATATATATATATATATATCAAAGATAATAATTATATGCGGTGATATGAGTGTGAAGTAGTGGAGAGGAATATACCCTCTCTATCTACGGATATTCAGGTGTGTGATTGTGATAGGGGAGGGTGATGACGGTGAAACGTCAAGAAACCTGGAGTTCTTTTCTAGGCGGAACTACTCTATAAGTGATCGGGGATTAATACCCAAGGGATCGTAGCATGTTTTGCACCGCGAACTAGAAAAGTACTGTCACCCCATTGATCAAATTTGAAACGGTGAGAGGGAATCTGAACGAGGCGGGCAGATCGGCTGGAGATTGGATCGTGTGGAATATCAACTATCGTGTTAGCTGGCCTGTGCGGTTGTGGCTTGACATTCATATTTGCATGTTGTTGGTTTCTCAACTGTTCGACCGGCGTGGGTTAAGGTTCCTGTACGTCCCGTTTGCTTCCGACTAGGTTTTGGGAGAATATGGAGGAGATGTAGACGTGTGTGCTAATTATAAAACTTTCACAGTGGTGTCTTATATTTCCCCTGACATCACAGATAATGTGAACTCTTGATAAGGCTTAATAAAATATTCTGAGAAAGTTATCGATGTGAAAGTATCAAAGTGTGATGGTAATGAGATGCCGATGGCAGTAAAGTGTACAAGAATAATGATTTGGAATTAATAAAGTGGTTGAGTAATAAAGATGAGGATCATGCATTCATTTAGCATTCATTTGCATTGTGTTTTCATTTATTTTATACTTGAAATGTACCGGTGGTGTCCCTGATTTGTTGGCATGTCATGCTTCCGGAAAAGCTTATTCTTTCTCCTGTTCGTTGTTTCTCTTCGTTCTTCGTGGGGACACAACGGGCAAATGGTGTACAACATAAAGATTACCATGTGGCCCCTAGTGGGGGGAGCGTAGGAAGTCACCCCTGATGGATGGATCTGGAGAGGCTTGAATCGGTTGGAGATTAAGGACCCTGAACATCGTCTGAGATGAGCACGGATTGATCTGCACATTGGTCACATTACCTTGAGGGACTATATGGACGGAGGACCTCGGACGTACTACGCTCGTGGTAATCAGGCTGCCCCGCCTGCGGATGTGAAGGTTGAAGAGGAGGAGATAGCACCGAAGGATGATGATGATCAGCCGGCAGCGTAGGGAGTCCCATGGGTCTTGTGGTCTAGGTGTTTTATTTTGTTTTGATTAGGGTCGAGTCCGACTGAGGAAAGTCATACTCTAGATAACATATGATGTAACTATCCTATCTTCTGATGTATTTTGGGACTTAATGTCCTCACTCTTTTATGTTATCCCTTTATAATTATGTTGGAAATACCGTTGGAAACCGCTTTTGGGAAACTTATGTATTTACTGGTACTGGTGAACTTATTGAAAATGTTTAAAATGCGAAGAAGTATTTTCAATTTATGATTTGTGTATGTGATGGGAGTGTAACATCCCAAATTCTTACCCCCAAGCTTAGTTCAGTAGGTTCGAGCTAGGAACCGAGCTTAATCCGAACATGTCATCCGGAATGTCGTGAGATAGTCTTAGCCGTAGCGAGTTTAAGGGTCTAGCCGACCATCTAGCCACTTGCAGGGTCGCTGATCCAGCCTTAACCGCCGCAAACCGAGTATAAGTTCGACTTATACTCGGCCTCTATTCAGTCACCAGGAGGCTTACTTAGCCAATCTCCGTTTAGCATCCAGTACCTTAAGCCGAGGATGTTTTCCAAACCTCTTAGTAGCCGAGCTTAATGTGCTGAGTTTATGCTAACCGAGCTTGTGGTGTCAAGCTCATGCTATCTGAGCATGTGGAGCCGAGCTCATGCTATCCGAGCTTGTTGTGTCGAGCTCATGTCAGCTGATCTGGTGACATTGAGTTTGCGAGACTAGGGTCTGTAGTGCCGAGCTCATGTCGAGCTTAGGATGTCCGAGCTCACGAGAACCCAGGAGTTAGATCCGAGCAGGTAGTGTTGAGCTCAAGGTAGCCGAGCTCAATGTAATCGATCCCATGCCGAGCTTAAGAGATCAGAGCAGATATCACCTTCTAGTCGGATCCGTGAGTTCGAGCCGAGCACGGTCTTGGAACAAATGGTTCTCATTGTATCGTTCGCAATCTCTGGAAGCTGTCACGTCAAATGTCCCTGTCACTCTACTGTTCGAGGCTTCCTGAAGAAGCCATTAATTCTAGCCACACATTTACCAAGTTTCCAGAAGAAGCTTCTCTTTTCGAGACCACATGTTTAATCCCAAGGAAAATATCTTGAACAGTGCCAAACCTTCCATTTCCTATAAAAGCTGTGGCCCCTACTCTCATTAACACTTTTCACGAAGATTTTTCACTAAGAGTCCAGAGTCCTTCACGTCTCTCTCTCTCTCTCTTAAGCCTTGAAGTACTTCTCCTTTTTCTTGTTCTTCTTCGTGACTGCTTCAGCTCTATAAGAGGAGTTAAGGAGCTAGAGTGTAAGTAGTCAAGGCCAAGACCCGCGGGACTCCCTTATCTCTCACGGTTTTGAGGTAAGGAGTGGGTATTACCCTAACTTAGGTTTGGATTTCTAATATGTTCATAATAAGTACTAAGATTGGATGTTAGGCTAGGTTATTGGACAGTAGGGCATAGTTGGATATCAAAGAATAAAGTGACTAAAATGAACCCGTTTTAAGAGACTGTGAATATGTGTGTGTTTGATGAATGATGAATGGGTGAACTGTGATCTTTGCTAGAACTGTTTATTAATGTTTGAGTGATGTCTGTGATAACCGAAATTGGCTAGGTAAAATAGTAATGAAACTAACTAAGGAATAACAGTTAAAGGAAAATGATTAAAGAAAAAGCCGAGATAATGAACTGAGCCGAGAGAGTTTAAGAGTGAAGACAAAAAAATTGACAATCCGAGGAAGAAGACTATAACAAGAGAAGGTGTAAGACGTACATTGTGTGGGTACGCAGCCGAGCAAGAGAAGGTGTAAGACGTACACTGTGTGGGTACGTAGACGAGCAAAATAATAATAAAAGATGTCGAGTAAAGCTTATGCTGAGTAAGTAACGAACTAAGGCGTTTGATATGTGTTTGGTCGACTAAAATGGTATGACTCTCATTTATGTTCGGCCGATGATATCTGTGGTTTGGAATGAATATATATGACTATGTGCATGTTTGACTAATTGTGTTTGGCTTAGCACCTTATTATGTCGTATGAGAAACTGCTTTCTTAAGTTTCGTGTAATGCTCACCTCCTTACCCTCCCTTGTAGGTACTGAGTCCGAGCATACATGCTTCCAGGCCGAGCAGGTTCACTCTCCCTCACAGGGAGAGTAGGGTGTTGTAGTCGGACATCTAGCTATGTCCGTGGGATGTTTTGGGCTGTTATTATAATACTCTTGTTGTTTTGATAATGTATGTAAGAACTTAATGTTTTGAAACTGTTAATGCACTTGAGGTTGTATGTATAAGATGATAATTTATGCTGGAACTATGATGAACGTTAATGCTAATGAAATAGATGTGATTTCTTCAAGAGAAAAAGAAAAATTTAATTCGCCCTTTTAATTTAATGGGTAACATTGTTTAGGGTGTTACAGGGAGTGTTGTGACATCTCGATTTTGTGAGACGACAACGATAATTCTTTATGAGAAAATGTGCAAAGTTATTTTTGTAATTAGTTAATAATAAAGGATGTTTTAGAAAATACAGAAAATGAATTGTAAATTGCATCGGTACATGAATGTTTTGGAAACATGTTTAAAAAAAAGAAGTTTTGACCCTCATTTTTACTAATAAATAATAAATAAATACAATATTTTCGGGAAACAAAATCGGGGTGTTACAATACTATTCCATAATCATAAATAGATAGCATCATGTCATAATATTATAACAGAAATGAGATGTCTTAGTCCTACGTATAAGTGGCCATATACACACACAATCAACGATCACTATATGACTGACTCACAGACCCCACGTTCCGGCTTTTGAGATGGCCAGAAACATCTTAAATTTTACCTACAAACCGCGGTGTCTTTGGAAAACTTCTCTCTCACCTCGAGTTCTGACAGAAATCCAAAGAGCTTTTACTGATGCGGTTCTCCGACACGTGTCCACAGCTGATTCCTTCTAGATTCTCAAAACAGACATCACATATTAATAATATAATCTAATCCAAATGTCTACCCCAAAATTGAAATTACTCTTTAAAACTTAAATTAGAATCCTTTCAGTAAAAATCAAAACATAATTCCTTTTCTCCAAAATCGTTCCAAAACTCTTTAACGCTTTAAATTCCATAATGTCGTTATAGAACAATTAGCAAAATCATTTTAGAAATGAAAAAGTTAGTGGTTGGTCCGTCTTTGACAATGGTTCACTCGGGCCCAAAAACACCCAAAAACTCCAATTTTTCGATCTAACTTTCAATATAATTTAAAATACTTAAAACTCATACTTTTAAATGCTTGCAAACATTTTACAAGTTGAAAACTCAGCCATTAGAATTCTGGACAGCCACCACATGGTTCCATAAAAATCATTTTCCAATTATTCAAAAACACTGTAAAGCCATACGTCAATATATTTTTCGAACCACAACACTTTGAACAATATTCGGGGAGCCATGATATAGTTCCAATATCCAGAAATGAATTAAAGTAAACAACTCAAAAACCAACTTATTTTCAAAAGCAAATCATTAAGTCAAACACTTACACATAACCATTTAAAACAAGAACAACACATCACTAAAACCGAAACATAGAAACAAACAACTAGGGCACACGTATTCCAAACTTTAAACCTATTTACACTATTTAACATGCAACTCACTTTAACAAAATGGAAATAAATCACTTGTACTTATTCAACTGTGCCCAAATATCTCAATCAAAATAAAAACATTTGGCCAAGTCCAGCAACACACAAGTATCACATTCATCCAAAGCATCAAGCACATGCTAGACCTAATACAGGGAATACAGGAAAATAAAATCCCAAAACTATATCAAATCAACTCATTTCAGTCCTACACTTAGCAATACACTTAAACATATATTTAAATACCTCACATAAAATTCTCAAACCAATCCAACATCCAGAACACAAGTTTTTATCCTAATTTGTCACAAAAACCAATCAGGACTGTTGCAATCTGAGACAAATATGCATTTATTTAAAATAGCTAACTAACTCCGATTGACAAGAAATTTGGTAAAGAACTCAAAAATAGACCTAAGATCATCTCATAAAATTTTCAGATTATTTGGAGTTTCCTAAGTTACCTTTTTCCATTTAAATCTCTATCTAGTTCTGAAAATCCTGAACTAGATTGTCCATTGTTTTGCAATCATTTAAAATATCAAATCAACCCTAAATCACCTCAAATTTTACAGAGAGTATCTTAACATATGAAAGACCTTACCATAAAAATTTCAAGTCCATTGGAATAGCACATGTTCAAAAATTCAGTTTGCATTTGACCCGAAAACCCCATTTTTCCAAAATTGTTTTCTCAAAAACAAATCTTGAAAAATTAGTAAATCAATCCCAAAAATCAGACAAAAATTCAGAGGTATTTAAATTAGTCTCATCAAAATAGTGACAAAACCTTAAGCTCCTTAAACATGTACGAGTATTTTTCATTCAAACCTTTTTCAAGAAAAATCCTTAAGATTCCAAAATCAACATCGAATCAAACCATAATTCAATAAAATACTAATGTGAGTCCAAACCCATTCAAAGTCACTTGAGCATGTTAAAATAACATATATCATGTATAAAAAAAACTCATTCCCTAATGATTATATAAAAACCGAATAGTGCACCAAAATGACCTTTAAATCAGCTTATTTTCTAAGACTCTTTTAAGACATAAAATAAGCAAGTTTTGCAACCAAGCTTTAACTTTTACCAACCAATCAACACATACACCTTATATAGGACTAGAGCAAATCATTGGATTCATTTTTACATGCATGGCCGAATTATTCATTCCCAAACAAACCAAAATTTACAACTCTTAAACACTTTAATCAAACTAATCATTCCCAAGCACCATCACACAAATTCATTTTTAAGAAATCAAAAGTCATTTGATTAGTTTCTCATGTTTAGCCAAATTATCTAATAGTTATTAACACAACATTTTAGTTCAATTTCCATATGCATGCTCTCTAATCTAAACCATTTAGCACCTAGAATAAGTATTCCCAATCAAAATCAATTCAATCATTCATTTTCTTATAGAGACTGAAAATACCTCAAGGAAACAACAAAGATTTACAACCATTAACATGCATCAAGGATAAAAATTATTTAGGCATAAACATCAACAAAACCGTATGGCACCTCAAGTACTCAAACTAAGACAAAAACCAATTTGACAATTATTTTCACATACAACCGAAAAATAAGTTAAGAAAATGACAAGGATTGACATACCTTTAACATGCATCAAACAAAAATTCATTTCCCTTAAACTTAAGCCCTAGGCCGTGGCACCCTCAAGGAAAATTGGGGATTTTTCAACTAAGATTAAAACGATAACATGCACCACACAAATCAACCCTTAGTCACTCATTCCAAACATGACTATACCAAATAAACAAAACAAAATCATTAAAAACATGGACAATAATAAAACCGTGGGGACTTCAAGATTCCTAAACCAAGACAAAATTAATTTAACAACTTATTCTTCATATGAAAACCGAAAATAAGCTAGAAAATAGCAAAGATTGACAACTCCTTATCATGCATCAAAAACAAAATTAATTTCCTCTATGTTAAAGCCCTAGACCGAAAGATGCAAGGAAAAAGTTAGGGACTTTTTGAAAATTAATCACCACACACAACAACATGTACATAAAATCAATAAGGATCAACTCTTAATCTTCCATTCCTCAATCACATACACAAAACAAAAATCACTTGAACAAGAACAAGGTCAAAACCGTGGGGACATCAAACTTGGATGCATGTCCGTTTTTCAACTTCCATACTCAAATACATGCTTGATAATGCTTAGAAAACAAGAAGAAATCAATAAAACACTCATGCAAAGACTATTAAGCATCAAACAACAAAACCCCTTTATAAGCTCCAAAATGAAAACCGAATATATGAAGGAAAAGAGAAAGGAAATGAGGTTGGGAATGGTTACCTAAATCAAGTCTTGAAAAATGCAAGAAAAATCAAAGTCTTCCTCTCTTCTCTTCTTTCTTGAGGCTTCGACCTCTTCTTCTCTACCACTATCTTTTCTTTTTTTTTTTGTAAGCAAATGGATGTGTAAGAAGGGGGTAGGATGGGTATTTATAGGGTCTTAGGTGGGTGGGTTCATTTTATAAAAATGGGGGTTCATAAACTAATTTGAATGGGAGAGTGTGTAAGGGATAAGAAGCTATGCTTCCCATTGGCTGAAAATCTCCCTAAGATAGGGTCATTAAATGTTAGTCTTAATTAAGATGGTTTAATAGATAAGTTGTATTAATTGGGTTGCCCTAGGGTCTTGTGCACTAATAAATGGATGTCTAACAAATTCAAAATTCAAATGCACAAAAATATACCAAAACCGTGAATTTCATCTAGTCTGGAGAAAATAATATTTTTCCAATACAGTAAATAATACTTAAAACCATAACTCAATTTTCTTAAATAATAAAACGTTATAACTTCCCAAAAATAATGAGAAATTCATGGACTGCAAAATAAATTCCAAATTCTACAAAAATAAATTCTACATGTTATTATGATTGTTTTGACTGTAAATTCATCAGATTCCGATTTACCAGTCAAAAGTTATGAATTTTCAAAGTTAAACAAATCAAAAGAATTAATAAATAATCATTTCTCCAAAAACACACAATAATTTATCACTACAAAATAAATGCTTTAAATTAATAAAATACAAGGATCAGATATTTTAATCAATTTAAAATAATTCCCTTATTTTCACGTATTATTATAATTCAAATAATATTTTTATCTAGATTTAAAAAGAATTGACCAATCAAAAATCTCCAAAAAAATCAATTTATTGAAATGGGGAAAATTGCGGGCATTATAGTGAGAAAATTCCATTTTTCTCTCCCAAACCGACTAAAATCGCACCAGAAGTGGACATTTTTGCTTATGGAACCTCTACATTCTGTACATTCTTAAGCATTTTCGCTGAAGCGAAAATTGCTCGAACTGCTTGCATTAAAAATGCTATATCTTTTTCTTTAACCGTTAGATCATGATCAAATTTGGAGATAAGATTTCGAACATCCATATCTTCATATCCAACAGTCAAATTTGTGTTTAATGTTTTAAATATTTTATTATAATTTTTCTATTATTATACACTTTCTAATACTAAAACAAGCATACACCAAACAAAATTTAAATACATAACTTTCAACACTTTCCAAAACATAAATAATAATTCATATACAAACAAAATTCTAATTTTCTATTTATTACTAAAATTCAGGATGTTACAATTCTTCCCCACTAATATGAATTTCGTCCCCGTAATTCAATTTGCCAAAGAGAGATGAGAATGGGATTACATTACTTAAATAAGGAGTTTAAGATCCCTAATGGCTTACTCCCCCACTTATAATATGCCATAGGTTAAAGATTTTTGGTGATATTACTACTCCTTTCCTAATAAAGGTTTTTTTTCTTCAATTAGATTTTTACTAATCGATTACAATCCCACTTCAGGCATACAACATATCCTAATTTTAGACAAATGCCACAACACCAGAGTAAAAAGAATGAAATCATCATACAATAAGCAATTAATCATTTTATAGTCATGTAGTTGGATCATCAATACAATTCACACATACTTTACTTATCATACAAGTACAAAATTAGCTGTTTCCAAAATTCACAATTCAAAACGCAACATATTATAACTTAAACATGAAGCACAAACTATACAAGAGTGATAGTAATCAATTCCTCCTAGAACAATTAATTAGATATATTACAATCACACCATTACACCATTATCTTTTTCTTTTTAATAGTTTTTATTAGTATTACAACACTATTCAAATTGAATTGACAACTCTAATGCATTGAAATCATTTTACTTTCTCAACAAACAACACACTTATTTACAGGAAAAGAAACATAATATCTAAACTACCAAATTGGTGTATAATTCAATCTATATAAGTGAACTTATATTCCCCAATACAATTATGTACAAAGAAATCAAAAATTATTTCTATACTCAAGATACTTTATATCACAATAGAATTTATCAAAAATAGTTGTAAGTAAATACCAAAGAGATTAAAAGGTTTTAAATCAAATTAGATAATAGTTATTATTTTTTTACAAGGTTAAGATTTAAAGTTCATTATATAAAGTCCTTTGCTTGAACCATTAAAGTGGAATTGAAAAAAGATTTTCAACAAAAGGATATAATGCACACACCCACACTCTTGTTTAATACAAGTTTCTATGGTGCTTTACAACTAGAGAATAAAACATGATATTACTAGCAATTCCATCACTAGTGCAATTTAAAATCACAACATGTTGAAATTCACATATAAAGCACAACTTAGGCTAAAAAAATCAAACTCATACAATAAAACTTTTCAATTCATTTTGATATACGGTAGCATTAGGGGAATATTTCAAAGATAATTACATAACTAGAACGCAAATAACTCGCAAACATCAAATTACTATGCGTGAAATCAAGAAAACAATTGTTTCAAGAGTTTTAACAAAATGTTCATACATAATAAAATATTACATTTACAAGAAAATCCATATAGGGAAACTAGAAAGGAAACATTTATCCATGCAAGTTACTTTTGCAACATAATGGAAAGTATCAAATTCGAAAAGAAGGATTTTGACAACATAAAAATATATGCACTTGCTTGAGTTCTCATCCAAGATATTTTCATTGCGTTTCATGATTAAGAAATGAAGTATAATGTTTTAAACAAGTCTTTAACAAATGAAATTTAAAGTTACAATAACATGAGTTTTTTTGAAAATAATGGATGATTTGAAAAGTTAAGGAATCTGTGAAGTCTTAAAACAACATTTATTTGTTTTACCTTGTATAATTGCAAAAACAGTGATGATCAATTAGTATGAAAAGTCATGATACCCAATTTCAATGAAAATCATTTGGTTAATTTGGAAAAAATTGGATAGCTATCTATTTCATGGTATCCTAGAATTAGAAAAAATGATTTCAAAAAATAGTCCCTATGTCCCAAAATAAGAGAATATCTTTTTGATACTATGAATGATTCTATTTTCAAATAAAATATAATGCATGATTTATTCATTAATTACAAATTTCTATCACACAAATTTTCATATTATTTTTATAATTTTTAAGATTTTTAATATAATATACAATCTTTAAGATTTTTCATTAATTATTTTTACTTTGATTTGTGATAAAAAATTACATTTTTTATCAAGATATTGAGACAGAGGGAGTAGTATAACAGGTTATTATAGACAAAAATATCCTTATGTGTTTTGTAGAAATATGTTAATTATAAATATTTATGATTTTTTAAAAGTAAACAATTATAAAAAAAAACTTATAGCATAGATAATTAAAAAATATAATATGAGAAAGGTAATTTTTCAGTTGAAACAAATTAACATAACATAATATATTAATATAGAAAAAATACCCGTAAGTGTTTTGTAGAAATATATTTACTCGTTAATAACATTAACAATGAATATTGATATTAAGTATTAAAGTTAATAAAGAAAATTATAATGTATTGAAAATGGTATGCAACAAATTGATGACTGCATCTAGCAAATCATGATTTTGGGATGTCGAGTCCGCACATAAGTTCACATTAGGGGTCATGGTTGTAACATCTCGAATTTTAATTACAAGAATAATTAGAATAATCATAAGATTGGAAAAATGAGAATTATGCTAAAGAGGATTTAGGGTGATGAATTAGGATCCCTTTGAGTTCCATGAAGGAGTTAGAAAACATGGGCATCGGATAGGAGATTTAAAGATGAACAACAGAGTGTAGGAAACGATGTTTTTGGTGTTAGAAACACCTTGTATTAGAAAATTAAGAATAAAAGATTTACAACCTTAAACATAAATTCCACCGTTGGATGTGATGATAAGGGTCTTCTGGAGCTTACCAACAAATTTGAGCAAGATCCAACGGTTAACGAAGAAGATATGACATTTTGAATGCACATTGTCCCAATTAAAAAGGGGCCTACGCCCAGGCGCCCTGGGTCTGCGCCCAAGCGCTCAGAACAGTCTGAAACGCCCAAACTCAAGGAGCTTGGCACCCAGGCGCCCCTGGTCCCCACCTAGGCTCGCGGACTACGTACTAGCGACGAAATGAGGCATTTTTGGAGGGCAAAACGGATTTTTCACCCCTTCCCCAACCCATATACACCACACATCTTCTAGCTTCTTGGAGAAGTCATTCACTCCCAACCACTCATTTCATTTCCATGTTAAATAAACAAAAACAACAAACACAACACCCCTCATTCACTCTTCTTCATTATTTCTTCTTCTTCTTCTTCTCAAGAGCTCCAATAGCTCATCACCAATCACCACCACCATCACACCCCAAGCTCCATAACACCAAGCATCATCATCATCATCCTCACACCTCCCTCACCACCACCAAGTCCCAAGAACACAACAAAGCACATACACATATTTCCTCATCCTCTCGTTTCTCTCAAGGACATCAAGAACACAAAGAGCTTATCATCCCCACCAAAATCATCAAGCTCAAGAGCCTCCTTGCCATCATCATCATCACATGCATAACACCCCCATCCCCACTATATTCACTTTGTTTCTCTCACTAGAACCATAGCCATGGAGATTATTTCTCTCTCCTACCTTCTCTTCCTCAAGAGCCATTGAAGGAGAATCAAGAGCATCAATACTCATTATCATCTACATCATCAAGCATCAAGGCAAAACTTCATCGCACCGTCACTCACTCAACTACACGCCTCTCTCTCATCCCCATACACTCTTTGAGTTTTCTCCCTCTAAGCTCCAAGGGCCAAGAACATTATCATCAACCTTCATCATCATGAACCCTCCTTAAGCACCCCAAGACTAACTTTCATCATCCCCATTCATCTCTTGGTGGTCATTTTGAGATGACAAGCTAGACTCAAGGGGTTCAAACTTCAAGGAAATCTAGGGCACAAGAGGAAAAGGCAAGACTTAGAGGTTCCATTGCATCTCTCTAGCTTCGTTGAGGTAAGGAGATGGTATTACCATTTCTTAGGGCATGAGTTCTAATTAGAGTATAGTGATGACTAAGAGGGATGAGTAGTGATAGTGATAAACCTTAGGATAATGTACTTGATTAGGGCTAGGTAGTTAGAGTTGGATTATAGAACTGATTGAGATGATTATTGAATGTATGTTTGTGTGATGTTATGTACTTGTGTATGTTATAGTTATTTGTACGAGATCAGGTGTAGTATAAAGGCATGAGCAAGTCCCTAGGTAAGCTAGGTTTGTTATAAAGCTAGGTAAAACAACAACAACAACAACAACTAAGCCTTTGTCCCATTAGGTGGGGTCGGCTACATGGATCAAACGACGTCATAAAGGCCTATCATAAATCATGTCTTTTGATAAGACATTGATTGCCAAATCCTTCTCAATTGTTTCGCCTATAGTTAGGTAAAAGCTTGAGTAAATCCCTAAGTAAGATAGGTCGGTAATAAAATAATGTAAAATCCATAAGATGAAAACTTAATAAAATAATAATGAGATAGTTAGGGTTGTTGGGCTAGGAAGTAGCTAGTAAGTGAAATAGGAACACTTAAGAAACGAACTTAATGAGTAAGTAAGAAATAGAGAAATCAATTGGAATAGGTGAATGGCTAAGGATGTGCACAAACAAGAATAAGATTGAACCTTAGAGTAATTGAAAAAGGACACTAAGTTAATAGTAGGAATGTAGGAAGTTAAGTCAATTGTTCATTGAAATGCATAGATTAGTTGAGGTTATAATAAAGGACTTAAGTATATTGGAACTAGACAAGGCTAAATAAAGTGAACTAAGACATGAGGGGAGTTAATAAAGATAGACCTAATTTAGGGTTACTCAAAAAGACTTAAACACAAATGAATGACTAAGATGGATTAGATTGAATTAAGAATTAATATATATTAGAATAGAGAACGTAAGTGTAGTACCCGCAATTTTCCCCATTTTAACAAATTAATTTTGGAGTTTTCTAATTGGTCAATTCTTTTAGATTTGGATAAAAATATTATTTGATTTATAATAATACGTGAAAATGAGGAAAATTATTTTAGTGGTTAAAATATCTGATTCTTGTAATTTATTAATTTAAAGAATTTATTTTGTGGTGATGAATTATTTTGGTATTTTGGAGAAATCGTCATTTATTAATTCTTTTTTTAGGTAAAAGAAAAATTCATTACCAACGTGCAAAATGCAGAAACAATAACAAAAGGTCTTAAACACAAGACTTGCCACCTTCTAGGAAGGGTTCAAGACTTATGCAAAAGCCTGAAACCAAAGGTTATTTTGCCACCTTCTGTGAAGGGTTCAAAACAACCTGAGGCCAAAAGAATAAATAATGACTAGAGTTCCTGCCTAATTCTATCAACTAAGACATTATTCTTCCAATCTACAAAATTAGGAAAAACAAAACTAATTCTATGAGCAACCTCTCTCCTAATAATACTTAAAATAAGGTGAAAAGTGCGATGATTCCTTTCCTCCCATATGTGATAAATCAATGCTGCAAACATAGCAAAAACATATTTGCGGCGGACCTTATTATCCCTGAAAGCATGACAGATCCACCTTGTCCAGTTGTGATACTTGTAAGGATACCTGTCAATTCCTATCCAGAGACAACAGTAATCAAGGAGACTACAACTCCGATTACATTCAAAAAATAGGTGATTCCTAGACTCAGCAGAAGATAGACATAAACAACAATGATTAAGAATAGACATAAAACATAACTTGTCCAGAGTTTGGAGCTTCCCAAGAGTGGCAAGCCATGCAATAAAACAATGTTTTCGTATATTCACACTATTCCAAACCATTCTATGCAAAGGAAAGATCCCTTGCTGGTCTTTAAGAAATAAGTAACCACCGTTGACCGTGTACATACCATCTTGAGTCCTACTCCAAGTATCATTACAGAATCCTGGCTTTAATTTATCTCTTACTTTTAGAATTTGCTTCCAGTGTCATCCAGCCTGAGATGAGTTGCATTGCCAGAAATCTTGCTCCTTTATATAAACCGAATGCATTCATCTTACCCGAAGTGTATCCTTCTTCATAGCCAAATCCCAGACCTGCTTACCAATCGCTGCAAGATTCCAAGTGCAACAATCCTTGATGTTCAACCCACCACACTTCCTGGATTTACAAACAGAATCCCAAACAACATTAGCTGAATAATGACCTGTTTCCTGCTTCATTTATTAATTCTTCGATTTACTTAACTTTTAAAATTCATAACTTTTGACTGGTAAATCGGAATCTGACAAATTTACAGTCAAAATGATCGTAATGAAATGTAGAATTTATTTTTGTATAGTTTGAAATTTATTTGGCAGTCCACAAAATTTTCACTGTTTTGAGAAAATTATAACGTTTTAATATTTGAGAACATTGAGTTATCGTTTTAAGTATTATTTACTATATTGGAAAAATATTATTTTCTACTGTTTAAATGTGATGCACAGTTTTGGTATATTTTTATGCATTTGAATTTTGAATTGTGAAACATTCATTTATTAGTGCACAAGACCCTAGGGCAACCCAATTAATACAACTTAACTCTTAAACCAGCTTAATTAAGACTAACAATTAATGACCCTATCTAAGATAGATTTTCGGCCAATAGGGTGTTTACCCATTTATCTCTTACACGCTCTCCCACTCTAATTAAATTCTAAACCCTCATTATTAATTAACACACCCCATCCACCTAAAACTCTATAAATACCCATGATTCGCACCCACACCCCTTGTTCTTACACACTCATACTCTTAGAAGAAAAAAAAAGAAGAAGAGATAGAGGGAGAGAGAGGAGAGGCCGAGAGGGAGGAAGAGAAAGAGGAGGAGGAGAAAGCTCTTGATTTTTCATTCCCTTTTCCAACATCAAGCTAGGTAATGGTCTCCAATCTTGTTTTCCTTCTCTTTTTCTTATTGATTTTCGGTTTCTACCTTTGGTTTCATGAAGAATTTTTGTTTGGCGTTCCACTACAAGAAATATAGCTGTTTTCCGACGGACTTTAAGCCGTCAGTGTTTTTTGAGTTTATTGACAGAAATTGCTGTCGGAAACCACATTTCCGACGGATTTTCTGACGGAAAGCATTTTTGATTCTCTTCCGACGGATTTTCTGACGAATTTTCTGACGGAAAGTATTTTCACTCTTTTCTGACGTATTTTCTGACATATATTATTTGCCCCCTTTCCGATAGATCAAATCTGTCAAGAAATTAATTTTAAAAAAATAACCCTTCATATTTCTGACCGAAAGTGTTTTTATTATTTTTCGACGGATAATTCCGTCGAAAAATTTCTTCTCCAGTAAAAAATAATTATAACTAAAGATTATAATTAATATTATTTACTTTAAAACAAAATTTATATTAATATTATTTTCCAAAATATTTTATGCCTTCTGTCTTCTGACGAATATGTCCGTCAGAAATCTTTATTGTTTATTTTATTTTAATTTTGGTCTCGCTAATTTGTGTCAGATAAGGGCATTCTTTAAGTAATCAATAAAAATAATATGCCATTGGAAAAGTAACATACACACAAAACCTATCAATTTATTTAATATAACATTTTTCAATAACATGTTAGGGTTTACTTTTTTTTTTTATATTAAATAGTGTTCTATGAATACTTATTATTGATATTTTTCTTTATTTTTTAATTCTCCCTCTGATTTTTATTATAAGTCACTTTTATCAATTTTCACATCCCTTAAAAAGTTGGTTATTATGGTTTGTGGTATTGAATTGATAATGTAAATATTTGATACACCATCCAATTGATTTAAGAGAATGTAGTTTTTTTTAACCAACCTTAAAAATATATATTTTTAGTGCAGATACAAAACTGTCCTCTTTAGTTTAAATTGATTTAAGAGAAAGGTTGTTTCCTTTAACTAACCTTAAAAATCTAATTTTTATGGACAGTTGCCAACCGGAACCACCTTCATTTAGTTTATTTAAAAAAAATATTAAAATCAAATAAAATTCAGAGAATTATAGAAGAGGGTTCTATTGTTAAACAACCTACTTAAAGAAACAACCTACTTAAAGCTTAAATTAAAAAAAAAAAAAAAAAAAAAAAAAAAACCAAAAGAAACCCGCGGAACATTCCCACCAACACAAATTTCACTAAAAGTGATTGCCCTCCAACACTAAACACTAAACATCTGACCATATTCAGTCCAACAACAACACACATTCTCACAATCATCGCCCTCATCTGACCGCCGTCGCTTGCCCTCTCACCCACCATCGTCGCTTGCCGTCATCGTCCACCGTCTGCCATTGCATGCAATTTCCGCTCACCTCATTCTTAGTAAGAAAAATCATATTTCTCTCATTCTCTCTTTAAGTTTTCGTTTTTTTTCGATTCTACCTTTCTTTTGATTATGGTAATAGAGTAGAGGTTTAGGGTTTTTGATTTTCCCTCTTTTTGATTCTGGGTTTAGGGTTTTTGATTTTCCCTACTTTCGACTGATTTGGGGTTTTCACATTAATTTTGTGCATGTTTCTATTTAGAGTTTTTGATTTAGGCCCTTCCCCTGTCCTCTGTTTTTGATTTTGTGCGTGTGTGCTTGTGAGAGAGAGAGAGAGAGAGAGAGAGAGAGAGAGAGAGAGAGAGAGAGAGAGAGAGAGAGAGAGAGAGAGACCGTAGTAGCAGTAGTGTTCTTGTGTGTTTTGGATTTGTGCATGCAAGCTTCTTTTAATTTTTTTCTTAGTTTTCTTTTGATGGGCTTTTTTGAGTTCTTTTATTTTATTTATTTTTAAATTTTGATGGGATTTTGTTAATGGAAAAGGAAACAAATTGAAAAAATGATTAGGAAGGACAGAAATATTTAGTGTAATTGACGTTGGGTGCCAATGTGGTATAGAGAAGGCATAGAGTTTGAGGGAAGCGAAGCAGCTGTTTGATTCCCCAAATAAAATAACTTAGCAACACAATTTGCTGTTTTGTATGGACGGACACTGACTTGTACTTGAATGATATTTGGCATCTACTCATCAAGCAAGTATTGAGTACGTACCCATAACTACCAGTACTTTATATGTTTCTGTACAACCATTCAGAAGTTTCTGTGCAGAGTTTTTGTCTGTCCTGTGTATATAATCACTATACGAGTCAGAACTTTATCACTGTTTTCCTTGTCGAAGCTTTCATCTGTGATATGCCTTTGTTGACATTGATTTGATGATAAGGTTTTATAAGCTTTGGGTATCTTGTATGTTATGCTTTATTTTGCAACTTCCACTTATGTTCTCTGATTGTTCATAATTTTAAATGGAATCTAAAAAGGAAGAGGAACCAAGATGATGAAAAGTTATATTTTGTTCGTAGTATTAGAGCTGAGGTTACTCACATGATGAGTTTTTTTTTTTTTTTTTTCAATTTTTGATGCCCTAGCATTGTGTCTATGCAAGTCTATTGTGTGAACTTTAACCTTGTTTGTTGTTTATACTTCCCATGGTCTAATGTGCCCTTGTCTTGGGTAAAGTAGTCAAAGGCAGCAGGTGCGTGGCTAAGGTGCCTGGTTGAGACACTTTAGATGATTTCATCTGTAACAAGCTTGACACATGATATGTATGTCTAGTTTTAGGGAGATTGTTAAAATAGCCATATGCAGTTTATGTATCTCATGAATTGTCTATAAAATGGATCTCACTCTCCTGCTTTAATCCTTCCTTTTATGTATGAGTTTATTTAATTTCTTACTTTTCTTTTTCTAAAACAAATAAAAATTGGATCTCTGTATTATAAAATGTATCATGAACTTTATAGCCACACACAAACACACACAGATATGAAGGTGATTGTCATTCTACTCGTGTTATATTTCATCATATCTCTTTTTTTCTATAGCTACCAATTCTATACTTCAGTTATCCACCACCAGATAACCCATTAATTTAATTTCTCAGTGAATAATTTTTGCTTAGAAGCCAAAATCTTTTAAACAAGCCATTAAACTTTCTAAACAAATATCTTTCGAAACCAAACCAAACTAGCATCAGAGTTCTTTCTAAATCAAACATTCAGAGTTCTTTTTTTTTACATTCAAACTAGCATCAGAGTTCTTTCTAAACCAAACTAACATTCAGAGTTCCTGTTTTTTTTTACTTTTTCTTTTTTAACCCCACCCTTTACTCATTGGCTCCCACCGTCTGAAACAAGTCGGATAAACTTTTTGGCCCCCACCGATTTGCATAAGGCGGAAGACTTACCGACTATTTAAAAGCGGAAATACTTCCGACTTTTAAGAAGTGGAACAATTAAAGTGTTGAAATCCCAGAAATGCTCCTTCGTAAACCCTCCACCTCCCTTCTTTGTACGTAAATGAACGGAGTGTCAATTTTGGTATTATAACAAATTTTTTATGTTTTCCGCCTGATGAGAGGCGGAATACTTTATTTTATTTACGACTTTGGAAAGAAGATAATACGACTTGCATAAGGCGGAAAATGTTTATTTTGTTTCCGCCTTGTTTCAAGCGGAAAGAATCTTCCGACTTGTTTTAGGCGGTGGGGGCCAATGAGTAAAGGGTGGTGTTCAAAAAGAAAAAGTCTTTTTTTTTTTTTGTGCTTCCTTTTTCAAGTTATAATGTTAAGATATCATGTCAACTATTTTCTTCATGACAGTTTATGCACTATTTTAGTTTCGCTATTGATGTCATGTAATATTAACTTTAGATATAAATACCTAAACTTTATTAATTGACTATCTTATCTGTGTAGGCTATGGCCAGGTAAAAGGACCGCGGATGTCATAACAGCAACTTTAAAGGATATGTGGCACCATAAACTACCTAGTTATGGCCAGCTTAAAAAGGACGAAAGGATTCCGTTCTTTGATCGTTTTAGAGTAAGAACTACGCAAAGGATACTATTCTCCCTAACTGTTTATTTGCATATTTTATTTTCTTTTTCTTGGCTTACTATTATTTATGGCTTTAACTATCATGATTGTTATTTAAACTTTGTTGTTGCTGTGGTAATGCAGCTTTATGCTACATGGGATCCTCATCAAGAGGTGGAAATAGAGAAACTCTTTCATAAACGGATGTCCTCTCGGCTTAGAGGTATCCTTTGTGAAGCTCGTGCTGCAGGGAGACGTCCTAATTGGCTGCAACCTAATGTATGGAATTAACTTTGCCAACATTGACAAACTGATCACTATAAGCACTTGCAGGAAGTAGGAAAGGCTAATAAAGCTTCAGAAAAGGGTGGGAGCCTGCACACAGGCGAAAGAAAAACTGCTTTAGACCATGCAAAAACAATGGTACAATTAATAGTCAATTTCCATAACATTTTAGCTTATTATTTGAATAGTTAATTATTTCAACATGTGTTGAGTAACATTTTAGCTTATATATATAATTGTATTATATTTTGCAGTCAGAGGAACTTGGTCGATCCGTCTATTTGGATGAGGTTTTTGCTCAAACCCACATTAAATTGAATGGTGAATGAGTTGATAGTCGCTCTAGGACTACTCATGTAAATACCAAGATATACAACAAGCAATTGATGATATTGTTAATTGACACTGTTAGTTTAGCTTGTATGAGAGTAATTAATATTGTTGACATGCATTTTTGGATGCATTTTTCGTAACCTTTTTCTCTTTGCATGCATTTTTTTGATAATTTGCTTGCATGACATGAGTATATATACTTGGTGTGTTTAATTTTAATTAATTGCGTGTTTGCATTTGGTATTAATTAAATAAAAGTAGACCACACATAGAAATTAGAGGTGGCCGACTAGTGCTATTCAATATGTTGTTGTGTTGATACCTCCGAATGCTAATGCAACTATCTTTAGTACGGTTTGGAAATGGCCTGGTCCCCAACGGATTCGTGCACTTCTTTGGAAGGTTAGTCATGGGAAACTTCTTACTAATGCGGAGAGAGTGCGCCGTAATATGGCGAGGGATCTATGTCCTCGTTGTCAGGATGCCCCGAAAACAATGATGCATATGCTGCGTGACTGTGATGATGTTCGGGAGCTTTGGAGTACTGTTATTAGTGACAAGGCTTGGGCTAAGTTCTTTATGACAGGTATTACAGGCTGGTTGCATTTTAATCTTACTGATAGCAGTATTTGTACTGTTAATCGTGATTAGTAGGTTCTTTTTGGGGTGATGGTGAGTTTGATTTGGAAAGCTAGAAATGACTTGGTTTTTAACCAGGTTAGGACGAAGCTCTCTGATATTCTTATTTAGGCTCTAGCACAGGCTCACTTTATCTCTGGCTCGCTTGATGCTGACTCTGAATTCTCTGTTTACAAAAGGGAAACGCTTATTTCTTGGTCTCCTCTTAATCAGAATGTTATAAAGCTTAATGTGGATGGTTCTTTTAAAAAGAGTACAAGAAATTCAGCCTGTGGTGGCATTTTCCGTGATTCAACTGGCAGGTTTGTGCATGATTTTTTTTGTAACTTGGGATCTTGTTCCTCCACTAAGGCTAAGCTTTGGGGCCTCCTGTGGGGCTTACAGTTGGCTAGAGATTTGCATTTTTCAGCTTTGGAGGTGGAAATGGATTCGAAAGTGGCTGTCTCCCTGGTCACAAATCATTGTGCTCCGCATCATCATTGCCTTCCTATTGTCCGTGAGATTAGGCAGCTTCTGTGCTTGGACCGGAGAGTTTCTATTTCATATATTTTGAGAAGCTAATCGGTGTGTGTAACATCCCTAAGTTCAATTTAAGTATAATACGAATTATGCCAAGCATTTAGGAGAATTATCAAGTTTAAAGAAAGGATTTTAAGTAGTAATCCAAGCCTAGATGAGTATGGAAGCCTAAGGAAAGGAATTGAAACTAGAAAACCACCAAAAATAGGAATTTTCATGGTGTAATCGATTACCTTGTAGGGTGGTAATCGATTACAAGCCCTCTGGTGAAAGCACACAAAAGTTGCATTAAAAGTAATGGATTACTTGGGCAAAGTAATGGATTACTTGGGAAAAGTAATGGATTACTTGGTGTTTTTTTTTTTTTTTTTTTGTGAAGTAATCAATTACATCGAAGGAGTAATCGATTACTTGGCCTCTGAAAATTATACTAGAATTGTTGCATCAAGGAAGTAATGGATTACTTCAAGTAAGTTATCGATTACTTCAGTAAAAATCTGGAAAAAAAAATAAATTCGTGAGGACCACACGTTTTTAACTTTGCCACCAAGCAAAACACCACAGCCACACAAATCCAACTTAAAGATTAAGTTTGGTCATAAAAAGAAAAGAAAAACAAACAACAACACATCACAATCCTCATTCTTCTTCTCCACTTCGTCCTTTTCTTCTTCCCTCCATGGGGTTCCACTCTTCTTCTTCCAAATCAACCAAGATCAAGAGGCTCCTCCCATATCTATCATCAAATCCTTCCTTTTCTCACTCCAAGTAAGCATATAAGCCTTGGATTTCCTCACCTCTCTTTCCTTCTCTCATACACGAATTCTCTCTCTCTCCTCCAAGGTTCCATATCTCCATCAATTTTGGTGCAAGAACAAGGGGCTTTGGGCACTGTTATCATTAACTCTCTTCCTCCTCAACTCCAAGTAAGTGTGTAAATCATGGATTCTCTCTTTCTCTCTCTAAATTCGTTTTCCCTTTCTCTCTCTTCTCTTTCATGGTGATATTCAATTCTAAGCCATGGAAGCTTCACACCACTTTGAATCTTGGCAAGAAAACATGACGAAAATGATAACTCTTCTCTTTATGGCTCTTATATTAGGTTTTTCCTCCTCTTCCCTTGGGTTGTAGCTCTTGGTGTCAACTCTCAAGCTTAAGAGCAAGTACCAATTTCTCTATCTCCCAGTATTTTGAGGTAAGGAGTGAGTACTACCTTAATTTAGGGATGAGTTTCTAGTATGTATATAATACATTAATACTTGCTCAGAGTTAAGTGCTAATAGGGCATAAAACCATAGGGTAGTGAACATTAGTAATGATTATAGAATTGAAATAATGAAATTTAATTAATCATGATGCTGTGTATATGTGAATATTTCTGAATATGTGTATGTTTGAATTTAAGTGTATATTGTGGAATTGTTTGTGATGATCCTAAGTAGTTTAATGATGTGTTGATGGCCATGTGACTAAATGAATAATTGATTATGGAAATAAATGAATGGGATTAGTGTTGACAATGCTTGGAAAGTGAATTGATTAAGAGATTGGAGAAAAGGGGAGTGATGGTTAGAAAGGGAATTATGCGTGAATAAATGAATTGGAAATTTAATAAATGCGAAGGTCACGATGACCCAACACGCTTATTTATATTTATTTATGCGAAGGTCATATTACCCAGCGCGATAATAAAACTTAATAATGCGAAGGTTTTATGTGCCCAGCGTGATATGCGAAGGTCATATTACCCAGCACGATAATAAAACATAATAATGTGAAGGTTATAAGTACCCAGCGCGATATGCGAATGTCATATTACCCAGCGCGATAATAAAACATACACAGTTTACTCTTACCATTTTTCTACTTTATGTGTAGTGCTAACATCCTTACCATTTTTCAGGTACTGAGCTGGAGCATACACCCGGTTTGGCCGAGCAGGATTACTCTCCCTCACAGGGAGAGTAGGGTTGTTATTGGGTTTAGAGCATATCATGGACCCAAGCCTCCTATGTTCTTTTGATGTAGATTTGTTGTATATATTTTTGAGTGAGGCTTAGGATGTCCGTTTTTGATAAACTTATATGTTTTGGTTATTGATACTCCAACTATATATTACCGCTGGTACTTTGACATTCTTGATGCACTGTTATATCTTGGAGCCCATAGGGCCTTGCTATGATTTACAAATATATGAAGTAAAGCCCTGCTGGCTACTGGATGTTCATTTGATAATGTTTGTCACAGGTTAAATTTTGGAATAGTCCCGAAAACAAACAAAACTCCGTCCGTTTGACGAATGATTTTATTAAATGAAAAAGGAATTTTTAAGTTCACATTTTTAATAATGGGGAATTTAAGGGTAATAAATCCTAGGTGTTACAGTGTGCGGATTTATCAGCTAATCTAGGTCATCTTAGTGATTTTACTGTTTACTCTTGTCCTCCTGTTTTATTTCCTCTTGTTTATGAGGATGCCTATGTAGTTTTGGTTCTTTTGGGCTCTTAACCCCGTTGATTAAAAAAAAAAGTATTTGGGATATGAGTTTTAGTTTACAAACCTCTTGATTTAGCCCCCAAACCCCAATTTTATAAATATTCCCTAAATACCCTTTTTCTTATTCAAACTAATTTCCCCAAAATTTTCCCAAATCCCACTCTTTTGATCTCTTCCTCTCCTCACTCCAACTCCTCCACTCCCCACTCCTTCGTTGGTTTTCCTTTTCTTCTCTGGTATGTCTCTTTTTTTTTTTTTTTCCTCTTCTGGTTCTTCTTTCTTCTTCTTCGTTTTTTCTACTCCTTTTTTTTTTTCTCTCCCCGTTCTTCATTTTTTGTTCTACCTTTTTTTTCTTTTTTTGCCATGTTATGTTTTTGTTCTTTGTTTTTTTTTTCTTCGTTTTTTCTTCTTCTTAGTTTTTTTTCTTCTTCTTTGCTATGCTATGCTATGTTTTGTTTCTTCGTTTTTTCTTCTTCTTTGTTTTTTTTCTTCTTCTATGCTATGCTATGTTTTTTTTTCTTTGTTTTTTTTGTTTTTCATTTTTTTTCTTTGTTTTTTATTTCTTCTTCTCTGTTATGCTATGGATTTTGATTTTAGGGGTTTGTTTTTGTTTTTGTTATTCTTGGTTTTTTTGTTGTTCTTGGTTCTTGGTTTTTTTGTTGTTCTCTTTTTTTTTTAATTTTAGGTGTTTGTTTCTGTTTTTGTTATTTATGTGAAGTAGTTGCTCAAGAAGGTGAAGGGTTGAGGTTTAGTTTTTTTTTTTTCAGAAATAGGATTGGGGTTTGGGGTTTGTTTTTCTATTTTGTAGAGAAAATAGTAATAAGGCCATTTTAGTAATTTCTCAATTAAAATGGGGTTTGGACCTAATAGAAGGAGTTTGTAGACTAATACTCTTGCGATATTGGGCACGACGATGTACAAGCTTGGCCTGAAAGCCCACTGAGCTTATTTCTTGCTCACCCAAACATATATCAAAACATGAAAAAGATAGTTCTAGAGAAACGTCGTTTTGAACGGACAGCGAGGTAGGGTAGGCAAATATAATACTCTCTTCTACTTGAAATATAAGAAAAAAAAAAAAAACCTTATTTATTTGGTTTAAAATATATAAGCAAATACCAACAAGCTGTTGGTGCAGTGGTGCCAGGGGCTGCACTTGGTAGGACGGACCACGGTTCGATTCCCCGCAACAACGTTGGGAGAGGAATAAAACCTTAACCCCGGGACCCCCCTCGAACTGGATTAGTCGGCCCAGTGGGTCGGATACCAGGGTGCAAACCAAAAAAATATATAAGCAAATTTTTTTTTTTTTGGTTTACATGGGAGGTCTGGGACTAGAACCCATGACCTGGGGGAGAGGAAAATTAACCAACTTTTTTAAATTTTATTTCATTCCCAGTGCAACTTTCTTAAAACGTTCATAGAAAATTGTTATCTTATTCAATTTTTGTTTCATTCCCAATGCAACTTTCTTAAAATACCTCTATACTTTTATAAATTTTAGAAAATTAAATACAATCAAATAACTTCCTGTTTTTTTTTGAGAGAAAAATACAATCAAATAACCTCCTTAATAAACTTAAAATTAGTTAAAATTGCTTATAATTTGAGGGGAGGAAATACTAATAAATAATAATTGAAAAGAGAATCTGATATACTATACAGAGAATCTAATTAATATAGGGGTTACGTGAGCAGCTGAGCATGATTGCAGGTGCAAAATATGGAAGAACTATGCAAAACCACTTGTTTTGTTGTAAGAGGGTCCCCTTAAAACCAATCGGTTTGACTCAAGCTGTATATCCATGTTGTTTTTTAAATAAAAATTTAATTTTGAGATTTGTGGATGAAAAAAAAATCCTTATAAAAGAAAGGACTTTTTAACTTATGTATATGATTACATTTAATAAATTAAAGATTAAAATTTTTAATATATTTTTATCATTTATATTTTGTTATCAATTACATAAAAAATAATATAAAATAGAAAAACTAATCAAAAAATTAGCCAAAATTTTTTATACTTAATTCCAACAAAATCGTACTTCCTTCTTTTTTGTCTTGCTCATAAGATCTCATCTCAATTTATAATAGTAACATATAATTATTTCTTTTCACAAATATTTTCATTTAATCAACACTTTGCGGAATCCTAATAATAATTAGGGGTGTAACGGTCCGGTCCGGTCCGGTCTTTAATGGATTTTAGAGACCGAACTGATTAAATTAATGTGGTCCTATCCGGTCAGGTCCCGAAATTTTTCATATGCAAAGACCGGACCGTTCATGAACGATCCGGTCCGGTCCATTTAGACCATTATAATAAAAATTAAATAAAATTATTTTTTTTGAAAGGAAAATTAAATAAAATTAATTAAAAGAACTAAAATGTCTTTTTATTTTCCTTTCATCAAAAGTATGTCTTTCACTACCGATTACATAATGTCGAAACTGGAGTAGAAAAGGGAACCTGAAATCAAAGCATGGAAATAGAAATTAGCCACATATCAAATTACTTCTAAAAAGGCGAGACACAGTTGTTGCATAATCACAATTTCTCACAATTATATATACCAACTGTTTATGTGGGTGAGAAAATAGCAAGTGTCTTTGCACTGCACCTTCTTCCATTTGCACTGCACCTTATTTTTTTTAATATTTGAACTATCGGTCCGGTCCGGTCTTTGCAGTCTAAAAAATTGTGAGACCGTGGACCGGACCACAGAAGAATGGTCCAAAATTTTTAAGACCGGATCGGACCATGAGACCAGACCGGACTGTATTTTTTGGTCCGGTCCGATCCGATCCGACCGGTCTCGCGGTCTCGGACCGGATCACTTACACCCCTAATAATAATCATAAAGGTAATTTAAAATATATATATATATATATATATATATATCAAATTTTCACATTTTCAATATTTTCAACAAATTTAATTACGTGACGAAAGTAAAAAAAAAAATCCTAAAACGTCCTATATATAAGATTGGAAAGAGTAAAAAAAAAAATACGGAGTATGCAATGCTATAAAAAAATACTCCCTCCTATCCTATTTATAAAACATGTTTTAGAAGAAATTTTTGGTCTCATTTATAAATCATTTTATATTTTTTAGGAAACATTTATTGCTCTTTTATCTTATTTGTCATTTATTATCAATATAAAATAAGGCTTTTTTAAGCGATAGGTCCCTAAACTTATGGGGTGTTTTGGATTTAGTCCTTAATCTTTTTTTTTGTTGGATCTGGTCCCTAAACTTTAACGTCGTTTGGAACTAGTCCTTCCGTTAGCCCAAAGTTAACTACGTTAGTGTCTTCCAATAAGATGTTGCCACGTGTCCCAACTTGCATTTTTATTTTTGCCTTTTTTTTTTTTACTTTGAGGTCCCTAAACTTAGGGGAAGAATTGAATTTAGTCCCTATCCTTTTTTTCGTTGGATCAGGTCCCTAAACTCTGGACCATTTTGGATTAAGTCCTTCTGTTAGTTTTAATCTAACACCGTTACCCTGGGAAAATTTTTATGCCATGTGGACCAATAAATTAATGTCACATGGAATTTTTCTCGAGCACTCACCACTGCCATCAGGGTAACGATTTGAGAAGCTTTCGCCACCGTCCTCAAGGTCGCGCCTCGATCTGAGTTTTGTGCTTGCTTCGGTTTATAGCGAAGATCACTATCACAGTCACAAGTTCGCTTGATGGTGTGCGGCGGCGCTAGTTATAGCCAAAGCCCCTGCAACCTAGTTGCGGCGACGACCCCGAAGATTCTCTTCGTTCTTCATCCTTCGCTTGGTCATCTTCTCTGCAAATCTGATGCGACACCAAAGGAGACCAGTCGCGCTTCCTTCACCATGCAGCAGCCTCGCAACTTCGAACCCTCGACAACCTCAGTGTCCTCTGCTTTCCAGCCTCCGCCCTCTTCTCCGCTTCCTCTGCCTTCTTCTTAGCGGTGCATCATATGTAGAGTCTGGAGGGAGGAAGAAACGCAACAAGTATATTTGATTGACACAGAAAAATCTCTTTTTTATTACTTTAGAGTTTGATGATAAAGGTTTGGTAGGTGTCTAACTCAGTTTTTATCACTTGACATTGTGTGTTTTCTTTTTTTTTTTTTGTTTTGTTTAGATCTTTATATTCTGAAAAACAATGCCACTCCCTAAAGCAAGGTGAAGAAACCATGATGTCAAGCCCTAACGAGACGATCGAGCACGACGAGGAACGAGAGGAAGATAGGGATGGTGGTTCACATTCTGGCCTGAAAAATTTCTGTGGCATGGTGGATCTGTTAATGATGCTTGGTTCAGTTGTACTTCAAATCAGGTAATATTTGGTTTTTTTTTAATTTTATTTATTTTTTGTAATTTTTCAATTTTAAAAGAAAAATTCCATGTGGCATTAATTTATTGGTCCACATGGCATAAAAATTTTCCCAAGGTAACGGTCTTAGATTAAAGCTAACAGAAGGACTTAATCCAAAATGGTCCAGAGTTTAGGGACCTGATCCAACGAAAAAAAGGATAGGGACTAAATTCAATTCCTCCCCTAAGTTTAGGGACCTCAAAGTCAAAAAAGCAAAAAAAAATGCAAGTTGGGACACGTGGCAACATCTTATTGGAAGACACTAACGGAGTTAACTTTGGGTTAACGAGAGGACTAATTCCAAACGACGTTAAAGTTTAGGGATCAGATGCAACAAAAAAAAAGATTAAGGACTAAATCCAAAACACCCCCTAAGTTTAGGGACCTATCGCTTAAAAAAGCCATAAAATAATATATTTGTGAAATTTACAATACAAATTAAGATAGTAAAACTGTAATATTAGCATATCTTTTTAAAGTGTCAAGAAATGTACTTCCTTTAATTCGAATAATAAACAAAAATAACTAATTTTACGCTTATTAAGAAGGTTAAATGATTGTATTTAATTTTCTAAAATTTATAAAAGAGTAGAGATATTTTAGGAAGTTGCATTGGGAATGAAACAAAAAATTAAATAAGATAACAATTTCCTTGAAATGTTTTAGGAAAGTATCATTGAAAATGAAATAAAATTTAAAAAAATTAGTTACTTCGAAATATGTTTTTTCTTCTTATATTTGAAGGAAAAATGAGTAATGACCTTTTGTGTGATATGGTTAAATATGTTAAAGTAAATACTCCCTCCGGTTTTATTTATAAGACCCTTTTGGGGTTTTTTACTTCCACCAAGGAAAGTGGATAAATTTATTAGTGACACTGGAAATGTGAAAATTTGATATATTTTTTCAAAACTATCCTTATAATTATTATTGAAACTTTAAAATATTAATTTTATAGAAGTGTTAATAAAAATAATAATTAAATGTAGTTAAAAATTGAAAAAGATTTATAAGAAAAAAATAAAAACCCAAAAAAAGTTTTTCTGAATAGGACCGGAGGGGGAGGAGTAGTAATATTGCACCAATACAATTATTAAAGTAACGAGGGAGTACAGGAGTAAAAGAAAGGAGTTCCACCAGTGGAGGCTGACACAAGTGGAAGGGGTTTGTGTTCCTTAAGCATGTGGTCGCGGATTCGAGTCGTATCCGAGGCGCATGTGAATGGAGTCTGCCTTATTGGGAGCATCGCCCGACCGTGGTGCGAGGATTAGTCACCCAGTTACGCGGGTGGATACTCTTGTTCATAAAAAAAAAATGATAAAAAAAAAAGAAGAAAGGAGGCCCCACTAAGCACTAAGCAGCATCCATGCTCGTGCATGTCACGGGTGTAGTAGCTAGCCGCCACCTCCACCACATGACTCATTTTCCATTTCCTTTTCTTCCACCGTTCCAGATTGATAAGTAGTGGTACTTGCGCATTCTTTGCTTTCGCTTTGGCTTTGTCTTTGGTGTCTTCCATTCACTCATAACACACCATAGCCATTAGCCATTAGCCATTAGCCACCACCATCTCCCTCTTCCTCTTCCTCTTCATTCACTATGATGAGTTTCACTTTCACTTACACTTTCATTCTTTTTCGCTTCTTCTTCTTCTTCTGTTTTATTATGTCATCTCCTTCGTGCGCTTCTATGTTTGCTGGTAATTACTTTTTCCTTTTTTTTTGTTTTCTTTTGAGTATTGATCAGATGCCTCGTCGAAATAGCAATTTAGTCCCTGAAATAGCATTTTAATTTACATACGTCCCTGTCTGTATCCCATTTTAAAGCAAATAAATCCCTACGATAATGACGGTAAGGACTAACTTGATCGACGTACTCCTATCTTAGAGACTAAGTTGCTATTTCGATGAAGTCAAGACTTGACCGATGCCTACAAAGTCAGTGACCAACCTGACCGATTACTCTTTTCTTTTTCATTGTAATATCACAAAAGTAATGTCAGAGATTCCATAGCTGCGTTGCATTTTTAAAATACAAAATCTTTGTTCATGATTATCTCGTCTCCAAATGTTTAGTTTTCGGTTGCTGCCCGAGAAACACCCTTGATGCATACTTTGAGTTTTGATTATTGGATCGAAAGCAAAGAAACCTTTTTAATGATTCATTTCCTGTTTCTCTCAGATTCTGATGCATCACACACCACTTTCATGAATCTCAAAAGAGAAATACTCTCACCGTTCTAAAATATAAGCACTTGGAATAATTTTGTATACGAATTGAGGAAGTTTGTTAATATAATTAATTAATAATATTATAATTACTAATATTATAATCGATAAAATAATAGCTTGTAGAAAAATCAAGACAATGCCAATAACGGATGCTTAAATTTATATTAGTATTATTTAGGGATGGTGGATGTACCTGAATAAATTCCACCTCACCTCCGTTTATGGCGTGGCGTCACCTTTAATCTCTCTCAGCCACAAAGAGAGAGAATAACTTGTTTTTTTAATTTAAAAAAAATGGTGATTGTGTATGTGTTAGTGGAGGGATTAATTTTTCTTTTTTAGAGTATTCTGATGCTGAAATTGATAAGTGAGAGACTAATTTTATGGCATGTTTGATTTTTCAAACACAAAAATCTTGGTATCCAATTGTTCCACATTCTAGTCTGTATCTGAATATGTATTTTGGATAGGATTCAAATATGTATTTCAGAAAAGTGTCAACTGTCAAATGAGTCAATTTATGATTACAACACTTGTTAGTTTACAGGAAATGGTTATGTTGACAATGATGATTAATTATTTAATAAATTAAGGATGTTAGTAGGAGGGGATGTGCTACTTCTTGTGTTGACCAGGTTTTGATGATTAGCTCATGAGAAAGATAAGGATGGAGTATCTTGATTCTGACAGTTGGTATTATTTAGTAATTTGTTGTGTATATCAGCATAATTTAATTTAGAAAAAGGTGGAAAAAGAAATAGGAAACACAAATTAGTTTTTTTATTAAAAAAACTGGTTCTTGTTGATGGCTTAATTTGCTGTGATTGATTGGATGTCCTAATTTCCTATCTGAAATGATTAGGTAATGGAACTGTAGATTTAGAAAAAAATGGTGATTTGTTTCCACAGATTCTTAGAGATGAGGCAGTGGCAAGACTCTATGAGCTTGGAAAGGTACCTTATACTTTGATAATCTTCTCTCTATATTACTTTTTTTAGTCAAAATTGCACAGATGAATTTCTACTCTTTATTTCATGGCTCCAGATCCTTACAGTAAAATGATTAACTAATTAATTACCTACATTATTTGGAGTTTGTATCTTATCATCTTGAACTAATGTTTTTCTCCACTCTTTTAGTATATTGCTAACTTCAATGTGTGTTAGCTACGGAGTATAGCATTGTCAAAAATCTGCAACAATCTGCAATCATTTGCTGCCATGATTTTGGGATTTTAACCTGCAACATTCATTACCATGAAACTATTTATTATTTGAAGTTATTGTTGCTTTTCAATGAACAGGTGAGTGATGCTAGTGGCTATCTGGAGAGGACATTTCTGAGTCCTGCATCCATAAGGGCAATCGATGTTATTCGTAAATGGATGGAGGATGCTGGTTTGAGAACGTTAGCTGTCTAACTTCTTCAACTTTGAAAAGTTTTTCTTAAAGCTTGACCGATGCTTTGTTCTTTTCAGTTGGGTGGACCAAATGGGAAATGTACATGGTCGAGTTGATGGTGCAAATGCAAATGCTGAGGCTTTATTGATTGGATCTCACATGGTGAGGCATTTACATCCTAAAGATTTATTTTATGTAAAATTGATCTCTTTTTTTTTTTTTTTTGACGTTTGATGGAAGATTTGGGTGACTATCCATATTAATGATGGATAATTTTCTTGGATAGGACACCGTTGTTGATGCTGGGATATTTGATGGATCTCTAGGAATAATCTGTGCAATATCTGCATTAAAGGTTATGCATATCGATGGAATGCTGCAAAAGCTAAGGCGCCCTGTTGAGGTTAATCAAGTAACTCATACAGATATGTAATATTTTGAATGTGACTGTTATGAATTATGATATTTAAATAGTCTTCAAGTTTACCACTCTATGGTCCTTTTTCACTTGAAATGAAACAAACATTTGAAGTTCAATTTCAATATTTCTGGCATCGAATGAACCTGGTTTAGTACAAACTCAATTATATACACTTATTTTCAAGTTTGAAGACTTTCTAGAGTCGAAGAATATTCAACTTTAGAAAGAAAAAAAAACTACTTAGGAGAAAGAATGATTTGCCTGATGCATGCTAGGTCTGCATCATAATTTTTCAAAAGAAAAAGGTCTAATTTTATTTTTCCATATACTCCCTTTGTTCCATTTTGTTTGGCCTTTTAGGCTTTTTTTCCCGTTCCATATCTTTTGTCCTTTTACAATTCTAATGTGTAAACATATTTTTCTCTTCAACTTTAACCATTCATTCAATCATTTCTCATACTCCTCATTAATTCTACTTTTATCATTTCTCTCATCTAAAAACCACTATACATTAATTAATGGACACTCTTACTAATAAAAATTAAATACTACTACAATTTTCAATAAGGATTAAATAGGGACATTTTAGACAAAGTACAAATAAAACTTACAATAATCAACACTTTCTTAATATGTGTGCCCAAACCTAAAAGGCCAAACAAAATGAAACGGAGGGAATATTCAATTGCATTAAATACAAGAATAATGGTGTATGCTCACTGTTCATAGATTTATTCCCTTCATAATAATGATATGCATCGAGAAAAAGGTTATAAAACATTGTTCATGGAAATGTTGTAAGTTGAAACTATTCTCTTTTTTTTTTATTGATCTCATCTAATCCTGCAGGTGATTGCATTTAGTGATGAGGAGGGTGTCAGGTTTCAGACTACTTTCTTGGGAAGTGGTGCTGTAGCTGGGATTTTACCTGCTACAACATTAGGAGTATCAGATAAGAGGTTTCATCCAGGAACTTTCTGATTGTGGCTATAATAAATTTTTTCATAATCATTATATTTATTCATAGATCTCTTGCAGGGACGTAACTATAGAAAGTATTATCAAGGAGAACTCAATAGAAGTTACAGGGGAAAGTTTTTTACAGCTCAAATATGACCCAAAATCAGTTTGGGGTTATGTTGAGGTATAACAAACATTTGCGCTCTTCATCTATAGCGCTATTGGCTCAATAATTTCAGCAATGTGGATCATGAAAATTTATGTGCATGTTTGTCAAATGCTGCAGGTTCACATTGAGCAGGGTCCTGTGCTCGAGCAAGTTGGTTTCCCACTTGGTGTGGTTAAAGGCATAGCTGGGCAGACACGATTAAAGGTATGAAAAAAAAGCCTCAGTTTGTCTCAACTGTGTTAACCAGAAGAGGACTACATTGCATATTTGCATCTGTTTGAGCTCTGAACTTAATTCTTCATGTAGGTAAGATTATTATTTGAATGTAAAAGGAAAAACGACAGCAGAAAATAGATGAATTCTGAAAAGAATAGCTATTGGTCTAGTCACTAGTGCAACATTACTAATTGTTAAGCTTTGCTCTACTTGGAAAGGGATATATAAACAATACTACAAGGTTGTAACAAAAGTAATTAAGTTTAAATGCAAACCAAAATTATGCCTTCAAACATCAAGCTAAATGATCTGAACCAGAATGGGACTTGTAACTTAGTAAACTGGAAATTGATGCCCTTAGTTTCCTTTCATTTCTCAGTCATTTGGACAGCGATGAAGCCATAAGTGATAAAATCTATGGTACTCATGTTGGGTGGTATATTAAAATTCAGTCTTTTATGATTGAACTTGATCTAACTAAACCAAAGGGAATTCTACCACTTTACCTCATACGTCTTTGATATTATAGTAGAAATGTCAAGAATCATCTGTTTAGCATTGCAGTGGTGTGAGTTAATGCACTTAAAAACTCTGATTATTAGTGCTTGTTTCCAATCATTTTAAACCTTTCATTTGGACCCAAGAAGGTATAACTGTCATTATCCAAAAGATCTTGCAAACAAGTATTTCTTTTCTTTTTTTTTTTTTTTCATGTGAAACACAAGATTTGAACTTGTCAAACTGCCTCATGGTTTACTGAACTTAACAAAGTGATCAGCACCAATTTTTGTGACGGAAATTTTACACCATTACAGATCTTGACTGATATACCGGCACATATTGCTATCTATGATTAGATGTGTGTGTGTGTGTGTGTGTGTGTGTGTATAGGTTTTAAAAATAAACAACTTTGCAGGTTACAGTTAGAGGATCACAAGGTCATGCTGGAACTGTTCCAATGTCCATGCGCCAGGATCCTATGGCTGCTGCTGCTGAACTAATTGTAGTTATGGAGAGCCTCTGTAAAAATCCTGGAAAGTACCTTTCTTATGATGATCATTGCAGTTCTTCAATGGTAGACTCACTTTCAAGTTCTCTAGTCTGCACTGTTGGAGAGATATCAACATGGCCAAGTGCCAGTAACGTCATTCCAGGCCAGGCAAGAGATGAATTTCTAAAATGCTGCTGACCTGGATATGTCCAAGTGGGGAGTGCTCTTTTGAGAGTTAATACATTGTTGATAATAAAATTTGTTTCAGGTTACATATACTGTGGATATACGAGCAATTGATGACCTTGGACGCGAGGCTGTTATTTATGAATTATCCAAACAAATTTATCAAATATGTGACAAGCGCTCCGTTTCATGCATTATTGAAAACAAGGTATGGTCTTCTTTTGTTCAGTGTTAAGATCTGACATTAGTTGAGTTTGTGAATAAAGAACAATTTATATGATCTGGATAAGTGTTAAAGTTTCACTTCAGTGCACAACTCAAGTATTGTTTAAACTTTAAAGAACCGTTCATAATAACTTGGACCACCCTTTAGAGTTAGGCTTAATTACCCTAATAGTTATTTTGGTTTTTCTGTTTGTTTTCTGGATTGTATAATCAATTACTTTGCTATGTTCACCTCAGCATGATGCAGGTGCTGTGATTTGTGATTCCGAACTTAGTTCACAGCTCAAGTCTGCAGCTTATTCTGCACTCAAGAGGATGGAGGGTGACATTCAGGATGAAGTGCCAACACTAATGAGTGGAGCTGGGCATGATGCAATGGCAATGTCTCACTTAACAAAGGTTAATATCTTTTTCTTCTGCATGTACGTTTTGAGATGTAGTTTAACCTGCAGAATATGACAATGAATTAATATTTGAACAGGTGGGAATGCTTTTTGTTCGATGTCGTGGAGGCATAAGTCACTCTCCACAAGAGCACGTGCTAGATAATGATATTTGGGCAGCTGGTTTAGCAACCTTGTCATTTCTGGAAAATCTACAATAACTATGTAAAGCAATAATATAGATATCGTAACATGTAATTAGTAGGTCCATTTATTGAGTTTATTCATAATTCAAACTGTTTCTATAGTTACTTCTGTCTCTTTATAGTTGTGTAATTGAGCTTCAAGTTGCACTCCTATCCCGAAAGGCCCCAGAAATATTGCCTTCGAGGTACTGTCAACTTATGCTGCAAGCTGGAATAAGAAAGTGGGGCTGAGGCAGAAGACTGCATTTTTAGAACCAAACCAGAAGAGATTGAGGACATTATTTGATGCAAAGCGTGTGATATTTATGCCTATAACTTTGGTGTGTAAAAATAAGGTTAACTGGTTCTAATTCAGAGCTTAGATGGATCTAATAAAACGCATCTTATTTTATCATGTGTGCAAATGTAGAAGTGGTATGCATAAACTAGAGAGGAAAAAAAAAAAAAAAAGAAAACAGCTTTAAGACTAAGATACTGCCCTCGGCTAGTAATGTGTGACTGACCATTGGTGGCACTTGGTAATTGGAATCACATGTGATGGATCATGCATCAAATGTTTACCACCAAGTCAAAAGTTACATCTAGGAGGGGGTAATTTTCTCTGAATCACACCTGGGTTAAGGGGTTGCACATTTGCACCTGTTACAGGTGCCATTGTCCGAGTTCTCAAGCATATCGAAAGTTAAGCTAGATGCTGACTAATTAAAGTCAACTGTCTTTTACAGCTAGTAGAATTTGGAAATGGATTCAGTAAGCAATGACCAATGTCTCAGGATTTTAATGAACACAGGAGAAAGAATAAAACTGCAATAGCAGGGTAATTGATTGAATAGAATGAATCGAACTTACTTCTATTACAAGGGGTAAGCAATTTATAGCTAGGTTACCAACTAACTAACTAAACCAATGAAACGCTGCCAAGTGGCAAAAGTTGTTAGCTGTGAACAGCTTAACAAAAACCAAAACTAACTAGCTTAACTTAAAATTTAAGTGATTAAGTTAAGTTAATCAACACTAATACCCCCCTCAAGTTGGACTATGTAAGCTACATAGACCCAACTTGTCGACAAAGACTTTGAAGGAAGTGGAATACAAAGGTTTAGTGAAGGCATTTGCAAGCTGCTCCTGAGAAGGAATTGGAAGTAACCGAATCAAGCCTGAACGAATGCGCTCACGCACTACATGACAATCGATTTCGAAGTGTTTGGTGCGCTCATGAAAAACAGGATTGTGAGCCAAGTAAATGGCATACTGATTATCACAGTAAACTGAAATCGCATCAAAAAGAGGAATATGTAAATCCATGAACAAGTACTGAAGCCACTGCAATTCACAGGATAAACTAGCCAAATCTCCATATTCGGCTTCTGATGAAGAACGAGATACAATATTTTGTTTCTTCGATTTCCAAGAGATAATGGAAGGACCAAGCAACACTTAATAAACAGTGATTGATTTTATGGTATCCAAGCAGCATGCCCAATCTGAGTTAGCAAAGCCTGTCAGTTTCAAACTGGAGTTGGCAGGGAAGATAATCCCTTGAGCTGAAGAAGCTTTAATGTACTAGGGCACTCTAAGAGTAGCCTTGAAATGGATATCTGAGGGCTTGGACATGAATAAGCTAAACTGTTGAACTGCATATGAAATGTCTGGCCTTGAAATAGTCCGTGGGAACACCCAAAGAAAGACTCCCTGGTCTCTCTCATGCGACCCATTCTAAAGCAATAGACTAACCGTGGGAGACCCACAACCAATGCCAACCAGCTCAGTCTAACTGGTCCGAATCTCCAGCAATAGAGATAATAAGATAGAGCAACCTGCCAACCAACCTTCTGTAGTAAGCAACATCAGGAAAAGGCTTGCCAGTATCAACCTGAAGCTTAACTAAGGGATCAAAAGGAGTTTGGACAGGATTCACAGCAAAAGATCCACTGTCTGCAAGGAGATCCAAAGCATATTTGCGTTGATTCAAATTAATACCAGGATTGGACCTTGCAATTTCTAGGCCAAGAAAAAATCTGAGATGACCAAGGTCTTTGATCTTGAAGGACTAATCCAGAAACAGCTTGACCTTATTGATTTCAGACATGTCATTCCCTGTCAGAACTATGTCATCAACATAAACAAGTAATGCAATGGAAGAAGAACCAGAGAACTTGATGAAAAGAGCTTGATCTGCTGAAGAATGTTTGTAACCCAAGGATAAAAGAGCAGTGGACAATGTAGTATGCCACTCTCTGCTAGCTTGTTTAAGTCCATACAATGACTTGTTCAACCTACAAACCAGGGCAGAATCAACTTGTAACAGTCCTGGAGGTGGAACCATGTACACTTTCTCATGGAGTGTACCATGCAAAAAAGCATTATTCAAATCCAATTGCTCCAAAAACCAACCTTTAGCTGCAACCAAAGCCAAAATTACCCTGACAGTAGTAATTTTGACAATAGGGGAAAAAGTATCAAAAATATCCACCACTTCCAACTGAGTATATCCCTTGGCAACTAGTCTTTCCTTATATCTTTCAATAGTTTCATTAGCCAAGAATTTTGTCTTATACACCCATTTACAGCCAATGGGAACCTTACCACTTTGTGAATCCACAAGAGTCCATGTATTGTTTTGCTGCAGTGCTTTTAACTCAGCCTGCAAAGCTTCCTGCCAACATTCAGACTTAGAAGCCTGAGCATAAGAAGTTGGTTTCTTGACAGAATCCCCAACGAAACAAAAGCCTTGATATGCAAGAGCACAATTAGAATATGCCAATACTTATGAAAGTGGATAAAGTGCAGTACCTGAGAAAGAATTGAGTAACCTACTTGTAAAAGAAGCAAGGTTGCAGTGATAATCTTGAAACTTAACTAGAGCATGTTTAATTATGGTGGAGACTCTCAAAGGTGGAGGGTGAATGACAGGAGGAGGAAGTGCAGGTGATGGGGGAGTGGAGGCATTAGAGAAGGTGGAAGAGGGTAGAGGAGGAAGATTTTTTAAGTTTATTGTAACTCTACCTTTTTTTTAAGTTACCATGAGGATGGTGATGGTGGGGTGCTCAAACATAATAATCTGGTTGTCTATCTCCCTCATAACAATGTCCCTATCCTCTTTCCTCTTGTTACCTAAGAGAACAAATTTTTTAGGGCTTGAACTTCCACCACTTCTCATGGTCATCTTCTTTCAATTCTTATTTTTTGGAGCATCATGCGACAAACTATGCATTTCTTTATATTCTCTTACCTTTTTTGACATCGCGTAATGTCTTTTTAAAACCTTTTTGTTGATGTCAAATAAGGGGAGAAAATTTGAATAGAAAAATATGTTATGTGCTATGTGTTTATCTTGTTATACCTTATCATATTTTTCTAAAGTGATTTGTCATCATCAAAAAAGGGGAGTGTTAGATTTCATGTTGTGAAATCCATTATATTTTGATGATGACAAATGTCAAATGAATTATTTGCATAAAGTATGTTATGTGCTTAATTGATAAATGGATTATATCATGCATAATAATTCATATTTGGACTAACCATGCTCTCCAAGGGTTAAGTTATTTTTTGTAAAACAATGCAGTGATTCTAAGGAGGTTAACAAGATGACTCAAGTTATTGGAATGCTAAGAAGACTCTTAAAAATCTTGAAGTTCACCAAGTCAACAATGAAGTTAGTCTCAAGGGAATCAAGTGCCTAATACCAGTCTCAATCCGTCTATAGGACAATTATTGTAAGGTTAGATAATTGATTCATTTTAGTTATATGTCATACTTAAAGATGTTGGAGAAGAAAATGTTGTCTTACAAAGTTTTCCAAATGTAGTTTTTCAAGAGAAGAAAAATGTATTTTCTAGTCTGTTTTGAAAAGGTGTTTTTCAATGTTTTAAGAAAATATATTTGTGAAAACCTCTGGTTACAGTCCTGTTTATGAAAATAAAATTTTATCAATTTAAGCAAAAGTAATCGATTACCTCTTGTGGATAATCAGTTATTGAGCTTTAGATGTGTAACCTGAGAGTTCGTAATGGATTACTTGATCTTTGTTAATCGATTACTTCAGAAGGTCTCTGACATGAGAGTTGATAATCGATTACTTATGATCAGATAATCGATTATTTTGTGTCTGTGATTTTTGACATTTTTCCTAAGAGTTCGTAATCGATTATTTGGGGCTTAATAATCGATTACCTTTTCAAATTCATCAGTGTTTTTACCTAAGAGCATGTAATCAATTACTTGGGGTTTGGTAATCGTTTACCTTTTCAAAAAGCTGAATATCTCAAAATGGCTGAAAGCCTGTAATCGATTACCCTGGCTAAAGTAATCAATTACTTTTTAACTTTTTGAAATCCGTGTCAGAATCAATCAGAGCCCTTTACAGATTTGTTTTTACTTAATTGATTCTTATGTGTTTCGATTTTTAAAGTTCAGATTTAATTTTTGAATTTCATATCTTTTATTATTTGAAAATCAATCTTGTTATATTTTCATATTTGATTTTGATTTGATTCTTATTTTGAATTTGAATTATTTCTAAATCTGATTTGATTTGGTTCTGGTTTTAATTTTGAAATCCAAATTTAAATATTTCAAATCAAATCTTTTTAAAAAGGAAAACTTTCTCTCTTACCTTTTGACAACTCTCTGATCACATTTTGAATAAAACCCTTTTCACGTTCTGCTCTTCTTTTTCTCCAACACTCTGAGTGTGTGTCCTATGCTTTAGTGAAACAATATATCATAGACATTAGAGCTTCATATTGTAATATCCGCACTACATAGAGTGCACTATTGTTAGTTGCACTTTCATCTTTGTAACCGTTGTTGTAAGGGTGTGAGAACCCATAGTTGTTAGGGAGTGACTCCCTAGTTCGAACGTGTGGCACGTTCGTGATTGATTTAGGGTGAGGCACCCAAGTTGTATTCTGGGGTAGTGGTCCTAGACGAACAATGAGGCACCTAGTAGTTAGGCTACCTTAGAGTCTAGGAAGTGGCTTCCTATCTAGTGTGAGGGTGTGGCATCCTCAGATTGTTAGGGGTGAGGAACCCTTGTGCGTATTCGAGGTCCCTAGCGAAAGGTCAAACTGAGTAGTGTGCAGAATGCTCTGGTTGTAATTGGGACTTGAGTCCATTCGAGTATAATTGACAAACTCTCAAGCCGGTCGCTTGGGGACTGGACGTAGGCCTTTCGCTGGGAAGGTTGAACCAGTATAAAAATCCACTGGTGCAATCTCTCTATCCCTTATCTCTTTTATTTATTGTTGCACATACTTTTATTGTGTTAATTGTTTCATCTCCTCATCGTAAATATTATTTTTATTAATTTAATTATATTAAATTAATAAACACGCTGTTACGTTTTTCTTTGTTATTGATTTAATTGGTTCCGCGCGTTTCTATTATATTTTCATAGTTATTATTATCGATTCCGCATAATCGTTTTCATTGTTATATGAGTTTTCCACTGCAAAGATTATTTGAATTAGTGAAAACGATTTAAATCGAATATTTGACAATGTTTTTGTAAACACCCAATTCACCCCTGTTGGGTGATAGCTGCCAATTCTAACACTTACTGGATAGAATTTGCTCTAAATGAGGGGTTGTATTAGATGGTGCATCTGATCCAAATCCCCCTGAAAGCGGAAAGCCCTTCTTCTTTTACTGGCTTGCTGATCATCTTGTCATACAATGTCGAGGCACGCATAAAATCACCACAGCCTCGCTTTTCGCCAACTGAGTCTTTCATATAGAATCCACTACCATCGTGTTTCTACCAATGAGGATTTAAAAAGATACACACCACGTCGCAAGGGTTTTCCAATATCCAACAACACTTTGAGTTGAAGGTATGGATGCACAGATGCACCAAAATTGTCTATGTCGACCTTCACCATGCCACCAAAAAAATTACTCACTGTTGTACCCACTGCCCACAACCTTGTTTCTCATGGCAAAAGGAAGATAAAAAATCCTTATCCAAAACTCTGCATGAAAAATCCAGATGAAAAGCTCTAATTCCCGAGTAGTAATCGCAGAAGATGATTATGTTCTTATCAAATGTCCATGGCGAACCATCGATCATCTTTCTCTTCTCATGGAGCACCCCCAAACCTGAAATCACCCGTAGGAGTGATTGCAGACCCATGTTGAGTCCTCCAAATTCTACGCAGTGCCTCCAACAATCCTTGGACGTTGACATTCTTGTGTGCTATCACTTTACCAACCAAACATAATGGATGGTCTGAAATTTTGTTTGGCACCAAAGATTGAACCATCATTTCATTTGTTCCTCTTCTGTTAGACTAAGTTTCTGCCATAGCACTTCAAGATCGTCCGCCATAGAAAGACCTTACATCATTTAAGACAATGACGAAAAAAGGCTTACAAAGATGCAAGACAAAATTTCCACAAAGAGACACAAAACACGTATCAAACCCTAGCTAGAGAAACCCTAGCAGGGCGCTTGAACATGACAGTATCTATGATAAGATATTGAAATTGTTCGTTTGTATCTTATTTATAAAATTTGAATTTTATTACCTTATCCATACACTAAGTTTCTTTTTATTAGAAAACATGGTACCTGTAAGTGTATAATACCCTTGTACATTATGTGTATTGGTGTAATATATTCCTTCCCCTCTTAAATATAAGAAAAAAATTAATTTCACACTTATTAAAAAAATTTGTTGAGTTCATTTAATTTTCTCGAATCAATAAAAATAATAAATTACTTTAGGAAATATGTATTGGGAATGAAACAAAAAATTAAATGATACAATTAGTTTATTGATATATTTTATGAATGATTGTATTGAGAATAAAAAGTCACATAATTAAATTTTGTTTATATTTGAGATCATTAACATAATATTTTTATTTGATTACTACCTCCGTCCCTACATATAAGACCCTTTTGACACTTTTATTTTGTTCTTATTTATAAAATCCTATACCAATTTTGCATGAAAATTAATTACTTTTTTCCCATAAATATTCCCATTTATTTAATATTTTTTTAAATTTTCAATACGGCTAATAAAAATAATGAGTGAAGTATCACTTCAATCTCTCATGTTTTTTATATGGGACACTTTAGTCCCTCAAAATGTGAAAATTCTTTTTTAGTCATTGAAGATTTTTTTATGGGACACTTAAGTCCCTCCGTCCACTCTGCCAACTACCTCAACTGCGGACTTAAGTGTCCCATAAAAAAATCTTGAGGGACTTAAGTGTCCCATAAAAAAATTTTCAGGGAGTAAAAGTGAATTTCCACATTTTGAAGGAATGAAGTGTTCCATCTAAAAACATGAAGGACCAAAGTGATACTTCACTCAAAAATAATTTTGAAAATACATATCAAATTGTTCACATTTTCAATTTCATTAACTAAATTAAACAATTTTGGCTAAATTGCTCATTTGGTCCCTTACCTTATTTTTTATTTCAATTTGCTCCCTTACCTTTGTTTGGTGTCAATTTGATCCTGTTATGGACCATATTTAGAAGGATACCTTAGTAAACTAGGTTATCGATAATAGAGGCCCGCTAAGGGTCCTAGACCTCACGAAATCGGTTTACTGGTATTAGAGTCCCTTTAAGGGCCTAAGTCTTCACTAAAACCGGTTTATCAGTATAAAAGGCTCTTTAAAGGCCCAATACCACTAGAAGTCGGGTTACCTGTATAGGAGGTCCACTAATGGACCTAGTCTTCCACTCAACCGAATTGACAAAGAAGAAGCCTTGTGGTTGACAAGCATAGAGAGGGAAGATTCTCTTACCTTGTGATACTGGTATAACGGTTACCACGGTTCTGAGGGAGTTAAGCTAGCCTCCTAGGATCCATTTGGCAATGATATCAGCAATAAAGCTCATGTACCCGTTTGTCATAGGATTCCCTCTTTATTCCTGCCATTAACCACCCACCGTTAGTGGGAATCCGGTAAAACCATTGATGAGGAGGAAACACAACGGTAAGGATGAAGGCTTATATAAATGTACTAGAGGTAACCAGGTATGTACCTTACCCACTCACACTAAAACACACCACACCCAAGTAAACGACAATAGAGTTGGTATCTTTGGTAATCAAGGTGCCAATCTTCCGTTTGAAAGCAATGAGTAGAGGAATTGGACACTTGACCGTACAACTCAAGTACCAAAGTTTCTACGATAGAACATTGGCGACCACAGTGGGAGTGAGAAATCTATTCCCACCACATTCTGTGATAAGATGGATAACCGGTCACGTGGAGAACGTATGGAAACCAACCACCACAGTGTGGAAGACCTGAGGAACCGCTTAAGTGGGAGACGAGCTCGCTCACACCAAAAAATACTTAAGGGAGCATTATTTGAGTGAAGGAATGAGACATGTGAAGGCTGAACGATCCAGGCATGAAAGTCCCCCTCATACTGATCAGGAAAAATCGCGACAGAGGCCCCCCCACTAGAGGTGGAAGCCCCACGCGTTCTGATCATGAGAGTAGAGGATCGTCAGATGGTTGTTCATAGAAAAAGCCAAACTTGGAAATGGAATTAGTTCGTCTTCGAAAACGCTTAGATGCGCATGATAAGGTGATGAAAGAGCTGAGGAAAGGAGCAGTATCTTCCTCAATGAATAAAGGGGTTGAGGCTGATCCTATAGAGGAAGTAGAACAAGAAGAGAAGGATCACCCCTTCTCTGAGCAAATAATGAGCTTCCCAATGCCAGAGAATCCTAAAGCTCCAAGTAATGTGGATTCTTACTTTGGTAATTCGGATCCTCAAGAACATATAGACAGTTTTCTGGTGGCGATGCCCTGTCAGGGGGCTAAGGATGCGTACAAGTGCCACACTTTCCCTTTAACTCTGAAAAAAGCAGCATTACGCTAGTATTCAAAGCTGGAACCGAATTCAATCAGGTGTTGGAAGGATTTAGCGGCAAAGTTCCTCGGTCATTTCACTACAGGTAAGGCACAACCGAAATCCGAGCACCACTTGTCCCAGATTAAGCAAGGAAATGAAGAATCACTAAGGGACTTCGTCGCTCGATTCAGTTCAGAATATTTATCTATCAGTGACATTGAAGCCTCTATGGCGCTTCACTTGTTAATTAGGGCTTTGAAGCCAGGAGAATTTACTGATCATTTGGTAATGCACAGGATTAGGACCATGGATGAGGTTATGGAAAGGGCAGAGATGTACATCAATCTGGAGGAATACCGGAAAGCCCAAGATAACTACGTCCCAGGAGGATTTGGTAAGAAGAAGGATGCTTTTTTTCAAAAGGATCAGGAAAAGGGCATCAAGATGGAGAAAGAACTGGGAGAGGAGATTCAGGGGGTAGGAAACCAAAAGATAAATATGATGAGTACACACCCTTGAATGCTTCAAGATCTCTGATTCTCCGAGAAGTTATGAACGCAGAGCTAATGGAGGTGGACAGACCGCCCCCGCTGAGAAGGCCAACAACGAAAGAAAACCAACGTAAAAGATGTAGCTGGCACGGTGGATACGGGCATACTGACGATGAATGTGTCCAACTCAGAGATGCGTTAGAAACACTGATCAGAAGAGGAAAGTTGAATTGGTATGTCCGATTTTCTAGAGGGGTACCCAATGAGCATAACCCTAGAATAGGGACAAGGAGTCCGGTCAGGAGGATAACTAGGAGTCCAGACAGGAAGAGAACCAGGAGTCCTGATAGGAGGAGAACCCGTACACCATAAAAAAGGAGTAGAACCCCGAAACGTGCTCAAACCGGGAACTCATCAGCCAAAAAAGAAGGTAACAATGATACTGGTAATGAGGATTTGGAACTAATCACCACCATTGCAGGAGGTTTTACAGGTGAGAGTGAGTCAATAACGTCCCAAAAGCGGCAACTAAGGCTAGCAACAATGGTTGTTGCCTCTTCCGGCAAACAAATGGAGTCTTACCCATCCATTATGTTCACTGAAGCAGACCTAGGAGTCGTTCCCCACCATAATGACCCATTGGTGGTAACAGGGATAATTGACAGGTTCCGCGTCTGTATGATGATGGTGGATCAAGGAAGTTCTTCATATATCATGTTCTCCGAGCTTTTTGATCGTTTGAAGTTAAAGCCCCAGGACTTACACCCTTGTCAAAGGAGTTAATCAGTTTCACTGGAGATACCATCAGGCCTCGAGGATACATGGATATCAGGTTGACACTAGGAACACCCCCTTGATGTAGAACTGAGAAAGTGCGCTTTGTGGTGGTAGATTGCCCATCAGCGTATAATGCGATCTTAGGGCGCCCCACCTTGAAGGCATTTCAAGCAGTTGCTTCTCCTCTTCACATGGCTATGAAGTTTACAAGAGAAAAAGGCTCGATTGTCACTATACGAGCGAATCAAATGCAAGCAAAATCCTGCTACATAGCCAGTTTGAAAGCCACCAAGGAAAATGTAAGGAAACAAGCATAGATAAGGAAAGGTAAGGCGCCCGCTTCCTCTTCTGGGGTAATGATGGTGGACCTGGATATGAGGGAAGACATTAAGGAGGAACGTCCTAAGCCTAAAGGAGAGCTAGAAAAGGTTCAAATTGGAGAAACTCCGGACCACTAGACTCAAATCGGGAATAATTTGCCAAGTGATGAGAAAACTAAGCTGGTTACCTTGTTAAAAGAAAACAAAGACTTATTCGCTTGGACAGCAGCTGACATGCCTGGTTTGGATCTGGAATTCATTTGCCACCGTTTGTCTGTAGATCCTACATTCAGACCAGTGGCTCAACGTCGAAGGAAGATGGGTAGTGAACGTCAGAAGGTCATCGCTTCAAGTGTAGAGGAGCTTCTTCAAGCAGGTTTTATTCGGGAGGTCCCTTACACTACATGGTTGGCAAATGTAGTGCTGGTGAAAAAGGCTAATGGAAAGTGGCGCATGTGCGTCAACTATACGGATATGAATAAAGCCTACCCAAAAGACACATATCCTCTCCCCAACATAGACAAGCTTGTGGATAGTTTAGCTGGTTACCAATTACTATCTTTTTTGGATGCTTACTCTGGTTATAAACAGATACCTATGTTCGAAGATGACCAAGAGAAAACGACATTCATGACTGATAAGACAGCTTATTGTTATACTGTGATGCCTTTTGGTTTAAAAAACGCAGGTGCTACTTATCAAAGGATGATGGACAAAGTCTTTGGTGAACTGATAGGTCCAACCCTGGAGGTTTATGTTGATGACATGATTGTCAAGTCAATGGTTCAAGAAGACCACAAACAAGACCTTGAAGCGGTCCTTGCTAAGGTACGTCAGCATAATATGCATTTAAATCCACTGAAATGTGCCTTTGGTGTTACAGCAGGAAAGTTTCTAGGTTTTATGCTTACTAGCAGAGGAATAGAGGCTAACCCACAAAAGTGTGAGGCAATCACTCGTATAAGGCTAACCCACAAAAGTGTGAGGCAATCCACAACATTTGCTTTCCCAGGATGGTAATGAAGCTCGAACTCATAGTCCTTCAAGAACTCCAGCCATCGGCGTTGCCTCATATTCAACTCTTTCTGGTCAAAGAGGTACTTTAAGCTCTTATGGTCACTAAACACCTGGAACGTAGTGCCATAGAGGTAGTGCCTCCAAATCTTTAGAGCGAAGACGACAGCTGCCAGCTCTAAATCATGAGTTGGATAGTTCATTTCATGAACTTTTAGCTGTCTCGAGGCGTAAGCGACTACTTTCCCATTTTGTATCAAAACACTCCCAAGCCCTTGTTTCGATGCGTCACAATACACCTCGAAATTCTTCTGTGGATCAGGCAAAACCAACACAGGAGATGATGTTAGTCTTTCCTTTAATTCTCGGAAACTCCTTTCATACTTCTCATCCCAAATAAAGGGTTGATCTTTCCGAGTTAACTTTGTCAAGGGCAGTGCTAACTTCGAGAAACCTTCTATAAATCTTCTATAGTAACCAGCCAGACCAAGAAAGCTTCTCACATCCGTGACCGACTTCGGTTGTTCCCATTGTACAACTGATCTTACTTTCGCCGGGTCAACTGTTATCCCCTTGTTTGAAATCACATGCCCCAAAAACTTAACCTCCTCCAGCCAGAACTCACACTTTGTAAGTTTGGCGTACAACTGCTTTTCTTTCAGAATACTCAACACTATCCTCAAGTGTTCAGCATGCTCCTCCGGACTCTTAGAGTAAATAAGGATATCGTCAATGAACACAACCACGAATGAATCTAAATAAGGTCTAAAAATTCGATTCATGTAGTCCATGAAAATAGCTGGTGCATTAGTCAATCCGAACGGCATCACAACATACTCATAATGCCCGTATCGGGATCGAAATGCAGTCTTGGAGATATCCTCTTCTCTAATCCTGATCTGATGATACCCTGATCTCAGATCAATTTTGGAAAATACCGAAGCCCCACGAACTTGATCCATAAGGTCATCGATCCTTCGTAAAGGATACTTGTTCTTGATTGTGACCTTATTCAACTGCCGGTAGTCGATGCACATCCTTATACTACCATCTTTCTTCTTGACGAACAAGACCGGAGCACCCCATGGTGACACACTTGGTCGAATCATCTGTTTCTGCAACAATTCCTCAATCTGCTTCTTCATCTCAGCCATTTCCGGCGGTGCCATTCTATAAGGAGCGATAGAAATGGGACCAGCTCCCGGAACTAAGTCGATTCCAAGTTCAATCTCTCTTTTCGGTGGCAAACCCGATATCTCATCAACGAATACCTCTGGAAAGTCTTTGACAAAGAAGATCTCTTCAATCCTTGGGCCATTCTCCTCCACTTTAGTATTGAACAAGCACATAAAGCCAGAGGGTTTTGGGTTTCTATAGATCACGACTTTTCTATCACAATCGATGATCACTTGGTTTCGACTTAACCAGTCCATCCCCAAGATCACATCCAGTTGCGATAAGGGTAAACAGATCAAATCTACCCTAGAGGTTTGTCCTAACACTTCTATACAATAGTTAAGACATGCTCTAGAAACAACTACAGGAGCATTAGTAGGGGTTTCTACTTTCAGAGTGTATGATAATTCAGACATAGGTAGACTCAAACGATCTACACATTCATATGAAACAAATGAATGCGTTGCACCAGAATCAAACAACACATTACAAAGCTGACCGTTTAGCAAGTAATTACCTTGCACCAGATCAGAAGATCGGCTTGCCTCCACACCACTAAGTGTGAAAACCCTTCCTCGAACCACGGGCCTATCAGCTGCCCCTCTTGAATTTGCTTTGGCCGGTTCCTTGCAGTCCTTCGCAAAGTGTCCCGGTTTTCCACAGTTGAAACAACCACTTGTTCCCCAACAAAAACGGCCATAATGATGGCGCTTACACTTGTCACAGAATGGAGCCTCGCTCCGAAAGTTCCTTCCATCATTTCCCCCAATCTTTCCTTTGCCTTTCCCTCGGCGATCATACGGACCTTTGCCTCGACTGTTGAAACCCTTGCACCTCTGAGGTCCATAACTCTGGCTATCTTTTCTCTCTGTTGCTTGCAACCCTTCAGCTTTCTTGTTACCCTCGTACATTCTGCACATGTCCACTAGTGCAGGAAAGCTTTGAATCCGTTGATAGCTGAATATAGACTTCAGCTTGGGCCTTAAGCCTCCCTCGAACTTGATACACTTGCTCCTTTCATCAGGATTGTTCTGGTAGTATGGGGAGTACTTCATTAGTTCTTCGAATTTGGCCGTGTACTCACCCACGCTCATGTCTCCTTGCTTCAGCTGCAAGAACTCCACCTCCTTCTTTCTCCTCAAGTCCTCAGGGAAGTATTTATTGAGAAACTTCTCCATAAATACACCCCAATTCACATCCCTTCCTTCATAGTGTAGGAGCTGAACCGTGTGATTCCACCAGTTCTCAGCTTCGTCCTCAAGCATGTAGACTGCATATGCTACTTTCTGAGCTTCCGTGCAATCCAAAGTTCTCAAAATCTTGTCCATGGTGTGAATCCACTTATTGGCCTCCTCAGGTTTAAATCCTCATTCGAATCTGGGTGGATTACAACTCCTAAAATCTGCCAAACTCTTCGCCTCGGTATTACCCACATTACATTGGTGAGGTGGGTTGATCGGTTGAGGTGGTTGCTAAGATTGCTGTTGTTGCATGGACTCCAGCACCGCGGTAATTCTTTATAACATCGCATTGGTGTGATTTTGATTTCTAGTCGCCATAATAGACCTGCGCTGTGGGCTTATGGTCACATATGTTGAACTGTAGAAACATTCATCACACCACCTATACTAAGGCTATAACCATAACCTCAAACAAAACATTCCATTGCATCTAATGCTCAAAACAAGCAAGATACTAGCATTCAAAACAATAAATATGCTCTGTGGATACCTGCTTGCTGTTGATGTCTACCTTTCTGGACTACTTCAACTACTACAGGATCTGACTTTTGCTCTGATACCACTCAGTGTGACACCCTTCTCTATAACCCAAGTAATTAATACAATAATTGTACTAATACTCGGAAAGATATGGACTTGTTAGTGTTTAGAAAATGTGGAAATCAAAAACTTTCTTTTCATTTTCTATCTGGCGGGTGCACAAACCAAAACATGGTATTCTTGGAGTATATAATCCATATTGTTTTAAACATTGTATTGAATTCGGCATTCGCTAAGACCATAAAACCTTTTCATAATTCAGATAGCATTGATACTCTCGAAAACGTATTTACATAGTAAGATTAAGCGATGCTATCCATTTGTTTCTTTCGCGGAACTGAAATCATTTTTTTTAAATAACATAGCCGAATTCTTTTGAATAACCTTTATCAGAGTAAGCGGAAATTATAGGACTATGTAGCCAATAGAAATATGAACATAGATTATATATATATAAAGAGTCATGTGATACATAGTCCAAGCATAAAAGTCTCCAAGATCCCAGTACAAGCCCATAATGTAATATGTACATCAAAAGTAGACCAAAGCTCTAAAGTTCTCAAAGGATATATATACAATATATACATATCAAAATATAAACTCTAGAGGTGGTCTCGTAGAATGTATAACAGCAGTGGCAGTAGTAGTAGTAGCCTCCAGATAGTAGAAGTAGTAAACATCATCAGTCATCATCAACAGCAGCAGCAGCAGTATCTCCTCCACAGCATCCCCACACCGGATCCCCTGATCCTCATCATGTACCATATGCACATACCTCGCAGACGACTCTCGAAGAAAAAGGGTGTGAGCGGGTAGGTCGAAAACGGAAATTAAACTGTGATACGAGCGAGCTGGTCGTGTGGGAGGTGGTCCATGATATGTGTAAAAAGGTGGTATGTGCATAGTGTATATGATGGGAATCCTAAACCTACGAGGACGAAATCGGATCAGCGGGTTCGGGTGGTAGAAGGTAATCTCTACCTCCCCTTCGAACAGAGCGCGATGGTCCTCGTAGATCCATATGTCACTAGGAAGTGGCCGGATCTCGATGCAAGCGATGTAACGTGACATCACCTACAAGGGCATAGGGGTAAGCAATTCTATACACATAATCAATAGAGCATAAATATATGTACAATGTAAGGATATGTATATGCACCAATTAACAACAATCACATTTAGCATTTAGCAGATATTGAATGCAAGTAAGATGCTCATACTTATTTCATTTATCAACTTTTTAAATTAAATGAGTGGCATGATGTATGAACTTAGCTCTCAAGCCTATCTCCATCATTCTATGTCACTCTCTGACGTCCATCCTTTACTTCGTCCAGCACTCAACAGTGCGTTGTACTCCTAGGTGTACAACATTCGTACATTCACCAAGAATGTACACGACAAGCTTGGAATTCATGCCACCCGAGCACGTCCCGTCATCCAAACGGTATAACCATACTATCAGCATCTCACTATGCCGACCACGTCGTCAACCATAACGTGTCATCAAGTGAGCCGTTAATTGGCACTCCCAGAGGCCCTCCTCATGTAACCAAAACATGATAAACGATCTATCATCCAAACTCCAGAATGAATGCATTATCTTAACTTAAAGGAATTGATTGGTGTTTTTCTTTTTAATAAAACCTGACGTGCCACCCGAGCAACGTCTCGTTATCCAAACGAAATTTACCATAACATCAATCAATTTCTTTTAAGTCTTAAATCACTTGGATTATTGACATTTAAGTATTAATCAATGATTCAGAATTGAAAATGGTGTTTTTAATATTCTGGGCAAAATACTCGAGTGTTCTTCAGAATACTCGAGTGTTCTTCAATTTTTTCCAGATTACTCGAGTAGTTCATGAGTACTCGAGTGTTCTTCATCAAATTCAGAATACTCGAATGACTCATGCATTACTCGAGTGGTTTACCAGAACATGTTTCTGTGCATCAGTTAATACTCAAGTTCTGGGCCTGGTACTCGAGTGTTCTAACACAAAAATACATTATTTTGTCAAAATTTACTCGAGTATCCAGCTAAGTACTCGAGTCTTTTCTTACAGAACAGACTGGAAACTTGGTTTTAACATGCCATTTTCAATTCTAACCATTCCTAGCTCAATCCAATGATCAACGGAGTTCATATATCATATATTGAACATGCTCAAACACTTAGAACACCTCAATTAACAGATTTGACAGAGAATCAAGAGATTATGCATAAAACATACAAATTCACAACTTAACATATCAAATTGCAATATACTCAATAAACTTGTGAATTTGAACTTAAAATAGCTTGCATGCCTCATATGGAACTTGCTCACAACAAACTTAGAGCACAAGTTGGTCTCCAAACCAATTTCCCTATTCAATCTAAGCCCTTAGAGCCTCTTGGTGGCTCTCTAATTAAATTCATGCAATTTAAAACTCTATCTAGTGAATATAAAGCTTTACCCTTACCTCACTGACGTGAATCAACAAGAGATTCGCAAAAGAAAGCACCACAGCACCAAAAACCTCTTCAAGCATCACATGCAGGGCAGTTTTGAGTGGAGTACCAAGATTGAATTGGTTGACATGGGAAACAGAGATAGAAATTGGGGAAATCAGTATTTCTACACTCTATGCAACCTCTAATAACTATAGGAACTAAATTGAGACTCAGAGAACTCGTGAGCATACCAAAATTCGAATCCAAAGTAAGCTCCAGAACAAGGTTTGACAGCAACAAGCTTCACTTCCAAGCTTCAATTCTTCCTTCACACTCACTCTCAGCTCACGAATTTGGTGTCTATACAAAGCTCGAGATGTGAGCTTTGTATTAGTGTATGGTTTGTTACTCGAATCAACACACAGAAGGAGAATCGAAGGATTGAACTCAGAAACCCTAGAACATGCAAACCTTCAACAAATTGGCCAGATGCCTCTCAATTCGGGTTTGATTGGCTTTTATAGACATAGGACAAGTTCATGCAAGTCGACACGACGGCTATGGACGTGGTTGGAGGGTGATTTCGTGTCAACTAAACGAAATCGTTGGTGGTGACTCACCAAACGCACTAACTCGTGCAACTCTGACCAGAACACTCGAGTCTTTTCAGAAACACTCGAGTGTTTTGACCAGTTTTTGAAAAATAATAATTTTATTTGCTTTCCCTCCAAAACCTTTCCTATAATTACTTCTAGGTCCCTACTCAGGGACTAATATGCAAAAATGTTTATTTTGTGCATAAATATACTTACAAAATAACTTCACACATCCATTAACAACATAGTCACAGATTTTAATCAAAGATTAAAAATAGAAATAATTAATTATAATAAAATTTATAATTAACTTTCCATTAATCAGAGTTTAAAATTTTGGGGTGTTACAGACTTTCCTTTAAGTCTATGAAACCTTCCTAGAAGGTGGCATAGGACTTAGGGGATTATGTGGTGTTTAAATTTGCTTGTGGGTAATAAAATTTTTATTTACCTAAAAAAAAGAGAGGATATTTTGATTTGAATATGGCTTTTATGCCATTGACATTTTCCTTTCAGCAAGGCCTTTGGAGCCATAGTTGTCTCTAGTCAGTATGAAAGCTTTCTCAGTTGTAAGAATTTGATATGTAATAAACAAGAATTATAGTTGCATTCATATATTCTTCTTATCGCCATTAAACCGGTTTAACGGTTTCGTAGTGCAGTTTAAATATTCTTTATATAAACCGGTTTAACGGTTTAACATTCTTTAACCCCACTAAACCGGTTTAACGGTTTAGTAGTGTAGTTTAAACTTTCATTTACGTCAACAAATCGGTTTAGCTGTTTTACATTCCCAACTTCCACTAAATTGGTTTAACGGTATAATCATTCTTAGTCGTTACCAAACCAATTTAACGATTTAAAAAGTGCACAAGATATACATATACCACTAAACCAGTTAAATGGTTTAGAAGTGTGAGGAGTCAGTATTCATTATGGTTAACTGGTTTATGCATACTTTAACCAAAATTCACAAGTCTGTAACTTAAAGGTCTAACTTAAAGCGGATTTTCCGGTCCTATGAAAATTACTAAGTCCAACTTAAAAGTACACCACCTATTTGGTTAGCCACCTTATAGGGAGTGAAATGGGTAAGTGGATGTCCTAAAAAGCAAAAAGAGGCACCACCCATGTACTGATGGTGAGACTACTGTTAGACTTAGTTTGGAGTCTAATAAGGTTAAAAGGAATTTTCTTTGCTGGCTAGAAGAGAAATTACCAAATGTCTACCAAGTATGGACACAAATCGAATACAAGACTTGAACACGTTTAAATAAAGACAATACTTTTTCATTCATGAAAGAAGAAGTACCAGATTACAAAAGATTAAAATACAATAAAAGTAAAGAACATGAAGATTAAAATGCGATTAAAATAAACTAAAAAGATAGATGGCCCCCTCAATGAGTGGCCTTATCATCATCATCATCATCATCAACATCTGCCTCATCATTCCCAGCAGCCAAGAGATCAGGACAAAATTCGTCCGGCAAGTCTACTGGCACTTTGCTGCCATTCGGGAGATAGCTATACAACACTTCATCCTCAACCCTATGCAGAAAATGCATCCCTTTTGCGGAGAAATTTTGGTTCAGAAAGTTGGCTTGTTCAACAGCGTTCATGAAGGAAAATTGAACGAAATCAATACATTTCCCCTTATACATGTCCCTTTCTGACTCCAAAGCATTCCTCAAAGTGGTGAGTGCCGCATCATGAGCCTCATTCATTTTGGTAATCTTGGAGTTCAGCCTCCTGGTGCATTCCTCCTCAGCCTGAGATAACTCCTGCTTTGCTTTATTCAGCTTGGTAGTTTCAGAAGCCAATTTCTGAACCAATTCAGCTTCCCGCTTCACAAAATCAGCAAGGTTGACGGCGTCTTGTCCAATAAAGAGGACTTTCTCAGCATTTTCCTCCAGATATTGAATAGTTAAAGCATCTTTCAGTTGTTCTCTTTTAAGTGACTTCAACAAACCAACAAACTCCCTACGGGACATGTTTCCCAAGCGCTGAGAGTCTGTATTAGAGAGGAGCATCTTGCTGAATCCTTCACTCAGGTCCTCAGCCCAAACAAAAGAGTTACCACCTTGTGGGATGGCCGAACTCCCAACATCAAACTGGGGAAATCCTTCAGTATTGGGGAAATCCGATAGAGAGGAACTGGCATTCCTCCTCCTCTTAAGCGTGCCAGCATTGGCAGCGTCAGTATCCTCCACTATCACCGGAGAGTGAGGAGGACTAGGGACAGAAGTCTTGCTTTTCCTTGGACGCAAATTGCGGGGAGCATTTCCAAGAGTGGCAACAAGAGCAGCTAAGTCAGAAGGAGATGTCATTTCAGCTGCATTAACAAACTGTGTTAAAAAATGAATAAGAAGAAAAGTACACGATATAAAGCCTTATAATAAAAAAATAATAAAGTCTCCTACCAAAAGTCTGTTGCAAGGCATGAGGTTTAGAATCCACAATAATTTTGTGCTTATACAACCAAAATGATCGTAAAATGCGAGAAGGAATGAAACAGTGGACCTTTCCACATCGGTTAACCGGTTATCCGGTATGGCGATTTGTCTGGCTGCAATGAGGAAATTTCGAGGGGACCAAAAGAGAGGGAAGTATGGATTACCCCCATGGTCAAAAAAGAAGGGCCATGTGTTGGCTGCTCCTATTATTTTAAAATACTTATCCTTAAAATCCTTCCATGTTTCAGAGTAAGATTCAAATGCTTTACTTCCAGTGCGAGATTTAAGTGTCACCCAAGCCCATTTCCCCTTTTCTTTGCTGGACTGAAAAGGGCCAAAAAAGGAAAAGAACACGAAATTGTGCATTGAAGATTGAAGTGGGAGCAGAACAGTTGAAAAGCTTTCATATAGCACCAAGCATTTGGATGTAGTTGAGAAGGAGCAAGCTCTAAATGGGTTAACACTTGATTCTCGAAGTCGGTAAATGGAATCCGGGCACCACAAACATCAAAAAGAACGGTGTACATAAAAAAGAAATTTTTGTGAGGAGATCCAACTGTACAAATTCGGTCCTAAGGACCAGGAGTCTCCACTGAATAGAAAGTTAGGGGCAACACCGTTCCTCACCAAGTTTGCTTGAAGATGATAATGGCGAAGTTTATCCAGATCCACAAAAACAGAAGCCCTACCTAATGCATCTAAATCTACCCTCTCATATCCAACAATATTGTCAGGTGTAATAAACTCCTCAGGGTTAGTCTCTGATCTTTTCTTCCCCATGAATAATTCCTGAGAAAGGTAGGAAAGGTTAGGATAAGGAGATGGTTTACTGACTACTTCAACCTTAAAATAATGTTTTATTAACCATCTCTTAGCAAGTTCCTCTGAAAAAAGTTTTTCGGAGGTAGAAATTGAAGAACTTCCTAAGCCAAGGACTTGGTTAAGGGAGGTTCTGGTATCAGTAGTTAAGCCTTTTGAAGAGAAGAAGAGGTGGATGAAGAAGAAGAGGTCTGTGAAGGATAAATAATAGAAAGAGGAAGAGAAGAGTTATCAATTTAAAAGGGAACAAGAGTTTACCTGAGTGTTGCTTGAACTGAATAGGAGAAGGCAATAAGCTGGAAAGGGGACATTTTTCTTAAGAAGAGGAAGAAGAAACGTTTTTTCTAAAGTATCTGAATTTTCAAAGTGAAGCTTGGAGTAGGAGTGAGTTTGGAGTAAAGCAATCCCCCCCATTTATAGCCAAATTCGGTTTTCATATGGCCAATACGAAGACTTCAACATTAAATAAATGGATAAGAAGTTTAAGAGGTTAGTCACATTATGATCAGGAAAAGAGATGGGATTAGACAGGTTAAGGACTGATAAAGTGAAGCATGGTTCATAGCTTTTCAGAGAATCTTTTCAGATTCCTTGGGAAAAGTTGTTTCTCGGAGTAAATGCAAGGATAAGGCTTGTCATCAATGAAGTAGTGACTTTGAAATAGTTTGGGGAAGATAAAAAGTAGTCTTACAATAAATGACAATGTCATTAAAGAAACATGTCAGATAAGAGGCCATGTACAAGTTTTAAGCGGTTTGCCGATTTTTGAAGGTACATTCGGCACCTTTTTTAACCCGGTAAGACAGTTAAAAGGGCAAAACGGAAGTACTAAAGCATAGAACACAAAGTCCTAGCAAGAAGTCTTGAGGATTTGAAATTCAAATTTTGAACCTCACCTTGGGAACAAGCATGGACACGGCAGACGAGGGAAAGATTCTCTTGGAAAAAGTCATAATGACTTCTCGATGACCATGTGCATGAGGAACTTAATTTGGCAAGATTCATAATGAAAAAGAAAAGTGGGATGAGGTGAAGCCGGCAATTCGGTCAATATAGCACGTTAAACCGAATTCGGTGGTAGAAGTACAAAGACTTCCTTTAAACGGTAAAACGGTTTGCATGGAGAAAAAGATGGTTATCTTACCGGTTAACCGGAAAATTTAGTAAGGAAAAACAAGATAATTTGGGTTATATGCTACCAAAATTGGTAACCCGCTTTCACTGGGTAATACCGAAGTGAGATAACCAAGGACCTACAAGTTCTGGAGCCAATGGTGTAGCATTTGAAATTTGAAATTCAAATCCCACCTTGGGAATGGACATAGGCACGGCAGACAAGAAAAAATATTCTTCTTGGAGTTCATGGTGTAAAATTGGAAAACGAGTCTTCTTGAAGACCATGTTAAATGTCAAACTGGGAAGAAGGAAAGCTTAGGAAAGTGAGATTGGTTAACACAAGTTCCAATTCGAATTTGAAAAGTGCAAGACAGATACAATTGAAAACCGGTATATCAAATACTCTTCATTGAATTAGAATTCCCCTTAACCGGTTTACCTGTACGAGACTTCGAGGTCCTTCAGAATCCTAGTCCTTGTCAAACCGGTCTATCGGTAAAATGGTACACTTAGTGGTTTTGCCTTATCCGGTAAAATTAACTACTTGTTGAAACCGAATAATCGGCTAACAAACTACCTTTTCATGAAGACAATAAAACCACGGTTCATAAGATAAACCCTGGTCTGGGGGGGGGGCAACTGTTATGGACCGAATTTAGAAGGATACCTTAGTAAACCGGGTTACCGGTAATAGAGGCCCACTAAGGGTCCTAGACCTCACGAAACTGGTTTACTGATATTAGAGTTCCTTTAAGGGCTCAAGTCTTCACTAAAACTGGTTTATCAATATAAAAGGCTCTCTAAGGGCCCAATACCACTAGAAGCCGGGTTACCGGTATAGGAGGCCCACTAATGGCCCTAGTCTTCCACTCAACCGAATTGACAAAGAAGAAGCCTTGTGGTTGACAAGCATAGAGAGGGAAGATTCTCTTACCTCGTGATACCGGTATAACGGTTACCAAGGTTCTGAGGGAGTTAAGCTAGCCTCCTAGGATCCCTTTGGCAATGATATCAGCAATAAAGCTCACGTACCCGTTTGTCATAGGATTCCCTCTTTATTCCTGCCA